>CATIUR010000004.1:29549890-30284836 GCA_949592205.1 Helichrysum umbraculigerum | reverse complement strand
CCTTAAGAGTCATATTTCACATCCAAATACAAATTAGGGTCGAATTTGCCACTCAAAAAATGTGAATACCGTATTTGCAACTTATTTTCATTAAGAGTCATATTTCACTTCGAAATACAAATTAGAGGCAAATTTGCCACTCAAAAAGTGTGAAAATGGTATTTGCAATTTATTTTCCTTAAGAGCCATATTTCACTTCGAAATACAAATTAGGGGCAAATTTCCCACTCAAAAAGTGTGAAAATGGTATTTGCAATTTATTTTCCTTAAGAGTCATATTTCACATCTAAATACAAATTAGGGGCGAATTTGCCACTCAAATAGTGTGAATATCGTATTTGCAATTTATTTTCTTTAAGAGTCATATTTCACTTCGAAATACAAATTAGGGGCAAATTTGCAACTCAAAAAGTGTGAATATCGTGTTTGCTACTTATTTCCCTTAAGAGTCATATTTCACTTCGAAATACAAATTATGGGCAAATTTGCCACTCAAAAAGTGTGAAAATGGTTTTTGCAATTTATTTTCCTTAAGAGTCATATTTCACATCTAAATACAAATTAGGGGGCGAATTTGCCACTCAAAAAGTGTGAAAATCGTATTTGCAATTTATTTTCCTTAAGAGTCATATTTCACTTCGAAATACAAATTAGGGGCAAATTTGCCACTCAAAAAGTGTGAAAATGGTATTTGCAATTTATTTTCCTTAAGAATCATATTTCACTTCGAAATACAAATTAGGGGAAAATTTGCCACTCAAAAAGTGTGAATATCGTATTCGCTACTTATTTCCCTTAAGAGTCATATTTCACATCCAAATACAAATTAGGGTAAATTTGCCACTCAAAAAGTGTGAATATCGTATTTGCAATTTATTTTCCTTAAATGTCATATTTCACTTCGAATACAAATTAGGGGCAAATTTGCCACTCAAAAAGTTTGAATATCGTATTTGCTACTTATTTCCCTTAAGAGTCATATTTCACATCAAAATACAAATTAGGGTAAATTTGCCACTAAAAAGTGTGAATATCGTATTTGCTACTTCTTTCCCTTAAGAGTCATATTTCACATTCAAATACAAATTAGGGTAAATTTGCCACTAAAAAGTGTGAATATCGTATTTGCAATTTATTTTCCTTAAGAGTCATATTTCACTTCGAAATACAAATTAGGGGCAAATTTGCCACTCAAAAAGTATGAATATCGTATTTGCTACTTATTTCCCTTAAGAGACATATTTCACATCCAAATACAAATTAGGGTAAATTTGCCACTAAAAATTATGAATATCGTATTTGCAATTTATTTTCCTTAAGAGTCATATTTCAAATCCAAATACAAATTAGAGTCGAATTTGCCACTCAAAAAATCTGAATACCGTATTTGCAACTTATTTTCATTAAGAGTCATATTTCATTTCGAAATACAAATTAGGGGCAAATTTGCCACTCAAAAAGTGTGAAAATGGTATTTGCAATTTATTTTCCTTAAGAGTCATATTTCGCATCTAAATACAAATTAGGGGCGAATTTGCCACTCAAATAGTGTGAATATCGTATTTTTAATTTATTTTCCGTAAGAGTCATATTTCACTTCGAAATACAAATTAGGGGCAAATTTGCCACTCAAAAAGTGTGAATATCGTGTTTGCTACTTATTTCCCTTAAGAGTCATATTTCACTTCGAAATACAAATTAGGGGCAAATTTGCCACTCAAAAAGTGTGAAAATGATATTTGCAATTTATTTTCCTTAAGAGTCATATTTCACTTCGAAATACAAATTAGGGGCAAATTTGCCACTCAAAAAGTGTGAAAATCGTATTTGCAATTTATTTTCCTTAAGAATCATATTTCACTTCGAAATACAAATTAGGGGCAAATTTGCCATTCAAAAAGTGTGAAAATGGTATTTGCAATTTATTTTCCTTAAGAGTCATATTTCACTTCGAAATACAAATTAGGGGAAAATTTGCCACTCAAAAAGTGTGAATATCGTATTCGCTACTTATTTCCCTTAAGAGTCATATTTCACATCCAAATACAAATTAGGGTAAATTTGCCACTAAAAAAGTGTGAATATGGTATTTTCAATTTATTTTCCTTAAGAGTCATATTTCACTTCGAAATACAAATTAGGGGAAATTTGCTACTCAAAAAGTTTAAATATCGTATTTGCTACTTATTTCCCTTAAGAGTCATATTTCACATCAAAATACAAATTAGGGTAAATTTGCCATTAAAAAGTGTGAATATCGTATTTGCTACTTATTTCCCTTAAGAGTCATATTTCACATCCAAATACAAATTAGGGTAAATTTGCCATTAAAAAAGTGTGAATATCGTATTTGCAATTTATTTTCTTTAAGAGTCATATTTCACTTCGAAATACAAATTAAGGGTAAATTTGCCACTCAAAAAGTATGAATATCGTATTTGCTACTTATTTCCCTTAAGAGACATATTTCACATCCAAATACAAATTAGGGTAAATTTGCCACTAAAAATTGTGAATATCGTATTTGCAATTTATTTTTCTTAAGAGTCATATTTCACATCCAAATACAAATTAGGGTCGAATTTGCCACTCAAAAAATGTGAATACCGTATTTGCAACTTATTTTCATTAAGAGTCATATTTCACTTCGAAATACAAATTTGGGGCAAATTTGCCACTCAAAAAGTGTGAAAATGGTATTTGCAATTTATTTTCCTTAAGAGTAATATTTCACATCTAAATACAAATTAGGGGCGAATTTGCCACTCAAATAGTGTGAATATCGTATTTGCAATTTATTTTCCGTAACAGTCATATTTCACTTCGAAATACAAATTAGGGGCAAATTTGCCACTCAAAAAGTGTGAATATCGTATTTGCTACTTATTTCCTTTAAGAGTCATATTTCACTTCGAAATACAAATTAGGGGCAAATTTGCCACTCAAAAAGTGTGAAAATGGTATTTGCAATTTATTTTCCTTAAGAGTCATATTTCACATCTAAATACAAATTAGGGTCGAATTTGCCACTCAAATAGTGTGAATATCGTATTTGCAATTTATTTTCCGTTAGAGTCATATTTCACTTCGAAATACAAATTAGGGGCAAAATTGCCACTCAAAAAGTGTGAAAATCGTATTTGCAATTTATTTTCCTTAAGAGTCATATTTCACTTCGAAATACAAATTAGGGGCAAATTTGCCACTCAAAAAGTGTGAAAATGATATTTGCAATTTATTTTCTTTAAGAGTCATATTTCACTTCGAAATACAAATTAGGGGCAAATTTGCCACTCAAAAAGTGTGAAAATCGTATTTGCAATTTATTTTCCTTAAGAGTCATATTTCACTTCGCAATACAAATTAGGGGCAAATTTGCCACTCAAAAAGTGTGAAAATGGTATTTGCAATTTATTTTCCTTAAGTGTCATATTTCACTTCGAAATACAAATTAGGGGAAAATTTGCCACTCAAAAAGTGTGAATATCGTATTCGCTACTTATTTCTCTTAAGAGTCATATTTCACATCCAAATACAAATTAGGGTAAATTTGCCACTAAAAAAGTATGAATATCTTATTTGCAATTTATTTTCCTTAAGAGTCATATTTCACTTCGAATACAAATTAGGGGCAAATTTGCCACTCAAAAAGTTTGAATATCGTATTTGCTACTTATTTCCCTTAAGAGACATATTTCACATCCAAATACAAATTAGGGTAAATTTGCCACTAAAAATTGTGAATATCGTATTTGCAATTTATTTTCCTTAAGAGTCATATTTCACATCCAAATACAAATTAGGGTCGAATTTGCCACTCAAAAAATGTGAATACCGTATTTGCAACTTATTTTCATTAAGAGTCATATTTCACTTCGAAATACAAATTAAGGGCAAATTTGCAACTCAAAAAAGTGTGAAAATGGTATTTGCAATTTATTTTCCTTTAGAGTCATATTTCACTTCGAAATACAAATTAGGGGCAAATTTGCCACTCAAAAAGTGTGAAAATCGTATTTGCAATTTATTTTCCTTAAGAGTCATATTTCACTTCGAAATACAAATTAGGGGCAAATTTGCCATTCAAAAAGTGTGAAAATGGTATTTGCAATTTATTTTCCTTAAGAGTCATATTTCACTTCGAAATACAAATTAGGGGAAAATTTGCCACTCAAAAAGTGTGATTATCGTATTCGCTACTTATTTCCCTTAAGAGTCATATTTCACATCCAAATACAAATTAGGGTAATTTTGCCACTAAAAAAGTGTGAATATCGTATTTGCAATTTATTTTCCTTAAGAGTCATATTTCACTTCGAAATACAAATTATTGGAAATTTGCTACTCAAAAAGTTTAAATATCGTATTTGCTACTTATTTCCCTTAAGAGTCATATTTCACATCAAAATACAAATTAGGGTAAATTTGCCATTAAAAAGTGTGAATATCGTATTTGCTACGTATTTCCCTTAAGAGTCATATTTCACATCCAAATACAAATTAGGGTAAATTTGCCACAAAAAAAGTGTGAATATCGTATTTGCAATTTATTTTCTTTAAAAGTCATATTTCACTTCGAAATACAAATTAGGGGCAAATTTACCACTCAAAAAGTATGAATATCGTATTTGCTACTTATTTCCCTTAAGAGACATATTTCACATCCAAATACAAATTAGGGTAAATTTGCCACTAAAAATTGTGAATATCGTATTTGCAATTTATTTTCCTTAAGAGTCATATTTCACATCCAAATACAAATTAGGGTCGAATTTGCCACTCAAAAAATGTGAATACCGTATTTGCAACTTATTTTCATTAAGAGTCATATTTCACTTCGAAATACAAATTTGGGGCAAATTTGCCACTCAAAAAGTGTGAAAATGGTATTTGCAATTTATTTTCCTTAAGAGTAATATTTCACATCTAAATTCAAATTAGGGGCGAATTTGCCACTCAAATAGTGTGAATATCGTATTTGCAATTTATTTTCCGTAAGAGTCATATTTCACTTCGAAATACAAATTAGGGGCAAATTTGCCACTCAAAAAGTGTGAAAATGGTATTTGCAATTTATTTTCCTTAAGAGTCATATTTCACATCTAAATACAAATTAGGGTCGAATTTGCCCCTCAAATAGTGTGAATATCGTATTTGCAATTTATTTTCCGTTAGAGTCATATTTCACTTCGAAATACAAATTAGGGGCAAAATTGCCACTCAAAAAGTGTGAAAATCGTATTTGCAATTTATTTTCCTTAAGAGTCATATTTCACTTCGAAATACAAATTAGGGGCAAATTTGCCACTCAAAAAGTGTGAAAATGATATTTGCAATTTATTTTCCTTAAGAGTCATATTTCACTTCGAAATACAAATTAGGGGCAAATTTGCCACTCAAAAAGTGTGAAAATCGTATTTGCAATTTATTTTCCTTAAGAGTCATATTTCACTTCGCAATACAAATTAGGGGCAAATTTGCCACTCAAAAAGTGTGAAAATGGTATTTGCAATTTATTTTCCGTAAGAGTCATATTTCACTTCGAAATACAAATTAGGGGAAAATTTGCCACTCAAAAAGTGTGAATATCGTATTCGCTACTTATTTCTCTTAAGAGTCATATTTCACATATAAATACAAATTAGGGTAAATTTGCCACTAAAAAAGTGTGAATATCGTATTTGCAATTTATTTTCCTTAAGAGTCATATTTCACTTCGAATACAAATTAGGGGCAAATTTGCCACTCAAAAAGTTTGAATATCGTATTTGCTACTTATTTCCCTTAAGAGTCATATTTCACATCAAAATACAAATTAGGGTAAATTTGCCACTAAAAAGTGTGAATATCGTATTTGCTACTTATTTCCCTTAAGAGTCATATTTCACATCCAAATACAAATTAGGGTAAATTTGCCACTTAAAAAGTGTGAATATCGTATTTGCAATTTATTTTCCTTAAGAGTCATATTTCACTTCGAAATACAAATTAGGGGCAAATTTGCCACTCAAAAAGTATGAATATCGTATTTGCTACTTATTTCCCTTAAGAGACATATTTCACATCCAAATACAAATTAGGGTAAATTAGCCACTAAAAAATGTGAATATCGTATTTGCAATTTATTTTCCTTAAGAGTCATATTTCACATCCAAATACAAATTAGAGTCGAATTTGCCACTCAAAAAATGTGAATACCGTATTTGCAACTTATTTTCATTAAGAGTCATATTTCACTTCGAAATACAAATTAGGGGCAAATTTGCCACTCAAAAAGTGTGAAAATGGTATTTGCAATTTATTTTCCTTAAGAGTCATATTTCACATCTAAATACAAATTAGGGGAGAATTTGCCACTCAAATAGTGTGAATATCGTATTTGCAATTTATTTTCCGTAAGAGTCATATTTCACTTCGAAATACAAATTAGGGGCAAAATTGCCACTCAAAAAGTGTAAAAATCGTATTTGCAATTTATTTTCCTTAAGAGTCATATTTCACTTCGAAATACAAATTATGGGCAAATTTGCCACTCAAAAAGTGTGAAAATGGTATTTGCAATTTATTTTCCTTAAGAGTCATATTTCACTTCGAAATACAAATTAGGGGAAAATTTGCCACTCAAAAAGTGTGAATATCGTATTCGCTACTTATTTCCCTTAAGAGTCATATTTCTCATCTAAATACAAATTAGGGTAAATTTGCCACTAAAAAAGTGTGAAAATCGTATTTGCAATTTATTTTCCTTAAGAGTCATATTTCACTTAGAAATACAAATTAGGGGCAAATTTGCCACTCAAAAAGTTTGAATATCGTATTTGCTACGTATTTCCCTTAAGAGTAATATTTCACATCCAAATACAAATTAGGGTAAATTTGCCACTAAAAAGTGTGAATATCGTATTTGCTACTTATTTCCCTTAAGAGTCATATTTCACATCCAAATATAAATTAGGGTAAATTTGCCACTAAAAAAGTGTGAATATCGTATTTGCAATTTATTTTCCTTAAGAGTCATATTTCACTTCGAAATACAAATTAGGGGCAAATTTGCCACTCAAAAAGTATGAATATCGTATTTGCTACTTATTTCCCTTAAGAGACATATTTCACATCCAAATACAAATTAGGGGCAAATTTGCCACTCAAAAAGTGTGAAAATGGTATTTGCAATTTATTTTCCTTAAGAGTCATATTTCACTTCGAAATACAAATTAGGGGCAAATTTGCCACTCAAAAAGTGTGAAAATGGTATTTGCAATTTATTTTCCTTAAGAGTCATATTTCACTTCGAAATACAAATTAGGGGCAAATTTGCCACTCAAAAAGTATGAATATCGTATTTGCTACTTATTTCCCTTAAGAGTCATATTTCACATCCAAATACAAATTAGGGTAAATTTGTCACTAAAAAAGTGTGAATATCGTATTTGCAATTTATTTTCCTTAAGAGTCATATTTCACTTCGAAATACAAATTAGGGGCAAATTTGCAACTCAAAAAGTTTAAATATCGTATTTGCTACTTATTTCCCTTAAGAGTCATATTTCACATCAAAATACAAATTAGGGTAAATTTGCCACTAAAAAGTGTGAATATCGTATTTGCTACTTATTTCCCTTAAGAGTCATATTTCACATCCAAATACAAATTAGGGTAAATTTGCCACTAAAAAGTGTGAATATCGTATTTGCAATTTATTTTCTTTAAGAGTCATATTTCACTTCGAAATACAAATTAGGGGCAAATTTGCCACTCAAAAAGTAAGAATATCTTATTTGCTACTTATTTCCCTTAACAGACATATTTCACATCCAAATACAAATTAGGGTAAATTTGCCACTAAAAGATGTGAATATCGTATTTGCAATTTATTTTCCTTAAGAGTCATATTTCACATCCAAATACAAATTAGGGTCGAATTTGCCACTCAAAAAATGTGAATACCGTATTTGCAACTTATTTTCATTAAGAGTCATATTTCACTTCGAAATACAAATTAGAGGCAAATTTGCCACTCAAAAAGTGTGAAAATGGTATTTGCAATTTATTTTCCTTAAGAGCCATATTTCACTTCGAAATACAAATTAGGGGCAAATTTCCCACTCAAAAAGTGTGAAAATGATATTTGCAATTTATTTTCCTTAAGAGTCATATTTCACATCTAAATACAAATTAGGGGCGAATTTGCCACTCAAATAGTGTGAATATCGTATTTGCAATATATTTTCTTTAAGAGTCATATTTCACTTCGAAATACAAATTAGGGGCAAATTTGCCACTCAAAAAGTGTGAATATCGTGTTTGCTACTTATTTCCCTTAAGAGTCATATTTCACTTCGAAATACAAATTAGGGGCAAATTCGCTACTCAAAAAGTTTAAATATCGTATTTGCTACTTATTTCCCTTAAGAGTCATATTTCACATCAAAATACAAATTAGGGTAAATTTGCCACTAAAAAGTGTGAATATCGTATTTGCTACTTATTTCCCTTAAGAGATATATTTCACATCCAAATACAAATTAGGGTAAATTTGCCACGAAAAAAGTGTGAATATCGTATTTGCAATTTATTTTCTATAAGAGTCATATTTCACTTCGAAATACAAATTAGGGTCGAATTTGCCACTCAAAAAGTGTGAATACCGTATTTGCAACTTATTTTCATTAAAAGTCATATTTCACTTCGAAATACAAATTAGGGGCAAATTTGCCACTCAAAAAGTGTGAAAATGGTATTTGCAATTTATTTTCCTTAAGAGTCATATTTCACATCTAAATACAAATTAGGGGCGAATTTGCCACTCAAATAGTGTGAATATCGAATTTGCAATTTATTTTCCGTAAGAGTCATATTTCACTTCGAAATACAAATTAGGGGCAAAATTGCCACTCAAAAAGTGTGAATATCGTGTTTTCTACTTATTTCCCTTAAGAGTCATATTTCACTTCGAAATACAAATTAGGGGCAAATTTGCCACTCAAAAAGTGTGAAAATGTTATTTGCAATTTATTTTCCTTAAGAGTCATATTTCACATCTAAATACAAATTAGGGGCGAATTTGCCACTCAAATAGTTTGAATATCGTATTTGCAATTTATTTTCCGTAAGAGTCATATTTCACTTCGAAATACAAATTAGGGGCAAAATTGGCACTCAAAAAGTGTGAAAATCGTAATTGCAATTTATTTTACTTAAGAGTCATATTTCACTTCGAAATACATATTAGGGGCAAATTTGCCACTCAAAAAGTGTGAAAATGATATTTGCAATTTATTTTCCTTAAGAGTCATATTTCACTTACAAATACAAATTAGGGGCAAATTTGCCACTCAAAAAGTGTGAAAATCGTATTTGCAATTTATTTTCCTTAAGAGTAATATTTCACTTCGAAATACAAATTAGGGGCAAATTTGCCACTCAAAAAGTGTGAAAATGGTATTTGCAATTTATTTTCCTTAAGAGTCATATTTCACTTCGAAATACAAATTAGGGGCAAATTTGTTACTCAAAAAGTTTAAATATCGTATTTGCAATTTATTTCCCTTAAGAGTCATATTTCACTTCGAAATACAAATTAGGGGCAAATTTGCCACTAAAAAGTGTGAATATCGTATTTGCAATTTATTTTCTTTAAGAGTCATATTTCACTTCGAAATACAAATTAGGGGCAAATTTGCCACTCAAAAAGTATGAATATCGTATTTGCTACTTATTTCCCTTAAGAGAAATATTTCACATCCAAATATAAATTAGGGTAAATTTGCCACTAAAAATTGTGAATATCGTATTTGCAATTTATTTTCCTTAAGAGTCATATTTCACATCCAAATACAAATTAGGGTCGAATTTGCCACTCAAAAAATGTGAATACCGTATTTGCTACTTATTTTCCGTAAGAGTCATATTTCACTTCGAAATACAAATTAGGGGCAAAATTGCCACTCAAAAAGTGTGAAAATCGTATTTGCAATTTATTTTCCTTAAGTGTCATATTTCACTTCGAAATACAAATTAGGGGCAAATTTGCCACTCAAAAAGTGTGAAAATGATATTTGCAATTTATTTTCCTTAAGAGTCATATTTCACTTCCAAATACAAATTAGGGGCAAATTTGCCACTCAAAAAGTGTGAAAATCGTATTTGCAATTTATTTTCCTTAAGAGTCATATTTCACTTCGAAATACAAATTAGGGGCAAAATTGGCACTCAAAAAGTGTGAAAATCGTAATTGCAATTTATTTTACTTAAGAGTCATATTTCACTTCGAAATACAAATTAGGGGCAAATTCGCTACTCAAAAAGTTTAAATATCGTATTTGCTACTTATTTCCCTTAAGAGTCATATTTCACATCAAAATACAAATTAGGGTAAATTTGCCACTAAAAAGTGTGAATATCGTATTTGCTACTTATTTCCCTTAAGAGATATATTTCACATCCAAATACAAATTAGGGTAAATTTGCCACGAAAAAAGTGTGAATATCGTATTTGCAATTTATTTTCTTTAAGAGTCATATTTCACTTCGAAATACAAATTAGGGTCGAATTTGCCACTCAAAAAGTGTGAATACCGTATTTGCAACTTATTTTCATTAAAAGTCATATTTCACTTCGAAATACAAATTAGGGGCAAATTTGCCACTCAAAAAGTGTGAAAATGGTATTTGCAATTTATTTTCCTTAAGAGTCATATTTCACATCTAAATACAAATTAGGGCGAATTTGCCACTCAAATAGTGTGAATATCGAATTTGCAATTTATTTTCCGTAAGAGTCATATTTCACTTCGAAATACAAATTAGGGGCAAAATTGCCACTCAAAAAGTGTGAATATCGTGTTTTCTACTTATTTCCCTTAAGAGTCATATTTCACTTCGAAATACAAATTAGGGGCAAATTTGCCACTCAAAAAGTGTGAAAATGTTATTTGCAATTTATTTTCCTTAAGAGTCATATTTCACATCTAAATACAAATTAGGGGCGAATTTGCCACTCAAATAGTTTGAATATCGTATTTGCAATTTATTTTCCGTAAGAGTCATATTTCACTTCGAAATACAAATTAGGGGCAAAATTGGCACTCAAAAAGTGTGAAAATCGTAATTGCAATTTATTTTACTTAAGAGTCATATTTCACTTCGAAATACATATTAGGGGCAAATTTGCCACTCAAAAAGTGTGAAAATGATATTTGCAATTTATTTTCCTTAAGAGTCATATTTCACTTACAAATACAAATTAGGGGCAAATTTGCCACTCAAAAAGTGTGAAAATCGTATTTGCAATTTATTTTCCTTAAGAGTAATATTTCACTTCGAAATACAAATTAGGGGCAAATTTGCCACTCAAAAAGTGTGAAAATGGTATTTGCAATTTATTTTCCTTAAGAGTCATATTTCACTTCGAAATACAAATTAGGGGCAAATTTGTTACTCAAAAAGTTTAAATATCGTATTTGCTACTTATTTCCCTTAAGAGTCATATTTCACATCAAAATACAAATTAAGGTAAATTTGCCACTAAAAAGTGTGAATATCGTATTTGCAATTTATTTTCTTTAAGAGTCATATTTCACTTCGAAATACAAATTAGGGGCAAATTTGCCACTCAAAAAGTATGAATATCGTATTTGCTACTTATTTCCCTTAAAAGAAATATTTCACATCCAAATACAAATTAGGGTAAATTTGCCACTAAAAATTGTGAATATCGTATTTGCAATTTATTTTCCTTAAGAGTCATATTTCACATCCAAATACAAATTAGGGTCGAATTTGCCACTCAAAAAATGTGAATACCGTATTTGCAACTTATTTTCCGTAAGAGTCATATTTCACTTCGAAATACAAATTAGGGGCAAAATTGCCACTCAAAAAGTGTGAAAATCGTATTTGCAATTTATTTTCCTTATGTGTCATATTTCACTTCGAAATACAAATTAGGGGCAAATTTGCCACTCAAAAAGTGTGAAAATCGTATTTGCAATTTATTTTCCTTAAGAGTCATATTTCACTTCGAAATACAAATTAGAGGCAAAATTGCCACTCAAAAAGTGTGAAAATGGTATTTGCAATTTATTTTCCTTAAGAGCCATATTTCACTTCGAAATACAAATTAGGGGCAAATTTCCCACTCAAAAAGTGTGAAAATGGTATTTGCAATTTATTTTCCTTAAAAGTCATATTTCACATCTAAATACAAATTAGGGGCGAATTTGCCACTCAAATAGTGTGAATATCGTATTTGCAATTTATTTTCCGTAAGAGTCATATTTCACTTCGAAATACAAATTAGGGGCAAAATTGCCACTCAAAAAGTGTGAAAATCGTATTTGCAATTTATTTTCCTTAAGAGTCATATTTCACTTCGAAATACAAATTAGGGGCAAATTTGCCACTCAAAAAGTGTGAAAATGATATTTGCAATTTATTTTCCTTAAGAGTCATATTTCACTTCCAAATACAAATTAGGGGCAAATTTGCCACTCAAAAAGTGTGAAAATCGTATTTGCAATTTATTTTCCTTAAGAGTCATATTTCACTTCGAAATACAAATTAGGGGCAAATTTGCCACTCAAAAAGTGTGAAAATGGTATTTGCAATTTATTTTCCTTAAGAATCATATTTCACTTCGAAATACAAATTAGGGGAAATTTGCCACTCAAAAAGTGTGAATATCGTATTCGCTACTTATTTCCCTTAAGAGTCATATTTCACATCCAAATACAAATTAGGGTAAATTTGCCACTAAAAAAGTGTGAATATCGTATTTGCAATTTATTTTCCTTAAATGTCATATTTCACTTCGAATACAAATTAGGGGCAAATTATCCACTCAAAAAGTTTGAATATCGTATTTGCAACTTATTTCCCTTAAGAGTCATATTTCACATCAAAATACAAATTAGGGTAAATTTGCCACTAAAAAGTGTGAATATCGTATTTGCTACTTCTTTCCCTTAAGAGTCATATTTCACATCCAAATACAAATTAGGGTAAATTTGCCACTAAAAAAGTGTGAATATCGTATTTGCAATTTATTTTCCTTAAGAGTCATATTTCACTTCGAAATACAAATTAGGGGCAAATTTGCCACTCAAAAAGTATGAATATCGTATTTGCTACTTATTTCCCTTAAGAGACATATTTCACATCCAAATACAAATTAGGGTAAATTTGCCACTAAAAATTGTGAATATCGTATTTGCAATTTATTTTCCTTAAGAGTCATATTTCACATCCAAATACAAATTAGAGTCGAATTTGCCACTCAAAAAATCTGAATACCGTATTTGCAACTTATTTTCATTAAGAGTCATATTTCATTTCGAAATACAAATTAGGGGCAAATTTGCCACTCAAAAAGTGTGAAAATGGTATTTGCAATTTATTTTCCTTAAGAATCATATTTCACATCTAAATACAAATTATGGGCAAATTTGCCACTCAAAAAGTGTGAAAATGGTATTTGCAATTTATTTTCCTTAAGAGTCATATTTCACATCTAAATACAAATTAGGGGCGAATTTGCCACTCAAATAGTGTAAATATCGTATTTGCAATTTATTTTCCGTAAGAGTCATATTTCACTTCGAAATACAAATTAGGGGCAAATTTGCCACTCAAAAAGTGTGAAAATCGTATTTGCAATTTATTTTCCTTAAGAGTCATATTTCACATCCAAATACAAATTAGAGTCGAATTTGCCACTCAAAAAATCTGAATACCGTATTTGCAACTTATTTTCATTAAGAGTCATATTTCATTTCGAAATACAAATTAGGGGCAAATTTGCCACTCAAAAAGTGTGAAAATGGTATTTGCAATTTATTTTCCTTAAGAGTCATATTTCGCATCTAAATACAAATTAGGGGCGAATTTGCCACTAAAAATTGTGAATATCGTATTTGCAATTTATTTTCCTTAAGAGTCATATTTCACATCCAAATACAAATTAGAGTCGAATTTGCCACTCAAAAAATCTGAATACCGTATTTGCAACTTATTTTCATTAAGAGTCATATTTCATTTCGAAATACAAATTAGGGGCGAATTTGCCACTCAAATAGTGTGAATATCGTATTTGCAATTTATTTTCCGTAAGAGTCATATTTCACTTCGAAATACAAATTAGGGGCAAATTTGCCACTCAAAAAGTTTGAATATCGTGTTTGCTACTTATTTCCCTTAAGAGTCATATTTCACATCAAAATACAAATTAGGGTAAATTTGCCACTAAAAAGTGTGAATATCGTATTTGCTACTTATTTCCCTTAAGAGTCATATTTCACATCCAAATACAAATTAGGGTAAATTTGCCACTAAAAAAGTGTGAATATCGTATTTGCAATTTATTTTTCTTAAGAGTCATATTTCACTTCGAATACAAATTAGGGGCAAATTTGCCACTCAAAAAGTATGAATATCGTATTTGCTACTTATTTCCCTTAAGAGACATATTTCACATCCAAATACAAATTAGGGTAAATTTGCCACTAAAAATTGTGAATATCGTATTTGCAATTTATTTTCCTTAAGAGTCATATTTCACATCCAAATACAAATTAGGGTCGAATTTGCCACTCAAAAAATGTGAATACCGTATTTGCAACTTATTTTCATTAAGAGTCATATTTCACTTCGAAATACAAATTAAGGGCAAATTTGCAACTCAAAAAGTGTGAAAATGGTATTTGCAATTTATTTTCCTTTAGAGTCATATTTCACTTCGAAATACAAATTAGGGGCAAATTTGCCACTCAAAAAGTGTGAAAATCGTATTTGCAATTTATTTCCTTAAGAGTCATATTTCACTTCGAAATACAAATTAGGGGCAAATTTGCCATTCAAAAAGTGTGAAAATGGTATTTGCAATTTATTTTCCTTAAGAGTCATATTTCACTTCGAAATACAAATTAGGGGAAAATTTGCCACTCAAAAAGTGTGAATATCGTATTCGCTACTTATTTCCCTTAAAAGTCATATTTCACATCCAAATACAAATTAGGGTAAATTTGCCACTAAAAAAGTGTGAATATCGTATTTTCAATTTATTTTCCTTAAGAGTCATATTTCACTTCGAAATACAAATAAGGGGAAATTTGCTACTCAAAAAGTTTAAATATCGTATTTGCTACTTATTTCCCTTAAGAGTCATATTTCACATCAAAATACAAATTAGGGTAAATTTGCCATTAAAAAGTGTGAATATCGTATTTGCTACTTATTTCCCTTAAGAGTCATATTTCACATCCAAATACAAATTAGGGTAAATTTGCCACTAAAAAAGTGTGAATATCGTATTTGCAATTTATTTTCTTTAAGAGTCATATTTCACTTCGAAATACAAATTAGGGGCAAATTTGCCACTCAAAAAGTATGAATATCGTATTTGCTACTTATTTCCCTTAAGAGACATATTTCACATCCAAATACAAATTAGGGTAAATTTGCCACTAAAAATTGTGAATATCGTATTTGCAATTTATTTTCCTTAAGAGTCATATTTCACATCCAAATACAAATTAGGGTCGAATTTGCCACTCAAAAAATGTGAATACCGTATTTGCAACTTATTTTCATTAAGAGTCATATTTCACTTCGAAATACAAATTTGGGGCAAATTTGCCACTCAAAAAGTGTGAAAATGGTATTTGCAATTTATTTTCCTTAAGAGTAATATTTCACATCTAAATACAAATTAGGGGCGAATTTGCCACTCAAATAGTGTGAATATCGTATTTGCAATTTATTTTTCTTAAGAGTTATATTTCAATTAGAAATACAAATTAGGGGCAAATTTGCCACTCAAAAAGTGTGAATATCGAATTTGCAATTTATTATCCTTAAGACTCATATTTCACATCCAAATACAAATTAGGGGCAAAATTGCCATTCAAAAAGTGTGAATATCGTATTTGCAATTTATTTTCCTTAAGAGTAACATTTCGCATCCAAATACAAATTAGGGGCAAATTTGCCACTAAAAAGTGTGAATATCGTATTTGCATCTAATTTTCTATAAGACTCATATTTCATATCCAAATACAAATTAGGGGCGAATTTGCCACTCAAAAAGTGTGAATATCGTATTTGCAATTTATTTTCCTTTAGAGTCATATTTCACTTCGAAATATAAATTTGGGGCAAATTTGCCACTCAAAAAGTGTGAATATCGTATTTGCAATTTATTTTCCTTATGAGTCATATTTCACTTCGAAATAAAAATTAGGGGCAAATTTGCCACTCAAAAAGTGTGAATATCGTATTTGCAACTTATTTTCCTTAAGAGTAATATTTCACTTCGAAATACAAATTAGGGGCAAATTTGCCACTCAAAAACTGTGAATATCATATTTGCAACTTATTTTCATTAAGAGTCATATTTCACTTCGAAATACAATTAAGGGCAAATTTGCCACTCAAAAAGTGTGAATATCGTATTTGCAATTTATTTTCCTTAAGAGTCATATTTCACATCCAAATTCAAATAAAGGGCAAATTTGCCACTCAAAAAGTGTGAATATCGTATTCGCAATTTATTTTCCATTAGAGTCATATTTCTCTTCGAAATATAAATTAGGGGCAAATTTGTCACTCAAAAAGTGTGAATATCGTATTTGCAATTTATTTTCTTTAAGAGACATATTTCACATCCAAATATAAATTAGGGGCAAATTTGCCATTAAAAAGTGTGAATGTCGTGTTTGCAATTTATTTTCCTTAAGAGTCATAGTTCACTTAGAAATACAAATTAGGGGCAAATTTGCCATTCAAAAAGTGTGAAAATGGTATTTGCAATTTATTATCCTTAAGACTCATATTTCACATCCAAATACAAATTAGGGACAAATTTACCACACAAAAAGTGTGAATATCGTATTTGCAACTTATTTTCATTAATAGTCATATTTCACTTCGAAATACAAATTAGGGGCAAATTTGCCACTCAAAAAGTGTGAATATCGTATTTGCAATTTATTTTCCTTATGAATAATATTTCACTTCGAAATAAAAATTAGGGGCAAAATTGCCATTCAAAAAGTGTGAATATCGTATTTGCAATTTATTTTCCTTAAGAGTAACATATCACATCCAAATACAAATTAGGGGCAAATTTGCCACTAAAAAGTGTGAATATCGTATTTGCAATTAATTTTCTATAACACTCATATTTCACATCCAAATACAAATTAGGGGCGAATTTGCTACTCAAAAAGTGTGAATATCATATTTGCAACTTATTTTCCTTAAGAGTAATATTTCACTTAGAAATACAAATTAGGGGCAAATTTGCCACTCCGAAAGTGTGAATATCGTATTTGCATTTTATTTTCCTTAAGAGTCGTATTTCACATCGAAATACAAATTAGGAGCAAATTTGCCACTCAAAAAGTGTGAATATCGTATTTGCAACTTATTTTACTTAAGAGTCATATTTAACTTCGAAATACAAATTAGGGGTAAATTTGCCACTCAAAAAGTGTGAATATCGTATTTGCAACTTATTTTCCTTATGAGTCATATTTCACATCGAAATAAAAATTAGGGGCAAATTTGCCACTCAAAAAGTGTGAATATCGTATTTGCAACTTATTTTTCCTTAAGAGACATATTTGACTTCGAAATATAAATTAGGGGCAAATTTACCACTCAAAAAGTGTGAATATCGTATTTGCAACTTTTTTCCCTTAAGAGTCATATTTGACTTCGAAATATAAATTAGGGGCAAATTTACCACTCAAAAAGTGTGAATATCGTATTTGCAACTTATTTCATTAAGAGTCATATTTCAATTCGAAATACAAATTAGGGGCAAATTTGCCACTCAAAAAGTGTGAATATCGTATTTGCAACATATTTTCCTTAAGAGTCATATTTCACATCCAAATACAAATTAGGGGCAAATTTACCACTCAAAAAGTGTAAATATCGTATTTGCAATTTATTTTCCTTATGAGTCATATTTCACTTCGAAATAAAAATTAGGTGCAAAATTGCCATACAAAAAGTGTGAATATCGTATTTGCAATATATTTTCCTTAAGAGTCATAATTCAATTAGAAATAAAAATTAGGGGCAACTTTGCCATTCAAAAAGTGTGAAAATGGTATTTGCAATTTATTATCCTTAAGACTCATATTTCACATCCAAATACATATTAGGGGCAAATTTGCCACTCAAAAAGTGTGAATATCGTATTTGCAACTTATTTTCATTAATAGTCATATTTCACTTCGAAATACAAATTAGGGGCAAATTTGCCACTCAAAAAGTGTGAATATCGTATTTGCAACTTATTTTCCTTAAGAGTCATATTTCACATCCAAATACAAATTAGGGGCAAATTTGTCACTCAAATAGTGTAAATATCGAATTTGCAATTTATTTTCCTTATGAGTCATATTTCATTTCGAAATAAAAATTAGGGGCAAAATTGCCATTCAAAAAGTGTGAATATCGTATTTGCAATTTATTTTCCTTAAGAGTAACATTTCGCATCCAAATACAAATTAGGGGCAAATTTGCCACTAAAAAGTGTGAATATCGTATTTGCATCTAATTTTCTATAAGACTCATATTTCACATCCAAATACAAATTAGGGGCGAATTTGCCACTCAAAAAGTGTGAATATTGTATTTGCAATTTATTTTTCTTTAGAGTCATATTTCACTTCGAAATATAAATTAGGGGCAAATTTGCCACTCAAAAAGTGTGAATATCGTATTTGCAATTTATTTTCCTTAAGAGTCATATTTCACATCCAAATATAAATTAGGGGCAAATTTGCCACTAAAAAGTGTGAATATCGTATTTGCAATTTAATTTCCTTAAGAGTCATAGTTCAATTAGAAATACAAATTAGGGGCAAATTGCAACTTAAAAAGTGTGAAAATGGTATTTGCAATTTATTAACCCCAAGAATCATATTTCACATCCAAATACAAATTAGGGGCAAATTTGTCACTCAAAAAGTGTGTATCGTATTTGCAACTTATTTTCATTAATAGTCATATATCACTTCGAAATACAAATTAGGGGCAAATTTACCACTCAAAAAGTGTGAATATCGTATTTGCAACTTATTTTCCTTAAGAGTCATATTTCACATCCAAATACAAATTAGGGGCAAATTTGTCACACAAAAAGTGTGAATATCGTTTTTGCAATTTATTATCCCCAAGACTCATATTTCACATCCAAATACAAATTAGGGGCAAATTTGCCACTCAAAAAGTGTGAATATCGTATTTGCCATTTATTTTCCTTAAGAGTCACATTTCACATCCAAATACAAATTACGGGCAAATTTGCCACTAAAAAAGTGAATATCGTATTTGCAATTAATTTTCTATAAGACTCATATTTCACATCAAAATACAAATTAGGGGCGAATTTGACGATCAAAAAGTGTGAATATCGTATTTGCAACTAATTTTCCTTAAGAGTAATATTTCACTTCGAAACACAAATTAGGGCAAATTTGCCACTCAGAAAATGAGAATATCGTATTTGCAATTTATTTTCCTTAAGAGTCGTATTTCACATCCAAAAACAAATTAGGGGCAAATTTGCCACTCAAAAAGTGTTAATATTGTATTTGCAACTTATTTTCCTTAAGAGTCATATTTCACTTCGAAATACAAATTAGGGGTAAATTTGACACTCAAAAAGTGTGAATATCGTATTTGTAACTTATTTTCCTTATGAGTCATATTTCACTTCGAAATAAAAATTAGGGGCAAATTTGCCATTCAAAATGTGTGAATATCGTATTTGCATCTTATTTTCATTAAGAGTCATATTTCACTTCGAAATACAAATTAAGGAAAAATTTGCCACTCAAAAAGTGTAAATATCGTATTTGCAATTTATTTTTCTTAAGAGTCATATTTCACTTAGAAATACAAATTAGGGGCAAATTTGCCACTCAAAAAGTGTGAATATCGTATTTGCAATTTATTTTCCTTAAGAGTCATATTTCACATCCAAATTCAAATTAGGGGCAAATTTGTCACTCAAAAAGTGTGAATATCGTATTCGCAATTAATTTTCCATTAGAGTCATATTTCTCTTCGAAATATAAATTAGTGGGAAATTTGCCACTCAAAAAGTGTGAATATCGTATTTGCAATTTATTTTCCTTAAGAGTCATATTTCACATCCAAATATAAATTAGGGGCAAATTTGCCATTAAAAAGTGTGAATGTCGTGTTTGCAATTTATTTTCCTTAAGAGTCATAGTTCACTTAGAAATACAAATTAGGGGCAAATTTGCCATTCAAAAAGTGTGAAAATGGTATTTGCAATTTATTATCCTTAAGACTCATATTTCACATCCAAATACAAATTAGGGGCAAATTTGCCACACAAAAAGTGTGAATATCGTATTTGCAACTTACTTTCATTAATAGTCATATTTCACTTCGAAATACAAATTAGGGGCAAATTAACCACCCAAAAAGTGTGAATATCGTATTTGCAACTTATTTTACTTAAGAGTCATATTTCACATCCAAATACAAATTAGGGGCAAATTTGACACTCAAATAGTGTAAATATCGTATTTGCAATTTATTTTCCTTATGAGTCATATTTCACTTCGAAATAAAAATTAGGGGCAAAATTGACATTCAAAAAGTGTGAATATCGTATTTGCAATTTATTTTCCTTAAGAGTAACATTTCACATCCAAATACAAATTAGGGGCAAATTTGTCACTAAAAAGTGTGAATATCGTATTTGCAATTAATTTTCTATAAGACTCATATTTCACATCCAAATACAAATTAGGGGCGAATTTGCTACTCAAAAAGTGTGAATATCGTATTTGCAACTTATTTTCCTTAAGAGTAATATTTCACTTCGAAATACAAATTAGGGGCAAATTTGTCACTCAGATTGTGTGAATATCGTATTTGCATTTTATTTTCCTTAAGAGTCGTATTTCATATCCAAATACAAATTATGGGCAAATTTGCCATTCAAAAAGTGTGAATATCGTATTTGCAACTTATTTCCCTTAAGAGTCATATTTCACTTCGAAATACAAATTAGGGGTAAATTTGCCACTCAAAAAGTGTGAATATCGTATTTGCAACTTATTTTCCTTAAGAGTAATATTTCACTTCAAAATACAAATTAGGGGCAAATTTGCCACTCAGAAAGTGTGAATATCGTATTTGCAATTTATTTTCCTTAAGAGTCGTATTTCACATCCAAATACAAATTAGGGGCAAATTTGCCACTCAAAAAGTGTGAATATCGTATTTTCAACTTATTTTCCTTATGAGTCATATTTCACTTCGAAATACAAATTAGGGGCAAATTTGCCACTCATAAAGTGTGAATATCGTATTTGCAACTTATTTTCCTTAATAGTCATATTTCACTTCGAAATACAAATTAGGGGCAAATTTGCCACTCAAAAAGTGTGAATATCGTATTTGCAATTTATTTTCATTATGAGTCATATTTCACATCGAAATAAAAATTAGGGGCAAAATTGCTATTCAAAAAGTGTTAATATCGTATTTGCAATTTATTTTCCTTAAGAGTCACATTTCGCATACAAATACAAATTAGGGGCAAATTTGTCACTAAAAAAGTGTGAATATCGTATTTGCAATTAATATTCCTTAAGACTCATATTTCACATCCAAATACAAATTAGGGGCGAATTTGCCACTCAAAAAATGTGAATATCGTATTTGCAACTTATTTTCCTTAAGAGTAATATTTCACTTCGAAACACAAATTAGGGGCAAATTTGCCACTCAGAAAGTGTGAATATCGTATTTGCAATTCATTTTCCTTAAGAGTCGTATTTCACATCCAAATACAAATTAGGGGCAAATTTGCCACTCAAAAAGTGTGAATATCGTATTTGCAACTTATTTTCTTTAAGAGTCATATTTCACTTCGAAATACAATTTAGGGGTAAATTTGCCACTCAAAAAGTGTGAATATCGTATTTGCAACTTATTATCCTTATGAGTCATATTTCACTTCGAAATAAAAATTAGTGGCAAATTAGCCACTCAAAAAGTGTGAATATCGTATTTGCAACTTATTTTCCTTAAGAGTCATATTTGACTTCCAAATACAAATTAGGGGTAAATTTGCCACTCAAAAAGTGTAAATATCGTATTTGCAATTTATTTTCCTTATGAGTCATATTTCACTTAAAAATACAAATTAGGGGCAAATTTGCCACTCAAAATGTGTGAATATCGTATTTGCTATTTATTTTCCTTAAGAGTCATATTTCACATCCAAATTCAAATTAAGGGCAAATTTGTCACTCAAAAAGTGTGAATATCGTATTTGCAATTTATTTTCCTTTAGAGTCATATTTCACTTCGAAATAAAAATTAGGGGCAAATTTGCCACTCAAAAAATGTGAATATCGTATTTGCAATTTATTTTCCTTAAGTGTCATATTTCACATCCAAATATAAATTAGGGGTAAATTTGCCACTAAAAAAGTGGGAATATCGTATTTCCAATTTATTTTCCTTAAGAGTCATAGTTCACTTAAAAATATAAATTAGGGGCAAATTTGCCACTAAAAAGTGTGAATATCGTATTTGCACCTTATTTTCCTTAATAGTCATATTTCACTTCCAAATATAAATTAGGGGCAAATTTGCCACTCAAAAAGTGTGAATATCGTATTTGCAACTTATTTTCCTTAAGAGTCATATTTCACATCTAAATACAAATTAGGGGCAAATTTGCCACTCAAAAAGTGAAAATATCGTATTTGCAATTTATTATCCTTATGAGTCATATTTCACTTCGAAATAAAAATTAGGGGCAAATTTGCCACTTAAAAAGTGTGAATATCGTATTTGTAATTTATTTTCCTTAAGACTTATATTTCACATCCAAATACAAATTAGAGGCAAATTTGCCACTAAAAAGTGTGAATATCGTATTTGCAATTAATTTCTATAAGACTCATATTTCACATCCAAATACAAATTAGGGGCGAATTTGCCACTCAAAAAGTTTGAATATCGTATTTGCAACTTATTTTCCTTAAGAGTAATATTTCACTTCGAAATACAAATTAGAGGCAAATTTGCCACTCAGAAAGTGTGAATATCGTATTTGCAATTTATTTTCCTTAAGAGTCGTATTTCACATCCAAATACAAATTAGGGGCAAATTTGCCACTCAAAAAGTGTGAATATCGTATTTGCAACTTATTTTCCTTATGAGTCATATTTCACTTCGAAATACAAATTAGGGGCAAATTTGCCACTCAAAAAGTGTGAATATCGTATTTGAAACTTATTTTCCTTAAGAGTCATATTTCACATCCAAATACAAATTAGGGGCAAATTTGTTACTCAAAAAGTGTGAATATCGTATTTGCAATTTATTTTCCTTATGAGTCATATTTCACATCGAAATAAAAATTAGGGGCAAAATTGCTATTCAAAAAGTGTTAATATCGTATTTGCAATTTATTTTCCTTAAGAGTCACATTTCACATCCAAATACAAATTAGGGGCAAATTTGCCACTCAAAAAGTGTGAATATCGTATTTGCAATTAATATTCCTTAAGACTCATATTTCACATCCAAATACAAATTAGGGGCGAATTTGCCACTCAAAAAGTGTGAATATCGTATTTGCAACTTATTTTCCTTAAGAGTAATATTTCACTTCGAAACACAAATTAGGGGCAAATTTGCCACTCAGAAAGTGTGAATATCGTATTTGCAATTCATTTTCGTTAAGAGTCGTATTTCACATCCAAATACAAATTAGGGGCAAATTTGCCACTCAAAAAGTGTGAATATCGTATTTGCAACTTATTTTCTTTAAGAGTCATATTTCACTTCGAAATACAAATTAGGGGTAAATTTGCCACTCAAAAAGTGTGAATATCGTATTTGCAACTTATTATCCTTATGAGTCATATTTCACTTCGAAATAAAAATTAGGGGCAAATTTGCCACTCAAAAAGTGTGAATATCGTATTTGCAACTTATTTTCCTTAAGAGTCATATTTGACTTCGAAATACAAATTAGGGGTAAATTTGCCACTCAAAAAGTGTAAATATCGTATTTGCAATTTATTTTCCTTAGGAGTCATATTTCACTTAAAAATACAAATTAGGGGCAAATTTGCCACTCAAAAAGTGTGAATATCGTATTTGCTATTTATTTTCCTTAAGAGTCATATTTCACATCCAAATTCAAATTAAGGGCAAATTTGCCACTCAAAAAGTGTGAATATCGTATTTGCAATTTATTTTCCTTTAGAGTCATATTTCACTTCGAAATAAAAATTAGGGGCAAATTTGCCACTCAAAAAATGTGAATATCGTATTTGCAATTTATTTTCCTTAAGTGTCATATTTCACATCCAAATATAAATTAGGGGTAAATTTGCCACTAAAATGTGTGAATATCGTATTTGCAATTTATTTTCCTTAAGAGTCATAGTTCACTTAGAAATACAAATTAGGGGCAAATTTGCCACTCAAAAAGTGGGAATATCGTATTTGCAATTTATTTTCCTTAAGAGTCATATATCACTTAAATAAAAATTAGGTGTAAATTTGCCACTCAAAAAGTGTGAAAATGGTATTTGCAATTTATTTTCCTTAAGAGTCATATTTCACATCCAAATACAAATTATGGGCAAATTTGCCACTAAAAAAGTGTGAATATCGTATTTCCAATTTATTTTCCTTAAGAGTCATAGTTCACCTAAAAATACAAATTAGGGGCAAATTTGCCACTAAAAAAGTGTGAATATCGTATTTGCACCTTATTTTCCTTAATAGTCATATTTCACTTCCAAATACAAATTAGGGGCAAATTTGCCACTCAAAAAGTGTGAATATCGTATTTACAACTTATTTTCCTTAAGAGTCATATTTCACATCTAAATACAAATTAGGGGCAAATTTGCCACTCAAAAAGTGAAAATATCGTATTTGCAATTTATTTTCCTTATGAGTCATATTTCACTTCGAAATAAAAATTAGGGGCAAATTTGCCACTTAAAAAGTGTGAATATCGTATTTGCAATTTATTTTCCTTAAGACTTATATTTCACATCCAAATACAAATTAGAGGCAAATTTGCCACTAAAAAGTGTGAATATCGTATTTGCAATTAATTTTTATAAGACTCATATTTCACATCCAAATACAAATTAGGGGCGAAATTGCCACTCAAAAAGTTTGAATATCGTATTTGCAACTTATTTTCCTTAAGAGTAATATTTCACTTCGAAATACAAATTAGAGGCAAATTTGCCACTCAGAAAGTGTGAATATCGTATTTGCAATTTATTTTCCTTAAGAGTAGTATTTCACATCCAAATACAAATTAGGGCAAATTTGTCACTCAAAAAGTGTGAATATCGTATTTGTAACTTATTTTCCTTATGAGTCATATTTCACTTCGAAATACAAATTAGGGGCAAATTTGCCACACAAAAAGTGTGAATATCGTATTTGCAACTTATTTTCCTTAAGAGTCATATTTCACATCCAAATACAAATTATGGGCGAATTTGCCACTCAAAAAGTGTGAATATCGTATTTGCAATTCATTTTCCTTAAGAGTCGTATTTCACATCGAAATAAAAATTAGGGGCAAAATTGCTATTCAAAAAGTGTTAATATCGTATTTGCAATTTATTTTCCTTAAGAGTCACATTTCACATCCAAATACAAATTAGGGGCAAATTTGCCACTCAAAAAGTGTGAATATCGTATTTGCAATTAATATTCCTTTAGAGTCATATTTCACTTAAAAATACAAATTAAGGGCAAATTTGCCACTCAAAAAGTGTGAATATCGTATTTGCTATTTATTTTCCTTAAAAGTCATATTTCACATCCAAATTCAAATTAAGGGCAAATTTGCCACTCAAAAAGTGTGAATATCGTATTTGCAATTTATTTTCCTTTAGAGTCATATTTCACATCCAAATACAAATTATGGGCGAATTTGCCACTCAAAAAGTGTGAATATCGTATTTGCAATTCATTTTCCTTAAGAGTCGTATTTCACATCGAAATAAAAATTAGGGGCAAAATTGCTATTCAAAAAGTGTGAATATCGTATTTGCAATTTATTTTCCTTAAGAGTCACATTTCACATCCAAATACAAATTAGGGGCAAATTTGCCACTCAAAAAGTGTGAATATCGTATTTGCAACTTATTTTCCTTAAGAGTCATATTTCACATCCAAATACAAATTAGGGGCAAATTTGCCACTTAATAAGTGTGAATATTGTATTTGCAATTTATTTTTCTTAAGAGTCATATTTCACTTCGAAATACAAATTAGGGGCAAATGTCCCACTAAAAAGTGTGAATATCGTATTTGCAATTTTTTTTTCCTTAAGAGTCATATTTCACATCTAAATTCAAATTAGGGGCGAATTTTCCACTAAAAAAGTGTGAATATCGTATTTGCAAGTTATTTTGTTTAAGAGCCATATTTCACTTCGAAATACAAATTAAGGGCAAATTTGCCACTCAAAAAGTGTGAAAATAGTATTTGCAATTTATTTTCCTTAAGAGTCATATTTCGCATCCAAATACAAATTAGGGGCAAATTTGCCACTCAAAAAGTGTGAATATCGTATTTGCAACTTATTTTCCTTAAGAGTCATATTTCGCATCCAAATACAAATTAGGGGCAAATTTGCCACTTAAAAAGTGTGAATATCGTATTTGCAATTTATTTTCCTTAAGAGTCATATTTCGCATCCAAATACAAATTATGGGCAAATTTGCCACTAAAAAAGTGTGAATATCGTGTTTGCAATTTTCTTTCCTTAAGAGTCATATTTCACTTCAAAATACAAATTAGGGGCAAAATTGCCACTCAAAAAGTGTGAATATCGTATTTGCAATTTATTTTCCTTAAGTGTCATATTTCACATCTAAATTCAAATTAGGGGCGAATTTGCCACTCAAAAAGTGTGAATATCGTATTTGCAAGTTATTTTGCTTAAGAGCCATATTTCACTTCGAAATACAAATTAAGGGCAAATTTGCCACTCAAAAAGTGTGAAAATAGTATTTGCAATTTATTTTCCTTAAGAGTCATATTTCGCATCCATATACAAATTAGGGGCAAATTTGCCACTTAAAAATTGTGAATATCGTATTTGCAATTTATTTTCCTTAAAAGTCATATTTCACATCTAAATACAAATTAGGGGTAAATTTGCCACTCAAAAAGTGTGAATATCGTGTTTGCAATTTTCTTTACTTAAGAGTCATATTTCACTTCGAAATACAAATTAGGGGCAAAATTGCCACTCAAAAAGTGTGAATATCGTATTTGCAATTTATTTTCCTTAAGAGTCATATTTCACATCTAAATTCAAATTATGGGCGAATTTGCCACTCAAAAAGTGTGAATATCGTATTTGCAAGTTATTTTGCTTAAGAGCCATATTTCACTTCGAAATACAAATTAAGGGCAAATTTGCCACTCAAAAAGTGTGAAAATAGTATTTGCAATTTATTTTCCTTAAGAGTCATATTTCGCATCCAAATACAAATTAGGGGCAAATTTGCCACTTAAAAAGTGTGAATATCGTATTTGCAATTTATTTTCCTTAAGAGTCATATTTCGCATCCAAATACAAATTAGGGGCAAATTTGCCACATAAAAATTGTGAATGTCGTTTTTCAATTTATTTTCCTTAAGAGTAATATTTCACTTAGAAATACAAATTAGGGGAAAATTTGCCACTCAAAAAGTGTGAATATCGTATTTACAATTTATTTTCCTTAAGAGTCATATTTCACATCCAAATACAAATTACGGGCAAATTTGCCACTCAAAAAGTGTGATTATATCGTGTTTGCAATTTATTTTCCTTAAGAGTCATATTTCACTTCGAAATACAAATTAGAGGCAAAATTGCCACTCAAAGTGTGAATATCGTATTTGCAATTTATTTTCCTTAAGATTCATATTTCGCATCCAAATACAAATTAGGGGCAAATTTGCCACAAAAAAGTGTGAATATCGTATTTGCAATTTATTTTCTTTAAGCGTCATATTTCACATCTAAATTCAAATTAGGTGCGAATTTGCCATTCAAAAAGTGTGAATATCGTATTTGCAATTTATTTTCCTTAAGAGTCATATTTCGCATCCAAATACAAATTAGGGACAAATTTGCCACAAAAAAGTGTGAATATCGTATTTGCAATTTATTTTCCTTAAGAGTCATATTTCACATCTAAATTCAAATTAGGGGCGAATTTGCCACTCAAAAAGTTGAATATCGTATTTGCAACTTATTTTCCTTAAGAGTCATATTTCACATCCAAATAAAAATTAGGGGCAAATTTGTCACTTAAAAAGTGTGAATATCGTATTTGCAATTTAGTTTTCTTATGAGTCATATTTCACTTCGAAATACAAATTAGGGGCAAATGTCTCACTAAAAAGTGTGAATATCGTATTTGCAATTTTTTTCCTAAAGAGTCATATTTCACATCGAAATACAAATTAGGGGCAAATTTGCATCAAAAAAGTGTGAATATCGTATTTGCAATTAATTTTCCTTAAAAGTCATATTTCACATCTAAATACTAATTAGGGGCGAATTTGCCACTCAAAAAGTGTGAATATCGTATTTGCAATTTATTTTTCTTAAGAGTCATATTTCACTTCGAAATACAAATAAAGGGCAAATTTGCCACTCAAAAAGTGTGAAAAGTATTTGCAATTTATTTTCCTTAAAAGTCATATTTCGCATCCAAATACAAATTAGGGGCAAATTTGCCACTCAAAAAGTGTGAATATCGTATTTGCAATTTATTTTTCTTAAGGGTCATATTTCACATCCAAATATAAATTAGGGGCAAATTTGCCACTCAAAAAGTGTGAAAATAGTATTTGCAATTTATTTTCTTTAAGAGTCATATTTCGCATCCAAATACAAATTAGGGGCGAATTTGCCATTCAAAAAGTGTGAATATTGTATTTGCAATTTATTTTCCTTAAGGGTCATATTTCACATCCAAATATAAATTAGGGGCAAATTTGCCACTTAAAAAGTGTGAATATCGTATTTGCAATTTATTTTCCTTAAGAATCATATTTCGCATCCAAATACAAATTAGGGGCAAATTTGCCACTCAAAAAGTGTGAATATCGTATTTGCAACTTATTTTCCTTAAGAGTCATATTTCACATCCAAATACAAATTAGGGGCAAATTTGCCACTTAATAAGTGTGAATATCGTATTTGCAATTTATTTTTCTTAAGAGTCATATTTCACTTCGAAATACAAATTAGGGGCAAATGTCCCACTAAAAAGTGTGAATATCGTATTTGCAATTTTTTTTTCCTTAAGAGTCATATTTCACATCTAAATTCAAATTAGGGGCGAATTTGCCACTCAAAAAGTGTGAATATCGTATTTGCAAGTTATTTTGCTTAAGAGCCATATTTCACTTCGAAATACAAATTAAGGGCAAATTTGCCACTCAAAAAGTGTGAAAATAGTATTTGCAATTTATTTTCCTTAAGAGTCATATTTCGCATCCAAATACAAATTAGGGGCAAATTTGCCACTCAAAAAGTGTGAATATCGTATTTGCAACTTATTTTCCTTAAGAGTCATATTTCGCATCCAAATACAAATTAGGGGCAAATTTGCCACTTAAAAAGTGTGAATATCGTATTTGCAATTTATTTTCCTTAAGAGTCATATTTCGCATCCAAATACAAATTAGGGGCAAATTTGCCACTAAAAAAGTGCGAATATCGTGTTTGCAATTTTCTTTCCTTAAGAGTCATATTTCACTTCAAAATACAAATTAGGGGCAAAATTGCCACTCAAAAAGTGTGAATATCGTATTTGCAATTTATTTTCCTTAAGAGTCATATTTCACATCTAAATTCAAATTAGGGGCGAATTTGCCACTCAAAAAGTGTGAATATCGTATTTGCAAGTTATTTTGCTTAAGAGCCATATTTCACTTCGAAATACAAATTAAGGGCAAATTTGCCACTCAAAAAGTGTGAAAATAGTATTTGCAATTTATTTTCCTTAAGAGTCATATTTCGCATCCAAATACAAATTAGGGGCAAATTTGCCACTTAAAAATTGTGAATATCGTATTTGCAATTTATTTTCCTTAAGAGTCATATTTCACATCTAAATACAAATTAGGGGTAAATTTGCCACTCAAAAAGTGTGAATATCGTGTTTGCAATTTTCTTTACTTAAGAGTCATATTTCACTTCGAAATACAAATTAGGGGCAAAATTGCCACTCAAAAAGTGTGAATATCGTATTTGCAATTTATTTTCCTTAAGAGTCATATTTCACATCTAAATTCAAATTATGGGCGAATTTGCCACTCAAAAAGTGTGAATATCGTATTTGCAAGTTATTTTGCTTAAGAGCCATATTTCACTTCGAAATACAAATTAAGGGCAAATTTGCCACTCAAAAAGTGTGAAAATAGTATTTGCAATTTATTTTCCTTAAGAGTCATATTTCGCATCCAAATACAAATTAGGGGCAAATTTGCAACTTAAAAAGTGTGAATATCGTATTTGCAATTTATTTTCCTTAAGAGTCATATTTCGCATCCAAATACAAATTAGGGGCAAATTTGCCACATAAAAATTGTGAATGTCGTTTTTCAATTTATTTTCCTTAAGAGTCATATTTCACTTAAAATACAAATTAGGGGAAAATTTGCCACTCAAAAAGTGTGAATATCGTATTTGCAATTTATTTTCCTTAAGAGTCATATTTCACATCCAAATACAAATTACGGGCAAATTTGCCACTCAAAAAGTGTGATTATATCGTGTTTGCAATTTATTTTCTTTAAGCGTCATATTTCACATCTAAATTCAAATTAGGGGCGAATTTGCCATTCAAAAAGTGTGAATATCGTATTTGCAATTTATTTTCCTTAAGAGTCATATTTCGCATCCAAATACAAATTAGGGGCAAATTTGCCACAAAAAAGTGTGAATATCGTATTTGCAATTTATTTTCCTTAAGAGTCATATTTCACATCTAAATTCAAATTAGGGGCGAATTTGCCATTCAAAAAGTGTGAATATCGTATTTGCAATTTATTTTCCTTAAGAGTCATATTTCGCATCCAAATACAAATTAGGGGCAAATTTGCCACAAAAAAGTGTGAATATCGTATTTGCAATTTATTTTCCTTAAGAGTCATATTTCACATCTAAATTCAAATTAGGGGCGAATTTGCCACTCAAAAAGTTGAATATCGTATTTGCAACTTATTTTCCTTAAGAGTCATATTTCACATCCAAATAAAAATTAGGGGCAAATTTGTCACTTAAAAAGTGTGAATATCGTATTTGCAATTTAGTTTTCTTAAGAGTCATATTTCACTTCGAAATACAAATTAGGGGCAAATGTCTCACTAAAAAGTGTGAATATCGTATTTGCAATTTTTTTCCTAAAGAGTCATATTTCACATCGAAATACAAATTAGGGGCAAATTTGCATCAAAAAAGTGTGAATATCGTATTTGCAATTAATTTTCCTTAAAAGTCATATTTCACATCTAAATACAAATTAGGGGCGAATTTGCCACTCAAAAAGTGTGAATATCGTATTTGCAATTTATTTTTCTTAAGAGTCATATTTCACTTCGAAATACAAATAAAGGGCAAATTTGCCACTCAAAAAGTGTGAAAAGTATTTGCAATTTATTTTCCTTAAAAGTCATATTTCGCATCCAAATACAAATTAGGGGCAAATTTGCCACTCAAAAAGTGTGAATATCGTATTTGCAATTTATTTTTCTTAAGGGTCATATTTCACATCCAAATATAAATTAGGGGCAAATTTGCCACTCAAAAAGTGTGAAAATAGTATTTGCAATTTATTTTCTTTAAGAGTCATATTTCGCATCCAAATACAAATTAGGGGCGAATTTGCCATTCAAAAAGTGTGAATATTGTATTTGCAATTTATTTTCCTTAAGGGTCATATTTCACATCCAAATATAAATTAGGGGCAAATTTGCCACTTAAAAAGTGTGAATATCGTATTTGCAATTTATTTTCCTTAAGAATCATATTTCGCATCCAAATACAAATTAGGGTAAATTTGCCGCTAAAAATTGTGAATATCATATTTGCAATTTATTTTCCTTAAGAGTCATATTTTACATCCAAATACAAATTAGGGGCGAATTTGCCACTCAAAAAGTGTGAATATCGTATTTGCAACTTATTTTCATTAAGAGTCATATTTCACTACGCAATACTAATTAGGGGCAAATTTGCCACTCAAAAAGTGTGAATATCGTATTTGCAATTTATTTCCCTTAAGAGTCATATTTCACATCCAAATACAAATTAGGGTAAATTTGCCGCTAAAAATTGTGAATATCATATTTGCAATTTATTTTCCTTAAGAGTCATATTTTACATCCAAATACAAATTAGGGGCGAATTTGCCACTCAAAAAGTGTGAATATCATATTTGCAACTTATTTTCATTAAGAGTCATATTTCACTACGCAATACTAATTAGGGGCAAATTTGCCACTCAAAAAGTATGAATATCGTATTTGCAATTTATTTTCATTAAGAGTCATATTTCACATCCAAATACAAATTAGGTGCAAATTTGCCATTCAAAAAGTGTGAATATCGTATTTGCAATTTATTTTCCTTAAGAGTCATATTTCGCATCCAAATACAAATTAGGGACAAATTTGCCACAAAAAAGTGTGAATATCGTATTTGCAATTTATTTTCCTTAAGAGTCATATTTCGCATCTAAATTCAAATTAGGGGCGAATTTGCCACTCAAAAAGTTGAATATCGTATTTGCAACTTATTTTCCTTAAGAGTCATATTTCACATCCAAATAAAAATTAGGGGCAAATTTGTCACTTAAAAAGTGTGAATATCGTATTTGCAATTTAGTTTTCTTAAGAGTCATATTTCACTTCGAAATACAAATTAGGGGCAAATGTCTCACTAAAAAGTGTGAATATCGTATTTGCAATTTTTTTCCTAAAGAGTCATATTTCACATCGAAATACAAATTAGGGGCAAATTTGCATCAAAAAAGTGTGAATATCGTATTTGCAATTAATTTTCCTTAAAAGTCATATTTCACATCTAAATACTAATTAGGGGCGAATTTGCCACTCAAAAAGTGTGAATATCGTATTTGCAATTTATTTTTCTTAAGAGTCATATTTCACTTCGAAATACAAATAAAGGGCAAATTTGCCACTCAAAAAGTGTGAAAAGTATTTGCAATTTATTTTCCTTAAAAGTCATATTTCGCATCCAAATACAAATTAGGGGCGAATTTGCCACTCAAAAAGTGTGAATATCGTATTTGCAATTTATTTTTCTTAAGGGTCATATTTCACATCCAAATATAAATTAGGGGCAAATTTGCCACTCAAAAAGTGTGAAAATAGTATTTGCAATTTATTTTCTTTAAGAGTCATATTTCGCATCCAAATACAAATTAGGGGCGAATTTGCCATTCAAAAAGTGTGAATATTGTATTTGCAATTTATTTTCCTTAAGGGTCATATTTCACATCCAAATATAAATTAGGGGCAAATTTGCCACTTAAAAAGTGTGAATATCGTATTTGCAATTTATTTTCCTTAAGAATCATATTTCGCATCCAAATACAAATTAGGGGCAAATTTGCCACTCAAAAAGTGTGAATATCGTATTTGCAACTTATTTTCCTTAAGAGTCATATTTCACATCCAAATACAAATTAGGGGCAAATTTGCCACTTAATAAGTGTGAATATCGTATTTGCAATTTATTTTTCTTAAGAGTCATATTTCACTTCGAAATACAAATTAGGGGCAAATGTCCCACTAAAAAGTGTGAATATCGTATTTGCAATTTTTTTTTCCTTAAGAGTCATATTTCACATCTAAATTCAAATTAGGGGCGAATTTGCCACTCAAAAAGTGTGAATATCGTATTTGCAAGTTATTTTGCTTAAGAGCCATATTTCACTTCGAAATACAAATTAAGGGCAAATTTGCCACTCAAAAAGTGTGAAAATAGTATTTGCAATTTATTTTCCTTAAGAGTCATATTTCGCATCCAAATACAAATTAGGGGCAAATTTGCCACTCAAAAAGTGTGAATATCGTATTTGCAACTTATTTTCCTTAAGAGTCATATTTCGCATCCAAATACAAATTAGGGGCAAATTTGCCACTTAAAAAGTGTGAATATCGTATTTGCAATTTATTTTCCTTAAGAGTCATATTTCGCATCCAAATACAAATTAGGGGCAAATTTGCCACTAAAAAAGTGTGAATATCGTGTTTGCAATTTTCTTTCCTTAAGAGTCATATTTCACTTCAAAATACAAATTAGGGGCAAAATTGCCACTCAAAAAGTGTGAATATCGTATTTGCAATTTATTTTCCTTAAGAGTCATATTTCACATCTAAATTCAAATTAGGGGCGAATTTGCCACTCAAAAAGTGTGAATATCGTATTTGCAAGTTATTTTGCTTAAGAGCCATATTTCACTTCGAAATACAAATTAAGGGCAAATTTGCCACTCAAAAAGTGTGAAAATAGTATTTGCAATTTATTTTCCTTAAGAGTCATATTTCGCATCCAAATACAAATTAGGGGCAAATTTGCCACTTAAAAATTGTGAATATCGTATTTGCAATTTATTTTCCTTAAGAGTCATATTTCACATCTAAATACAAATTAGGGGTAAATTTGCCACTCAAAAAGTGTGAATATCGTGTTTGCAATTTTCTTTACTTAAGAGTCATATTTCACTTCGAAATACAAATTAGGGGCAAAATTGCCACTCAAAAAGTGTGAATATCGTATTTGCAATTTATTTTCCTTAAGAGTCATATTTCACATCTAAATTCAAATTATGGGCGAATTTGCCACTCAAAAAGTGTGAATATCGTATTTGCAAGTTATTTTGCTTAAGAGCCATATTTCACTTCGAAATACAAATTAAGGGCAAATTTGCCACTCAAAAAGTGTGAAAATAGTATTTGCAATTTATTTTCCTTAAGAGTCATATTTCGCATCCAAATACAAATTAGGGGCAAATTTGCAACTTAAAAAGTGTGAATATCGTATTTGCAATTTATTTTCCTTAAGAGTCATATTTCACTTCGAAATAAAAATTAGGGGCAAAATTGCTATTCAAAAAGTGTTAATATCGTATTTGCAATTTATTTTCCTTAAGAGTCACATTTCACATCCAAATAGAAATTAGGGGCAAATTTGTCACTCAAAAAGTGTGAAAATGGTATTTTCCTTAAGAATAATATTTCACATCCAAATAAAAATTAGGGGCAAATTTGCCACTCAAAAAGTGTAAATATCGTATTTGCAATTTATTTTCCTTATGAGTCATATTTCACTTCGAAATAAAAATTAGGGGCAAAATTGCCATTCAGAAAGTGTGAATATCGTATTTGCAATTTATTTTCCTTAAGAATCACATTTCACATCCAAATACAAATTAGGGGCAAATTTGCCACTAAAAAGTGTGAATATCGTATTTGCAATTAATTTTCTATAAGACTCATATTTCACATCCAAATACAAATTAGGGTTGAATTTGCCACTCAAAAAGTGTGAATATCGTATTTGCAACTTATTTTCCTTATGAGTCATATTTCACTTCGAAATACAAATTAGGTGCAAATTTGCCACTCAAAAAGTGTGAATTTCGTATTTGTAACTTATTTTCCTTAAGAGTCATATTTTACATCCAAATACAAATTAGGGGCAAATTTGTCACTCAAAAAGTGTAAATATCGTATTTGCAATTTATTTTCCTTATTAGTCATATTTCACTTCGAAATAAAAATTAGGGGCAAAATTGCCATTCAGAAACTGTGAATATCGTATTTGCAGTTTATTTTCCTTAAGAATCACATTTCACATCCAAATACAAATTAGGGGCAAATTTGCCACTAAAAAGTGTGAATATCGTATTTGCAATTAATTTCTATAATACTCATATTTCACATCCAAATACAAATTAGGGGCGAATTTGCCATTCAAAAAGTTTGAATATCGTATTTGCAACTTATTTTCCTTAAGATTAATATTTCACTTCGAAATACAAATTAGAGGCAAATTTGCCACTCAGAAAGTGTGAATATCGTATTTGCAATTTATTTTCCTTAAGAGTCGTATTTCACATCTAAATACAAATTATGGGCAAATTTGCCACTCAAAAAGTGTGAATATCGTATTTGCAACTTATTTTCCTTATGAGTCATATTTCACTTCGAAATACAAATTAGGGGCAAATTTGCAACTCAAAAAGTGTGAATATCGTATTTGCAACTTATTTTCCTTAAGAGTCATATTTCACATCCAAATACAAATTAGGGGCAAATTTGCCACTCAAAAAGTGTGAATATCGTATTTGCAATTTATTTTCCTTATGAGTCATATTTCACATCGAAATAAAAATTAGGGGCAAAATTGCTATTCAAAAAGTGTTAATATCGTATTTGCAATTTATTTTCCTTAAGAGTCACATTTTACATCCAAATACAAATTAGGGGCAAATTTGCCACTCAAAAAGTGTGAATATCGTATTTGCAATTAATATTCCTTAAGACTCATATTTCACATCCAAATACAAATTAGGGGCGAATTTGCCACTCAAAAAGTGTGAATTTCGTATTTGCAACTTATTTTCATTAAGAGTTATATTTCACTTCGAAATACAAATTAGGGGTAAATTTGCCACTCAAAAAGTGTGAATATCGTATTTGCAACTTATTTTCCTTATGAGTCATATTTGACTTCGAAATACAAATTAGGGGTAAATTTGCCACTCAAAAAGTGTAAATATCGTATTTGCAATTTATTTTCCTTAGGAGTCATATTTCACTTAAAAATACAAATTAGGGGCAAATTTGCCACTCAAAAAGTGTGAATATCGTATTTGCTATTTATTTTCCTTCAGAGTCATATTTCACATCCAAATTCAAATTAAGGGCAAATTTGCCACTCAAAAAGTGTGAATATCGTATTTGCAATTTATTTTCCTTTAGAGTCATTTTTCACTTCGAAATAAAAATTAGGGGCAAATTTGCCACTCAAAAAATTTGAATATCGTATTTGCAATTTATTTTCCTTAAGTGTCATATTTCACATCCAAATATAAATTAAGGGTAAATTTGCCACTAAAAAGTGTGAATATCGTATTTGCAATTTATTTTCCTTAAGAGTCATAGTTCACTTAGAAATACAAATTAGGGGCAAATTTGCCACTCAAATAGTGGGAATATCGTATTTGCAATTTATTTTCCTTAAGAGTCATATATCACTTCGAAATAAAAATTAGGGGCAAATTTGCCACTCAAAAAATGTGAAAATGGTATTTGCAATTTATTTTCTTTAAGAGTCATATTTCACATCCAAATACAAATTATGGGCAAATTTGCCACTAAAAAAGTGTGAATATCGTATTTCCAATTTATTTTCCTTAAGAGTCATAGTTCACTTAAAAATACAAATTAGGGGCAAATTTGCCACTAAAAAAGTGTGAATATCGTATTTGCACCTTATTTTCCTTAATAGTCATATTTCACTTCCAAATACAAATTAGGGGCAAATTTGCCATTCAAAAAGTGTGAATATCGTATTTGCAACTTATTTTCCTTAAGAGTCATATTTCACTTCGAAACACAAATTATGGGCAAATTTGCCACTCAGAAAGTGTGAATATCGTATTTGCAATTCATTTTCCTTAAGAGTCATATTTCACATCTAAATACAAATTAGGGGCAAATTTTCCACTCAAAAAGTGTAAATATCGTATTTTCAATTTATTTTCCTTATGAGTCATATTTCACTTCGAAATAAAAATTAGGGGCAAAATTGCTATTCAAAAAGTGTTAATATCGTATTTGCAATTTATATTCCTTAAGAGTCACATTTCACATCCAAATACAAATTAGGGGCAAATTTGTCACTCAAAAAGTGTGAAAATGGTATTTGCAATTTATTATCCTTAAGACTCATATTTCACATCCAAATACAAATTAGGTGCAAATTTGCCACTCAAAAAGTGTGAATATCGTATTTGCAACTTATTTTCCTTAAGAATCATATTTCACATCCAAATACAAATTAGGGGCAAATTTGCCACTCAAAAAGTGTAAATATCGTATTTGCAATTTATTTTCCTTATGAGTCATATTTCACTTCGAAATAAAAACTAGGGGCAAAATTGCCATTCAGAAAGTGTGAATATCGTATTTGCAATTTATTTTCCTTAAGAATCACATTTCACATCCAAATACAAGTTAGGGGCAAATTTGCCACTAAAAAGTGTGAATATCGTATTTGCAATTAATTTTCTATAAGACTCATATTTCACATCCAAATACAAATTAGGGTTGAATTTGCCACTCAAAAAGTGTGAATATCGTATTTGCAACTTATTTTCCTTATGAGTCATATTTCACTTCGAAATACAAATTAGGTGCAAATTTGCCACTCAAAAAGTGTGAATTTCGTATTTGCAACTTATTTTCCTTAAGAGTCATATTTCACATCCAAATACAAATTAGGGGCAAATTTGTCACTCAAAAAGTGTAAATATCGTATTTGCAATTTATTTTCCTTATTAGTCATATTTCACTTCGAAATAAAAATTAGGGGCAAAATTGCCATTCAGAAAGTGTGAATATCGTATTTGCAGTTTATTTTCCTTAAGAATCACATTTCACATCCAAATACAAATTAGGGGCAAATTTGCCACTAAAAAGTGTGAATATCGTATTTGCAATTAATTTCTATAGGACTCATATTTCACATCCAAATACAAATTAGGGGCGAATTTGCCATTCAAAAAGTTTGAATATCGTATTTGCAACTTATTTTCCTTAAGAGTAATATTTCACTTCGAAATACAAATTAGAGGCAAATTTGCCACTCAGAAAGTGTGAATATCGTATTTGCAATTTATTTTCCTTAAGAGTCGTATTTCACATCTAAATACAAATTATGGGCAAATTTGCCACTCAAAAAGTGTTAATATCGTATTTGCAACTTATTTTCCTTTTGAGTCATATTTCACTTCGAAATACAAATTAGGGGCAAATTTGCAACTCAAAAAGTGTGAATATCGTATTTACAACTTATTTCCTTAAGAGTCATATTTCACATCCAAATACAAATTAGGGGCAAATTTGCCACTCAAAAAGTGTGAATATCGTATTTGCAATTTATTTTCCTTATGAGTCATATTTCACATCGAAATAAAAATTAGGGGCAAAATTGCTATTCAAAAAGTGTTAATATCGTATTTGCAATTTATTTTCCTTAAGAGTCACATTTCACATCCAAATACAAATTAGGGGCAAATTTGCCACTCAAAAAGTGTGAATATCGTATTTGCAATTAATATTCATTAAGACTCATATTTCACATCCAAATACAAATTAGGGGCGAATTTGCCACTCAAAAAGTGTGAATATCGTATTTGCAACTTATTTTCATTAAGAGTTATATTTCACTTCGAAATACAAATTAGGGGTAAATTTGCCACTCAAAAAGTGTGAATATCGTATTTGCAACTTATTTTCCTTATGAGTCATATTTCATTTCGAAATAAAAATTAGGGGCAAATTTGCCACTCAAAAAGTGTGAATTTCGTATTTGCAACTTATTTTCCTTAAGAGTCATATTTGACTTCGAAATACAAATTAGGGGTAAATTTGCCACTCAAAAAGTGTAAATATCGTATTTGCAATTTATTTTCCTTAGGAGTCATATTTCACTTAAAAATACAAATTAGGGGCAAATTTGCCACTCAAAAAGTGTGAATATCGTATTTGCTATTTATTTTCCTTCAGAGTCATATTTCACATCCAAATTCAAATTAAGGGCAAATTTGCCACTCAAAAAGTGTGAATATCGTATTTGCAATTTATTTTCCTTTAGAGTCATATTTCACTTCGAAATAAAAATTAGGGGCAAATTTGCCACTCAAAAAATTTGAATAATGTATTTGCAATTTATTTTCCTTAAGTGTCATATTTCACATCCAAATATAAATTAGGTGTAAATTTGCCACTAAAAAGTGTGAATACCGTATTTGCAATTTATTTTCCTTAAGAGTCATAGTTCACTTAGAAATACAAATTAGGGGCAAATTTGCCACTCAAATAGTGGGAATATCGTATTTGCAATTTATTTTCCTTAAGAGTCATATATCACTTCGAAATAAAAATTAGGGGCAAATTTGCCACTCAAAAAATGTGAAAATGGTATTTGCAATTTATTTTCTTTAAGAGTCATATTTCACATCCAAATACAAATTATGGGCAAATTTGCCACTAAAAAAGTGTGAATATCGTATTTCCAATTTATTTTCATTAAGAGTCATAGTTCACTTAAAAATACAAATTAGGGGCAAATTTGCCACTAAAAAGGTGTGAATATCGTATTTGCACCTTATTTTCCTTAATAGTCATATTTCACTTCCAAATACAAATTAGGGGCAAATTTGCCATTCAAAAAGTGTGAATATCGTATTTGCAACTTATTTTCCTTAAGAGTCATATTTCACTTCGAAACACAAATTAGGGGCAAATTTGCCACTCAGAAAGTGTGAATATCGTATTTTCAATTCATTTTCCTTAAGAGTCATATTTCACACCTAAATACAAATTAGGGGCAAATTTGCCACTCAAAAAGTGTAAATATCGTATTTGCAATTTATTTTCCTTATGGGTCATATTTCACTTCGAAATAAAAATTAGGGGCAAAATTGCTATTCAAAAAGTGTTAATATCGTATTTGCAATTTATTTTCCTTAAGAGTCACATTTCACATCCAAATACAAATTAGGGGCAAATTTGTCACTTAAAAAGTGTGAAAATGGTATTTGCAATTTATTATCCTTAAGACTCATATTTCACATCCAAATACAAATTAGGTGCAAATTTGCCACTCAAAAAGTGTGAATATCGTATTTGCAACTTATTTTCCTTAAGAATCATATTTCACATCCAAATACAAATTAGGGGCAAATTTGCCACTCAAAAAGTGTAAATATCGTATTTGCAATTTATTTTCCTTATGAGTCATATTTCACTTCGAAATAAAAACTAGGGGCAAAATTGCCATTCAGAAAGTGTGAATATCGTATTTGCAATTTATTTTCCTTAAGAATCACATTTCACATCCAAATACAAGTTAGGGGCAAATTTGCCACTAAAAAGTGTGAATATCGTATTTGCAATTAATTTTCTATAAGACTCATATTTCACATCCAAATACAAATTAGGGTTGAATTTGCCACTCAAAAAGTGTGAATATCGTATTTGCAACTTATTTTCCTTATGAGTCATATTTCACTTCGAAATACAAATTAGGTGCAAATTTGCCACTCAAAAAGTGTGAATTTCGTATTTGCAACTTATTTTCCTTAAGAGTCATATTTTACATCCAAATACAAATTAGGGGCAAATTTGTCACTCAAAAAGTGTAAATATCGTATTTGCAATTTATTTTCCTTATTTGTCATATTTCACTTCGAAATAAAAATTAGGGGCAAAATTGCCATTCAGAAAGTGTGAATATCGTATTTGCAGTTTATTTTCCTTAAGAATCACATTTCACATCCAAATACAAATTAGGGGCAAATTTGCCACTAAAAAGTGTGAATATCGTATTTGCAATTAATTTCTATAAGACTCATATTTCACATCCAAATACAAATTAGGGGCGAATTTGCCATTCAAAAAGTTTGAATATCGTATTTGCAACTTATTTTCCTTAAGAGTAATATTTCACTTCGAAATACAAATTAGAGGCAAATTTGCCACTCAGAAAGTGTGAATATCGTATTTGCAATTTATTTTCCTTAAGAGTCGTATTTCACATCTAAATACAAATTATGGGCAAATTTGCCACTCAAAAAGTGTGAATATCGTATTTGCAACTTATTTTCCTTATGAGTCATATTTCACTTCGAAATACAAATTAGGGGCAAATTTGCAACTCAAAAAGTGTGAATATCGTATTTGCAACTTATTTTCTTTAAGAGTCATATTTCACATCCAAATACAAATTAGGGGCAAATTTGCCACTCAAAAAGTGTGAATATCGTATTTGCAATTTATTTTCCTTATGAGTCATATTTCACATCGAAATAAAAATTAGGGGCAAAATTGCTATTCAAAAAGTGTTAATATCGTATTTGCAGTTTATTTTCCTTAAGAGTCACATTTCACATCCAAATACAAATTAGGGGCAAATTTGCCACTCAAAAAGTATGAATATCGTATTTGCAATTAATATTCATTAAGACTCATATTTCACATCCAAATACAAATTAGGGGCGAATTTGCCACTCAAAAAGTGTGAATATCGTATTTGCAACTTATTTTCATTAAGAGTTATATTTCACTTCGAAATACAAATTAGGGGTAAATTTGCCACTCAAAAAGTGTGAATATCGTATTTGCAACTTATTTTCCTTATGAGTCATATTTCATTTCGAAATAAAAATTAGGGGCAAATTTGCCACTCAAAAAGTGTGAATATCGTATTTGCAACTTATTTTCCTTAAGATTCATATTTGACTTCGAAATACAAATTAGGGGTAAATTTGCCACTCAAAAAGTGTAAATATCGTATTTGCAATTTATTTTCCTTAGGAGTCATATTTCACTTAAAAATAAAAATTAGGGGCAAATTTGCCACTCAAAAAGTGTGAATATCGTATTTGCTATTTATTTTCCTTCAGAGTCATATTTCACATCCAAATTCAAATTAAGGGCAAATTTGCCACTCAAAAAGTGTGAATATCGTATTTGCAATTTATTTTCCTTTAGAGTCATATTTCACTTCGAAATAAAAATTAGGGGCAAATTTGCCACTCAAAAAATTTGAATATCGTATTTGCAATTTATTTTCCTTAAGTGTCATATTTCACATCCAAATATAAATTAGGGGTAAATTTGCCACTAAAAAGTGTGAATATCGTATTTGCAATTTATTTTCCTTAAGAGTCATAGTTCACTTAGAAATACAAATTATGGGCAAATTTGCCACTCAAATAGTGGGAATATCGTATTTGCAATTTATTTTCCTTAAGAGTCATATATCACTTCGAAATAAAAATTAGGGGCAAATTTGCCACTCAAAAAATGTGAAAATGGCATTTGCAATTTATTTTCTTTAAGAGTCATATTTCACATCCAAATACAAATTATGGGCAAATTTGCCACTAAAAAAGTGTGAATATCGTATTTCCAATTTATTTTCCTTAAGAGTCATAGTTCACTTAAAAATACAAATTAGGGGCAAATTTGCCACTAAAAAGGTGTGAATATCGTATTTGCACCTTATTTTCCTTAATAGTCATATTTCACTTCAAAATACAAATTAGGGGCAAATTTGCCATTCAAAAAGTGTGAATATCGTATTTGCAACTTATTTTCCTTAAGAGTCATATTTCACTTCGAAACACAAATTAGGGGCAAATTTGCCACTCAGAAAGTGTGAATATCATATTTGCAATTCATTTTCCTTAAGAGTCATATTTCACATCTAAATACAAATTAGGGGCAAATTTGCCACTCAAAAAGTGTAAATATCGTATTTGCAATTTATTTTCCTTATGAGTCATATTTCACTTCGAAATAAAAATTAGGGGCAAAATTGCTATTCAAAAAGTATTAATATCGTATTTGCAATTTATTTTCCTTAAGAGTCACATTTCACATCCAAATACAAATTAGGGGCAAATTTGCCATTCAAAAAGTGTGAATATCGTATTTGCAACTTATTTTCCTTAAGAGTCATATTTCACTTCGAAACACAAATTAGGGGCAAATTTGCCACTCAAAAAGTGTGAATATCGTATTTGCAACTTATTTTCCTTAAGAATCATATTTCACATCCAAATACAAATTAGGGGCAAATTTGCCACTCAAAATGTGTAAATATCGTATTTGCAATTTATTTTCCTTATGAGTCATATTTCACTTCGAAATAAAAATTAGGGGCAAAATTGCTATTCAAAAAGTGTTAATATCGTATTTGCAATTTATTTTCCTTAAGAGTCACATTTCACATCCAAATACAAATTAGGGGCAAATTTGTCACTCAAAAAGTGTGAAAATGGTATTTGCAATTTATTATCCTTAAGACTCATATTTCACATCCAAATACAAATTAGGTGCAAATTTGCCACTCAAAAAGTGTGAATATCGTATTTGCAACTTATTTTCCTTAAGAATCATATTTCACATCCAAATACAAATTAGGGGCAAATTTGCCACTCAAAAAGTGTAAATATCGTATTTGCAATTTATTTTCCTTATGAGTCATATTTCACTTCGAAATAAAAATTAGGGGCAAAATTGCTATTCAAAAAGTGTTAATATCGTATTTGCAATTTATTTTCCTTAAGAGTCACATTTCACATCCAAATACAAATTAGGGGCAAATTTGTCACTTAAAAAGTGTGAAAATGGTATTTGCAATTTATTATCCTTAAGACTCATATTTCACATCCAAATACAAATTAGGTGCAAATTTGCCACTCAAAAAGTGTGAATATCGTATTTGCAACTTATTTTCCTTAAGAATCATATTTCACATCCAAATACAAATTAGGGGCAAATTTGCCACTCAAAAAGTGTAAATATCGTATTTGCAATTTATTTTCCTTATGAGTCATATTTCACTTCGAAATAAAAACTAGGGGCAAAATTGCCATTCAGAAAGTGTGAATATCGTATTTGCAATTTATTTTCCTTAAGAATCACATTTCACATCCAAATACAAGTTAGGGGCAAATTTGCCACTAAAAAGTGTGAATATCGTATTTGCAATTAATTTTCTATAAGACTCATATTTCACATCCAAATACAAATTAGGGTTGAATTTGCCACTCAAAAAGTGTGAATATCGTATTTGCAACTTATTTTCCTTATGAGTCATATTTCACTTCGAAATACAAATTAGGTGCAAATTTGCCACTCAAAAAGTGTGAATTTCGTATTTGCAACTTATTTTCCTTAAGAGTCATATTTTACATCCAAATACAAATTAGGGGCAAATTTGTCACTCAAAAAGTGTAAATATCGTATTTGCAATTTATTTTCCTTATTAGTCATATTTCACTTCGAAATAAAAATTAGGGGCAAAATTGCCATTCAGAAAGTGTGAATATCGTATTTGCAGTTTATTTTCCTTAAGAATCACATTTCACATCCAAATACAAATTAGGGGCAAATTTGCCACTAAAAAGTGTGAATATCGTATTTGCAATTAATTTCTATAAGACTCATATTTCACATCCAAATACAAATTAGGGGCGAATTTGCCATTCAAAAAGTTTGAATATCGTATTTGCAACTTATTTTACTTAAGAGTAATATTTCACTTCGAAATACAAATTAGAGGCAAATTTGCCACTCAGAAAGTGTGAATATCGTATTTGCAATTTATTTTCCTTAAGAGTCGTATTTCACATCTAAATACAAATTATGGGCAAATTTGCCACTCAAAAAGTGTGAATATCGTATTTGCAACTTATTTTCCTTATGAGTCATATTTCACTTCGAAATACAAATTAGGGGCAAATTTGCAACTCAAAAAGTGTGAATATCGTATTTGCAACTTATTTTCCTTAAGAGTCATATTTCACATCCAAATACAAATTAGGGGCAAATTTGCCACTCAAAAAGTGTGAATATCGTATTTGCAATTTATTTTCCTTATGAGTCATATTTCACATCGAAATAAAAATTAGGGGCAAAATTGCTATTCAAAAAGTGTTAATATCGTATTTGCAGTTTATTTTCCTTAAGAGTCACATTTCACATCCAAATACAAATTAGGGGCAAATTTGCCACTCAAAAAGTGTGAATATCGTATTTGCAATTAATATTCATTAAGACTCATATTTCACATCCAAATACAAATTAGGGGCGAATTTGCCACTCAAAAAGTGTGAATATCGTATTTGCAACTTATTTTCATTAAGAGTTATATTTCACTTCGAAATACAAATTAGGGGTAAATTTGCCACTCAAAAAGTGTGAATATCGTATTTGCAACTTATTTTCCTTATGAGTCATATTTCATTTCGAAATAAAAATTAGGGGCAAATTTGCCACTCAAAAAGTGTGAATATCGTATTTGCAACTTATTTTCCTTAAGATTCATATTTGACTTCGAAATACAAATTAGGGGTAAATTTGCCACTCAAAAAGTGTAAATATCGTATTTGCAATTTATTTTCCTTAGGAGTCATATTTCACTTAAAAATAAAAATTAGGGGCAAATTTGCCACTCAAAAAGTGTGAATATCGTATTTGCTATTTATTTTCCTTCAGAGTCATATTTCACATCCAAATTCAAATTAAGGGCAAATTTGCCACTCAAAAAGTGTGAATATCGTATTTGCAATTTATTTTCCTTTAGAGTCATATTTCACTTCGAAATAAAAATTAGGGGCAAATTTGCCACTCAAAAAATTTGAATATCGTATTTGCAATTTATTTTCCTTAAGTGTCATATTTCACATCCAAATATAAATTAGGGGTAAATTTGCCACTAAAAAGTGTGAATATCGTATTTGCAATTTATTTTCCTTAAGAGTCATAGTTCACTTAGAAATACAAATTATGGGCAAATTTGCCACTCAAATAGTGGGAATATCGTATTTGCAATTTATTTTCCTTAAGAGTCATATATCACTTCGAAATAAAAATTAGGGGCAAATTTGCCACTCAAAAAATGTGAAAATGGTATTTGCAATTTATTTTCTTTAAGAGTCATATTTCACATCCAAATACAAATTATGGGCAAATTTGCCACTAAAAAAGTGTGAATATCGTATTTCCAATTTATTTTCCTTATGAGTCATAGTTCACTTAAAAATACAAATTAGGGGCAAATTTGCCACTAAAAAGGTGTGAATATCGTATTTGCACCTTATTTTCCTTAATAGTCATATTTCACTTCCAAATACAAATTAGGGGCAAATTTGCCATTCAAAAAGTGTGAATATCGTATTTGCAACTTATTTTCCTTAAGAGTCATATTTCACTTCGAAACACAAATTAGGGGCAAATTTGCCACTCAGAAAGTGTGAATATCATATTTGCAATTCATTTTCCTTAAGAGTCATATTTCACATCTAAATACAAATTAGGGGCAAATTTGCCACTCAAAAAGTGTAAATATCGTATTTGCAATTTATTTTCCTTATGAGTCATATTTCACTTCGAAATAAAAATTAGGGGCAAAATTGCTATTCAAAAAGTATTAATATCGTATTTGCAATTTATTTTCTTAAGAGTCAAATTTCACATCCAAATACAAATTAGGGGCAAATTTGCCATTCAAAAAGTGTGAATATCGTATTTGCAACTTATTTTCCTTAAGAGTCATATTTCACTTCGAAACACAAATTAGGGGCAAATTTGCCACTCAAAAAGTGTGAATATCGTATTTGCAACTTATTTTCCTTAAGAATCATATTTCACATCCAAATACAAATTAGGGGCAAATTTGCCACTCAAAATGTGTAAATATCGTATTTGCAATTTATTTTCCTTATGAGTCATATTTCACTTCGAAATAAAAATTAGGGGCAAAATTGCTATTCAAAAAGTGTTAATATCGTATTTGCAATTTATTTTCCTTAAGAGTCACATTTCACATCCAAATACAAATTAGGGGCAAATTTGTCACTCAAAAAGTGTGAAAATGGTATTTGCAATTTATTATCCTTAAGACTCATATTTCACATCCAAATACAAATTAGGTGCAAATTTGCCACTCAAAAAGTGTGAATATCGTATTTGCAACTTATTTTCCTTAAGAATCATATTTCACATCCAAATACAAATTAGGGGCAAATTTGCCACTCAAAAATTGTAAATATCGTATTTGCAATTTATTTTCCTTATGAGTCATATTTCACTTCGAAATAAAAATTAGGGGCAAAATTGCCATTCAGAAAGTGTGAATATCGTATTTGCAATTTATTTTCCTTAAGAATCACATTTCACATCCAAATACAAATTAGGGGCAAATTTGCCACTAAAAAGTGTGAATATCGTATTTGCAATTAATTTTCTATAAGACTCATATTTCACATCCAAATACAAATTAGGGTTGAATTTGCCACTCAAAAAGTGTGAATATCGTATTTGCAACTTATTTTCCTTATGAGTCATATTTCACTTCGAAATACAAATTATGTGCAAATTTGCCACTCAAAAAGTGTGAATTTCGTATTTGCAACTTATTTTCCTTAAGAGTCATATTTTACATCCAAATACAAATTAGGGGCAAATTTGTCACTCAAAAAGTGTAAATATCGTATTTGCAATTTATTTTCCTTATTAGTCATATTTCACTTCGAAATAAAAATTAGGGGCAAATTTGCCATTCAGAAAGTGTGAATATCGTATTTACAGTTTATTTTCCTTAAGAATCACATTTCACATCCAAATACAAATTAGGGGCAAATTTGCCACTAAAAAGTGTGAATATCGTATTTGCAATTAATTTCTATAAGACTCATATTTCACATCCAAATACAAATTAGGGGCGAATTTGCCATTCAAAAAGTTTGAATATCGTATTTGCAACTTATTTTCCTTAAGAGTAATATTTCACTTCGAAATACAAATTAGAGGCAAATTTGCCACTCAGAAAGTGTGAATATCGTATTTGCAATTTATTTTCCTTAAGAGTCGTATTTCACATCTAAATACAAATTATGGCAAATTTGCCACTCAAAAAGTGTGAATATCGTATTTGCAACTTATTTTCCTTATGAGTCATATTTCACTTCGAAATACAAATTAGGGGCAAATTTGCAACTCAAAAAGTGTGAATATCGTATTTGCAACTTATTTTCCTTAAGAGTCATATTTCACATCCAAATACAAATTAGGGGCAAATTTGCCACTCAAAAAGTGTGAATATCGTATTTGCAATTTATTTTCCTTATGAGTCATATTTCACATCGAAATAAAAATTAGGGGCAAAATTGCTATTCAAAAAGTGTTAATATCGTATTTGCAATTTATTTTCCTTAAGAGTCACATTTCACATCCAAATACAAATTAGGGGCAAATTTGCCACTCAAAATGTGTAAATATCGTATTTGCAATTTATTTTCCTTATGAGTCATATTTCACTTCGAAATAAAAATTAGGGGCAAAATTGCTATTCAAAAAGTGTGAATATCGTATTTGCAACTTATTTTCCTTAAGAATCATATTTCACATCCAAATACAAATTAGGGGCAAATTTGCCACTCAAAATGTGTAAATATCGTATTTGCAATTTATTTTCCTTATGAGTCATATTTCACTTCGAAATAAAAATTAGGGGCAAAATTGCTATTCAAAAAGTGTTAATATCGTATTTGCAATTTATTTTCCTTAAGAGTCACATTTCACATCCAAATACAAATTAGGGGCAAATTTGTCACTCAAAAAGTGTGAAAATGGTATTTGCAATTTATTATCCTTAAGACTCATATTTCACATCCAAATACAAATTAGGTGCAAATTTGCCACTCAAAAAGTGTGAATATCGTATTTGCAACTTATTTTCCTTAAGAATCATATTTCACATCCAAATACAAATTAGGGGCAAATTTGCCACTCAAAAAGTGTAAATATCGTATTTGCAATTTATTTTCCTTATGAGTCATATTTCACTTCGAAATAAAAATTAGGGGCAAAATTGCCATTCAGAAAGTGTGAATATCGTATTTGCAATTTATTTTCCTTAAGAATCACATTTCACATCCAAATACAAATTAGGGGCAAATTTGCCACTAAAAAGTGTGAATATCGTATTTGCAATTAATTTTCTATAAGACTCATATTTCACATCCAAATACAAATTAGGGTTGAATTTGCCACTCAAAAAGTGTGAATATCGTATTTGCAACTTATTTTCCTTATGAGTCATATTTCACTTCGAAATACAAATTATGTGCAAATTTGCCACTCAAAAAGTGTGAATTTCGTATTTGCAACTTATTTTCCTTAAGAGTCATATTTTACATCCAAATACAAATTAGGGGCAAATTTGTCACTCAAAAAGTGTAAATATCGTATTTGCAATTTATTTTTCTTATTAGTCATATTTCACTTCGAAATAAAAATTAGGGGCAAAATTGCCATTCAGAAAGTGTGAATATCGTATTTACAGTTTATTTTCCTTAAGAATCACATTTCACATCCAAATACAAATTAGGGGCAAATTTGCCACTAAAAAGTGTGAATATCGTATTTGCAATTAATTTCTATAAGACTCATATTTCACATCCAAATACAAATTAGGGGCGAATTTGCCATTCAAAAAGTTTGAATATCGTATTTGCAACTTATTTTCCTTAAGAGTAATATTTCACTTCGAAATACAAATTAGAGGCAAATTTGCCACTCAGAAAGTGTGAATATCGTATTTGCAATTTATTTTCCTTAAGAGTCGTATTTCACATCTAAATACAAATTATGGCAAATTTGCCACTCAAAAAGTGTGAATATCGTATTTGCAACTTATTTTCCTTATGAGTCATATTTCACTTCGAAATACAAATTAGGGGCAAATTTGCAACTCAAAAAGTGTCAATATCGTATTTGCAACTTATTTTCCTTAAGAGTCATATTTCACATCCAAATACAAATTAGGGGCAAATTTGCCACTCAAAAAGTGTGAATATCGTATTTGCAATTTATTTTCCTTATGAGTCATATTTCACATCGAAATAAAAATTAGGGGCAAAATTGCTATTCAAAAAGTGTTAATATCGTATTTGCAATTTATTTTCCTTAAGAGTCACATTTCACATCCAAATACAAATTAGGGGCAAATTTGCCACTCAAAATGTGTAAATATCGTATTTGCAATTTATTTTCCTTATGAGTCATATTTCACATCGAAATAAATATTAGGGGCAAAATTGCTATTCAAAAAGTGTGAATATCGTATTTGCAACTTATTTTCCTTAAGAATCATATTTCACATCCAAATACAAATTAGGGGCAAATTTGCCACTCAAAATGTGTAAATATCGTATTTGCAATTTATTTTCCTTATGAGTCATATTTCACTTCGAAATAAAAATTAGGGGCAAAATTGCTATTCAAAAAGTGTTAATATCGTATTTGCAATTTATTTTCCTTAAGAGTCACATTTCACATCCAAATACAAATTAGGGGCAAATTTGTCACTCAAAAAGTGTGAAAATGGTATTTGCAATTTATTATCCTTAAGACTCATATTTCACATCCAAATACAAATTAGGTGCAAATTTGCCACTCAAAAAGTGTGAATATTGTATTTGCAACTTATTTTCCTTAAGAATCATATTTCACATCCAAATACAAATTAGGGGCAAATTTGCCACTCAAAAAGTGTAAATATCGTATTTGCAATTTATTTTCCTTATGAGTCATATTTCACTTCGAAATAAAAATTAGGGGCAAAATTGCCATTCAGAAAGTGTGAATATCGTATTTGCAATTTATTTTCCTTAAGAATCACATTTCACATCCAAATACAAATTAGGGGCAAATTTGCCACTAAAAAGTGTGAATATCGTATTTGCAATTAATTTTCTATAAGACTCATATTTCACATCCAAATACAAATTAGGGTTGAATTTGCCACTCAAAAAGTGTGAATATCGTATTTGCAACTTATTTTCCTTATGAGTCATATTTCACTTCGAAATACAAATTATGTGCAAATTTGCCACTCAAAAAGTGTGAATTTCGTATTTGCAACTTATTTTCCTTAAGAGTCATATTTTACATCCAAATACAAATTAGGGGCAAATTTGTCACTCAAAAAGTGTAAATATCGTATTTGCAATTTATTTTCCTTATTAGTCATATTTCACTTCGAAATAAAAATTAGGGGCAAAATTGCCATTCAGAAAGTGTGAATATCGTATTTACAGTTTATTTTCCTTAAGAATCACATTTCACATCCAAATACAAATTAGGGGCAAATTTGCCACTAAAAAGTGTGAATATCGTATTTGCAATTAATTTCTATAAGACTCATATTTCACATCCAAATACAAATTAGGGGCGAATTTGCCATTCAAAAAGTTTGAATATCGTATTTGCAACTTATTTTCCTTAAGAGTAATATTTCACTTCGAAATACAAATTAGAGGCAAATTTGCCACTCAGAAAGTGTGAATATCGTATTTGCAATTTATTTTCCTTAAGAGTCGTATTTCACATCTAAATACAAATTATGGCAAATTTGCCACTCAAAAAGTGTGAATATCGTATTTGCAACTTATTTTCCTTATGAGTCATATTTCACTTCGAAATACAAATTAGGGGCAAATTTGCAACTCAAAAAGTGTGAATATCGTATTTGCAACTTATTTTCCTTAAGAGTCATATTTCACATCCAAATACAAATTAGGGGCAAATTTGCCACTCAAAAAGTGTGAATATCGTATTTGCAATTTATTTTCCTTATGAGTCATATTTCACATCGAAATAAAAATTAGGGGCAAAATTGCTATTCAAAAAGTGTTAATATCGTATTTGCAATTTATTTTCCTTAAGAGTCACATTTCACATCCAAATACAAATTAGGGGCAAATTTGCCACTCAAAAAGTGTGAATATCGTATTTGCAATTAATATTCCTTAAGACTCATATTTCACATCCAAATACAAATTACGGGCGAATTTGCCACTCAAAAAGTGTGAATATCGTATTTGCAACTTATTTTCATTAAGAGTTATATTTCACTTCGAAATACAAATTAGGGGTAAATTTGCCACTCAAAAAGTGTGAATATCGTATTTTGTAACACCCCCAAATTTAGTGATTTGCGGAAGCATACTTGGGTGTTACTAATCAATATACAAAGCACAAGATATACAGCAAACGACCTCTAAATGAGACGTTTTGTAAAATAATTACATTTCATAATTAAATCGTTTGAAAACATATAGTTTTCTTTACAAAAATAAGTAAGCCTAGAGTCCGCGTATGTGGCGGGAGATTCTATTACATAACCATAGTTACAAAAGATAATGCCAAAGAATCTCCGTTAAATGCAATTTGGAAATCATGCGACTCTAGCTAGTAATCCTGGAGTGATCCTACTCCGTAAGTGTACCTGAGAATACATGCTAAAAAGGGTCAACCAAAAAGGTTGGTGAATCTCACAGGTTTATCAGTAAATAATCAGTTTGAACACAAGATTTCATCAGTAGTGCCCGTAGGCGTATATCAAGTATTTGCAAATCTCGCAAGAGTAAAGTAATCAAGTTATACCGTTGCCATGAGGCTCATAATCGAAGCTTAACCCGTAAATAATCAGTTGCTCCCGTGACATGCTCGTAATTGAGCAAGCATAAGTAAACGAAATAATAGTCACCCGTTTCTACGTGTAAATCAGTACGTGGTAGCGCTACTACCCCGGGCAGGGAGGGTCATTTCCCTAATGGATCCATTAACTACTGTTCGCGCTTAAGTCCATAACTAACGATATATGATGGAGAGACTTCAGTAATTAGTAATTAACTCATGCAATTCCGTTTGGTATTGAAATCAGTTTAGTACTTGTGTTCAGAAAAAATAAGTAGCATGTATCTCCCCCAATAAGATAAAACAGTAAAAGTGGGGCCGTAAGACTCACCTGAGTCTTTGCAAGTGCGTTTATATAAATAAACGAGTAAGTAGTATCAACAGTTGATTCTCCGAACCCGTAACCTCCAAATGCCTAAACACGTAATGTCAAGTAAGTAGATGTCTCGCAAGATCATCTAGGCCAGTTGTTCATACAACCCAATGTGTCCGAATGTTGGTTTGCTATCGTTTGTATAAAAATGTACGACCCGTTGGTGACGAGTTTGGAATAATAAACTTTAAGTATTATTATCAAATTATTGATGTTTTGCACTTACAAAAGTGTCCCAAAGCGTTTTATAAATCGTATCGTATAAGGATTTGAGGTTGTAAAAGTTCGACACTTAGTGAAAATGTGAGTTTTCAAGGCTCTGGTTTGTGCGACGTAGCATGCGACGTAGCATGCGACGTTGCAAGCGACGTAAGGTGCGACGTAGGCAGGTACGTCGCATGATGCGACCTCCGCAAATCAATGCGACGTAGGGGGCGACGTCGCTAATGCGACGTTGGCTCGGTTTGCGACGTTGGAGTCTACGTCGCCATGTATGACACCCGCAATTTAATGCGACGTAAAGGGCTGCGTCGCTAGTGCGACGTTGAGGTTTTTGTGCGACGTAGGCCGCGACGTCGCAGAGGCCCCTGGCCAGGTGCGACGTAGCGGTCTGATGGCCGGAATCTTTGTCGAAAACGAGTTTTTCGGTTTCCGTTCGGTCCAAAACTTTTACCCAACCCATATATGGACATTTTAAGTGTATATAAACTATAAAAACGTAAAAATGAGTAAAAACGGAGAGTTTCGGGTTTTGTCGGAAACTTACGAAATGCCGAAATGAAAATCCGGAAAGATAGGAATGTAGATCGTGATGTCGCGGTCACTTTCCTCCAAACGAGTGGTACGATTCGGCGAGGTTTGATGGTGTTATTTGATGATTTTTGTGATGAAGGTGGTTTGATGATTGAAAGTAAAAGAAAGAAAGAGAGAGAGAGAAAATGAAATAATGAAAGAAAAGGAGGTGGGATTGGGAGGTTAAGCTCCCAATTTCGCCCTGCGTTTCCGCTCCGTGCGGTGTTCGTTTATTCCGTAGTTTAAACGTTAAATAATTATTTTTCCTATTAATTGGTACATTTTAAAATACAGTTTATTACGCGATATTTTATTTAAATATTTACAGTTTAATTTATATTTGAGTTATAAAGTGTATGTTATTTTATTTAGTCGCGCGTTTTAACATTTTAAATTGTGTAACTTTCTGATTGTACAATACGAATGAATACGAAATATTATTATAATAATATTTTTGACATAACAATGTTATTTAATAAAATTGGTCACCAACGTCCGTATTAAATTGAATCGAAATACATTCGATTTAGATTGCGTACGATTTCACCAAATCGCGTATTCGTATATACTCATCAATATATATTTTGTTACATCAATTAGCCTAACACAGAACTAATTACATGTATTTACAGAGAATTAGGCACTAATTCTAGTCCTAATTTGCTGGTTGTTACATTCTCCCCCTGTTAAAAGAATTTCGTCCCGAAATTTAAGTCGAAGTCACGCTAGGGGTAGAATCGGTGAATAAGTGGGGATACTTGAGTCGCATTTGGTCTTCCCGTTCCCAAGTGAATTCCGGACCGCGCCGCGAATTCCACCTGACTTTGACGATTGGAATACGACTTTGTTTCAGTTGTTTGACCTCACGGTCCATAATTTCGACAGGTTCCTCAACGAAATGTAGTTTGTCATCGATGCGAATCTCGTCAAGGGGTATAATAAGTGTCTCGTCAGACAAACATTTCTTTAAGTTAGAAATGTGAAAGGTAGGGTGCACGCTGCTGAGTTCAGAGGGCAGCTGCAATCGATATGCTACTGGACCTATCTTCTCGAGGATCTCAAAAGGTCCAATATACCTGGGGTTTAGTTTTCCGCGTTTGCCGAATCGGATTACGCCTTTCCAAGGCGATACCTTTAAGAGTACTCGATCCCCAACTTGGAACTCGAGTGGCTTGCGTCTCACGTCAGCATAGCTTTGCTGACGATCACGCGCGGCTTTGAGTCGGTTTTGGATTTCAACGATTTTCTCTGTGGTTTCATGTATGAGTTCAGGACCAGTGAGTTGACTATCTCCCACTTCAGTCCAACAGATCGGTGATCGGCACCTACGACCGTACAGCACCTCAAAAGGTGCAGCCTTTATGCTGGCGTGATAGCTGTTGTTGTACGAGAACTCGCACAACGGTAGATGTCTTTCCCAATTTGTACCAGAATCAACTACGCAGGCTCGTAGCATGTCTTCCAGTGTCTGAATAGTTCGTTCGCTCTGGCCATCGGTCTGAGGATGGTACGCGGTACTCATATCGAGACGGGTACCCAGTGATTTTTGGAGTGATTGCCAGAAGCGAGATGTGAAACGGGCATCTCTGTCAGAGATAATCGAGAGAGGGACACCATGTTGGCAAACGATTTCTTTGATGTAAATTTGTGTAAGGCGTTCCATTTTGTCGGTTTCTCTGATTGCCAAGAAATGAGCCGATTTGGTGAGACGATCGACGATCACCCAAATGGTATCGCAACCGCTCGCCGATTTAGGTAGTTTGGTTATGAAATCCATGGTAATTTGCTCCCATTTCCATTGAGGAATTTCAGGTTGTTGGAGCAATCCAGAAGGTCTTTGGTGCTCGGCCTTGACCTTGGAACAAGTTAAGCATTTACTGACGTACAAAGCAATGTCAGCTTTCATATTCGGCCACCAGTAAAACTCCTTGATGCCGTGATACATTTTGTCGGATCCCGGGTGGATAGAATATTTGGACTTGTGAGCTTCATCCATCACCAAGTCCCGAAGGTTCCCGAAATTAGGCAACCAGATTCGGTTAGAGAAATACTTAACTCCGTTGGGTCTGATCTCGAATTGTTTATCCATGCCCCGCAAGGCCTCGTTTTTGAAGTTATCGGGTTTCAGGGCTTCGAGTTGGGCAAGGTGTATTTGGGTGGTGAGGTCGTTATGAATGGTAATACTGAGTGCCCGGACTCGGAGTGGTTTTGTTCGTTCCTTACGGCTGAGAGCATCAGCAACCACGTTTGCTTTGCCCGGATGATATTTGATCTCACAGTCGTAATCAGTGAGTAATTCAACCCATCTACGTTGCCTCATGTTAAGATCCTTCTGGTTGAAAATGTGTTGGAGACTTTTGTGGTCGGTGAATACAGTGCTGCGGGTACCATAAAGATAATGTCTCCAGATTTTTAAAGCGAACACCACGGCCCCTAGCTCGAGGTCGTGAGTTGTGTAGTTTTTCTCGTGAACTTTAAGTTGTCTGGAGGCATAAGCAATGACCTTGTCTCGTTGCATCAGCACGCAACCGAGACCTTGGTGAGAAGCATCGCAGTATACCACGAAGTCATCGGTGCCTTCGGGTAGAGATAGAATGGGTGCACTGCAAAGCTTGAGCTTCAACAGCTGAAATGCTGACTCTTGTTTATCGGTCCAGTCGAACTTTTTATCCTTTTGAGTCAGTGTCGTGAGTGGTATGGCTATTTTCGAGAAGTTTTCAATGAACCGACGGTAATAACCGGCCAATCCCAAGAATTGGCGTACCTCGGTTGGGGTGGTTGGCGCTTGCCAGTTCTTGATGGCCTCGATCTTTGATGGATCCACATGAATTCCCTGACTATCAATCACGTGTCCAAGGAATTGAACGGTTTTTATCCAGAACTCACACTTAGAGAATTTGGCGTAAAGCTCCTCGTGTCTAAGTAGTTCTAGGATGGTTTTGAGGTGTTGTGCGTGCTCTTGCTCGTTTCGCGAATAGATAAGAATGTCATCGATAAAAACAATGACAAACTTGTCGAGGTACGGTTTGCACACCCGATTCATAAGGTCCATGAATACAGCCGGTGCGTTGGTTAAGCCAAAGGGCATCACTTGGAATTCGTAGTGCCCGTAACGGGTTCTGAATGCGGTTTTTGGGATGTCAGCATCGCGAACACGCAACTGATGATAACCTAATCGAAGATCAATCTTTGAATAACAGCTAGATCCTTGGAGTTGATCGAACAGATCATCGATTCGAGGGAGTGGGTATCGGTTCTTGACGGTTAGTTTGTTCAACTCCCGGTAGTCAATACACATTCGAAATGAACCGTCTTTCTTTTTGACAAATAAGACCGGAGCTCCCCAAGGTGAAGAACTCGGTCTAATGAATCCTCTATCCAGGAGTTCCTGTAACTGAGTGGACAACTCCTGAAGTTCAGATGGGGCTAGGCGGTACGGTGCTCGGGCCACCGGTGCGGCACCCGGCACGAGATCAATCGAGAACTCAACCTGTCTAGGTGGAGGTAAACCAGGTAGTTCTCCTAGAAAGACTTCGGGAAAATCTCTAACGATGGGCACATCTTCAAGTCGCTTCTCCTCCGACTTTTTCTCCGTGATGTGTGCGAGGATTGCGGGGTAACCCTTTCTCAGAAATTTTCGGGTTTTTAAACAGGAGATTAAGTTTAGTCTCGACCCACCGGTCTCCCCTTGTATGATCAAGGTACTACCGGCGGCGAGAGGGATTCGGACGATTTTATCGTGACAAACAATTTCAGCCCGATGCTTGGACAACCAGTCCATACCCACGATGACATCAAAACTTCCTAGTTCAACAGGCATTAAATCGATTGAGAAGGTTTCGTTTGCGAGGTTTAAAGTGCAATTAGGTATCACACTACTGGTCTCTATGAGTTTACCATTTGCGAGCTCTACAGTGTACTTAACATCTAAGGCCGAAGGGGTGATATTAAGTAGTGGGCAAAACTCATCAGATATGAAACTTTTATCAGCACCGGTATCAAATAATACTGAAGCAGTAAGATCGTTGAGAAGAAACGTACCCGTTACAACATTCGGGTCTTCTCTAGCTTCCCCAGCTTTGATGACAAATGCTCTGCTACGAGCAGGGTTGTTGTTCCGTTTGTTGCTGTTGTTGTTGTTGTTGTTGTTGTTGTTGTTGTTGTTTCTCTGCTTAGGGCAATTATTCTGAAAATGCCCAGGACTTCCGCACCCATAACAAGTCTTCGGGGCACTGGTGTTTCGACAATCCTTGGCCAGATGCCCAAAACGCTTGCAGTTTGTGCAAGGGCAGGAACCGTCGTGGTGACGATTGCATTTGGGACAGTATGGCCTGCTTCCGACGTACCCTTTCCTTTCTGAAGTGCCAGATGAATAAGCCCTAAGGGGCTCAGGCTTTCGGTTGGTGATTTGGTTGGATGAGTTGGGGTTTCCTTCCCATTTTCGTTTGTTGTTTGCAGGTGGGGCTGAAGTTGTGTTACGGCGGACAGCGTTTGCCGTGAGTTCATGGGCCATACGGATGGCGTTCTGGATAGTACCTGGTTTGGATGAAGTCACCAGGTCCTGGAGTTTCTCGGGCAGTCCATCAATGTATTTCTCGATCCTCTTGTACTCAGGATCGACCATGGTTGGGCACAGAAGTGCCAGTTGGTGGAAACGGTTGGTGTAACCGGTGATATCATTACCTTGCATCTTATGGTTCCAGAATTCCAGCTCCAGTTGTTTCAGTTCATCCCTGGGGCAATACTCACCCCTTAACATCTCCTTCAACTCCTCCCACGGGAGTTTGTAAGCATCGGCAACGCCCACAGTTTGGGCATAGGTGTTCCACCACGTGAGTGCGGTGTCGGTAAAAGTACTAACAGAGAACTTAACTTTGTCCCCCTCCGCACAGTTGCAGATAAGAAATACCGATTCAACTTTCTCGATCCAGCGTATTAGACCGATAGCTCCCTCGGTACCTGCAAAGTTTAGAGGTTTGCAGTTCTGGAAGTCCTTGTAAGAACAAGGTTTAACAGCAGTGGTTTCAGCGGCATCGCTGTTTCTCGAGGAATTTGGTGGAGTATTCCGAGCCAAGGCTTCAGTAACAGCCTGGGTTATAAGGGAGGTAATCTGGGCATCGGTGTATGGTCGTGTCTTTGGCGGCATGATTCTTCAATAAAAGAAACGAAGATACATGAGATTTTGTATGAGCTGGTAATTGTCACAGATGTACATGTATAAAAGCAGTAATACATAACATCAACATGGAAAATGACAATTAATGTGAGTTGAGATAACAAAGGATATCTGATAGATAAAGTGAGTTCAAAAGTTACATCCTACAAAGATATTACAAAAGGTGTCGGGAATGGTTACATCCGACTAGTTTATAGAGTAGTGCTAGATAGTCCCTAGATTACGAGATAGATTACAAGGCAGAAACTACACTAATCTTAACGTAGATTAATTTGTTCCATTAGCGTGACAAGGCGGTCCACAGTTTCTGCTAGTCGGTTGGTTCATTCTTAGTTAGGGTTCCTGGCCTTCGGATTCTTCTTCCGACTCCAGGTTCAGGTCGTGTGGGTGGTAGCGTGCCTCAAGCATGTCCCTGTATCTTTGAGTCGTGGAGCGGTACCTAGTCTCCTCCGTTGACTTCCTGCCCAAACGTTTGATCCATGTTTTGGTCCTACGGGTTAGGTTGGTGGCCACTTTCTTCCAGTAACGGATCTTATCTTTGATTCGTGTAGGGACAGATCGGTTTGAGATTCTCAATCTTTGTTCATAGTCTATGCACTTACGCTTAAGTGCCCAATTTCGGCCGTCTAGTCCCATGGCCTGATCTCGCACTCTTTCGTATTCTTCAATGTCGATGCCAGTCATTCCGAAATTCTGATTTTCGTTTCCCCCCAGCATGATTTCTTCTTCTGGTACGATGTCCTCATCGAGATACGTGTACTGGATTTGTTCCTCGTGGGCTTGGTCACTATCAGACATGTAGTCGTCCATTTGGGAATTCGCGGCTTTGAGTTCTATAGAAATGACAGAGAGAGGATTTTAGTCCTTGGAAGTACGTTGCTTCCGGGTGTTAGATGTGATTTCCATAAAATCATTAGAGTGCGCCACAAGGTGGTGTGACGGAAAACAAGTCTGTCATGGTCGGTGCAACCCGCTGAGAGAAATTCGTAAGTGTCACCAGAGAAACGTCGGCTATCTCTATAGCGAGTGTGTTCACGTGCGAGGCCTATTCATATATATTCAATATATAATAGCCTAGTAGTATAGTCAGTGAGTGAGGCCTATGTATGTATATACTCGTATATCACATAATAGCCTAGTATATGTCTAGCACATAACAAGTAAGAGTCTCGGTTCCCTCGTGGTCAGAGTCAACTAATGCATTCCTATTCGACATAACCATTTCAGACCTCACATCATCTTTCCTTAATTGTACATAGTTGATCAGGCTATGTTAAATTAAAGTCGTATGATGTAATTCCTGAACCAATCATGCCTAATAAGGAAATACTGCCTAATGGTCATAGTCTAGGCCCACTAAATGCAACCTAGTTCACTATAACCTTAGGCTCTGATACCAATCTGTAACACCCCCAAATTTAGTGATTTGCGGAAGCATACTTGGGTGTTACTAATCAATTTACAAAGCACAAGATATACAGCAAACGACCTCTAAATGAGACGTTTTGTAAAATAATTACATTTCATAATTAAATCGTTTGAAAACATATAGTTTTCTTTACAAAAATAAGTAAGCCTAGAGTCCGCGTATGTGGCGGGAGATTCTATTACATAACCATAGTTACAAAAGATAATGCCAAAGAATCTCCGTTAAATGCAATTTGGAAATCATGCGACTCTAGCTAGTAATCCTGGAGTGATCCTACTCCGTAAGTGTACCTGAGAATACATGCTAAAAAGGGTCAACCAAAAAGGTTGGTGAATCTCACAGGTTTATCAGTAAATAATCAGTTTGAACACAAGATTTCATCAGTAGTGCCCGTAGGCGTATATCAAGTATTTGCAAATCTCGCAAGAGTAAAGTAATCAAGTTATACCGTTGCCATGAGGCTCATAATCGAAGCTTAACCCGTAAATAATCAGTTGCTCCCGTGACATGCTTGTAATTGAGCAAGCATAAGTAAACGAAATAATAGTCACCAGTTTCTACGTGTAAATCAGTACGTGGTAGCGCTACTACCCCGGGCAGGGAGGGTCATTTCCCTAATGGATCCATTAACTACTGTTCGCGCTTAAGTCCATAACTAACGATATATGATGGAGAGACTTCAGTAATTAGTAATTAACTCATGCAATTCCGTTTGGTATTGAAATCAGTTTAGTACTTGTGTTCAGAAAAAATAAGTAGCATGTATCTCCCCCAATAAGATAAAACAGTAAAAGTGGGGCCGTAAGACTCACCTGAGTCTTTGCAAGTGCGTTTATATAAATAAACGAGTAAGTAGTATCAACAGTTGATTCTCCGAACCCGTAACCTCCAAATGCCTAAACACGTAATGTCAAGTAAGTAGATGTCTCGCAAGATCATCTAGGCCAGTTGTTCATACAACCCAATGTGTCCGAATGTTGGTTTGCTATCGTTTGTATAAAAATGTACGACCCGTTGGTGACGAGTTTGGAATAATAAACTTTAAGTATTATTATCAAATTATTGATGTTTTGCACTTACAAAAGTGTCCCAAAGCGTTTTATAAATCGTATCGTATAAGGATTTGAGGTTGTAAAAGTTCGACACTTAGTGAAAATGTGAGTTTTCAAGGCTCTGGTTTGTGCGACGTAGCATGCGACGTAGCATGCGACGTTGCAAGCGACGTAAGGTGCGACGTAGGCAGGTACGTCGCATGATGCGACCTCCGCAAATCAATGCGACGTAGGGGGCGACGTCGCTAATGCGACGTTGGCTCGGTTTGCGACGTTGGAGTCTACGTCGCCATGTATGACACCCGCAATTTAATGCGACGTAAAGGGCTGCGTCGCTAGTGCGACGTTGAGGTTTTTGTGCGACGTAGGCCGCGACGTCGCAGAGGCCCCTGGCCAGGTGCGACGTAGCGGTCTGATGGCCGGAATCTTTGTCGAAAACGAGTTTTTCGGTTTCCGTTCGGTCCAAAACTTTTACCCAACCCATATATGGACATTTTAAGTGTATATAAACTATAAAAACGTAAAAATGAGTAAAAACGGAGAGTTTCGGGTTTTGTCGGAAACTTACGAAATGCCGAAATGAAAATCCGGAAAGATAGGAATGTAGATCGTGATGTCGCGGTCACTTTCCTCCAAACGAGTGGTACGATTCGGCGAGGTTTGATGGTGTTATTTGATGATTTTTGTGATGAAGGTGGTTTGATGATTGAAAGTAAAAGAAAGAAAGAGAGAGAGAGAAAATGAAATAATGAAAGAAAAGGAGGTGGGATTGGGAGGTTAAGCTCCCAATTTCGCCCTGCGTTTCCGCTCCGTGCGGTGTTCGTTTATTCCGTAGTTTAAACGTTAAATAATTATTTTTCCTATTAATTGGTACATTTTAAAATACAGTTTATTACGCGATATTTTATTTAAATATTTACAGTTTAATTTATATTTGAGTTATAAAGTGTATGTTATTTTATTTAGTCGCGCGTTTTAACATTTTAAATTGTGTAACTTTCTGATTGTACAATACGAATGAATACGAAATATTATTATAATAATATTTTTGACATAACAATGTTATTTAATAAAATTGGTCACCAACGTCCGTATTAAATTGAATCGAAATACATTCGATTTAGATTGCGTACGATTTCACCAAATCGCGTATTCGTATATACTCATCAATATATATTTTGTTACATCAATTAGCCTAACACAGAACTAATTACATGTATTTACAGAGAATTAGGCACTAATTCTAGTCCTAATTTGCTGGTTGTTACATTCTCCCCCTGTTAAAAGAATTTCGTCCCGAAATTTAAGTCGAAGTCACGCTAGGGGTAGAATCGGTGAATAAGTGGGGATACTTGAGTCGCATTTGGTCTTCCCGTTCCCAAGTGAATTCCGGACCGCGCCGCGAATTCCACCTGACTTTGACGATTGGAATACGACTTTGTTTCAGTTGTTTGACCTCACGGTCCATAATTTCGACAGGTTCCTCAACGAAATGTAGTTTGTCATCGATGCGAATCTCGTCAAGGGGTATAATAAGTGTCTCGTCAGACAAACATTTCTTTAAGTTAGAAATGTGAAAGGTAGGGTGCACGCTGCTGAGTTCAGAGGGCAGCTGCAATCGATATGCTACTGGACCTATCTTCTCGAGGATCTCAAAAGGTCCAATATACCTGGGGTTTAGTTTTCCGCGTTTGCCGAATCGGATTACGCCTTTCCAAGGCGATACCTTTAAGAGTACTCGATCCCCAACTTGGAACTCGAGTGGCTTGCGTCTCACGTCAGCATAGCTTTGCTGACGATCACGCGCGGCTTTGAGTCGGTTTTGGATTTCAACGATTTTCTCTGTGGTTTCATGTATGAGTTCAGGACCAGTGAGTTGACTATCTCCCACTTCAGTCCAACAGATCGGTGATCGGCACCTACGACCGTACAGCACCTCAAAAGGTGCAGCCTTTATGCTGGCGTGATAGCTGTTGTTGTACGAGAACTCGCACAACGGTAGATGTCTTTCCCAATTTGTACCAGAATCAACTACGCAGGCTCGTAGCATGTCTTCCAGTGTCTGAATAGTTCGTTCGCTCTGGCCATCGGTCTGAGGATGGTACGCGGTACTCATATCGAGACGGGTACCCAGTGATTTTTGGAGTGATTGCCAGAAGCGAGATGTGAAACGGGCATCTCTGTCAGAGATAATCGAGAGAGGGACACCATGTTGGCAAACGATTTCTTTGATGTAAATTTGTGTAAGGCGTTCCATTTTGTCGGTTTCTCTGATTGCCAAGAAATGAGCCGATTTGGTGAGACGATCGACGATCACCCAAATGGTATCGCAACCGCTCGCCGATTTAGGTAGTTTGGTTATGAAATCCATGGTAATTTGCTCCCATTTCCATTGAGGAATTTCAGGTTGTTGGAGCAATCCAGAAGGTCTTTGGTGCTCGGCCTTGACCTTGGAACAAGTTAAGCATTTACTGACGTACAAAGCAATGTCAGCTTTCATATTCGGCCACCAGTAAAACTCCTTGATGCCGTGATACATTTTGTCGGATCCCGGGTGGATAGAATATTTGGACTTGTGAGCTTCATCCATCACCAAGTCCCGAAGGTTCCCGAAATTAGGCAACCAGATTCGGTTAGAGAAATACTTAACTCCGTTGGGTCTGATCTCGAATTGTTTATCCATGCCCCGCAAGGCCTCGTTTTTGAAGTTATCGGGTTTCAGGGCTTCGAGTTGGGCAAGGTGTATTTGGGTGGTGAGGTCGTTATGAATGGTAATACTGAGTGCCCGGACTCGGAGTGGTTTTGTTCGTTCCTTACGGCTGAGAGCATCAGCAACCACGTTTGCTTTGCCCGGATGATATTTGATCTCACAGTCGTAATCAGTGAGTAATTCAACCCATCTACGTTGCCTCATGTTAAGATCCTTCTGGTTGAAAATGTGTTGGAGACTTTTGTGGTCGGTGAATACAGTGCTGCGGGTACCATAAAGATAATGTCTCCAGATTTTTAAAGCGAACACCACGGCCCCTAGCTCGAGGTCGTGAGTTGTGTAGTTTTTCTCGTGAACTTTAAGTTGTCTGGAGGCATAAGCAATGACCTTGTCTCGTTGCATCAGCACGCAACCGAGACCTTGGTGAGAAGCATCGCAGTATACCACGAAGTCATCGGTGCCTTCGGGTAGAGATAGAATGGGTGCACTGCAAAGCTTGAGCTTCAACAGCTGAAATGCTGACTCTTGTTTATCGGTCCAGTCGAACTTTTTATCCTTTTGAGTCAGTGTCGTGAGTGGTATGGCTATTTTCGAGAAGTTTTCAATGAACCGACGGTAATAACCGGCCAATCCCAAGAATTGGCGTACCTCGGTTGGGGTGGTTGGCGCTTGCCAGTTCTTGATGGCCTCGATCTTTGATGGATCCACATGAATTCCCTGACTATCAATCACGTGTCCAAGGAATTGAACGGTTTTTATCCAGAACTCACACTTAGAGAATTTGGCGTAAAGCTCCTCGTGTCTAAGTAGTTCTAGGATGGTTTTGAGGTGTTGTGCGTGCTCTTGCTCGTTTCGCGAATAGATAAGAATGTCATCGATAAAAACAATGACAAACTTGTCGAGGTACGGTTTGCACACCCGATTCATAAGGTCCATGAATACAGCCGGTGCGTTGGTTAAGCCAAAGGGCATCACTTGGAATTCGTAGTGCCCGTAACGGGTTCTGAATGCGGTTTTTGGGATGTCAGCATCGCGAACACGCAACTGATGATAACCTAATCGAAGATCAATCTTTGAATAACAGCTAGATCCTTGGAGTTGATCGAACAGATCATCGATTCGAGGGAGTGGGTATCGGTTCTTGACGGTTAGTTTGTTCAACTCCCGGTAGTCAATACACATTCGAAATGAACCGTCTTTCTTTTTGACAAATAAGACCGGAGCTCCCCAAGGTGAAGAACTCGGTCTAATGAATCCTCTATCCAGGAGTTCCTGTAACTGAGTGGACAACTCCTGAAGTTCAGATGGGGCTAGGCGGTACGGTGCTCGGGCCACCGGTGCGGCACCCGGCACGAGATCAATCGAGAACTCAACCTGTCTAGGTGGAGGTAAACCAGGTAGTTCTCCTAGAAAGACTTCGGGAAAATCTCTAACGATGGGCACATCTTCAAGTCGCTTCTCCTCCGACTTTTTCTCCGTGATGTGTGCGAGGATTGCGGGGTAACCCTTTCTCAGAAATTTTCGGGTTTTTAAACAGGAGATTAAGTTTAGTCTCGACCCACCGGTCTCCCCTTGTATGATCAAGGTACTACCGGCGGCGAGAGGGATTCGGACGATTTTATCGTGACAAACAATTTCAGCCCGATGCTTGGACAACCAGTCCATACCCACGATGACATCAAAACTTCCTAGTTCAACAGGCATTAAATCGATTGAGAAGGTTTCGTTTGCGAGGTTTAAAGTGCAATTAGGTATCACACTACTGGTCTCTATGAGTTTACCATTTGCGAGCTCTACAGTGTACTTAACATCTAAGGCCGAAGGGGTGATATTAAGTAGTGGGCAAAACTCATCAGATATGAAACTTTTATCAGCACCGGTATCAAATAATACTGAAGCAGTAAGATCGTTGAGAAGAAACGTACCCGTTACAACATTCGGGTCTTCTCTAGCTTCCCCAGCTTTGATGACAAATGCTCTGCTACGAGCAGGGTTGTTGTTCCGTTTGTTGCTGTTGTTGTTGTTGTTGTTGTTGTTGTTGTTGTTGTTTCTCTGCTTAGGGCAATTATTCTGAAAATGCCCAGGACTTCCGCACCCATAACAAGTCTTCGGGGCACTGGTGTTTCGACAATCCTTGGCCAGATGCCCAAAACGCTTGCAGTTTGTGCAAGGGCAGGAACCGTCGTGGTGACGATTGCATTTGGGACAGTATGGCCTGCTTCCGACGTACCCTTTCCTTTCTGAAGTGCCAGATGAATAAGCCCTAAGGGGCTCAGGCTTTCGGTTGGTGATTTGGTTGGATGAGTTGGGGTTTCCTTCCCATTTTCGTTTGTTGTTTGCAGGTGGGGCTGAAGTTGTGTTACGGCGGACAGCGTTTGCCGTGAGTTCATGGGCCATACGGATGGCGTTCTGGATAGTACCTGGTTTGGATGAAGTCACCAGGTCCTGGAGTTTCTCGGGCAGTCCATCAATGTATTTCTCGATCCTCTTGTACTCAGGATCGACCATGGTTGGGCACAGAAGTGCCAGTTGGTGGAAACGGTTGGTGTAACCGGTGATATCATTACCTTGCATCTTATGGTTCCAGAATTCCAGCTCCAGTTGTTTCAGTTCATCCCTGGGGCAATACTCACCCCTTAACATCTCCTTCAACTCCTCCCACGGGAGTTTGTAAGCATCGGCAACGCCCACAGTTTGGGCATAGGTGTTCCACCACGTGAGTGCGGTGTCGGTAAAAGTACTAACAGAGAACTTAACTTTGTCCCCCTCCGCACAGTTGCAGATAAGAAATACCGATTCAACTTTCTCGATCCAGCGTATTAGACCGATAGCTCCCTCGGTACCTGCAAAGTTTAGAGGTTTGCAGTTCTGGAAGTCCTTGTAAGAACAAGGTTTAACAGCAGTGGTTTCAGCGGCATCGCTGTTTCTCGAGGAATTTGGTGGAGTATTCCGAGCCAAGGCTTCAGTAACAGCCTGGGTTATAAGGGAGGTAATCTGGGCATCGGTGTATGGTCGTGTCTTTGGCGGCATGATTCTTCAATAAAAGAAACGAAGATACATGAGATTTTGTATGAGCTGGTAATTGTCACAGATGTACATGTATAAAAGCAGTAATACATAACATCAACATGGAAAATGACAATTAATGTGAGTTGAGATAACAAAGGATATCTGATAGATAAAGTGAGTTCAAAAGTTACATCCTACAAAGATATTACAAAAGGTGTCGGGAATGGTTACATCCGACTAGTTTATAGAGTAGTGCTAGATAGTCCCTAGATTACGAGATAGATTACAAGGCAGAAACTACACTAATCTTAACGTAGATTAATTTGTTCCATTAGCGTGACAAGGCGGTCCACAGTTTCTGCTAGTCGGTTGGTTCATTCTTAGTTAGGGTTCCTGGCCTTCGGATTCTTCTTCCGACTCCAGGTTCAGGTCGTGTGGGTGGTAGCGTGCCTCAAGCATGTCCCTGTATCTTTGAGTCGTGGAGCGGTACCTAGTCTCCTCCGTTGACTTCCTGCCCAAACGTTTGATCCATGTTTTGGTCCTACGGGTTAGGTTGGTGGCCACTTTCTTCCAGTAACGGATCTTATCTTTGATTCGTGTAGGGACAGATCGGTTTGAGATTCTCAATCTTTGTTCATAGTCTATGCACTTACGCTTAAGTGCCCAATTTCGGCCGTCTAGTCCCATGGCCTGATCTCGCACTCTTTCGTATTCTTCAATGTCGATGCCAGTCATTCCGAAATTCTGATTTTCGTTTCCCCCCAGCATGATTTCTTCTTCTGGTACGATGTCCTCATCGAGATACGTGTACTGGATTTGTTCCTCGTGGGCTTGGTCACTATCAGACATGTAGTCGTCCATTTGGGAATTCGCGGCTTTGAGTTCTATAGAAATGACAGAGAGAGGATTTTAGTCCTTGGAAGTACGTTGCTTCCGGGTGTTAGATGTGATTTCCATAAAATCATTAGAGTGCGCCACAAGGTGGTGTGACGGAAAACAAGTCTGTCATGGTCGGTGCAACCCGCTGAGAGAAATTCGTAAGTGTCACCAGAGAAACGTCGGCTATCTCTATAGCGAGTGTGTTCACGTGCGAGGCCTATTCATATATATTCAATATATAATAGCCTAGTAGTATAGTCAGTGAGTGAGGCCTATGTATGTATATACTCGTATATCACATAATAGCCTAGTATATGTCTAGCACATAACAAGTAAGAGTCTCGGTTCCCTCGTGGTCAGAGTCAACTAATGCATTCCTGTTCGACATAACCATTTCAGACCTCACATCATCTTTCCTTAATTGTACATAGTTGATCAGGCTATGTTAAATTAAAGTCGTATGATGTAATTCCTGAACCAATCATGCCTAATAAGGAAATACTGCCTAATGGTCATAGTCTAGGCCCACTAAATGCAACCTAGTTCACTATAACCTTAGGCTCTGATACCAATCTGTAACACCCCCAAATTTAGTGATTTGCGGAAGCATACTTGGGTGTTACTAATCAATTTACAAAGCACAAGATATACAGCAAACGACCTCTAAATGAGACGTTTTGTAAAATAATTACATTTCATAATTAAATCGTTTGAAAACATATAGTTTTCTTTACAAAAATAAGTAAGCCTAGAGTCCGCGTATGTGGCGGGAGATTCTATTACATAACCATAGTTACAAAAGATAATGCCAAAGAATCTCCGTTAAATGCAATTTGGAAATCATGCGACTCTAGCTAGTAATCCTGGAGTGATCCTACTCCGTAAGTGTACCTGAGAATACATGCTAAAAAGGGTCAACCAAAAAGGTTGGTGAATCTCACAGGTTTATCAGTAAATAATCAGTTTGAACACAAGATTTCATCAGTAGTGCCCGTAGGCGTATATCAAGTATTTGCAAATCTCGCAAGAGTAAAGTAATCAAGTTATACCGTTGCCATGAGGCTCATAATCGAAGCTTAACCCGTAAATAATCAGTTGCTCCCGTGACATGCTTGTAATTGAGCAAGCATAAGTAAACGAAATAATAGTCACCAGTTTCTACGTGTAAATCAGTACGTGGTAGCGCTACTACCCCGGGCAGGGAGGGTCATTTCCCTAATGGATCCATTAACTACTGTTCGCGCTTAAGTCCATAACTAACGATATATGATGGAGAGACTTCAGTAATTAGTAATTAACTCATGCAATTCCGTTTGGTATTGAAATCAGTTTAGTACTTGTGTTCAGAAAAAATAAGTAGCATGTATCTCCCCCAATAAGATAAAACAGTAAAAGTGGGGCCGTAAGACTCACCTGAGTCTTTGCAAGTGCGTTTATATAAATAAACGAGTAAGTAGTATCAACAGTTGATTCTCCGAACCCGTAACCTCCAAATGCCTAAACACGTAATGTCAAGTAAGTAGATGTCTCGCAAGATCATCTAGGCCAGTTGTTCATACAACCCAATGTGTCCGAATGTTGGTTTGCTATCGTTTGTATAAAAATGTACGACCCGTTGGTGACGAGTTTGGAATAATAAACTTTAAGTATTATTATCAAATTATTGATGTTTTGCACTTACAAAAGTGTCCCAAAGCGTTTTATAAATCGTATCGTATAAGGATTTGAGGTTGTAAAAGTTCGACACTTAGTGAAAATGTGAGTTTTCAAGGCTCTGGTTTGTGCGACGTAGCATGCGACGTAGCATGCGACGTTGCAAGCGACGTAAGGTGCGACGTAGGCAGGTACGTCGCATGATGCGACCTCCGCAAATCAATGCGACGTAGGGGGCGACGTCGCTAATGCGACGTTGGCTCGGTTTGCGACGTTGGAGTCTACGTCGCCATGTATGACACCCGCAATTTAATGCGACGTAAAGGGCTGCGTCGCTAGTGCGACGTTGAGGTTTTTGTGCGACGTAGGCCGCGACGTCGCAGAGGCCCCTGGCCAGGTGCGACGTAGCGGTCTGATGGCCGGAATCTTTGTCGAAAACGAGTTTTTCGGTTTCCGTTCGGTCCAAAACTTTTACCCAACCCATATATGGACATTTTAAGTGTATATAAACTATAAAAACGTAAAAATGAGTAAAAACGGAGAGTTTCGGGTTTTGTCGGAAACTTACGAAATGCCGAAATGAAAATCCGGAAAGATAGGAATGTAGATCGTGATGTCGCGGTCACTTTCCTCCAAACGAGTGGTACGATTCGGCGAGGTTTGATGGTGTTATTTGATGATTTTTGTGATGAAGGTGGTTTGATGATTGAAAGTAAAAGAAAGAAAGAGAGAGAGAGAAAATGAAATAATGAAAGAAAAGGAGGTGGGATTGGGAGGTTAAGCTCCCAATTTCGCCCTGCGTTTCCGCTCCGTGCGGTGTTCGTTTATTCCGTAGTTTAAACGTTAAATAATTATTTTTCCTATTAATTGGTACATTTTAAAATACAGTTTATTACGCGATATTTTATTTAAATATTTACAGTTTAATTTATATTTGAGTTATAAAGTGTATGTTATTTTATTTAGTCGCGCGTTTTAACATTTTAAATTGTGTAACTTTCTGATTGTACAATACGAATGAATACGAAATATTATTATAATAATATTTTTGACATAACAATGTTATTTAATAAAATTGGTCACCAACGTCCGTATTAAATTGAATCGAAATACATTCGATTTAGATTGCGTACGATTTCACCAAATCGCGTATTCGTATATACTCATCAATATATATTTTGTTACATCAATTAGCCTAACACAGAACTAATTACATGTATTTACAGAGAATTAGGCACTAATTCTAGTCCTAATTTGCTGGTTGTTACATATTTGCAACTTATTTTCCTTATGAGTCATATTTCATTTCGAAATAAAAATTAGGGGCAAATTTGCCACTCAAAAAGTGTGAATATCGTATTTGCAACTTATTTTCCTTAAGAGTCATATTTGACTTCGAAATACAAATTAGAGCTAAATTTGCCACTCAAAAAGTGTAAATATCGTATTTGCAATTTATTTTCCTTAGGAGTCATATTTCACTTAAAAATACAAATTAGGGGCAAATTTGCCACTCAAAAAGTGTGAATATCGTATTTGCTATTTATTTTCCTTCAGAGTCATATTTCACATCCAAATTCAAATTAAGGGAAATTTGCCACTCAAAAAGTGTGAATATCGTATTTGCAATTTATTTTCCTTTAGAGTCATATTTCACTTCGAAATAAAAATTAGGGGCAAATTTGCCACTCAAAAAATTTGAATATCGTATTTGCAATTTATTTTCCTTAAGTGTCATATTTCACATCCAAATATAAATTAGGGGTAAATTTGCCACTAAAAAGTGTGAATATCGTATTTGCAATTTATTTTCCTTAAGAGTCATAGTTCACTTAGAAATACAAATTAGGGGCAAATTTGCCACTCAAATAGTGGGAATATCGTATTTGCAATTTATTTTCCTTAAGAGTCATATATCACTTCGAAATAAAAATTAGGGGCAAATTTGCCACTCAAAAAATGTGAAAATGGTATATGCAATTTATTTTCTTTAAGAGTCATATTTCACATCCAAATACAAATTATGGGCAAATTTGCCACTAAAAAAGTGTGAATATCGTATTTCCAATTTATTTTCCTTAAGAGTCATAGTTCACTTAAAAATACAAATTAGGGGCAAATTTGCCACTAAAAAAGTGTGAATATCGTATTTGCACCTTATTTTCCTTAATAGTCATATTTCACTTCCAAATACAAATTAGGGGCAAATTTGCCATTCAAAAAGTGTGAATATCGTATTTGCAACTTATTTTCCTTAAGAGTCATATTTCACTTTGAAACACAAATTATGGGCAAATTTGCCACTCAGAAGGTGTGAATATCGTATTTGCAATTCATTTTCCTTAAGAGTCATATTTCACATCTAAATACAAATTAGGGGCAAATTTGCCACTCAAAAAGTGTAAATATCGTATTTGCAATTTATTTTCCTTATGAGTCATATTTCACTTCGAAATAAAAATTAGGGGCAAAATTGCTATTCAAAAAGTGTTAATATCGTATTTGCAATTTATTTTCCTTAAGAGTCACATTTCACATCCAAATACAAATTAGGGGCAAATTTGTCACTCAAAAAGTGTGAAAATGGTATTTGCAATTTATTATCCTTAAGACTCATATTTCACATCCAAATACAAATTAGGTGCAAATTTGCCACTCAAAAAGTGTGAATATCGTATTTGCAACTTATTTTCCTTAAGAATCATATTTCACATCCAAATACAAATTAGGGGCAAATTTGCCACTCAAAAAGTGTAAATATCGTATTTGCAATTTATTTTCCTTATGAGTCATATTTCACTTCGAAATAAAAATTAGGGGCAAAATTGCCATTCAGAAAGGGTGAATATCGTATTTGCAATTTATTTTCCTTAAGAATCACATTTCACATCCAAATACAAATTAGGGGCAAATTTGCCACTAAAAAGTGTGAATATCGTATTTGCAATTAATTTTCTATAAGACTCATATTTCACATCCAAATACAAATTAGGGTTGAATTTGCCACTCAAAAAGTGTGAATATCGTATTTGCAACTTATTTTCCTTAAGAGTAATATTTCACTTCGAAAAACAAATTAGGGGCAAATTTGCCACTCAGAAAATGTGAATATCGTATTTGCAATTTATTTTCCTTAATAGTCGTATTTCACATCCAAATACAAATTAGGGGCAAATTTGCCACTCAAAAAGTGTAAATATCGTATTTGCAACTTATTTTTCTTAAGAGTCATATTTCACTTCGTAATACAAATTAGGGGTAAATATGCCACTAAAAAAAGTGTGAATATCGTATTTGCAACTTATTTTCCTTATGAGTCATATTTCACTTCGAAATAAAAATTAGGGGCAAATTTGCCACTCAAAAAGTGTAAATATCGTATTTGCAACTTATTTTCTTTAAGAGTCATATTTCACTTCGAAATACAAATTAGGGGCAAATTTGCAACTCAAAAAGAGTAAATATCGTATTTGCAATTTATTTTCCTTAAGAGTCATATTTCACTTAGAAATACAAATTAGGGGCAAATTTGCCACTCAAAAAGTGTGAATATCGTATTTGATATTTCTTTTCCTTAAGAGTCATATTTCACATCTAAATTCAAATTATGGGCAAATTTGCCACTCAAAAAGTGTGAATATCGTATTTGCAATTTATTTTCCTTTAGAGTCATATTTCACTTCGAAATATATATATTAGGGGCAAATTTTCCACTCAAAAAGTGTGAATATCGTATTTGCAATTTATTTTCCTTAAGAGTTATATTTCACATCCAAATATAAATTAGGGGCAAATTTGCCACTAAAAAGTGTGAATATCGTATTTGCAATTTATTTTCCTTAAGAGTCATAGTTCACTTAGAAATACAAATTAGGGGCAAATTTGCCACTCAAAAAGTGGGAATATCGTATTTGCAATTTATTTTCCTTAAGAGTCATATATCACTTCGAGATAAAAATTAGGGCAAATTTGCCACTAAAAAAGTGTGAAAATGGTATTTGCAATTTATTTTCCTTAAGAGTCATATTTCACATCCAAATACAAATTAGGGGCGAATTTACCACTCAAAAAGTGTGAATATCGTATTTGCAATTTATTTTCCTTTAGAGTCATATTTCACTTCGAAATAAAAATTAGGGGCAAATTAGCCACTAAAAAAATTTGAATATCGTATTTGCAATTTATTTTCCTTAAGTGTCATATTTCACATCCAAATATAAATTAGGAGTAAATTTGCCACTAAAAAGTATGAATATCGTATTTGCAATTTATTTTCCTTAAGAGTCATAGTTCACTTAGAAATACAAATTAGGGGCAAATTTGCCACTCAAAAAGTGGGAATATCGTATTTGCAATTTATTTTCCTTAAGAGTCATATATCACTTCGAAATAAAAATTAGGGGCAAATTTGCCACTCAAAAAGTGTGAAAATGGTATTTGCAATTTATTTTCCTTAAGAGTCATATTTCACATCCAAATACAAATTATGGGCAAATTTGCCACTAAAAAAATGTGAATATCGTATTTCCAATTTATTTTCCTTAAGAGTCATAGTTCACTTAAAAATACAAATTAGGGGCAAATTTGCCACTAAAAAAGTGTGAATATCGTATTTGCACCTTATTTTCCTTAATAGTCATATTTCACTTCCAAATACAAATTAGGGGCAAATTTGCCACTGAAAAAGTGTGAATATCGTATTTGCAACTTATTTTCCTTAAGAGTAATATTTCACTTCGAAACACAAATTAGGGGCAAATTTGCCACTCAAAAAGTGTAAATATCGTATTTGCAATTTATTTTCCTTAAGACTCATATTTCACATCCAAATACAAATTAGGTTCAAATTTGCCACTCAAAAAGTGTAAATATCGTATTTGCAACTTATTTTCCTTAAGAGTCATATTTCACATCCAAATACAAATTAGGGGCAAATTTGCCACTCAAAAAGTGTAAATATCGTATTTGCAATTTATTTTCCTTATGAGTCATATTTCACTTCGAAATAAAAATTAGGGGCAAAATTGCCATTCAGAAAGTGTGAATCTCGTATTTGCAATTTATTTTCCTTAAGAATCACATTTCACATCCAAATACAAATTACGGGCAAATTTGCCACTAAAAAGTGTGAATATCGTATTTGCAATTAATTTTCTATAAGACTCATATTTCAGATCCAAATACAAATTAGGGGCGAATTTGCCACTCAAAAAGTGTGAATATCGTATTTGCAACTTATTTTCCTTAAGAGTAATATTTCACTTCGAAAAACAAATTAGGGGCAAATTTGCCACTTAGAAAGTGTGAATATCGTATTTGCAATTTATTTTCCTTAATAGTCATATTTCACATCCAAATACAAATTAGGGGCAAATTTGCCACTCAAAAAGTGTGAATATCGTATTTGCAACTTATTTTCCTTAAGAGTCATATTTCACTTCAAAATACAAATTAGGGGTAAATTTGCCACTCAAAAAGTGTGAATATCGTATTTGCAACTTATTTTCCTTATGAGTCATATTTCACTTCGAAATAAAAATTAGGGGCAAATTTGCCACTCAAAAAGTGTAAATATCGTATTTGCAACTTATTTTCCTTAAGAGTCATATTTCACTTCGAAATACAAATTAGGGGCAAATTTGCCACTCAAAAAGAGTAAATATCGTATTTGCAATTTATTTTTCTTAAGAGTCATATTTCACTTAGAAATACAAATTAGGGGCAAATGTGCCACTCAAAAACTGTGAATATCGTATTTGCTATTTCTTTTCCTTAAGAGTCATATTTCACATCCAAATTCAAATTATGGGCAAATTTGCCACTCAAAAAGTGTGAATATCGTATTTGCAATTTATTTTCCTTTAGAGTCATATTTCACTTCGAAATATATATTAGGGGGCAAATTTGCCACTCAAAAAGTGTGAATATCGTATTTGCAAAATATTTTCCTTAAAAGTCATATTTCACTTAGAAATACAAATTAGGGGCAAATTTGCCACTCAAAAAGTGGGAATATCGTATTTGCAATTTATTTTCCTTAAGAGTCATATATCACTTCGAAATAAAAATTAGGGCAAATTTGCCACTCAAAAAGTGGGAATATCGTATTTGCAATTTATTTTCCTTAAGAGTCATATATCACTTCGAAATAAAAATTAGGGCAAATTTGCCACTCAAAAAGTGTGAAAATGGTATTTGCAATTTATTTTCCTTAAGAGTCATATTTCACATCCAAATACAAATTAGGGGCGAATTTGCCACTCAAAAAGTGTGAATATCGTGTTGGCAATTTATTTTCCTTAAGTGTCATATTTCACTTAGAAATACAAATTAGGGGCAAATTTGCCACTCAAAAAGTGTGAAAATGGTATTTGCAATTTATTTTCCTTAAGAGTCATATTTCACATCCAAATACAAATTATGGGCAAATTTGCCACTAAAAAAGTGTTAATATCATATTTGCAATTTATTTTCCTTAAGAGTCATAGTTCACTTAGAAATACAAATTAGGGGCAAATTTGCCACTCAAAAAGTGTGAATATCGTATCTGCAACTTATTTTCCTTATGAGTCATATTTCATTTCGAAATAAAAATTAGGGGTAAATTTGCCACTCAAAAAGTGTGAATATCGTATTTGCAACTTATTTTCCTTAAGAGTCATATTTGACTTCGAAATACAAATTAGGGGTAAATTTGCCACCTAAAAAGTGTAAATATCGTATTTGCAATTAATTTTCTATAAGACTCATATTTCACATCCAAATACAAATTAGGGTTGAATTTGCCACTCAAAAAGTGTGAATATCGAATTTGCAACTTATTTTCCTTATGAGTCATATTTCACTTCGAAATACAAATTAGGTGCAAATTTGCCACTCAAAAAGTGTGAATTTCGTATTTGCAACTTATTTTCCTTAAGAGTCATATTTTACATCCAAATACAAATTAGGGGCAAATTTGTCACTCAAAAAGTGTAAATATCGTATTTGCAATTTATTTTCCTTATTAGTCATATTTCACTTCGAAATAAAAATTAGGGGCAAAATTGCCATTCAGAAAGTGTGAATATCGTATTTGCAGTTTATTTTCCTTAAGAATCACATTTCACATCCAAATACAAATTAGGGGCAAATTTGCCATTAAAAAGTGTGAATATCGTATTTGCAATTAATTTCTATAAGACTCATATTTCACATCCAAATACAAATTAGGGGCGAATTTGCCATTCAAAAAGTTTGAATATCGTATTTGCAACTTATTTTCCTTAAGAGTAATATTTCACTTCGAAATACAAATTAGAGGCAAATTTGCCACTCAGAAAGTGTGAATATCGTATTTGCAATTTATTTTCCTTAAGAGTCGTATTTCACATCTAAATACAAATTATGGGCAAATTTGCCACTCAAAAAGTGTGAATATCGTATTTGCAACTTATTTTCCTTATGAGTCATATTTCACTTCGAAATACAAATTAGGGGCAAATTTGCAACTCAAAAAGTGTGAATATCGTATTTGCAACTTATTTTCCTTAAGAGTCATATTTCACATCCAAATACAAATTAGGGGCAAATTTGCCACTCAAAAAGTGTGAATATCGTATTTGCAATTTATTTTCCTTATGAGTCATATTTCACATCGAAATAAAAATTAGGGGCAAAATTGCTATTCAAAAAGTGTTAATATCGTATTTGCAATTTATTTTCCTTAAGAGTCACATTTCACATCCAAATACAAATTAGGGGCAAATTTGCCACTCAAAAAGTGTGAATATCGTATTTGCAATTAATATTCCTTAAGACTCATATTTCACATCCAAATACAAATTAGGGGCGAATTTGCCACTCAAAAAGTGTGAATATCGTATTTGCAACTTATTTTCATTAAGAGTTATATTTCACTTCGAAATACAAATTAGGGGTAAATTTGCCACTCAAAAAGTGTGAATATCGTATTTGCAACTTATTTTCCTTATGAGTCATATTTCATTTCGAAATAAAAATTAGGGGCAAATTTGCCACTCAAAAAGTGTGAATATCGTATTTGCAACTTATTTTCCTTAAGAGTCATATTTGACTTCGAAATACAAATTAGGGCTAAATTTGCGACTCAAAAAGTGTAAATATCGTATTTGCAATTTATTTTCCTTAGGAGTCATATTTCACTTAAAAATACAAATTAGGGGCAAATTTGCCACTCAAAAAGTGTGAATATCGTATTTGCTATTTATTTTCCTTCAGAGTCATATTTCACATCCAAATTCAAATTAAGGGAAATTTGCCACTTAAAAAGTGTGAATATCGTATTTGCAATTTATTTTCCTTTAGAGTCATATTTCACTTCGAAATAAAAATTAGGGGCAAATTTGCCACTAAAAAAATTTGAATATCGTATTTGCAATTTATTTTCCTTAAGTGTCATATTTCACATCCAAATATAAATTAGGGGTAAATTTGCCACTAAAAAGTGTGAATATCGTATTTGCAATTTATTTTCCTTAAGAGTCATAGTTCACTTAGAAATACAAATTAGAGGCAAATTTGCCACTCAAATAGTGGGAATATCGTATTTGCAATTTATTTTCCTTAAGAGTCATATATCACTTCGAAATAAAAATTAGGGGCAAATTTGCCACTCAAAAAATGTGAAAATGGTATTTGCAATTTATTTTCTTTAAGAGTCATATTTCACATCCAAATACAAATTATGGGCAAATTTGCCACTAAAAAAGTGTGAATATCGTATTTCCAATTTATTTTCCTTAAGAGTCATAGTTCACTTAAAAATACAAATTAGGGGCAAATTTGCCACTAAAAAAGTGTGAATATCGTATTTGCACCTTATTTTCCTTAATAGTCATATTTCACTTCCAAATACAAATTAGGGGCAAATTTGCCATTCAAAAAGTGTGAATATCGTATTTGCAACTTATTTTCCTTAAGAGTCATATTTCACTTCGAAACACAAATTAGGGGCAAATTTGCCACTCAGAAAGTGTGAATATCGTATTTGCAATTCATTTTCCTTAAGAGTCATATTTCACATCTAAATACAAATTAGGGGCAAATTTGCCACTCAAAAAGTGTAAATATCGTATTTGCAATTTATTTTCCTTATGAGTCATATTTCACTTCGAAATAAAAATTAGGGGCAAAATTGCTATTCAAAAAGTGTTAATATCGTATTTGCAATTTATTTTCCTTAAGAGTCACATTTCACATCCAAATACAAATTAGGGGCAAATTTGTCACTCAAAAAGTGTGAAAATGGTATTTGCAATTTATTATCCTTAAGACTCATATTTCACATCCAAATACAAATTAGGTGCAAATTTGCCACTCAAAAAGTGTGAATATCGTATTTGCAACTTATTTTCCTTAAGAATCATATTTCACATCCAAATACAAATTAGGGGCAAATTTGCCACTTAAAAAGTGTAAATATCGTATTTGCAATTTATTTTCCTTATGAGTCATATTTCACTTCGAAATAAAAATTAGGGGCAAAATTGCCATTCAGAAAGTGTGAATATCGTATTTGCAATTTATTTTCCTTAAGAATCACATTTCACATCCAAATACAAATTAGGGGCAAATTTGCCACTAAAAAGTGTGAATATCGTATTTGCAATTAATTTTCTATAAGACTCATATTTCACATCCAAATACAAATTAGGGTTGAATTTGCCACTCAAAAAGTGTGAATATCGTATTTGCAACTTATTTTCCTTAAGAGTAATATTTCACTTCGAAAAACAAATTAGGGGCAAATTTGCCACTCAGAAAATGTGAATATCGTATTTGCAATTTATTTTCCTTAATAGTCGTATTTCACATCCAAATACAAATTAGGGGCAAATTTGCCACTCAAAAAGTGTAAATATCGTATTTGCAACTTATTTTCCTTAAGAGTCATATTTCACTTCGTAATACAAATTAGGGGTAAATATGCCACTCAAAAAGTGTGAATATCGTATTTGCAACTTATTTTCCTTATGAGTCATATTTCACTTCGAAATAAAAATTAGGGGCAAATTTGCCACTCAAAAAGTGTAAATATCGTATTTGCAACTTATTTTCTTTAAGAGTCATATTTCACTTCGAAATACAAATTAGGGGCAAATTTGCAACTCAAAAAGAGTAAATATCGTATTTGCAATTTATTTTCCTTAAGAGTCATATTTCACTTAGAAATACAAATTAGGGGCAAATTTGCCACTCAAAAAGTGTGAATATCGTATTTGCTATTTCTTTTCCTTAAGAGTCATATTTCACATACAAATTCAAATTATGGGCAAATTTGCCACTCAAAAAGTGTGAATATCGTATTTGCAATTTATTTTCCTTTAAAGTCATATTTCACTTCGAAATATATATATTAGGGGCAAATTTTCCACTCAAAAAGTGTGAATATCGTATTTGCAATTTATTTTCCTTAAGAGTTATATTTCACATCCAAATATAAATTAGGGGCAAATTTGCCACTAAAAAGTGTGAATATCGTATTTGCAATTTATTTTCCTTAAGAGTCATAGTTCACTTAGAAATACAAATTAGGGGCAAATTTGCCACTCAAAAAGTTGGAATATCGTATTTGCAATTTATTTTCCTTAAGAGTCATATATCACTTCGAGATAAAAATTAGGGCAAATTTGCCACTAAAAAAGTGTGAAAATGGTATTTGCAATTTATTTTCCTTAAGAGTCATATTTCACATCCAAATACAAATTAGGGGCGAATTTACCACTCAAAAAGTGTGAATATCGTATTTGCAATTTATTTTCCTTTATAGTCATATTTCACTTCGAAATAAAAATTAGGGGCAAATTTGCCACTAAAAAAATTTGAATATCGTATTTGCAATTTATTTTCCTTAAGTGTCATATTTCACATCCAAATATAAATTAGGAGTAAATTTGCCACTAAAAAGTATGAATATCGTATTTGCAATTTATTTTCCTTAAGAATCATAGTTCACTTAGAAATACAAATTAGGGGCAAATTTGCCACTCAAAAAGTGGGAATATCGTATTTGCAATTTATTTTCCTTAAGAGTCATATATCACTTCGAAATAAAAATTAGGGGCAAATTTGCCACTCAAAAAGTGTGAAAATGGTATTTGCAATTTATTTTCATTAAGAGTCATATTTCACATTCAAATACAAATTATGGGCAAATTTGCCACTAAAAAAATGTGAATATCGTATTTCCAATTTATTTTCCTTAAGAGTCATAGTTCACTTAAAAATACAAATTAGGGGCAAATTTGCCACTAAAAAAGTGTGAATATCGTATTTGCACCTTATTTTCCTTAATAGTCATATTTCACTTCCAAATACAAATTAGGGGCAAATTTGCCACTGAAAAAGTGTGAATATCGTATTTGCAATTTATTTTCCTTAAGACTCATATTTCACATCCAAATACAAATTAGGTTCAAATTTGCCACTCAAAAAGTGTAAATATCGTATTTGCAACTTATTTTCCTTAAGAGTCATATTTCACATCCAAATACAAATTAGGGGCAAATTTGCCACTCAAAAAGTGTAAATATCGTATTTGCAATTTATTTTCCTTATGAGTCATATTTCACTTCGAAATAAAAATTAGGGGCAAAATTGCCATTCAGAAAGTGTGAATCTCGTATTTGCAATTTATTTTCCTTAAGAATCACATTTCACATCCAAATACAAATTACGGGCAAATTTGCCACTAAAAAGTGTGAATATCGTATTTGCAATTAATTTTCTATAAGACTCATATTTCAGATCCAAATACAAATTAGGGGCGAATTTGTCACTCAAAAAGTGTGAATATCGTATTTGCAACTTATTTTCCTTAAGAGTAATATTTCACTTCGAAAAACAAATTAGGGGCAAATTTGCCACTCAGAAAGTGTGAATATCGTATTTGCAATTTATTTTCCTTAATAGTCGTATTTCACATCCAAATACAAATTAGGGGCAAATTTGCCATTCAAAAAGTGTGAATATCGTATTTGCAACTTATTTTCCTTAAGAGTCATATTTCACTTCGAAATACAAATTAGGGGTAAATTTGCCACTCAAAAAGTGTGAATATCGTATTTGCAACTTATTTTCCTTATGAGTCATATTTCACTTCGAAATAAAAATTAGGGGCAAATTTGCCACTCAAAAAGTGTAAATATCGTATTTGCAACTTATTTTCCTTAAGAGTCATATTTCACTTCGAAATACAAATTAGGGGCAAATTTGCCACTCAAAAAGAGTAAATATCGTATTTGCAATTTATTTTTCTTAAGAGTCATATTTCACTTAAAAATACAAATTAGGGGCAAATGTGCCACTCAAAAACTGTGAATATCGTATTTGCTATTTCTTTTCCTTAAGAGTCATATTTCACATCCAAATTCAAATTATGGGCAAATTTGCCACTCAAAAAGTGTGAATATCGTATTTGCAATTTATTTTCCTTTAGAGTCATATTTCACTTCGAAATATATATTAGGGGGCAAATTTGCCATTTAAAAAGTGTGAATATCGTATTTGCAAAATATTTTCCTTAAGAGTCATATTTCACTTAGAAATACAAATTAGGGGCAAATTTGCCACTCAAAAAGTGGGAATATCGTATTTGCAATTTATTTTCCTTAAGAGTCATATATCACTTCGAAATAAAAATTAGGGCAAATTTGCCACTCAAAAAGTGTGAAAATGGTATTTGCAATTTATTTTCCTTAAGAGTCATATTTCACATCCAAATACAAATTAGGGGCGAATTTGCCACTCAAAAAGTGTGAATATCGTGTTGGCAATTTATTTTCCTTAAGTGTCATATTTCACTTAGAAATACAAATTAGGGGCAAATTTGCCAATCAAAAAGTGTGAAAATGGTATTTGCAATTTATTTTCCTTAGGAGTCATATTTCACATCCAAATACAAATTATGGGCAAATTTGCCACTAAAAAAGTGTTAATATCATATTTGCAATTTATTTTCCTTAAGAGTCATAGTTCACTTAGAAATACAAATTAGGGGCAAATTTGCCACTCAAAAAGTGTGAATATCGTATCTGCAACTTATTTTCCTTATGAGTCATATTTCATTTCGAAATAAAAATTAGGGGTAAATTTGCCACTCAAAAAGTGTGAATATCGTATTTGCAACTTATTTTCCTTAAGAGTCATATTTGACTTCGAAATACAAATTAGGGGTAAATTTGCCACTCAAAAAGTGTAAATATCGTATTTGCAATTTATTTTCCTTAGGAGTCATATTTCACTTAAAAATACAAATTAGGGGCAAATTTGCCACTCAAAAAGTGTGAATATCGTATTTGCTATTTATTTTCCTTAAGAGTCATATTTCACATCCAAATTCAGATTAAGGGCAAATTTGCCACTCAAAAAGTGTGAATATCGTATTTGCAATTTATTTTCCTTTAGAGTCATATTTCACTTCGAAATAAAAATTAGGGGCAAATTTGCCACTCAAAAAATTTGAATATCGTATTTGCAATTTATTTTCCTTAAGTGTCATATTTCACATCCAAATATAAATTAGGGGTAAATTTGCCACTAAAAAGTGTGAATATCGTATTTGCAATTTATTTTCCTTAAGAGTCATAGTTCACTTAGAAATACAAATTAGGGGCAAATTTGCCACTCAAAAAGTGGGAATATCGTATTTGCAATTTATTTTCCTTAAGAGTCATATATCACTTCGAAATAAAAATTATGTGAAAATTTGCCACTCAAAAAGTGTGAAAATGGTATTTGCAATTTATTTTTCTTAAGAGTCATATTTCACATCCAAATACAAATTATGGGCAAATTTGCCACTAAAAAAGTGTGAATATCGTATTTCCAATTTATTTTCCTTAAAAGTCATAGTTCACTTAAAAATACAAATTATGGGCAAATTTGCCACTAAAAAAGTGTGAATATCGTATTTGCACCTTATTTTCCTTAATAGTCATATTTCACTTCCAAATACAAATTAGGGGCAAATTTGCCACTCAAAAAGTGTGAATATCGTATTTGCAACTTATTTTCCTTAAGAGTAATATTTCACTCCGAAACACAAATTAGGGGCAAATTTGCCACTCAGAAAGTGTGAATATCGTATTTGCAATTCATTTTCCTTAAGAGTCATATTTCACATCTAAATACAAATTAGGGGCAAATTTGCCACTCAAAAAGTGTAAATATCGTATTTGCAATTTATTTTCCTTATGAGTCATATTTCACTTCGAAATAAAAATTAGGGGCAAATTTGCCACTTAAAAAGTGTGAATATCTTATTTGCTAGTTATTTTCCTTAAGAGTCACATTTCACATCCAAATACAAATTAGGGCAAATTTGCCACTAAAAAGTGTGAATATCGTATTTACAATTTACTTTCCTTAAGACTTATATTTCACATCAAAATACAAATTAGGGGCGAATTTGCCACTCAAAAAGTGTGAATATCGTATTTGCAACTTATTTTCCTTAAGAATCATATTTCACTTCGAAATACAAATTAGGGAAAAATTTGCCACTCAAAAAGTGTGAATATCGTATTTGCAATTTATTTTCCTTAAGAGTCATATTTCACTTAGAAATACAAATTAGGGGCAAATTTGCCACTCAAAAAGTGTGAATATCGTATTTGCAACTTATTTTTCTTAAGAGTCATATTTCACTTCAAAATACAAATTAGGGAAAAATTTACCACTCAAAAAGTGTGAATATCGTATTTGCAATTTATTTTCCTTTAGAGTCATATTTCACTTCGAAATAAAAATTAGGGGCAAATTTGCCACTCAAAAAATTTGAATATCGTATTTGCAATTTATTTTCCTTAAGTGTCATATTTCACATCCAAATATAAATTAGGGGTAAATTTGCCACTAAAAAGTGTGAATATCGTATTTGCAATTTATTTTCCTTAAGAGTCATAGTTCACTTAGAAATACAAATTAGGGGCAAATTTGCCACTCAAAAAGTGGGAATATCGTAATTGCAATTTATTTTCCTTAAGAGTCATATATCACTTCGAAATAAAAATTATGGGAAAATTTGCCACTCAAAAAGTGTGAAAATGGTATTTGCAATTTATTTTTCTTAAGAGTCATATTTCACATCCAAATACAAATTATGGGCAAATTTGCCACTAAAAAAGTGTGAATATCGTATTTCCAATTTATTTTCCTTAAGAGTCATAGTTCACTTAAAAATACAAATTATGGGCAAATTTGCCACTAAAAAAGTGTGAATATCGTATTTGCACCTTATTTTCCTTAATAGTCATATTTCACTTCCAAATACAAATTAGGGGCAAATTTGCCACTCAAAAAGTGTGAATATCGTATTTGCAACTTATTTTCCTTAAGAGTAATATTTCACTCCGAAACACAAATTAGGGGCAAATTTGCCACTCAGAAAGTGTGAATATCGTATTTGCAATTCATTTTCCTTAAGAGTTATATTTCACATCTAAATACAAATTAGGGGCAAATTTGCCACTCAAAAAGTGTAAATATCGTATTTGCAATTTATTTTCCTTATGAGTCATATTTCACTTCGAAATAAAAATTAGGGGCAAATTTGCCACTTAAAAAGTGTGAATATCTTATTTGCTAGTTATTTTCCTTAAGAGTCACATTTCACATCCAAATACAAATTAGGGCAAATTTGCCACTAAAAAGTGTGAATATCGTATTTGCAATTTATTTTCCTTAAGACTTATATTTCACATCAAAATACAAATTAGGGGCTAATTTGCCACTCAAAAAGTGTGAATATCGTATTTGCAACTTATTTTCCTTAAGAATCATATTTCACTTCGAAATACAAATTAGGGAAAAATTTGCCACTCAAAAAGTGTGAATATCGTATTTGCAATTTATTTTCCTTAAGAGTCATATTTCACTTAGAAATACAAATTAGGGGCAAATTTGCCACTCAATAAGTGTGAATATCGTATTTGCAACTTATTTTCCTTAAGAGTCATATTTCACTTCAAAATACAAATTAGGGAAAAATTTACCACTCAAAAAGTGTGAATATCGTATTTGCAATTTATTTTCCTTTAGAGTCATAATTCACATCGAAATATAAATTAGGGGCAAATTTGCCACTCAAAAAGTGTGAATATCGTATTTGCAATTTATTTTCTTTCAGAGTCATATTTCACATCCAAATATAAATTAGGGGCAAATTTGCCATTAAAAAGTGTGAATATCGTATTTGCAATTTATTTTCCTTAAGAGTCATAGTTCATTTAGAAATACAAATTAGGGGCAAATTTGTCACTCAAAAAGTGTGAAAATGGTATTTGCAATTTATTATCCTTAAGACTCATATTTCACATCCAAATACAAATTAGGTGCAAATTTGCCACTCAAAAAGTGTGAATATCGTATTTGCAACTTATTTTCCTTAAGAGTCATATTTCACATCCAAATACAAATTAGGGGAAAATTTGCAACTCAAAAAGTGTAAATATCGTATTTGCAATTTATTTTCCTTATGAGTCATATTTCACTTCGAAATAAAAATTAGGGGCAAATTTGCCACTTAAAAAGTGTGAATATCTTATTTGCTATTTATTTTCCTTAAGAGTCACATTTCACATCCAAATACAAATTAGGGCAAATTTGCCACTAAAAAGTGTGAATATCGTATTTGCAATTTATTTTTCTTAAGACTTATATTTCACATCAAAATACAAATTAGGGGCGAATTTGCCACTCAAAAAGTGTGAATATCGTATTTGCAACTTATTTTCCTTAAGAGTAATATTTCACTTCGAAAAACAAATTAGGGGCAAATTTGCCACTCAGAAAGTGGGAATATCGTATTTGCAATTTATTTTCCTTAATAGTCGTATTTCACATCCAAATACAAATTAGGGGCAAATTTGCCACTCAAAAAGTGTGAATATCGTATTTGCAACTTATTTTCCTTAAGAGTCATATTTCACTTCGAAATACAAATTAGGGGTAAATTTGCCACTCAAAAAGTGTGAATATCGTATTTGCAACTTATTTTCATTATGAGTCATATTTCACTAAGAAATAAAAATTAGAGGCAAATTTGCCACTCAAAAAGTGTAAATATCGTATTTGCAACTTATTTTTCTTAAGAGTCATATTTCACTTCGAAATACAAATTAGGGGCAAATTTGCCACTCAAAAAGAGTAAATATCGTATTTGCAATTTATTTTCCTTAAGAGTCATATTTCACTTAAAAATACAAATTAGGGGCAAATTTGCTACTCAAAAAGTGTGAATATCGTATTTGCTATTTCTTTTCGTTAAGAGTCATATTTCACATCCAAATTCAAATTAGGGGCAAATTTGCCAATCAAAAAGTGTGAATATCGTATTTGCAATTTATTTTCCTTTAGAGTCATATTTCACTTCGAAATATATATTAGGGGCAAATTTGCCACTCAAAAAGTGTGAATATCGTATTTGCAATTTATTTTCCTTAAGAGTCATATTTCACATCCAAATATAAATTAGGGGCAAATTTGCCACTAAAAAGTGTGAATATCGTATTTGCAATTTATTTTCCTTAAGAGTCATAGTTCACTTAGAAATACAAATTAGGGGCAAATTTGCCACTCAAAAAGTGTGAATATCGTATTTGCAACTTATTTTCCTTAAGAGTCATATTTCACATTCAAATACAAATTAGGGGCAAATTTGCCACTCAAAAAGTGTGAATATCGTATTTGCTATTTCTTTTCCTTAAGAGTCATATTTCACATCCAAATTCAAATTATGGGCAAATTTGCCACTCAAAAAGTGTGAATATCGTATTTGCAATTTATTTTCCTTTAGAGTCATATTTCACTTCGAAATATATATATTAGGGGCAAATTTGCCACTCAAAAAGTGTGAATATCGTATTTGCAATTTATTTTCCTTAAGAGTTATATTTCACATCCAAATATAAATTAGGGGCAAATTTGCCACTAAAAAGTGTGAATATCGTATTTGCAATTTATTTTCCTTAAGAGTCATAGTTCACTTAGAAATACAAATTAGGGGCAAATTTGCCACTCAAAAAGTGGGAATATCGTATTTGCAATTTATTTTCCTTAAGAGTCATATATCACTTCGAGATAAAAATTAGGGCAAATTTGCCACTAAAAAGGTGTGAAAATGGTATTTGCAATTTATTTTCCTTAAGAGTCATATTTCACATCCAAATACAAATTAGGGGCGAATTTACCACTCAAAAAGTGTGAATATCGTATTTGCAATTTATTTTCCTTTAGAGTCATATTTCACTTCGAAATAAAAATTAGGGGCAAATTTGCCACTCAAAAAATTTGAATATCGTATTTGCAATTTATTTTCCTTAAGTGTCATATTTCACATCCAAATATAAATTAGGAGTAAATTTGCCACTAAAAAGTATGAATATCGTATTTGCAATTTATTTTCCTTAAGAGTCATAGTTCACTTAGAAATACAAATTAGGGGCAAATTTGCCACTCAAAAAGTGGGAATATCGTATTTGCAATTTATTTTCCTTAAGTGTCATATATCACTTCAAAATAAAAATTAGGGGCAAATTTGCCACTCAAAAAGTGTGAAAATGGTATTTGCAATTTATTTTCCTTAAGAGTCATATTTCACATCCAAATACAAATTATGGGCAAATTTGCCACTAAAAAAATGTGAATATCGTATTTCCAATTTATTTTCCTTAAGAGTCATAGATCACTTAAAAATACAAATTAGGGGCAAATTTGCCACTAAAAAAGTGTGAATATCGTATTTGCACCTTATTTTCCTTAATAGTCATATTTCACTTCCAAATACAAATTAGGGGCAAATTTGCCACTGAAAAAGTGTGAATATCGTATTTGCAACTTATTTTCCTTAAGAGTAATATTTCACTTCGAAACACAAATTAGGGGCAAATTTGCCACTCAAAAAGTGTAAATATCGTATTTGCAATTTATTTTCCTTAAGACTCATATTTCACATCCAAATACAAATTAGGTGCAAATTTGCCACTCAAAAAGTGTAAATATCATATTTGCAACTTATTTTCCTTAAGAGTCATATTTCACATCCAAATACAAATTAGGGGCAAATTTGCCACTCAAAAAGTGTAAATATCGTATTTGCAATTTATTTTCCTTATGAGTCATATTTCACTTCGAAATAAAAACTAGGGGCAAAATTGCCATTCAGAAAGTGTGAATCTCGTATTTGCAATTTATTTTCCTTAAGAATCACATTTCACATCCAAATACAAATTAGGGGCAAATTTGCCACTAAAAAGTGTGAATATCGTATTTGCAATTAATTTTCTATAAGAGTCATATTTCACTTCGAAATAAAAATTAGGGGCAAATTTGCCACTCAAAAAGTGTGAATATCGTATTTGCACCTTATTTTCCTTAATAGTCATATTTCACTTCCAAATACAAATTAGGGGCAAATTTGCCACTGAAAAAGTGTGAATATCGTATTTGCAACTTATTTTCCTTAAGAGTAATATTTCACTTCGAAACACAAATTAGGGGCAAATTTGCCACTCAAAAAGGGTAAATATCGTATTTGCAATTTATTTTTCTTAAGACTCATATTTCACATCCAAATACAAATTAGGTGCAAATTTGCCACTCAAAAAGTGTAAATATCATATTTGCAACTTATTTTCCTTAAGAGTCATATTTCACATCCAAATACAAATTAGGGGCAAATTTGCCACTCAAAAAGTGTAAATATCGTATTTGCAATTTATTTTCCTTATGAGTCATATTTCACTTCGAAATAAAAATTAGGGGCAAAATTGCCATTCAGAAAGTGTGAATCTCGTATTTGCAATTTATTTTCCTTAAGAATCACATTTCACATCCAAATACAAATTAGGGGCAAATTTGCCACTAAAAAGTGTGAATATCGTATTTGCAATTAATTTTCTATAAGAGTCATATTTCACTTCGAAATACAAATTAGGGGCAAATTTGCCACTCAAAAAGAGTAAATATCGTATTTGCAATTTATTTTTCTTAAGAGTCATATTTCACTAAGAAATACAAATTAGGGGCAAATGTGCCACTCAAAAACTGTGAATATCGTATTTGCTATTTCTTTTCCTTAAGAGTCATATTTCACATCCAAATTCAAATTATGGGCAAATTTGCCACTCAAAAAGTGTGAATATCGTATTTGCAATTTATTTTCCTTTAGAGTCATATTTCACTTCGAAATATATATTAGGGGGCAAATTTGCCACTCAAAAAGTGTGAATATCGTATTTGCAAAATATTTTCCTTAAGAGTCATATTTCACTTAGAAATACAAATTAGGGGCAAATTTGCCACTCAAAAAGTGGGAATATCGTATTTGCAATTTATTTTCCTTAAGAGTCATATATCACTTCGAAATAAAAATTAGGGCAAATTTGCCACTCAAAAAGTGTGAAAATGGTATTTGCAATTTATTTTCCTTAAGAGTCATATTTCACATCCAAATACAAATTAGGGGCGAATTTGCCACTCAAAAAGTGTGAATATCGTGTTGGCAATTTATTTTCCTTAAGTGTCATATTTCACTTAGAAATACAAATTAGGGGCAAATTTGCCACTCAAAAAGTGTGAAAATGGTATTTGCAATTTATTTTCCTTAGGAGTCATATTTCACATCCAAATACAAATTATGGGCAAATTTGCCACTAAAAAAGTGTTAATATCATATTTGCAATTTATTTTCCTTAAGAGTCATAGTTCACTTAGAAATACAAATTAGGGGCAAATTTGCCACTCAAAAAGTGTGAATATCGTATCTGCAACTTATTTTCCTTATGAGTCATATTTCATTTCGAAATAAAAATTAGGGGTAAATTTGCCACTCAAAAAGTGTGAATATCGTATTTGCAACTTATTTTCCTTAAGAGTCATATTTCACTTCGAAATACAAATTAGGGGTAAATTTGCCACTCAAAAAGTGTAAATATCGTATTTGCAATTTATTTTCCTTAGGAGTCATATTTCACTTAAAAATACAAATTAGGGGCAAATTTGCCACTCAAAAAGTGTGAATATCGTATTTGCTATTTATTTTCCTTAAGAGTCATATTTCACATCCAAATTCAAATTAAGGGCAAATTTGCCACTCAAAAAGTGTGAATATCGTATTTGCAATTTATTTTCTTTTAGAGTCATATTTCACTTCGAAATAAAAATTAGGGGCAAATTTGCCACTCAAAAAATTTGAATATCGTATTTGCAATTTATTTTCCTTAAGTGTCATATTTCACATCCAAATATAAATTAGGGGCAAATTTGCCACTAAAAAGTGTGAATATCGTATTTGCAATTTATTTTCCTTAAGAGTCATAGTTCACTTAGAAATACAAATTAGGGGCAAATTTGCCACTCAAAAAGTGTGAATATCGTATTTGCAACTTATTTTCCTTAAGAGTCATATTTCACATTCAAATACAAATTAGGGGCAAATTTGCCACTCAAAAAGTGTGAATATCGTATTTGCTATTTCTTTTCCTTAAGAGTCATATTTCACATCCAAATTCAAATTATGGGCAAATTTGCCACTCAAAAAGTGTGAATATCGTATTTGCAATTTATTTTCCTTTAGAGTCATATTTCACTTCGAAATATATATATTAGGGGCAAATTTGCCACTCAAAAAGTGTGAATATCGTATTTGCAATTTATTTTCCTTAAGAGTTATATTTCACATCCAAATATAAATTAGGGGCAAATTTGCCACTAAAAAGTGTGAATATCGTATTTGCAATTTATTTTCCTTAAGAGTCATAGTTCACTTAGAAATACAAATTAGGGGCAAATTTGCCACTCAAAAAGTGGGAATATCGTATTTGCAATTTATTTTCCTTAAGAGTCATATATCACTTCGAGATAAAAATTAGGGCAAATTTGCCACTAAAAAGGTGTGAAAATGGTATTTGCAATTTATTTTCCTTAAGAGTCATATTTCACATCCAAATACAAATTAGGGGCGAATTTACCACTCAAAAAGTGTGAATATCGTATTTGCAATTTATTTTCCTTTAGAGTCATATTTCACTTCGAAATAAAAATTAGGGGCAAATTTGCCACTCAAAAAATTTGAATATCGTATTTGCAATTTATTTTCCTTAAGTGTCATATTTCACATCCAAATATAAATTAGGAGTAAATTTGCCACTAAAAAGTATGAATATCGTATTTGCAATTTATTTTCCTTAAGAGTCATAGTTCACTTAGAAATACAAATTAGGGGCAAATTTGCCACTCAAAAAGTGGGAATATCGTATTTGCAATTTATTTTCCTTAAGTGTCATATATCACTTCAAAATAAAAATTAGGGGCAAATTTGCCACTCAAAAAGTGTGAAAATGGTATTTGCAATTTATTTTCCTTAAGAGTCATATTTCACATCCAAATACAAATTATGGGCAAATTTGCCACTAAAAAAATGTGAATATCGTATTTCCAATTTATTTTCCTTAAGAGTCATAGATCACTTAAAAATACAAATTAGGGGCAAATTTGCCACTAAAAAAGTGTGAATATCGTATTTGCACCTTATTTTCCTTAATAGTCATATTTTACTTCCAAATACAAATTAGGGGCAAATTTGCCACTGAAAAAGTGTGAATATCGTATTTGCAACTTATTTTCCTTAAGAGTAATATTTCACTTCGAAACACAAATTAGGGGCAAATTTGCCACTCAAAAAGTGTAAATATCGTATTTGCAATTTATTTTCCTTAAGACTCATATTTCACATCCAAATACAAATTAGGTGCAAATTTGCCACTCAAAAAGTGTAAATATCATATTTGCAACTTATTTTCCTTAAGAGTCATATTTCACATCCAAATACAAATTAGGGGCAAATTTGCCACTCAAAAAGTGTAAATATCGTATTTGCAATTTATTTTCCTTATGAGTCATATTTCACTTCGAAATAAAAACTAGGGGCAAAATTGCCATTCAGAAAGTGTGAATCTCGTATTTGCAATTTATTTTCCTTAAGAATCACATTTCACATCCAAATACAAATTAGGGGCAAAATTGCCACTAAAAAGTGTGAATATCGTATTTGCAATTAATTTTCTATAAGAGTCATATTTCACTTCGAAATAAAAATTAGGGGCAAATTTGCCACTCAAAAAGTGTGAATATCGTATTTGCACCTTATTTTCCTTAATAGTCATATTTCACTTCCAAATACAAATTAGGGGCAAATTTGCCACTGAAAAAGTGTGAATATCGTATTTGCAACTTATTTTCCTTAAGAGTAATATTTCACTTCGAAACACAAATTAGGGGCAAATTTGCCACTCAAAAAGGGTAAATATCGTATTTGCAATTTATTTTTCTTAAGACTCATATTTCACATCCAAATACAAATTAGGTGCAAATTTGCCACTCAAAAAGTGTAAATATCATATTTGCAACTTATTTTCCTTAAGAGTCATATTTCACATCCAAATACAAATTAGGGGCAAATTTGCCACTCAAAAAGTGTAAATATCGTATTTGCAATTTATTTTCCTTATGAGTCATATTTCACTTCGAAATAAAAATTAGGGGCAAAATTGCCATTCAGAAAGTGTGAATCTCGTATTTGCAATTTATTTTCCTTAAGAATCACATTTCACATCCAAATACAAATTAGGGGCAAATTTGCCACTAAAAAGTGTGAATATCGTATTTGCAATTAATTTTCTATAAGAGTCATATTTCACTTCGAAATACAAATTAGGGGCAAATTTGCCACTCAAAAAGAGTAAATATCGTATTTGCAATTTATTTTTCTTAAGAGTCATATTTCACTAAGAAATACAAATTAGGGGCAAATGTGCCACTCAAAAACTGTGAATATCGTATTTGCTATTTCTTTTCCTTAAGAGTCATATTTCACATCCAAATTCAAATTATGGGCAAATTTGCCACTCAAAAAGTGTGAATATCGTATTTGCAATTTATTTTCCTTTAGAGTCATATTTCACTTCGAAATATATATTAGGGGGCAAATTTGCCACTCAAAAAGTGTGAATATCGTATTTGCAAAATATTTTCCTTAAGAGTCATATTTCACTTAGAAATACAAATTAGGGGCAAATTTGCCACTCAAAAAGTGGGAATATCGTATTTGCAATTTATTTTCCTTAAGAGTCATATATCACTTCGAAATAAAAATTAGGGCAAATTTGCCACTCAAAAAGTGTGAAAATGGTATTTGCAATTTATTTTCCTTAAGAGTCATATTTCACATCCAAATACAAATTAGGGGCGAATTTGCCACTCAAAAAGTGTGAATATCGTGTTGGCAATTTATTTTCCTTAAGTGTCATATTTCACTTAGAAATACAAATTAGGGGCAAATTTGCCACTCAAAAAGTGTGAAAATGGTATTTGCAATTTATTTTCCTTAGGAGTCATATTTCACATCCAAATACAAATTATGGGCAAATTTGCCACTAAAAAAGTGTTAATATCATATTTGCAATTTATTTTCCTTAAGAGTCATAGTTCACTTAGAAATACAAATTAGGGGCAAATTTGCCACTCAAAAAGTGTGAATATCGTATCTGCAACTTATTTTCCTTATGAGTCATATTTCATTTCGAAATAAAAATTAGGGGTAAATTTGCCACTCAAAAAGTGTGAATATCGTATTTGCAACTTATTTTCCTTAAGAGTCATATTTCACTTCGAAATACAAATTAGGGGTAAATTTGCCACTCAAAAAGTGTAAATATCGTATTTGCAATTTATTTTCCTTAGGAGTCATATTTCACTTAAAAATACAAATTAGGGGCAAATTTGCCACTCAAAAAGTGTGAATATCGTATTTGCTATTTATTTTCCTTAAGAGTCATATTTCACATCCAAATTCAAATTAAGGGCAAATTTGCCACTCAAAAAGTGTGAATATCGTATTTGCAATTTATTTTCTTTTAGAGTCATATTTCACTTCGAAATAAAAATTAGGGGCAAATTTGCCACTCAAAAAATTTGAATATCGTATTTGCAATTTATTTTCCTTAAGTGTCATATTTCACATCCAAATATAAATTAGGGGCAAATTTGCCACTAAAAAGTGTGAATATCGTATTTGCAATTTATTTTCCTTAAGAGTCATAGTTCACTTAGAAATACAAATTAGGGGCAAATTTGCCACTCAAAAAGTGTGAATATCGTATTTGCAACTTATTTTCCTTAAGAGTCATATTTCACATTCAAATACAAATTAGGGGCAAATTTGCCACTCAAAAAGTGTGAATATCGTATTTGCTATTTCTTTTCCTTAAGAGTCATATTTCACATCCAAATTCAAATTATGGGCAAATTTGCCACTCAAAAAGTGTGAATATCGTATTTGCAATTTATTTTCCTTTAGAGTCATATTTCACTTCGAAATATATATATTAGGGGCAAATTTGCCACTCAAAAAGTGTGAATATCGTATTTGCAATTTATTTTCCTTAAGAGTTATATTTCACATCCAAATATAAATTAGGGGCAAATTTGCCACTAAAAAGTGTGAATATCGTATTTGCAATTTATTTTCCTTAAGAGTCATAGTTCACTTAGAAATACAAATTAGGGGCAAATTTGCCACTCAAAAAGTGGGAATATCGTATTTGCAATTTATTTTCCTTAAGAGTCATATATCACTTCGAGATAAAAATTAGGGCAAATTTGCCACTAAAAAGGTGTGAAAATGGTATTTGCAATTTATTTTCCTTAAGAGTCATATTTCACATCCAAATACAAATTAGGGGCGAATTTACCACTCAAAAAGTGTGAATATCGTATTTGCAATTTATTTTCCTTTAGAGTCATATTTCACTTCGAAATAAAAATTAGGGGCAAATTTGCCACTCAAAAAATTTGAATATCGTATTTGCAATTTATTTTCCTTAAGTGTCATATTTCACATCCAAATATAAATTAGGAGTAAATTTGCCACTAAAAAGTATGAATATCGTATTTGCAATTTATTTTCCTTAAGAGTCATAGTTCACTTAGAAATACAAATTAGGGGCAAATTTGCCACTCAAAAAGTGGGAATATCGTATTTGCAATTTATTTTCCTTAAGTGTCATATATCACTTCAAAATAAAAATTAGGGGCAAATTTCCCACTCAAAAAGTGTGAAAATGGTATTTGCAATTTATTTTCCTTAAGAGTCATATTTCACATCCAAATACAAATTATGGGCAAATTTGCCACTAAAAAAATGTGAATATCGTATTTCCAATTTATTTTCCTTAAGAGTCATAGATCACTTAAAAATACAAATTAGGGGCAAATTTGCCACTAAAAAAGTGTGAATATCGTATTTGCACCTTATTTTCCTTAATAGTCATATTTCACTTCCAAATACAAATTAGGGGCAAATTTGCCACTGAAAAAGTGTGAATATCGTATTTGCAACTTATTTTCCTTAAGAGTAATATTTCACTTCGAAACACAAATTAGAGGCAAATTTGCCACTCAAAAAGTGTAAATATCGTATTTGCAATTTATTTTCCTTAAGACTCATATTTCACATCCAAATACAAATTAGGTGCAAATTTGCCACTCAAAAAGTGTAAATATCATATTTGCAACTTATTTTCCTTAAGAGTCATATTTCACATCCAAATACAAATTAGGGGCAAATTTGCCACTCAAAAAGTGTAAATATCGTATTTGCAATTTATTTTCCTTATGAGTCATATTTCACTTCGAAATAAAAACTAGGGGCAAAATTGCCATTCAGAAAGTGTGAATCTCGTATTTGCAATTTATTTTCCTTAAGAATCACATTTCACATCCAAATACAAATTAGGGGCAAAATTGCCACTAAAAAGTGTGAATATCGTATTTGCAATTAATTTTCTATAAGAGTCATATTTCACTTCGAAATAAAAATTAGGGGCAAATTTGCCACTCAAAAAGTGTGAATATCGTATTTGCACCTTATTTTCCTTAATAGTCATATTTCACTTCCAAATACAAATTAGGGGCAAATTTGCCACTGAAAAAGTGTGAATATCGTATTTGCAACTTATTTTCCTTAAGAGTAATATTTCACTTCGAAACACAAATTAGGGGCAAATTTGCCACTCAAAAAGGGTAAATATCGTATTTGCAATTTATTTTTCTTAAGACTCATATTTCACATCCAAATACAAATTAGGTGCAAATTTGCCACTCAAAAAGTGTAAATATCATATTTGCAACTTATTTTCCTTAAGAGTCATATTTCACATCCAAATACAAATTAGGGGCAAATTTGCCACTCAAAAAGTGTAAATATCGTATTTGCAATTTATTTTCCTTATGAGTCATATTTCACTTCGAAATAAAAATTAGGGGCAAAATTGCCATTCAGAAAGTGTGAATCTCGTATTTGCAATTTATTTTCCTTAAGAATCACATTTCACATCCAAATACAAATTAGGGGCAAATTTGCCACTAAAAAGTGTGAATATCGTATTTGCAATTAATTTTCTATAAGAGTCATATTTCACTTCGAAATACAAATTAGGGGCAAATTTGCCACTCAAAAAGAGTAAATATCGTATTTGCAATTTATTTTTCTTAAGAGTCATATTTCACTAAGAAATACAAATTAGGGGCAAATGTGCCACTCAAAAACTGTGAATATCGTATTTGCTATTTCTTTTCCTTAAGAGTCATATTTCACATCCAAATTCAAATTATGGGCAAATTTGCCACTCAAAAAGTGTGAATATCGTATTTGCAATTTATTTTCCTTTAGAGTCATATTTCACTTCGAAATATATATTAGGGGGCAAATTTGCCACTCAAAAAGTGTGAATATCGTATTTGCAAAATATTTTCCTTAAGAGTCATATTTCACTTAGAAATACAAATTAGGGGCAAATTTGCCACTCAAAAAGTGGGAATATCGTATTTGCAATTTATTTTCCTTAAGAGTCATATATCACTTCGAAATAAAAATTAGGGCAAATTTGCCACTCAAAAAGTGTGAAAATGGTATTTGCAATTTATTTTCCTTAAGAGTCATATTTCACATCCAAATACAAATTAGGGGCGAATTTGCCACTCAAAAAGTGTGAATATCGTGTTGGCAATTTATTTTCCTTAAGTGTCATATTTCACTTAGAAATACAAATTAGGGGCAAATTTGCCACTCAAAAAGTGTGAAAATGGTATTTGCAATTTATTTTCCTTAGGAGTCATATTTCACATCCAAATACAAATTATGGGCAAATTTGCCACTAAAAAAGTGTTAATATCATATTTGCAATTTATTTTCCTTAAGAGTCATAGTTCACTTAGAAATACAAATTAGGGGCAAATTTGCCACTCAAAAAGTGTGAATATCGTATCTGCAACTTATTTTCCTTATGAGTCATATTTCATTTCGAAATAAAAATTAGGGGTAAATTTGCCACTCAAAAAGTGTGAATATCGTATTTGCAACTTATTTTCCTTAAGAGTCATATTTCACTTCGAAATACAAATTAGGGGTAAATTTGCCACTCAAAAAGTGTAAATATCGTATTTGCAATTTATTTTCCTTAGGAGTCATATTTCACTTAAAAATACAAATTAGGGGCAAATTTGCCACTCAAAAAGTGTGAATATCGTATTTGCTATTTATTTTCCTTAAGAGTCATATTTCACATCCAAATTCAAATTAAGGGCAAATTTGCCACTCAAAAAGTGTGAATATCGTATTTGCAATTTATTTTCTTTTAGAGTCATATTTCACTTCGAAATAAAAATTAGGGGCAAATTTGCCACTCAAAAAATTTGAATATCGTATTTGCAATTTATTTTCCTTAAGTGTCATATTTCACATCCAAATATAAATTAGGGGTAAATTTGCCACTAAAAAGTGTGAATATCGTATTTGCAATTTATTTTCCTTAAGAGTCATAGTTCACTTAGAAATACAAATTAGGGGCAAATTTGCCACTCAAAAAGTGGGTATATCGTATTTGCAATTTATTTTCCTTAAGAGTCATATATCACTTCGAAATAAAAATTATTGGAAAATTTGCCACTCAAAAAGTGTGAAAATGGTATTTGCAATTTATTTTTCTTAAGAGTCATATTTCACATCCAAATACAAATTATGGGCAAATTTGCCACTAAAAAAGTGTGAATATCGTATTTCCAATTTATTTTTCTTAAGAGTCATAGTTCACTTAAAAATACAAATTAGGGGCAAATTTGCCACTAAAAAAGTGTGAATATCGTATTTGCACCTTATTTTCCTTAATAGTCATATTTCACTTCCAAATACAAATTAGGGGCAAATTTGCCACTCAAAAAGTGTGAATATCGTATTTGCAACTTATTTTCCTTAAGAGTAATATTTCACTCCGAAACACAAATTAGGGGCAAATTTGCCACTCAGAAAGTGTGAATATCGTATTTGCAATTCATTTTCCTTAAGAGTCATATTTCACATCTAAATACAAATTAGGGGCAAATTTGCCACTCAAAAAGTGTAAATATCGTATTTGCAATTTATTTTCCTTATGAGTCATATTTCACTTCGAAATAAAAATTAGGGGCAAATTTGCCACTTAAAAAGTGTGAATATCTTATTTGCTATTTATTTCCTTAAGAGTCACATTTCACATCCAAATACAAATTAGGGCAAATTTGCCACTAAAAAGTGTGAATATCGTATTTGCAATTTATTTTTCTTAAGACTTATATTTCACATCAAAATACAAATTAGAGGCGAATTTGCCACTCAAAAATTGTGAATATCGTATTTGCAACTTATTTTCCTTAAGAATCATATTTCACTTCGAAATACAAATTAGGGAAAAATTTGCCACTCAAAAAGTGTGAATATCGTATTTGCAATTTATTTTCCTTAAGAGTCATATTTCACTTAGAAATACAAATTAAGGGCAAATTTGCCACTCAAAAAGTGTGAATATCGTATTTGCAACTTATTTTCCTTAAGAGTCATATTTCACTTCAAAATACAAATTAGGGAAAAATTTACCACTCAAAAAGTGTGAATATCGTATTTGCAATTTATTTTCCTTTAGAGTCATAATTCACTTCGAAATATAAATTAGGGGCAAATTTGCCACTCAAAAAGTGTGAATATCGTATTTGCAATTTATTTTTTTTAAGAGTCATATTTCACATCCAAATATAAATTAGGGGCAAATTTGCCATTAAAAAGTGTGAATATCGTATTTGCAATTTATTTTCCTTAAGAGTCATAGTTCATTTAGAAATACAAATTAGGGGCAAATTTGTCACTCAAAAAGTGTGAAAATGGTATTTGCAATTTATTATCCTTATGACTCATATTTCACATCCAAATACAAATTAGGTGCAAATTTGCCACTCAAAAAGTGTGAATATCGTATTTGCAACTTATTTTCCTTAAGAGTCATATTTCACATCCAAATACAAATTAGGGGCAAATTTGCAACTCAAAAAGTGTAAATATCGTATTTGCAATTTATATTCCTTATGAGTCATATTTCACTTCGAAATAAAAATTAAGGGCAAAATTGCCATTCAGAAAGTGTGAATATCGTATTTGCAATTTATTTTCCTTAAGAATCACATTTCACATCCAAATACAAAATAGGGGCAAATTTGCCACTAAAAAGTGTGAATATCGTATTTGCAATTAATTTTCTATAAGACTCATATTTCACATCCAAATACAAATTAGGGGCGAATTTGCCACTCAAAAAGTGTGAATATCGTATTTGCAACTTATTTTCCTTAAGAGTAATATTTCACTTCGAAAAACAAGTTAGGGGCAAATTTGCCACTCAGAAAGTGGGAATATCGTATTTGCAATTTATTTTCCTTAATAGTCGTATTTCACATCCAAATACAAATTAGGGGCAAATTTGCCACTCAAAAAGTGTGAATATCGTATTTGCAACTTATTTTCCTTAAGAGTCATATTTCACTTCGAAATACAAATTAGGGGTAAATTTGCCACTCAAAAAGTGTAAATATCGTATTTGCAATTTATTTTCCTTAGGAGTCATATTTCACTTAAAAATACAAATTAGGGGCAAATTTGCCACTCAAAAAGTGTGAATATCGTATTTGCTATTTATTTTCCTTAAGAGTCATATTTCACATCCAAATTCAAATTAAGGGCAAATTTGCCACTCAAAAAGTGTGAATATCGTATTTGCAATTTATTTTCTTTTAGAGTCATATTTCACTTCGAAATAAAAATTAGGGGCAAATTTGCCACTCAAAAAATTTGAATATCGTATTTGCAATTTATTTTCCTTAAGTGTCATATTTCACATCCAAATATAAATTAGGGGTAAATTTGCCACTAAAAAGTGTGAATATCGTATTTGCAATTTATTTTCCTTAAGAGTCATAGTTCACTTAGAAATACAAATTAGGGGCAAATTTGCCACTCAAAAAGTGGGTATATCGTATTTGCAATTTATTTTCCTTAAGAGTCATATATCACTTCGAAATAAAAATTATTGGAAAATTTGCCACTCAAAAAGTGTGAAAATGGTATTTGCAATTTATTTTTCTTAAGAGTCATATTTCACATCCAAATACAAATTATGGGCAAATTTGCCACTAAAAAAGTGTGAATATCGTATTTCCAATTTATTTTTCTTAAGAGTCATAGTTCACTTAAAAATACAAATTAGGGGCAAATTTGCCACTAAAAAAGTGTGAATATCGTATTTGCACCTTATTTTCCTTAATAGTCATATTTCACTTCCAAATACAAATTAGGGGCAAATTTGCCACTCAAAAAGTGTGAATATCGTATTTGCAACTTATTTTCCTTAAGAGTAATATTTCACTCCGAAACACAAATTAGGGGCAAATTTGCCACTCAGAAAGTGTGAATATCGTATTTGCAATTCATTTTCCTTAAGAGTCATATTTCACATCTAAATACAAATTAGGGGCAAATTTGCCACTCAAAAAGTGTAAATATCGTATTTGCAATTTATTTTCCTTATGAGTCATATTTCACTTCGAAATAAAAATTAGGGGCAAATTTGCCACTTAAAAAGTGTGAATATCTTATTTGCTATTTATTTTCCTTAAGAGTCACATTTCACATCCAAATACAAATTAGGGCAAATTTGCCACTAAAAAGTGTGAATATCGTATTTGCAATTTATTTTTCTTAAGACTTATATTTCACATCAAAATACAAATTAGAGGCGAATTTGCCACTCAAAAATTGTGAATATCGTATTTGCAACTTATTTTCCTTAAGAATCATATTTCACTTCGAAATACAAATTAGGGAAAAATTTGCCACTCAAAAAGTGTGAATATCGTATTTGCAATTTATTTTCCTTAAGAGTCATATTTCACTTAGAAATACAAATTAAGGGCAAATTTGCCACTCAAAAAGTGTGAATATCGTATTTGCAACTTATTTTCCTTAAGAGTCATATTTCACTTCAAAATACAAATTAGGGAAAAATTTACCACTCAAAAAGTGTGAATATCGTATTTGCAATTTATTTTCCTTTAGAGTCATAATTCACTTCGAAATATAAATTAGGGGCAAATTTGCCACTAAAAAAGTGTGAATATCGTATTTGCAATTTATTTTTTTTAAGAGTCATATTTCACATCCAAATATAAATTAGGGGCAAATTTGCCATTAAAAAGTGTGAATATCGTATTTGCAATTTATTTTCCTTAAGAGTCATAGTTCATTTAGAAATACAAATTAGGGGCAAATTTGTCACTCAAAAAGTGTGAAAATGGTATTTGCAATTTATTATCCTTATGACTCATATTTCACATCCAAATACAAATTAGGTGCAAATTTGCCACTCAAAAAGTGTGAATATCGTATTTGCAACTTATTTTCCTGAAGAGTCATATTTCACATCCAAATACAAATTAGGGGCAAATTTGCAACTCAAAAAGTGTAAATATCGTATTTGCAATTTATATTCCTTATGAGTCATATTTCACTTCGAAATAAAAATTAAGGGCAAAATTGCCATTCAGAAAGTGTGAATATCGTATTTGCAATTTATTTTCCTTAAGAATCACATTTCACATCCAAATACAAAATAGGGGCAAATTTGCCACTAAAAAGTGTGAATATCGTATTTGCAATTAATTTTCTATAAGACTCATATTTCACATCCAAATACAAATTAGGGGCGAATTTGCCACTCAAAAAGTGTGAATATCGTATTTGCAACTTATTTTCCTTAAGAGTAATATTTCACTTCGAAAAACAAATTAGGGGCAAATTTGCCACTCAGAAAGTGGGAATATCGTATTTGCAATTTATTTTCCTTAATAGTCGTATTTCACATCCAAATACAAATTAGGGGCAAATTTGCCACTCAAAAAGTGTGAATATCGTATTTGCAACTTATTTTCCTTAAGAGTCATATTTCACTTCGAAATACAAATTAGGGGTAAATTTGCCACTCAAAAAGTGTGAATATCGTATTTGCAACTTATTTTCATTATGAGTCATATTTCACTTCGAAATAAAAATTAGAGGCAAATTTGCCACTCAAAAAGTGTAAATATCGTATTTGCAACTTATTTTTCTTAAGAGTCATATTTCACTTCGAAATACAAATTAGGGGCAAATTTGCCACTCAAAAAGAGTAAATATCGTATTTGCAATTTATTTTCCTTAAGAGTCATATTTCACTTAGAAATACAAATTAGGGGCAAATTTGCTACTCAAAAAGTGTGAATATCGTATTTGCTATTTCTTTTCGTTAAGAGTCATATTTCACATCCAAATTCAAATTAGGGGTAAATTTGCCACTCAAAAAGTGTGAATATCGTATTTGCAATTTATTTTCCTTTAGAGTCATATTTCACTTCGAAATATATATTAGGGACAAATTTGCCACTCAAAAAGTGTGAATATCGTATTTGCAATTTATTTTCCTTAAGAGTCATATTTCACATCCAAATATAAATTAGGGGCAAATTTGCCACTAAAAAGTGTGAATATCGTATTTGCAATTTATTTTCCTTAAGAGTCATAGTTCACTTAGAAATACAAATTAGGGGCAAAATTGCCACTCAAAAAGTGGGAATATCGTATTTGCAATTTATTTTCCTTAAGAGTCATATATCACTTCGAAATAAAAATTAGGGCAAATTTGCCACTCAAAAAGTGTGCAAATGGTATTTGCAATTATTTTACTTAAGAGTCATATTTCACATCCAAATACAAATTAGGGGCGAATTTGCCACTCAAAAAGTGTGAATATCCTGTTTGCAATTTATTTTCCTTAATAGCCAATTTTCACTTAGAAATACAAATTAGGGGCAAATTTGCTACTAAAAAAGTGTGAAAATGGTATTTGCAATTTATTTTCCTTAAGAGTCATATTTCACATCCAAATACAAATTATGGGCAAATTTGCCACTAAAAAAGTGTTAATATCATATTTGCAATTTATTTTCCTTAAGAGTCATAGTTCACTTAGAAATACAAATTAGGGGCAAATTTGCCACTCAAAAAGTGTGAATATCGTATTTGCAACTTATTTTCCTTAAGAGTCATATTTCACATTCAAATACAAATTAGGGGCAAATTTGTCACTCAAAAAGTGTGAATATCGTATTTGCAACTTATTTTCCTTAAGAGTCATATTTCACATCCAAATACAAATTAGGGGCAAATTTGCCACTCAAAAAGTGTAAATATCGTATTTGCAATTTATTTTCCTTATGAGCCATATTTCACTTCGAAATAAAAATTAGGGGCTAATTTGCCATTTAAAAAGTGTGAATGTCGTATTTGCAATTTAGTTTCCTTAAAAGACACATTTCACATTTAAATACAAATTAGCGGCAAATTTGCCACTAAAAAGTGTGAATATCGTATTTGCAATTTATTTTTCTTAAGACTTATATTTCACATCCAAATACAAATTAGGGGCGAATTTGCCACTCAAAAAGTGTGAATATCGTATTTGCAACTTATTTTCCTTAAGAGTCATATTTCACTTCGAAATACAAATTAGGGGCAAATTTGCCTCTCCGAAAGTGTGAATATCGTATTTGCAATTTATTTTCCTTAAAAGTCATATTTCACATCCAAATACAAATTAGGGGCAAATTTGCCACTCAAAAAGTGTGAATATCGTATTTGCAACTTATTTTCCTTAGTAGTCATATTTCACTTCGAAATACAAATTAGGGGCAAATTTGCCACTCAAAAAGTGTTAATATAAGTATTTGCATTTAAAAAAAAAATAAAAATTCCGCTTAATCCTTTGTCAGGATAACATATTAAAGGATCATAATAGAAGTTGATACTTTAACCCGTTTCACAGATCTAACATTAGTATACCAAACTGTTGCGAAATATCAATCAATTCACAAAGTCCTCTTAAAACATCATTTTTTTTCCTTCCCGAAAATGACAATTGCCAGGAAGGCATGAACAATAAGTTATCTTCAAGTCTACTTATTTTAGGTTATAATATTCCAATCTCTACTAACATTTATCGCTTTCGCATCTATGTTCATATTCTGTGGAGCAATGCATGCTGTAAAGTTTGGTATATATTTATAGCAGTTTGCAGTTTGAGGGATTGATTTGTGGAATTTCCAACTTGAAATTTGACTGAGTTTCTAATTTGCCGTATACTATCCTAACTTTGCATTATGGTTTGCATTCTTGAATAATTAGTAACTTTAAAAGCGTTTACGCTTTCAATTTTATTCGTCATTAGGTGTAAGTTACAAAAAGGGAAGCGGTTCGTGCACCACCATTCTTTAGTCGTATACCATCAAACGTGCTTTACAGTTTTATATAGTTTAACAACACCGTAAAGCACATTTGATGATGTATTGCTAAAAAAATGGTATACGAATCATCACCTTCAAAAAAAAAAAAAATTGTTAGGTATGTTATTAATCAATTGACAAAAACTCTTCCTAGGCTTCAATGGGTATATATAGCAGCTGATTATTTTACTCAGTTTGGACTGTATATTTTGTTTTTATTGACATGTGACATGTTATTTTATTGTGTATGTATCATGTTCAATATTCGGCCTCTTCCTGCTTCTACTTGCAAGCATGATGCATGTTTTTTTAAAAAAAAATTTCGAAATTAAATAATATCTCCATATAAGGAGATAAATTCTTCTCTTATTTTGTAACACTTCTCTAGAGTATGTACAAAACATTCATTATTTTGTCTTAAGTCACCCTTCAATTATAGATTCTCCTTCTAGATTAGCATTTATTAATTCTTGTTTCCATGAGACTATGAGAATTGAAGAGGATGAAACGCTGAATCTAATTGTGCAATTTTCATAATTTTAAGATTTGTCGTTTGTGAGATATTTAAGTTAGGGGGTAAATGGGTTTTTAACATGTGAGTATTCTCTTTGTACACATGGCACCTTTCTATTGCTGCATTTGCCTTGCATGCTCTCACAACAATCTATTTTTTAATTGGTTTAAATCAATCGTCAAAACGACATGTTAAAGGGAACAAAAATTTGGTGAGTACAGAGATCATAACAATGATATAAGATATAAGCACCTCATCACCATCTTCGAAGGTGTTCATAAGGTGATAAGAAACTGAAGGCTCTATATAAAACCACTAAGTCGAGTCTGCATCACCATAGCGAGGAATCACTGCAATCCTTGCATCTTTCTCCCTTTCGTACTTGAATAACCTAACAGAGATATCATATATAGTTTTATGCTTTTCCTTTCAGTATTTTTTTTCCGTGGATAATGGAAACGTTCTAGTGAATATGGTAAATTAAGCACTTACTGGCCTCCTTTCATTACCCTCTCTGGGCTCATTGTGAGCATAAAATCAATTAATATGTCAATACTTCTGCAACTGAGATAACTAATAGGATGTGAAAGAACTCACTTGTTTGTAACGCCCACATCATGGAAAACTGAACAGTGATCTAGTTGCAGGTCCATCTTGTGAACAAGTTCTTTTCCATCAGCTACAAAAAATAAACTGATTAGAGAATCAAATACTAATAAAAGAACCACAAATCATCAGCCATATATTTATTCAAGTACCTGAGATGACACCCACAACACAATATGGTTTTGTAGGCTCAAACCCTACAGTAACAAGTTCCCCGGACCCTGGTGCTTTCTACAAAAAAAAAAAATAATAATCCCATGAGCTTCCGGAAATAGTGTTGTCGTATATTATTTTGAAAGGTAAAAGTAAAGCAGAACACCTACTAACCTTTGGGTGTGATGTGAAAGCTCGAGACCAAGTTCCACTTGGGTTCCAGTTACCATAAGTTTCAAGGCTAGTCAGATCTATCTCTTGCGGCAAATAGTTCTCGGCAATTGAGTAGTGCTTTCCACCATGCTCGAAAACATTGGTGTTGCTCATAATTTTGTACTCTTGGCCAAATCTCAACTGACAATGTCACATTATAACCAAACCAGAAAACAATATGTCAAAACATCGACTTCATGTCATTTTTAACTCTTGAGTTCTTAATCCTGTTTCCGAATTTCATTAATTATTAAGTTTTCAACGGAATAAATCCATGCATACATGCTAATTTCCATGCCTCATTACTATATATATGTTGCATATCATTATATCAAGGTAGAATTCGTTGCTGGTAATAGTTTCTAGTCCAAAAACCGCCATTAACCATTGTTATATGATACATACACATTTTTGTGGTTGGTAACCAAACATGAAACATATATATGAAATCTGGGAATCGAAATCTTACCACATTAAATAATGATGCAGCCAATGTAGCTGGAGGATCTCCTTCTGCTACAGGAAGGAAAGCAGGTTTCTTTCTTTGTGATTCCATCTTGTATGTATCTGTTTCCACATATCTGTTCTTGTAGAAAAAGTCCCATTTTCCTTGTGCATCTTTTTTGAAATGTAAGGCATGAAGCATCCCTTCTCCTTCAACCCATACACTGTCTGTTTTTCCAAACACTGATACAGCTTTCTTTAAACCCCCAAATAAGGGATTTGATCCTGCGCACATACACTTCTAACATTTAGATTTATAAAATGCAGATATTAGTAATTAGTGAGTAACAGTTCAATTCATAAAAATTGTTTAATACAGTACCATTTCTAATGTAAACGCCCTCGGGAAAATCTTCTGGAAGTTTTCCTTGGCAACAATCAACTTTTACAAGCTCCCCAATCTCATCAACTGGTGCAAAGTTTTTCTGAAAATAAATATTTTTGACAAAGAAACTTGATATATAACCACCCTCAAATAAATAGTATCCAGTGACTAGCTAGTAGCTACATCCCCAAGATCCGCAACTTTAAGGCCGGCCCATTCTTAAAGACATTGAGCTTGAGGTTTAAGAGCATAATTTACATGCTTAGAGTAGATATACATATACCTGAGACGGAAGCATCGGTTGGTCCACGAATTGGAACATGGAATCAACAAGTGTATTTAGTATTGCCGATGAAACCGTCTTGACAGCTTTACCAGCTTCAGTTTTGAGAGTTGAGTTCTCCATCTTTTGTGTCACTGGCTCCTCGATCATGCATAAAGATTGGTCTTTATCATTTACCCGATTAATTAGCAAACATGCATTAATATGCTTGAGTCATTAAAAGTGGAATCATGAATCATCAATCAATATATATATATATATATATATATATATATATATATATATATATATATAATTAAGTTTGAAAAAAATACCTTAACAACACTTGCGATCGCAGTCTTGAGATCTCGTGCTTGAAAACTGATGGGATGATGATCGTTCGTCGAGCATCGAATGCTGGAAAGTACACATGTTGCTGTTGCCATCTTTCTTTCTCTATGTGTTTGTATGTATGTTTTGTGACTAATATCATCGCCTATTACACCTTTTATAACAGAAATAATCAAGTCACTGCACGACATAACATTTTAAATATATATATTTATATAGTAAAACGATAAAATACTTTTGTGTACTTTAAATCATGTAATTATCTTTTAATTTTAATCAATACTACATCATTTTGCAGCTCTCAAAATCTCATGAGGTAAAATATAAAATACATGTTGAAGAATTGTAATGAAACACGTGAAAGGGTTAAAATGAAAAATAAAGATTTAGTGTGACAAATACTCTTACACTATTGTTATTGTAAAATGGTGTTGTAAATACTATTTCACCATAAATATTATACCACTATGGTATCTTGGTTGGAGAAAAATTACACTAAACTTTTTACTTCGTTTTTTTGTAAATTGGATTTGGTGTAAACATTTGAGATTTTCTTGGTTTTGATATATTGTTAAAGAGGAATCCGCGCAATGTAGCGGAAACAATTTTCATTAATTCTACATCATGTCGGTTCATTTCGCATTAACTTTAATTGTTGGTACCTTTAAAAACTTTGAATCCTAGCATTTAGTCACCGATATAAATTCTACTACAAAGTTGAAAAATGTTTTGTATCTCTTGTATTGTATTTTCTTACCATACATCAATCAACGCACTTTTATGGTGTACTAACACCTCCAACATTATCATCAAGCTTGACTCGATTCAGTTTTGATATCTATTTTGCCTAATTAGACCACCAGCAATTCCTTCGTCCGCTCCGTTGTGAATCGCGGGTGGTCCATCATTACTAACCGCCATTTTTAACCGGCCAAAACGGAAACAATGGTAGGCCAGCTCACGATGATTTTCTTTGGAACCCAAATTCGTTTTTCTTTTTTTTTCCCTTTCCTTTTTGTGATACGATAAAAAGAAAATGAAGCATGTAGCAGGCTGGTTTGTTTTTAGCGGAAGAGGCGGAGAAGAAAATATAAAAAAACCTTATTCTTTCTTTATAGTCATATAGATAAAGTGGGGTAGGTTTGTTTCAATTTTTTAGAGGGCATTGATAAATACAACAAATTTAAACGATATCTGCACCAAATTTATGCAATACTGTATTGTACAGTACACATTATAATGCATATGTATCAAAAAAATTGTTATATATATCAGCTCCTTTTTTAAAATTTAGGCTAGCCTAAATTAACACATAATACAAACATGAAACATCATTACTTTTTTTTTGTTAATTATTTACTAACGAGGTTCTAAATGCCCCTCGCCATGAGAGGGGATATAATTTAATATGCCGATCAATAATCGATAGATTACATCTAGTTGTCGGATGTTATAAGCCTATTTTAGAATAACATATTCCAGTATTCATAAAATTATTTACGTTATACTATATTTGAGTACACTTAATATATAATTATCTAATGTTCTGATCTTGCTGATCTTAACTAACTCTATGAAAATATCAAAGCAAATATTTTATACCAATAATGTAAGTTGTTTCATTGTGAAGATTATATTATTATGAGACCGATCCATTCGGTTTCTTCCTTCCTTTCTTTGGTTTGGAGTGACGAAGCTTTCAAACTGATATTGATGGCATGGCTTTCTTCGGTTGTTTCATCCCTTTTCCTTCTTCGGCTAACCGAAGAAAGAAAACAAAATTTTCGTAAGGCCCAGCTGTAATTTAATGTATTGTTATTTTTTTGTTTAGTGTATGTAAATGTAGGTATATTGGTAAATGTGGGGCTCGAAAATCAAAGGAATAAAGGATTGTTGGTAGTACTTTGTCAGTTTTTCGTCAATTTTGGATGTGCTGACGTGGTGCTAAGCTGGCACAAGGGAAGAAGAAAATGACGAAAACACTATTGAGAGTGGTCTGAAAACCTTTTAATCTTTCATCATGATCAATCGATTCTTATTACCTTTAACTATATTTAACGTTATAGTAGAAAAGTTTATTGAAATTTTTGAGCTAACTTTAATTGGTAGAGTTGTTAATTGTTTTCTAGCTAAGTAAAAATTCATAATTATAAGTTGTTCATTAGATGTAAATTACTTATTAGTCTATATAGTTAATTAGGGGTGAGCGTGGTACCATACCGGTACCGAACCGGTACCGACCAGTTGGTACCGGTTTTTAATTTGTCCCAAATCAAAAACCGAATACCGTACCATTTGTATCGGTTGGTACCGGTTCGGTACCGGTCCGGTGCGGTTCCGATTCGGTTTAGGTATTTTGGTGTGCATGGTACCAACCGGTACCAAACCTGTACCGACCGGTTGGTACCGGGTTTTTTTTGCCCCAAATCAAAAACCGAATACCGTACCATTTGTAACGGTCGGTACCGGTTCGGTACCGGTCCGGTTCGGTACAGGTTCGGTTTCGGTATTTTGGTATTTTTGCTCATCCCTATAGTTAATGATAAGTTAGTATGCTTGAGTCTTAAATTGGTTTAAGTCAAACAGAAGAAATAAAAATATTTATTAATTAAATCTCGGTTTGGGATCAGAGGGGAACCCTCTTTTAGGAGGGAACCAAAGGGCACCAACAAAAAAAAGGGTGGGGTGGCATTTTTGTAATTATGATGAAAAGTGATGGCATATATTAAGAAAAAAAAACATAACATTTATTTTACAATTACACCCCTTCCACATTGTCTCTCATTTCCTTTTACCCCTCCACTTTCTTCTCTCTTCTTCTTCCTTCTTATTCCCCACCCTACCCCACCACCCCCACCTAGCCGGCGCCGGATTCCGGGCGCCACCGCTGGATTCCGGCCGCCGCCGTCAGATTCCGGCGGCAATTTTTTTTTTTTTAAATTGTTTTTTTTTTAGAATTTTTTTTTTTTTTGTAAATCACACTTTTTAAAGTCACTGCATCACGTGTTTACTTTTAAACCACTGCATCATATTTTTTAATTAGAAACACTACATCATTTTTTTTAATAAAATATACTGCATCATGTTTAATTAGAATCACTGCATCATGTTTTCATGACAATGTAAAACCACTGAATCATACTTTTAAAACTTGTGTTTAATTAGAATCACTGCATCATGTTTCATGACAATGTAGAACCACTGAATCATACTTTTAAAACCACTGTATCTTGTGTTTAATTTAAAACCATGCATCTTGATTTTACATTAATACATTGCATCAAATCAAAACCACTGCATCATGTTTTTTAATTAGCAACATTGCATCATTTAAATACATTGCATCATACTTTAAATTAAACACACTACATCATGTTTAGTTAGAATCACTACATTATGTTTATATATCTAAAAAGTAAGATGCAGTAAAAAATGTAAGATGCAGTAAAAGAAATATACGATGCTTAGTTTTTTCAGATATAAAAAGGTAAATTTAGATCAATATTACTATGAGTACTTAAAATGAAGCAGTAAAAGCATTTCATTTTAACATATAGCTTGTGAAAAAATGTTCATGGCGCACTAACAAAAAGACATCACTGCATCTTAAAAGCATTTCATCTTATCAATACATCTTAAAAAAGATGCAGCAAATATGTACTACTCTCGTAGTAGTTTTTTTCAGAACTAAAAAAGGAACAATGCAATTGAAAATGTACGATGCAGTAGAAAGAACATAGGATGCAGTGAAAAAAATGTACGATGCAGTCAGATCTAAAAATTAGATCTAGATCTAAAAAGTAGATCTAGATCTACGAATTTTCAGATCTAGATCTAGATCTACGAATTTTAAGATCTAGATCTACATATTGGTGGTAGAGGAGCGGCGTTGGTGGTGGTAAATGGTGGTGATGTTTGATCGGCGATTGGTGGCGGCGGTGGCGGCGGCGGTTGTGGTGGTGGGAGGAGATGGAGAAACGACCACGGTTGGTTACGTCCGGTTGAGGCCGGTTCACCAACGGTGGTGGTTTGCATATTAAGTCTCCGACCACAAAAAACCGTCATCGTTTTATCCAATTTTTTTGCGGTTACGGCGATGGTGACGTTGGTGGTGGCGGTGGCGGTTGAGTTATGATGGATTTACTTTGCTTGACGGTGGTGGTGGTCGGTAGTGGTGATGGCCGGAGGTGGTTTCCGATGGTGGTGGCCGGTAGTGGTGATGGCCGGAGGTGGTTTCCGGTGGTGGTGTGTGAGTGGTGAAGAAAGAGAGATGAGAGTGTTTTGTGTGTGTGTTTTGTGAAATGAATAAAGAAAATGAGTGTTTTATAATGAGGAGGGGGATAAATGTAAAATTTAAAAAGGTGGAGGGGTAATATTTGAAGGTGCTCTCTCTCCCTCTCAAAAGGGAGGGTTCCCCTGTGAACCGTACCCTTAAATCTCTGGTGGAGAGATGAAAAGTAAATGTCAAAAGTACCTTTGAAATTATCATGAGAAATTCATTTATTATCCTTTAGTGGTTTAACATGATAATATAATTGAAATATCATGATAACTAACCAATTCACTTTGTGAACCGATAATAAGGAATAATTATTGTAATTTTTTGAGTATATTCTAATATCCTTTTAATTAAATTAATGTAGTAGTTGTATTTATTTATTTATATGTATAATATGATTAAGATATTAAGGAAAAATGGAAATAAAAGAAAGGAGTGAGGTCCAAATGCGATCATTGCGAGTTGTTAAGTTGGTCAGTTGTGCTAACCTGACATCAATTGGAAACGACATTTCAGTCCTGACTATGGCCGTCGACCCACCGCTTTCGAGCTCCATCTAGGTTAATTGTTCGAAATCTTTTTACTTACAATAAAGTTACTGATTAAAATTCTTTAAGGCTGGTAAATCCCTTGTAAGTTTGTTAATTGTATTTTATTATTGAGGTTAGTGTCTGAAAATGCATCTAACTTTTACCCGATGTCTATTGTGTGTACCCAACTTAGGTTTGCTATATATTTTTAATGTATCAAACCTTCAAAAAGTATGTTTTAGTGTATTTCGATGACGTTTTGATTATTTGTCAAACTCTCTGGATGCCACGTGGCACCTTAAACGAGCGTCACATCAGCAAAATACATTAAAACACCATTTTTGAAAGTTAGATGCATTAAAAATAACAAACATAAGTAGGGTACATACAATAAACGTCAAACATAAGTTAGATATGATGCATTCTCACCTAGATAATAAAAGGTTTCTTATGCAAGTCAAGACGAATGATTCTATAAAGTGGATAATATTTAAATTGTGAACCTGCCATTTGAGTTTACAGTTCGAAAAATGAGATAGTTAAATTAGTACACAGTAAATTTTCGTTTATTGATATTTGTTGGGTCATCTATAAAAGCTACCAAGTGGTATCTATACAAATCGTTACTTCAAAAATTACATACAACGGTAAATAAATATGCAGTATTACGTACACTTTATATTCCATTAGTTCGATTTTAATTTAATATATTTCGATGTACTTAATCTTTTATCTTGCCGAAGGAATTTTTATTAAACGGATCGGAGGTCCAATTGCAATTGAGAAAAGCACAAGATCACAATTGGACTTGGCTTGACCTAAACACACCCCCCATAGCCTAACATCTTTGATTTTCCATTTTTATTTTTGTTTTTTTCATTTCTTTCTTTCCTATTTTGTCTGTTTTATTTGATTTATTTTATTATTACAATTATATTTCAAATATAAAAAAAATTAGTATTATTACCTTCCTTTTATAAATATATAACGTTAAAGATATATAATTAACAATTAAAGATAACTAACATAAAACATATAATTAACAATTAAAAATAACTTTATACTAATTCTTCAATCACTAAGATCTACAAAAGCACATTTAAAAATAACTTTATACTAATTCTTCAATCACTAAGATCTACAAAAGCACATTTATAGTTTGGACGTCTAAGCTGAAGGTACATATCATGTTGATTCTTATACGGGTGTTTCCATTCAGCGTCACATTTAAATACTTTCCTATGCGGATGTGTTAAACGTACTGGATAATATCCTTGTAAGTCAACTTTTACAAAGTGGTTACCATATATGCGAGCAATTACACATATATGATGTTGTTGTGACTTGTGTAGACTAGACTAAAGCGGTAAACATGTCGTATCTTCTGAATTGCTTAAAAATAGCAAAACCACATTGTACCTTGAAGCAACTAATAAGCCCATTATCGGCAAAATCATCAAATACTCCTCAATTGCACTAGTATCTGGTGGAAGATCGATCGCTTGAAACATTTCTAGCAATTCAACTTCTCAAAACATACTAGCATATGCTGCTTGGTGCATGCTTATCTCTTGTAGTAAGTCCTTACTAATTTAAGGCCAACATTCTTCATGAAGACCTAAATAATTTTTAACTTTTACTTTAGTCGTATCAAATAATTATAGTCCTTATTGTTAAAGTATTACTTTTTATTATTTATATATTATCTTAAAAATAAAATATAAAATAAAAACAAAATAAACATGGGTTCCCTATATTCACTATTCATTACAGCCTACTACATGCCTAATTGCCTATGGCCAAATGATGAGGGGTACCCTCGTTGGAGGATTGCTATATAAACACCATGTTTATAGCTTTTCAACCCTTCATTATCTAGAAAATTGTGCTTATAGCACTAGCAGGGGCAACATTGATAACTGAGCCAATCAACTTCTTTAAGTTTTAATAGTACTCAAATTTAGTTTTAATATAGATACTTTTTTGAAAAACTTAAGTTGTAGTCATAATTTAGAGTGCGTTTAGTTATAGAAAGGTGCTCATGCTTTTCGAAGAATATTTCTAGAAAAATCGGAAAAGAGGAAAACATGTAAGTTATCACTTCGTTCCACCTTTGATAGCAAAACCTAAGTTGTAGTCATAAATCATAATGCTTGATTTGTCCTATTTATGTACATTCTATGTACATAAATAGTTGAAATATAACTACATTATTTTGGTCATCCTACTCTAACAATAAATTCATTTATACAGCAATAAATCTATCTATTGTAAATTTATAAGAAATGAAGTAACAGTTCGTTACATTTTAACGATCGGTATATTTAGTTAGAAATAGGGATGGCATCTCCGGATGTGTCAAACCCATTATCCACCTAAAACACCTCCATTATTTTTTTACTAGTCTAAAAACTCATTTATCAATGCCCCGTCAATTTTAAATAGGGCAAATGATTTGTAAATGTATTCAACTTTTCCAAAAATACTTTTGTAAATGCATCCAACTTTTATAAGTGCTATTGTATGTATCGAACTTACTAATTATTGCTATTGTATGTAGTCATTAACACTAATGACGTTTGACTGGTCATAATTTGCATACGTGGCATGAGTATTTGACATGACATTGCAAAGTCAGTGCCACGTCATCTAAAGTTCAATACATTTTTCAGGTCATCATCTTCATCAACTTTATAAACTTCAATTTTTCGGCGACGTCATTTTTTTCGACGATATCATTTTTCCGGCGACATCATTTTTTCCGCCGGTACCACCACAACTAATATACACCTCCTAACCACCAACCCTATCATCTCCACCTCACTACCATCTCTAAAACATCACTATCTCCAACCATCTCCAACATTTTTTCCGGCGACACTTTTTTTTCCGACGACCTCACAACCACCAATTTACACCTCTCGAACCACCAAACTATATTAGTACTAACTCACCACCATCTCCAAAACATTACCATCTCCGACATCTTATAACACCCCTCATTTCAGAACATTTTTTTTTTAAACTCGGAAGCGTCGGTCTAAACATCATTTTATATTAAATAATATAGAAATACTATACCATTACATTGTACTAAACTTCGTACATATCACATATACTATATTAAATCCAAATGACAAAAGACAAGGTGTTATATAAATACAAACATCATTAAATTTATCTTAAAAACAATCAGAGTTATCAGTTGCCAAACATTCCTTATAAGCCCAACTTCTTGTCCCTGTCATATCAAAATCTAAACCTGCAAGAAGTTTAAGTGGTGGGATTAGCACGAAGCTAAGTGAATAGACATGTAATTAACAGTCTAACTTAGCAATGACAATTCAGTTTACAAGAATAAATTGTAAATACACAATTCAAAGAGGATTGGGGATTCTTGAGAAGCCCTTATGCCGCGGTGGCCCTCAAGTACACTTTAAACCCAACTGCAGGCCAATACAGTGGTTTACCGATAGCTTATTTGCTATATCCCCATACAACACAGTTGTCCTATAAACAACACATGTACAAAAACCCTGTGTTGGCCAATCAATAGCAACCTCAAGTCCAATCCATGTTGACCTCTTATTAAGACATATATGCCCAAAGGCCATATAACACATAATCCAAATATATTATGATATTATATCAAACAAAGAGTCTATAAACAGTAAAACCATGTTTACTCATTGTAATCCAAACTTGTTACAACCAAATTAAACTGAGAATCACAGATCCACTCACCTGATTTATCTCAGTCTCCAACTCAGAATTCTTATATTACTGAGTCTTCGGTAGATCTGAGAACACAACAACTAATGAGTTAGTAATTCATTTTATAATGATATAAAGTATATCAAAACATAGCACCAAATGAAAATGATTACAATTTATAATGAATACTCATCTTTATTTTATAACCAAATGTTCTAAGTCATTATACATATCATTTATACTAATATATCATTTATCATACCCTTACACTAACCATTTCATTACATAATATAATGCTAATAACTAAAACTGGTTTAACCTAATTTCAGCACCATACGAGATCTGGTATCTACCCTTACCCGATCGGGTAAGCAACCATACGCGATTGGGTAACCACCCTTACCCGATCGGGTATTAAAGAATTCTTTAGCTTTCAATAAAAGTCATGCATGCTGTAATCATTTTGTTCTAATTCACGCGATCTGTTAAAATCATACGATCGGGTATCTCTACATACCCGTCCGGGTATCAAATCCTACCCGTCCGGGTGAGGTTCAAAACCCAGATTTTACCAAACACCTGCAACACTTCCTGCACGAACCCTAACCCAAATTTCTTAACTCACAACCACAAACACAGATTTATAGTTAAATCTAATACAGCGACTACATCATATATCATCAAATATCATCTAATAACAATATTTCAATCTCAATTTCACACAAACTCCATTAACCCATCAATTTCAATCAAACCAAATCGTAAACATAAATTAATGATTCAACTTACAATCAATAGATAGAGAGCAAGATGATGATGATGATGAAGCTAAATCTGATGTTAAATCCAAGAATCACAGCTTTGCTATACTTCAATTTTTGTTATTGAATTCTTGTTGTAAGTTTTCAAGTAAAAGGAAAGGAAATGAAATTTGAAGAAAGTGAGTAAGTTTAGGTCGGCTCCAACTAAACTGACCCCAATATCATCAGTGTAATTTTTGTTCCCTTTTTAAATCTGTTGTCTGGAACCTAAAACCATTTTGCGAGACCAACGAATTTATTTTAACATCAACTATAATAATTTAAAACAAGTAATAATTCACTATCAACAATAAGTCATTTTGACCTATTACCTACTTTTCACAATTAAATAAATAAATAAATATATATATATATATATATATATATATATATATATATATATATATATATATATATATATATTCTAACACATTTAAATAATGCATTTAAAATCAAATTTCATGACTTACCTCTAGGCCCCTAGGGAGGATGTTACAAATCTTCCCTCCTTTAGAAAATTTCGTCCCCGAAATCTCACTATGCCCAAAAAGACTAGGGTAGCGTAACCGCATACTAGACTCAGTCTCCCAGGTAAGATTAGAACCCAAACTATGTTTCCATTTAACCAAAACCATAGGGATCTCTTTCTTGCGAAGTTTGGTCACTTTTCTATCTAAAAGTTCAATGGGTTCTTCTATCGGTCTCTGACTTTCGTCAATTCAAAGGTCTTGTAATGGAAGAATTTGGGATTGATCCTCCACATTACATTTCCTTAAATTACAGACATTAAAAGTATCATGAATACCAGACAATTCAGGAGGAAGTTCCAAGGCAACTGTTTGATCATTGACAACCTGTCTGATTCTAAACGGACCAATGAATCTGGGAGCCAACTTTCCACGTTAACCAAATCGGATAACACCCTTCCTAGGAGAAACTTTCAAATAAACAAATTCACCTTCAACAAACGAAACCGGTCGACGCCTCAGATCGGCATACTGTTTTTGTCTGTCTCTGGCCGCTTTCAATTTCTCCCGTGCAATTGCAACTTTGTCAACTGTGATCTGGACAATATCGGGACCCGTAAACTGTTTCTCCCCAGCCTCTAACCAACATGTAGGTGTTTTGAAACGTCTTCCATAGAACATTTCATATGGAGGCATGCCAATACTAGAGTGATATGAATTATTATAAGCAAATTCTACTAACGGTAAATGAGAATCCCAAGAACCGTCGTACTTTAACACACAAGCACGAAGCATATCCTCCAAAGTCTGAATGGTACGCTCTGATTGGCCGTCTGTCTGAGGATGATAAGCCGTACTGAGATTCACTCGAGTACCTAATTCATGCTGCAAGCTTTGCCAAAACCGAGAGATAAACCGAGAATCTCTATCAGAGACAATAGATAAAGGAATCCCGTGCCTTGAAACAATCTCATTCACATACAACTGAGCCAATCTGGTCAACGATGCCGTCTCACTGGTAGCAAGAAAATGGGCACTCTTGGTCAACCTATCAACAATCACCCAGATCATATCATTACCACTTGGCGTTCTAGGTAACTTAGTAACAAAATCCATAGTCAAATGTTCCCATTTCCATTCGGGAATTTCAAGTTGTCTCAGAGAACCATAAGGTTTATGATGTTCAGCTTTGACTTGGGAACAAACATGACAAGATTCTACAACACGTGCCACATCAGTTTTCATTGTTGGCCACCAATATAACGGTTTCAGATCATTGTACATTTTTGTGCTTCCTGGGTGAACATATAATTTGGATTTGTGAACTTCATTCAAAATCAACTTACAAAGTCCTCCAATCAATGGAACCCACACACGTGACTGAAAAGTTTTCAATCCTCGAGAATCATCAATTAACAAGTCCTTTCTTTTCAACATGATTTCAAACTTCAAATTATGATCCATTAATGCTTCCAACTGAGCAGCTTTTAATTGATTCACCAAGTCAGAGGATACTTCTAAACGCATAAAATACAACCTGTTAGAAGTTCCTTTTCGGCTTAAAGCATCAGCCACCACATTGGCTTTACCAGGATGGTATCGAATTTCACAATCATAATCTTTGATTAATTCCAACCATCGACGTTGACGCATGTTAAGTTCTTTCTAAGAAAACATATACTGAAGACTTTTGTGATCCATACAAATCACACACTTAGTACCATATAAGTAATATCTCCAGATTTTCAACGCAAAAATAACAGCTGCAAGCTCTAAGTCATGAGTAGGGTAATTCCTTTCATGAGGTTTCAGCTGACGAGAAGCATAAGCGATAACACGATCCCGTTGCATTAACACACAACCCAATCCAGCATAGGATGCATCACAATATACTACAAAATCATCCGAACCATCGGGTAGTGCTAAGACTGGAGCCTGACACAACAACTGCTTCAGAGTTTGAAAAGCTGTTTCCTGTTGTTCATCCCACTGAAACTTTACATCTTTTCGAGTCAATTTAGTCAACGGACCAGCAATCTTGAAAAAATCTTTAATGAATTTCCGGTAATAACCAGCTAGCCCAAGAAAACTTTTAATTTCAGAAGGATTCTTTGGAACATTCCAATTCATGACAGCCTCTACCTTTGATGGATCAATCTTTACCCCATCGTTACAAATCACATGACCCAGAAACTGCGCTTCTCGAAGCCAGAATTCGCACTTGGAGAATTTTGCATAAAGATGTTCTCTTTTCAAAGATTCAAGAACCAGTCTCAAATGCATTTCATGTTCAGACTCGGATTTCGAATAAACCAAAATATCATCAATGAAGACAATAACAAATTTATAAAGAAAAGGCCGACAAATCCGATTCATTAAATCCATGAAAATCGCGGGAGCATTTGTCAAACCAAACGGCATAACCAAGAATTCATAGTGACCATACCTATTACGGAAAGTAGTCTTTGTAATATATACCTTCCTCACGAACTCTTACCTGGTGATAACCTGATCTCAAATCAATCTTAGAAAAATAAGAGGATCCTTGCAATTGATCAAACAATTCATCAATTCGGGGCAAAGGATATTTATTCTTAACGGTTCTTTTATTCAGTTCTCGATAATCGATACACATTCTAAGGGTACCATCTTTCTTTTTAATAAACAGAACAGGTTCACCCCAAGGAGAAGAACTGGATCTAATGAAACCTTTATTCAACAATTCTTGAATTTGATTCATCATTTCCCGAATTTCAGAAGGAGCTAATCTATATGGGGCTTTGGCTACTGGAGCTGAACCCGGAATCAAATCAATTTGATATTCAACCTCTCTAACCGGTGGTAAGCCAGGCAACTCATCAGGGAAAACTTCCGAATATTCAGAAACCACATGAACATCGGAAACAAATTTCTTTTCTAATTTAGCATCAATCATATAAGCTAAATAAGATTCACAACCTTTTACCAGAGATTTTCTAGCTTTTATCAAGGAAATTAAAGGAACATGACCACCTTCCCGTTCTCCTCTAGCCAAAACATATGACTTGTCAAAGATAGGGATTTTCGCTAACTTCTTATGGCATTCTATATTGGCCTTATTATAACTTAACCAGTCCATGCCTAATACCGCATCAAAACCAGGAATAAGCATCAAAAGAAAGGAAATTGGGAAAACATGACTCTCTATCAATATGCTAGCTCCAGTTACCGAGGTGATAACAAGAACTATTTTACCATTTGCTACTTCAACCTCAAGAGGATTAGCAATCAAGGAGGGAGTCAAATTCAGTTTTTCACAGAAACAAACAGATATAAATGAACAATTTGCTCCAGAATCAAATAACACGCGGGCTGGTACAGAGTTAATGAGAAAAGTTTCAGTAATAACATCGTCAGTTCTGACAGCTTCATCCACTATCATTTGAAAGGCTCTACCCGCAGATGGTGGCGGATTCTTCCACTTTTGGCCAAACGATGATGACCCACCATCCACTCCGAATCCCTCTTTCTGAGCCTCAGGGCATTGACCCACCTGATGACCCACTTTATGACAATTCCAGCAGACGTGTTTAGGATAAGGACAATCCTGAATATCATGACCAAACGCACCACATTTGATCCATCGTGCAGTCAGTGGAGTACATGGTCCAGTATGTCGGGCTTTACAATTATTACAATAATTTGCTCTATCCCCGGTACTACTACTAGTACCTTTTCCCTTATTCTGTTGTTGACCTTGCCATCTCTGTTTGCCTTTTCCCGAATTATCACTTTTGGATCGTTGTAAAGATTTCTCCTTGTTTTGCAAAGTTCGGGCTCTTATATCACTATCCACCGCACGAGCTAGATTAAAAGCTTGTGGAAGAGAACGAACAAGTCTCACAGTTGTATGATAATGAGGAGGTAATGTCCAAACAAAATGATCAACCTTGGTTTTATCATCCGGGACCCATTTTTGTACGAATCTCAACTTTTCAGAAAACTAGGTAATGAGATCATCAATCGACATTTAATCAGTCAACTGTAATTCCATAAACTCTCGTCTGATTCTAGACATGTCAAGCTCTGAACAAAACTGTTTACATATCTCATTGTGGAAATCTGACCATCTAATAGATTCTTTTTGCTGAGGCGATAAAGTGGCGGTGATGGAATCCCAACAGGACATAGCCTGACGTTTTAACAACTGAACAACATATGGAACTTTGACTTCCTCTTCACACTGACATACCTCAAATATTTTCTCTACATCTCTCAACCAGTCAAGGGTAACAGATGGATTACTACTACTAGAATATTCAGATGGTTTACTTGACATAAAGCTTTTAAAAGAACAAACCTTCTAGGGTTGCTGAGGTAGAGGAAATATAGGTAACTGATAAAACCTTGTAGTCGAGAAAGGAACCGAAGTCTGTTGTGAAGTTCCATAGGGTGGTTGCTGATAGTAAATGGTAAAGAAGTCAAAATCTGAGTAGATGATACCACTGGAGGTGTAACAGTACTCGTAACTGGAGGTGGCTGAGAATGTTGCTGAGAAGATTCAGCCTGTAAAGTTCTTTGTCTGAATCCTCTAAGTTCGACCAGCTCATCCTCTAATTGAAGAATGTACTCATCTCGATCAGTTTCTCCACCCGCTGAAAATGAGGTACCAGAATGCCCATGCCTCTCATTATGAATTTCAGGAGGAGGAACATTGGTTCGAGAAGCATTGTTGAGAGTGGTGGTTGGTTGATCATTATCTGCCATCTGTTTCAAAACAACAACTCACAGTTTGTTAATAGTTAGTACTTAACATACTAATCCATTATCACATCATAGCTAATGCCCACACCCAGGAATGTTTGACTTATCAATTCTATATTTGGGATTGAACACTTACCATATTCAATTCACCCAAATCTATGCTCTGATACCAACTTATAACACCCCTCATTTCAGAACCTATTTTTTTTTAAACTCGGAAGCGTCGGTCAAAACATCATTTTATATTAAATAATATAGAAATACTATACCATTACATTGTACTAAACTTCGTACATATCACATATACTATATTAAATCCAAATGACAAAAGACAAGGTGTTATATAAATACAAACATCATTATATTTATCCCCAAAACTATCAGAGTTATCAGTTGCCAAACATTCCTTATAAGCCCAACTTCTTGTCCCTGTCATCTCAAAATCTAAACCTACAAGAAGTTTAAGTGGTGGGATTAGCACGAAGCTAAGTGAATAGACATGTAATTGACAGTCTAACTTAGCAATGACAATTCAGTTTATAAGAATAAATTGTAAATACATAATTCAAAGAGGATCGGGGATCCTTGAGAAGCCCTTATGTCGCGGTGGCCCTCAAGTACACTTTAAACCCAACTGCAGGCCAGGCCAATACAGTGGTTTACCGATAGCTTATGTGCTATATCCCCACACAACACAGTTGTCCTATAAACAACACATGTACAAAAACCCTGTGTTGGCCAATCAATAGCAACCTTAAGCCCAATCCATGTTGACCTCTTATTAAGACATATATGCCCAAAGGCCATATAACACATAATCCAAATATATTATGATATTATATCAAACAAAGAGTCTATAAACAGTAAAACCACATTAACAAAGAGTCTATAAACAGTAAAACCACAATAACTCAAATATCCTCAATTCTTCTAACAGGGGGAGAATGTGACACCCGTCAAATTAGGACTATTAATTAGGGCATAATCAATTGTAAATACATGTAATTAGTTCTGGGTTAGGCTAATTAATGTATCGAGATATATATTGTTGAATATATACGATTATGCGATTTGATTAAATCGTACGCAATTTAATTAGAATGTAATTCGAATCAATAAATACGGACGTTGGTGAACGATTTTATTAAATAATATAATATTATTTAATAACGCTATTATATTCCAAAAATGTTATTGTTATAATATTTCAATTCAACTCGTATCGTACAAATAAAATTTACGCGATTAAAATGAGAACGCGCAAACAAAACGAAACATGCTTGAATTATATTTTATGACTCAATTAACAAGTACTTAATTTAATACTTCAACGAAAATATTGATTTAATTATTCGTATTTTAAAAACATATATTTTAACTTATAAAATAATTATTTAACGTTTAAATAATCGGGAGAACGAACACCGCACGGAGCGCGAATGCAGGGAACAAAATTTTGGGACACACCCACAAGGGGTGGGCCCCACTAACCGGCCAAAAGGGGAGGGATCCCATCCCCTCACCATCATTCTCACTATCTCACTCTATCTCTCTTACTCTCTTACTCTCTTTTCTCTCTTTCTTTCTCAAACTACACCATCACCACCACCTTAAATTCTTAAATCACACCACCATACGAACTCAAATTGCAAATCTAATTAGGGAATAACGACCACCACGCAACGATCTACAACTTCATCTTTCCGGAATTTCGTTTCGGCACCGTGTAAGTTTCCGACAAATCCCGAAACGTCTCGATTTCGTTCATTTTTACATAAATGTCGTTTCTATAAGTTCAAAATGTCCAAATATGGGTTGGGTAAAAGCTTGGGTCGAACGGTGGCCGAAAAACTCGATTTTGGCTCAATTTTCGGCGAACAGTTTGAAGTGTCGCTAGTGTGCCAAAAACAGTGCTAGCGACACTATCTAAGTGACGCTATTCCTAAGTGTCGCCCCTATAGCGACACTACATAAGTGTCGCTGAAAGACTTAACCAGATTTAGATTAGCGACACTCCCTTAGTGACGCCAAAATTATAAGTGTCGCCCATAGCGACACTAATCAAGTGTCGCCCCTCAATTGAAAATCAGAAACCTAGCGACACTATCCAAGTGTCGCCTAACTAGTGTCGCCTATAGCGACACTAGCCAAATGTCGCCAAAAACAGAAAAGTTAGAATATTTTCCTAAGTCTTGAAACGTTTTATACCAACCAAATCGGATACGATACAACTTATACACGAGACATACGTACTTTGTTAAGTATACAACCACATAAATATAATAATAAAAGGCGAGATTATTATTTCAAACAATCACCAACGGGCCATACACATTTTCAAAATACAAGTTAATCAAACAACCAAATCGTAGTCATTTGGACATTATAGTTGAACGAACAACTACAAAGGTAGTCTTTGTAACTACCTACTCATATTAATAACCATCGCGTGTCGTAGACACCCTCAGGTTATCCGTCTGCGGACATCTCGCTGCTTGATTAAACATCATACGTTTATCGGTTTTAACGCTCCAAGACTCAGGTGAGTCTCATAGCCCCTCTTTTTACCGCTTTTCACTCAGGGGTGTGATTCAATGCTTATTTTCAACATCTGAACGCAAGTACAAACTTTACAATATACTACATGAGTTGTTTTCCACTAATCATTTCAAAGTCCTCCATCAGCATAGTTTGGTAATACGTTGTAGCGTGATTATTAGTATATGATACCATATAGGATTGACCCTCCTCGTCCGGGTTAGCATGCACTAACTGGGTAAACGGACGTACTAATAATTGTTCAGACGAGTGTGGATTAGGCACTCGTGGAGGCACCTCGCTCAGAATTCTCTATATGGGACCCGACCCTCGAGTTAAGCTCAGACTATGTGCTCATGGCTGTATACACTATTATTTATTTGCTGGATGCAAAACAGTACTTTAAATCTTGCGGTTCATACGATATTATCTGATTTCAAACCTGTGAGCTCACCAGCTTTAGCTGACCCATTTTAACATGTTTCACAGGTACCCAGCAGTAGGTTGGACTGCCATCAGGGATTCTATAGCTCGAGTCAGCATGCAGATATTAGAGATTTTCTTGCATTAGTATATTTTGTACAAGTACTCATGTACTGAAATCTCTCATTTAAATCGAACACGAGCTATGTACAGCTTTAAATGTTGTAAACGTTTCTTATATTAAATCTATTTTGTTAAAACGACGCATATAGAGTCGTTTGCTATATATCTATGTGCTTTGATTATTGATTAGTAACACCCAAAGTATGCTTCCGCCAAACAGTAAATTTGGGGGTGTTACAGCACGCCGCACCGGGACGGCGTTCCGGACGGCGTTTTGGGGCCAACGTTTCGATCGGGAACGCGCGAAGGCAACGTTTTCTATTTTTTTTTGTTTTTTGCTTTCAAATGATTAAATAAATTTTTTTTAATTATAGCCGTTAAACGGCTAGTTTGACCGGAAAAAAAATCCCAAAAATTTATATACATCTCTATATATACATACATACTTTTACACTAAAAATCACACCTCACAATCTCATATTTCTCTCAATTTCAATACAAAATACACATACATTTTACACAATAAAATGTCATCCGATGATGACGAAACCACGTTGCAACTTCTCATGCTTGCTCGTAAGTATCATAATGAGCAAGAAGATGCCGAAAGTTCCACGGCTCGTTCACGTCGTTTCATATATCGTGACCGAGTAACCGCGGAGCAAACGTTACTATCTTGCTGATGGGTTTATTTCAGTAGGAAACAATCGGCCGTTATGAAGAATAACCGCGGAGCAAACGTTTCATAGTGTGACATTTATTTTATTTGGACATTTTATTCCATATACAGTGGCCAATATGGATTACGATAGAGGGTACTATCTTGCTGATGGGATACACCCGTCATGGGCAGCGTTCGTGAAGGGATTTTTAAGCGAGATTAATCAAAAGAGGGTTTATTTCAGTAGGAAACAATTGGCCGCCCGAAAGGATGTTGAGCGGACTTTTGGTGTTTTACAAGGAATGTGGCATATACTACAACAACCGGCAAGAGCTTATAAAATAAACGCTACAAAATGAATCATGTATGCTAGTATCATACTGCATAACATGATAATTGAAGACAACGGTTTCAACATTGCCGAGAATGAAGAATATTATGTACCTGTCGGGAACATACAATTAAGCTTCTTGGATCGAGAGGTGTAACACATACGAGAGGAAAACAAAGGAACTACATGATCGGGAGACGCATGAGGGACTTCGAGCCGACCTTGTGGAGCAAACGTTTCATAGTGTGACATTTTATTTTATTTAGACATTTTATTCTATATACAGTGGAGCAAACCTTGCTGATGGGTTTATTCCGAGTAACCGCGGAGCAAACGTTTCATAGTGTGACATTTTATTTTATTTGGACATTTTATTCCATATACAGAATGGATTACGATAGAGGGTACTATCTTGCTGATGGGATATACGTGATCGGGAGACGTACGAGGGACTTCGAGCCGACCTTGTGGAGCATCTTTGGATGTATCGTGAACAAAGGTGGAATGAAGCGCACGCTTCGGGATCGGGAACAGGAGCCGGAGATGATTGATTCTACTTGTATTGCATTTTTAATTTTTATGACTTTTTAAATTATGTCTTTAAATTATGCATTTTAATTTTTAGGATTTGTAATTTTTTTTATATTTTGTTTTGTTATTTTATTTAATTGATTTGTTTTTAAATATTAATTTATACAATTATTTACATTAAAAAACAATAAAAATAAATAATAAAAAACTCTCCAGAACACTGTGAAAACAGTGTCACCACACCACACCACAGAATCCTCAGCAACAACATTCTCCAAAACACTGTCTAGATGACTGTGAAAACAGTGTCACCACACCCTGTGCTCTAATAACATTCAAAAAATTTAAATCATAAAGGAAAAAAAGTAACCAGTTCAATACAATATATATAAACTTAATTATGTAGACATGATTTATTCATCCGTAGTATTTATATATGGATAATGATTAACCTCGAATGGTTTTGGTAAATTTTAAGTGCTTTCTTATGTAGATGAAAAGAAAGATCCATGATGACCATACGGCACCCGTTGGGGGAGATTAATTTTGGCTATTGGTTCATCCAAAATTTTCTTAGCATCAATTACTAGTACGTAGGAAGTATCGTTGTCTTCATCATGAGCAAATGTAATAATCCAGCCGTCATCTTCATCTATGGCTTCAGGTTTCGCCACGAAAGCTGATCCAGTGCAAAAGTTGTTTTTTGGTAACCAATGATACTCTGTTTTAACGTTCTGTTGACCATGGCTTCCGTTCTCCTGAGCCTCCTGTACTTCAAAGTACAACTTGGCTAGTCCACCGTATTTAGATTTTCCTGAAACATGTCGGAAGCAAGTATTTCATTAATTAGTAATCTCCTATTAGTAGATTAGATCAAAGGTGACAACGTTCTTAAGTACAAAAACCAGATAGATTACCAGATTCAGAGCTTGCAAGCGAGTCAATAACCTGGGTGTATCCATATTTATGTTTAAGACCCGTAAAATCTGCATTGATCATTGGGAAGTCCATCGAGTATTCAGTTCCACTTAGATCTCTTTCCTTTACTTCCATCGTTTCCATGTTCAATCTCCATTCCCGAACACTAGTGAACAGCATTCCTTGATCGATTCTATTATAATTTGAGTCCACCTGATTAAAACTAAATCCTCTAGAGAACCAGTCAAACTTATTCTCACCCCACCCAGGTCCTGGAATAATCGCTGCATTAGCTGCACATCCTCTCACGACTACCTGTTCATTGTTGTACGAATCAGACTCTAATTACATTCTTAGGGTCTTGAAGAATCTTATATTGTTTCTTAAGGTATTTGAGTTCAATATGATTAAGATAATTAAGTACCTCATCCCCATCTTCAAAGGTGTTCAATAAGTGAAAAGTACAAGATGATTCTATTGGAAACCACTTAATCGAGTCAGCATCACCATAATGAGGAATCACTGCGATTCTTGCGTTCTCCCTTTCATACTTGAATAACCTAACATCAATACCCGAAACTTTATGCATGCTTTTCCTTTTCTTCTCATAGAAGTTCTTTATATGGTATGAAAGAACCAAAAAGTTAATGTGCCTATGGCTGAAGATTATATAAAGGTTAACACTACTTACTGGCCTCCTTTCATTACCCTTTCTGGGCTTATTGTGAGCATAGAGTCAATCAATATCATGTACCTAAACATCGCACACCGAAAACGTAAGCAATTAGGTTATTTACCTTTACAGATATCAAAATTATAGAATATGAATAATATACTCACTTGTTAGTGACACCAACTTCATGGAATAGTGAACAATGATCTAGTTGTATATCGAGCTTGTGGACAATTTCTTTTCCATCAGCTTTAAAATTGAAGATGTGATCAGAGAATATACATATAGTACACGAACCATAAAAAATAGTAATCTGTTGAATTACGTACCTGATATTACACCAATGACACAATATGGTTTCGTTGGCTCAAACCCCATGGTAACCAGTTCCCCTGTTCCTGGTACTTTCTACACAGAGCAGACAGATAATATTTTTAGAAGCTTGGGACGCAAATGAAGGCTTGAATCGATTAAATTATTGTGTGCATAATTTAGAGAAATAGAATAGAACACTTATATAAGTATATAACAACCTTTGGGTGCGATGTGAAAGGTCGAGACCATGCTTTCTTCAGGTTCCAATCACCATAAGTTTCAAGACTAAATAAATCTATCTCCTGTGGGACATAATTTTCGGCAATGGAATAGTGTTTTCCCCCATGCTCAAAAACGTTGGTGTTGCTCATAATTTTGTTCACTTCTCCAAATCTCAACTGCATATATCCAAAGTCAGTAGTTAATTAGATTTATATTAATTATGAAGAATTTATATATCACAACGAATACTTCCGTTACTAATTACTAGTTAAATTTTGTACTCCGTAATTTTAAATAGTAGCATGTCAACGCAAAATATTATTGATTTCGGTTGAAATGTGCACTAACTTAAGCAACAAATTCCGGTGAACATTAGAAAGATTTCATTTTCACATCCGACTGTGTATGTACCATGTTCAAAAAGGCTGAAGCCAATGCAGCTGGAGGATCGCCTTCTACAGTAGGAAGAAAACAAGGTCTATTCCTTTCGCGTTCCATTTTATATGATTCTGTTTCCACAAATCTGTTGTTGTAGCAAATGGTCCAATATCCGTTACCGTCTTTTTTGAAATATAGAGCATGAAGCATTCCTTCTCCTTCAATCCAAATACTGTCTGTTTTTCCAAACACCGATACAGTAGACTTTAAACCTCCAAACAGAGGATTTGAACCTGCATAAGATTTCAGAATTCAAGGTTATGCTTGGAAAGTGTATAATCAGTAAGTTGGTGATTATTAAATGAGTTGTTTTGTGAAAAAGAACACCCCAAAAGCAGTAGCATTATAAATATCTTCTGAATATGTGGTATCATAACCTTTTTTATTTATCTTACAGAAACCAACCCTAAGGCAGAAAAAACAATTTAGGGTTAATCAACAAAATCGGCTATGAACTGCCACCTTTCGTTGCAGATACGCAATTAACCCAAAGTATTGTTTATGTACGCAACAAACTGGTTGGTTTTGTATTTATGTAAGCAACATGGTAACCTGTTACCGGCTCAGCCGGTAAACTTATATATTAACGTATTTTTAGTTTTTTTTTTAAAATGTGACATGGTTAATATATTAACCAGTTTGTTGCGTACATGAACAATACTTGGGGTTTTGGTTGCGTATCTGCAACGAAAGGTGGCAGTTCAATGCCGATTTTGTTGATTAAGCAAAAAAAAAATATACGTGGTTTGTTCTGATCATCTTCTCCGGCGAAAAATCCGACGAAGACCAACCACCAACATACGACGGATGGGGAGGGAGAAAAGAAAATGAAAGCGTAGATTCAGAGTATGTAAATGAAAACGAAAATGCGGATCTGGAATATGAAAGAAAAACTATGAATCAGAAACCCTAGATCGGATCCTGTGACACCGGAATTTACGGCGGTTGCTGGTTCGATTTTTCGAAACAGAATGAGAAACCAAAGCGGAGAGAGAGACGAAGAGATGTCTGTTACGTTGATCAACCAAGACAAATCTAGTAACGAAGAGAGAGACAAAGAGATTGGTCCCGTATCTGCCACCGCCGGAATATGTTGGTGGTCGGAAATTGAAAAGGAGATTCAGATTGTGTGTACACGTTCAATTAAAAATGACGTGGCTACCAACCAGTTTGTTACGTACATGAAAAGGTAAAATCCACTTTGCAGGATCGCAGTACGAAACCAACCAGTTTGTTGCATACATGAACAATACTTTGGGTTGGTTGCTTAGCTGCAACAAAAGGAGGCAGTTCATAGCCGATTTTGTTGATTAACCCGTATTAGTTTGGGTTAGTGTGTGGAAATGCACTTAACTTGTGCATGATATCAATTGCATGTATCAAACTTACACTAGTCATTTTTAATGCATCTAACTTTCAAAAATGGTATTTTAGTGTGTTTTGATGAAGTTTTGATGACGTGTCAAACTTTGATGATGCCACGTGTGTAACACCCTCTTCCGGGGTCTAGTATATTTTAATATTTCCTGAATTTAAATTGTTATATAAGGTGATAGGAAATAATTGCGATTGATTTAATTGAAAATAAATAGGTAAAAGAGTCACAGGATTTATTGTGACTAATAAAATTGTACTTGTTTTAAATTAATACAGTTGTTGATAAAATAAAAGGTTTAGACCCGCAAATGATTTTCGGGTTCCAGACAATAGGGTAAGAGGGGAACGAAATAATTAAAATAAAGGTAGAGTCGGTTTGAGTTTAGGCCGACTTATTCTATTCTCCCCAATCTTGTTCTTTTTCTTGTAAACCTAATACTTCATCATATGAACTTTAAATAAAAAAAAACTGAAATTAGCAAATAAGACTAGTGAATTAGGTGTGGTGATTCTTGCAAGCTATATTCATATTCTTCTTGCCATCATCATCCTTATCATAAAGTGTAAGTATTATGTTTTATTGAACTCAAGTGGTTGTTAGGTTAAAGATGAAATTTGTGAATTGATTTATTGCTTGAGTTATGTATGATGATTTATGATGCTATATGGTGATTGTGAACTGAGTTGTGTGGATTGAATTAGTGAACTCAAGTTCTTGAATGGTGATTATGAATTTAATCAAGTAACATAATAGGGTTCTTTGAATTTTGGATTGAAAATGAGATAACTTGATGTTGGATAATGTTGTTGAAGTTAACTAGTTGCAATATAGTGTTTCCTTGATGCTAGGAACATTGCTTTGTTGATTTTGTAATTGCAAGTTGTGAATTTGTGAGTGTTGAACAGCAGCAGCAGGTACTGGTCTGGGCGACGATGAATATCGCGCCGCGACCTGATAACATCGCGACGCGATATGTGATGAATCGCGACGCGATTCTAGGTTATTGCGACGCGATCTTGTATAGATAGCGACGCGATCTTGTTCAATAGAGACACGATTTAGTGTCTGCACAGCCCAGTTTCAATATTCTTGCTGTTTGGTCTTTAAGTGTTGCTTGAATATTGTTTATATGATTCTAGTATGTGATTAAAGGAGGTCAAACAGAAATATGAAGTAAATATGGTCACATTTAAAATGATAAAGATATAGGTTGTTTAGTTTGCCTAAATGTGTATACATGAAAGATACTATGTACGATTATGAATTAAGGGACATGATTAAGAATATGCTATTGCATTGTTTTGATTACTTGTTATAACTTAAATACATGTGATATTGAATTGTGAATAATCCTTAATCCCTTGAGCTAGCATATATTGATATAAGTTATACATCGATGAGACAAGTTATTAACTTGTGATGTTATGTTGTATTTTCAGATAAACAGTAGACTCAGTGACATTAGACTACTGAGTGGACGACTGAGGTAATTGGTGAGTGGATCGATAACCCTCAGTTTGATTTAGTTGTAACAGGTTTGTTACAACGGGTAATTGTATTATTACTATTGTTTTAGTTACCATGATGATTATGGTTTATTAGTAATAATACTGTGGATAGACTGTTGACCTGATTTGTTACCCTGATAAGTATGTGAAAATGTGATCACTTGTTGTATTGCCTTTGGGAATTGTTGATATGGAGGTCAGCATGGGGCTGGGCTTGGGTTGCTATTGGTTGGATAACACAGGGTCTTAGTACAAGTATTATTGTCGTAGCCTGTGTTGTATGAGTTAATAGCACCAAGTAGTCGGTTAAACCTCTGTATGGGCCTGCAGTGGGTTTTAAAGTGTTCTTTGAGGAAGTTACTCAAGAAACAACTGTCCTCTATGACGCCAGTTGATTGTGAAGTGATAAGTTGTAAACCGATGAGTTGTGTGCATATAATTATTTGTTGTGCACAAGTTGTTATACTAAGTCAGTATGTTGTTTATTGATTTACTCACTTAACATTGAGCTAATCCCCCGGATTACTCCTTCTTGCAGGTTATGATTAAATAATTGATTGAGCAAGAAGTTGTTGACCTGTATGGAATGCTTGAAGAACAAGCGTATACTATGATATCTAATTTGATTAAATCAGTAGTGTTTGGAATTATATAATACCCCGTTGTAGTATTATAAATTAAGAAAAATTAAACTGTTGTATATCAGGTTTGAAAAAGTTGTGTACTTTGAATGTAATGTATAATAAGATATGTTAAATCTACGCTTCCGAGTCGAACATCATTATTATAATGGTTATTAAATGAGGGGTGTTATAACGTGGCACCTTAAACGAGCGACACGTCACCAAAATACACTAAAACACCCTTTTTGAAAGTTTGAAGCATTAAAAATGACGAGTGTAAGTATGATACACACAATTGATATCGAGCACAAGTTTGGTACATTTCCAGACACTAAACCCTATTATTTTTGCTCAAAGATCTATGATTTTTGTTTTAAGTAATTTCCTTCTATCTGGAGTCGTGACCTAACCTTTGTTGAAAGTCATAAAAGTTCTCTTTTAACCAAAGGAAATATTATATATATGAATATTTATGGTCTATCAACGGGTGAAGTGCACCAAAATGTAATAACCGAAATTCTATTGTATGTATGGAACTTCTAAAATTTTTATTGTGTGAATTCAACTTGCGGTAATTGTTACCACGTGACATCGATCCATACAAGATGAAACGTCAAAAAGTTATATAAAAATAACATTATTCGAAGTTGGACACACACCATTGAAGTTTTTGAAGTTCGATATACACATTAAATTTCCGGTCATATTTTGTTACATTTCAGGACGCTTAACCCAATATTAAGAGCTAGCGTACACACGTACCATTTCGGATGTAAACACCCTCTGGAAAATCTTCTGGGATCTTCCCATGACTACAATCAACTTTTACAAGTTCTCCGATCTCCTCAACTGGGGCAAAGTTATTCTGCAAACAGACAAGTTTTTGTCAAAGAAAACTATTAACTCATTTTTCTAAACCAATGGCTACAAGTTTTCAGAAAACTTGTTAAAGCATATTTAGGAAAAGGCATTTCAAGGCTACAAAATTAAAAAACAATATATATATATATATAAATATAAATTACATTAAAAAAACAATATAGCTAGTCCAATTTATATAACATAAATGTATAGATCTGCAAATATCTATCATATACAATTAATAGATGAATACTATTTACATGCAGGGAACTGATCATATACCTGTGATGGAAGCAGGGGTTGGTCGACAAATTGAAAGACGGAATCAACAAGGGTATTTAGAATTGCCAAAGGAGCCTTCTTGATGGCTTTACTAGCTTCGGTTCTGAGTGTTGATATTTCCGTTTCTTGCATTAACGGCTGCTTGTCATTGAAAAGGAATCCAGATTTATTAACACCTTAACAGATAGAAAAAAATATCCAACTTCGAAACCAAAAGTAATCGGAAGTCTGAGTTTCATTGATACCTTTAAAGTACTTGAGAGTACAGTCTTGATATATCCAACTCCATAACCGATGGGACGATTATCGGTCGAACATTTTACACCGGAAAGTACACATGTAGTTGCTGCCATCTCTAGCTAGATCGCTATAGATATCAATTTGTATTATATCATACCCGTGTTAAGTTAATTTATGTGATCGAGCTTATCACTTGGTTCCACCTTATATAACAAATATATAATCAAGTTAATTGGCGGAAAAATAATGTGCAGGCCCATATATTTGGAATGTTAGATATAAAAAAAAAAAAAAAAAAAAGGTTATTGGAGGGAACCATTAACCCCGGATCCGTAGATCCACGGAGCCCCACCTGCAAGAGGCAACCCGTCCGGCTAAACATCTGGCCCCAGTGACCCCACACACGGAGCATAGGATTTTTTGTACTCCCAGAGGCTTGAACCCGGGTGGGGCGTGGGGATTTGCGGCGGCGGTACCACTGAGGCAAAGCCCCATTGGTGGAATGTTAGATATGAAACCTTAAAAGGGAATTTTAAAGGGTTAGTGTCTAGGAATGTATTTAACTTGTACTCTATGTCTATTGTATGTATCCAACTTAAATTTGCTATTTTTAATGTATCAAACTTTCAAAAAAAGTTTTTTAGTGTATTTTGGTGACGTTTTGATGATGTGTCAAAATCTCCGGATGCCACGTGGCACGTTAAATTAAACGAGCGACACATTAACAAAATACATTAAAACACCATCTTTTAAAGTTAGATCTATTAAAAATAGCAAACGTAAGTAGGGTACACACAATAGACATCGGGCATAAGTTAGATGCAATTCCAAACACTAACCTCAATTATTTTAAATGATTAAAGTTGCATGTGAGGGAGCCCCATGTAGCTTCTCACTTGATTTTATTTATATTTTATATTACATATATTTATGATTATGATTATGATATTTCGCACGTCAAACACGATATAAATTAAATTAATTTAATTTCACTTGATGAAAAGCTCGTGTACGTGTCGCTCACTCTATTAAACGTAGTTTCTCATTCGTACGAGAAGGAAATGGAATAAATTAAAGGAACCAAGTTGCACGTATAGATGATGATATAGATAAAGGCAGTGACACTACTCCATGTAGGCATGTATATAGGGTTAAGTATATCCGAATGAATCCAACTTACATTCAATGTCTATTTTGTATTGTGTACCTACTTAATGCGTAGTATTTTTAATGTATATAACTTTCAAAAATTGTGTGTTTATAAATTTTGATGATGTGTCAACCGCCTAAGATGCCACGTGATATCCATAGAAGTTGACACATCATCAAAAGTATTACTCCACAACTTTTGAAAGTTGTATGCATTAAATATACCACTTGTTAGTTGGGTACATAGTCATTGAGTTCAAGTTAGATACAATTATTTACGTATACTTATCCCGGAAAGGGTTATGATGAAAACAAAGAGTTAAAATAAAAACGGTGAAAATGATCCCACTTTGGATTCACAATTTTTTTTAATTGTGAACTTTTAGTTTTTTCGCTTCACATACGTTTTTCATTGTGGACCCTTAAAATTTTTTTGCTTTCCAAATATTTTTCGCTATAAACCTTTGTTTTCACATAAATTTAAAAATTTTCTATTGTGAAGCTCAATATTTTTGGCTTCACAAGATTTTATGAATATGTTAAGCTTAATTTTCAACCTTCACAATTCCAAATTTTTATGTGAAAAAAAAAAAAGCTTCACATTTAAAAATTAAGTGTGAACTCAAAAAACATTCAAGTTCACACTTCATAAACTTGTGAAGGTCTGTTTTTACCGATTTTATTTTATCCCCACCTCTCTCTTTATATATATATATATCTTGATACAAGGTATGTGATCTATTTTCACCGTTTTTATTTTATCTATCCCATATATATATATATATATATATATATATATATATATATATAGTCAAAAGTTCAAATTAGAACTACAAAAAGGTACATAACTGCGAGAACATTAAAATTATAGAGTTTTTAACATGTTTAATGATTTAATTACATATGAACATTGATCTAGATTAGGGTTAAAAGCAAAATAGTTTGAAAAAATATCAAAATAACCTTTAAAATCAAATTTATATATTCCGTTCACATGTGCACATGTGAACATTTCATATATTTTATAGTTTAACATGTCTTTTGCGGTTTTTAAATTTTGTTTGTCAATAATATGAACATTAAATAATATTTATGTGTAATTTGTTGCGTTTACATATATAAAAACAATGTAATCTAAAAGTTCTCGCAGTTCTGTACCTTTTGTGGTTCTCGTTATATATATATATATATATATATATATATATATATATATATATACACTTCCTAGACAAAACAACACAAAGAATTGAATTAATTAAGATAACATCTAGCAATGACCAATTAAGTAACAGTTTATTTGAAAGAACTAATTAAAATAACGAAACCCCACAAAGTGAAGAATAACACTGTAACGACATGTTTATATGACAGCACACCAAAACTGAACTACAAAATGCTATAAACAATAGACACGTATGTTAAATACACACAATAGACCATAATTGAAAGTTGGATACATATGATAGACCAAAATGAAGTTAGATATATATTATAGAATTTGGGTTAAAGTTGACTACATTTCCACGCACTAATCCCTAAACAAAATGCACAAGCAAAGATACACCGACTTGTATACAGAAACTAGAATCTATACTACCTAATTAAGTCCTGGGAACAAGAGTCCCTAATTTCCAGGTTGTTTTTTTAGTTTCTTTTTCATGGCATTTTTATCTCTGGAACTCCAATCTCTATGAGCTAGCTAGCTACACTAGAAAGATGCTAAAGCAATAGTTAAGGACAAATAATAAAGCAAATCAGAACTTGGCTTTCTTGCATGCCTTTATACCCAGGCCGATATATAGGGGCAGTTACCCCTCAAAAAATATAAAATTAGAGAAAAAAATACTTTTTTACGAATATTAATGCCCTCAAAATAATAGAAAAGAAAGAAAATAATTTTTTGCCCCCTCGCCGTTTATTTCAAGAGGAACAAATTCAATTCCAAAATCGCCATATCTTATATGAGATCGAAGATTTCTCTTGAAATTTAATTTCTAATTGAAAATTCATTTCCATTTCTATATATCAAGAATTCAAGATTAGTTTCCTGAAAGTGATCTTACATTTAATAGGGAAAAAAATTACATTGTTCACCGTGTTGACGTCAACTTGCACTTGAACTAGATGAAATTTAACTTATGTAGTTACGCATATTGAAGGGAATCTAAAATACAATATTCAGAATATTATTATTATTATAAATAATAATAATAAATAATAATATATAATATAAAGCCTGTTGTACATATAAATTAAGCCTGCTGATTGGTTGTCACATGGCAATTAATAATATTACTGGACTGAAACTAATGTCCTAATTTAACTTGATGCAACTCGGAATCTTTAACAAAATATCCAAACTGGCCTGGACAAAATGGCTAAAGTACGTGTTGTTGTGTCCCAACAAGAATTTTAAAATATGCGTAGGGTTGGTCCATGTGTGGTTTGTGTTATTATTCCCAGTGTTTGATCGAAAACATAGATCTGGCAGTACGTTGAAGTTACATCAAGTGATCGAAGATAAATAACGGCTACTAGTAATCGTGGGATATTGATCGAGAAGGGGAATTCGATCCATCATATACAATCATATTGCAGTTAAGAGGAAGCTAATATCATAACGCTTTTAAAAAGCTCTATATCATTGGAGTACATTGAAAGTTTAGTTCGCAATAGCTTAAGGAATCTCGGGTCTTTGAGCAAAGACCTGTTTTACCTACGTGCGTGTATAGCTTTTGGAAAGTTGTTTTTTTTTTTTTACTCTTGAAAATTAAATTTTTTAAGGGTAAATATATTTTGTCGACATCGTACCCCCTGTTTGTTCCGAGTTAAGCAACCTACCCCTAAAACTCCCAATGTATGCAACAAACCGGTTATTTATGTGCTACAATCTTTGCAAACTATGTTTTTACCTGTTACAACCTACAAAATGATGACGTGGCAACCACATCATGTGACCTAAAAAATGACACGTAATTAATTTTACCGGTTCTCCCGGTAACCGGTTACCATATTGCCGATATCGATACAACATTAACCAGTTTACTGCAGACAATGGGAGTTTTAATGGTAGTTGCTTAACTCGAAACAAACAGGGGGTACGATGCCGACAAAATATATTTACCCATTTTTTAATCTTGCTATTTACACATTTCAAAAGATGAATATCACAAATTAAGTTGTCTTCTATATTAAAACAATTTCTATATATTATGTGTAATAGACTTTTAATAATTTTGTGCATTGTTCGATTGTACCATGCATTCAAGTAGATGATTCACTATTATAAATGTACAACTTTACACTTTTTATTATTTTATGTGCGAACTTTAAAATTTCTGTTGTATGTATTAAAGCTTTAAATTGTTTATTGTATAAATCTAACTTAATATTGTATGTATAAAACTTACCAAAATTAAACAAAAAACAGTCAAAATGTATATAGTACAATAGACGTTTTGTCAAATGTTTACAATACAATAGACGTTTTTCTTATACCTCAAACACATAAAATAATAATTTTCAAAGTTCACCTCAAATTTTCACAGAATATTAAAAAGTGTAATATTTAATACTTTTTAAAAACGTAAACCCTGCAAAGTTTGTGCGAAAGGAATAATTTTTAGTGTAAGGTCATAGATTTGTAACATACTTTCATTTTTGTTCCTATGTTGGTAACGAATGAATTTTATTACTAATGTAGTTTATGTACCGGTAAAAGGTATTACATATTAGCAATGTACTCTGCATATGTGTTTCAATGTTAGTAATATACTTATGAATCATATTACCCATATCGAGACACTTTTACAAAGTACATTACCTACATTGGTAATAAAATTAGTTTGTTACCTATATTGGAACATAATTGAAAGTACGTTACTAATCTATGATTTTAACCCTAATTTTTAAAAAAACTTATGAATACGCTGGGCCCTATTCTTGACTGGGCAAATTACCCTGGCCCTAAATAGTTGTGGGCTTATGAATAAGCCGGGCCTCAAATTTGATAAGGCAAATTACTCTGGCCCTTTCCATTCACGGACAAATGTCCATGGTTTAAATTATTGATTATTGGTAACTTTGTTTGAAACAGGGTTGGTTTGCGAATTATGAGAACACACGTCTCAATTATTGCAATTACTGGATTGGAAATCACAAAGCATAAACGCTATAGCGAATGGTGAGATGTCGAACGCTCTTGACAATGAAAACATAAGTTTTTTCCGTTCTGTTTTCAATATTTCAAATTTTCTCAAAGCTTACTCGAAATGTCGTTACATGTATTAAACTTTTAGTTATCATCACGAACGTAACTGACCTCTATAGTTTTTACAGCGTGCAGCTTATATTTCGCAGCCATTGAGCCACATACGCAAAAAGATAATACGACTTGCACGGTTAAAATTAATACATACAATACAAACTTAGGATTTGACACATTTTTAGACATAAAGTAACAAGATACAAACCCTCCATGAGGTTATAATAGAAGTATGTTAGCTAACGGATATGCGTGATTTTAAAGAGTTGTTTGACATTTTTTCTACTTGAGGTTCAGAGAGAAACTAACAACAATAACCACTTTCAAGGTGGTTGTAAGTTCATTGAACGTTGAATCAACAAATAGGTAACCAGTCTTGATGTTCAATTCAAAATAAAAAAAAAAAAATTTGGAGGGTACCCGTACACCCACCCGCAATGGGCATCAACGCTGGACAAATTACCTGTACACAAATCAACTACATATGTTGATAACGGAATCAAACCCCTAACCTATATGATTTATCACACAACTCGGTTACTCGGGCCACTACTCTCTACCTCACTACCCGTTTCTCGGCCACGAGGTCGGACTCCCAACCCACCCCTTGCAACTTGTATCCGGGAGGTTGTTAATTAGGGGCATTTTTTATGATTTCTGTTTGTTATGATTTTGTCACACTTCTCGGAAAGGACATTTAATTATGTCAAGATGAGAAGAGATACAATTTGAGATGGCTTTGATGGGAAGAAAATGATAATGTTTTTTTTTCTTTCTTTCAAACAAACTAATTTGACAAAATTACAATGATTATAGAGATCATTATTAATTTTCTCAACTTTCAAGGAGAGCTAATTTTCATTAGCATGCATATATATTAGCCAGAATAGCAGCGAGGGAACGGGGAAAAAAATCACATCGATCGCAATCAAACACACTAAGCAGTAAGCACCAAACAACGTAACTCTTTATATATGATCACCATAATATGTGGACTGATTATAAATATACATATAATTGCTTCTACTTTCTGTCAGGTGACATAAAATTGTAACAAAGATAAACTCCATATTAAGCAACCAAAAACATATAACATAAAATCATTTTTCACAATTGAAGGAGATAAGGTATGGTTTTGGGAGGCAGTTATCCTTGCATAGTTGTATGTGGCTCTCCCCCCACAAACCTAATTTATGTGATGATATTACATAAAACTCTAGCTGATAATTAAGAAAATCAGATGCACCTCCAACTAAACAAAACTAATTAACATAATTAAGATAGCTTACCCTATCTCATTCAATAGGGAGACCAGTAACCTTGAGGAATATTGGAGCCCATAAGTTGTATGGTTTAGTCTTCAATTCCTTTAAAGTACTGACGTTGAAAAACGACAATGTCGGGCGTACTCCATAACATCGGAGAATTAAGAGTACGCAGCATCAGTCATCTACCAACGATCAATAGGGAGCCCAATAACTTTCAAGATCGCCACACTGGTCCATTGTCATGAACCTATTATTGCCGAGCGCGTTTGTGTTGTTATTTATATCCCCACTATTATAGCCCATGGCTTGCTCATTTCCTAGTCCACAACTACTTATAAGCATCGAGGACGTTACGTCCTCTTGTGGTTGTTGTGGTGTTACTCCTGATGGTGGTGGTTGTCCCATTGGCCTCATTTGTGTTGCCGTTGACCCTCTTAGGTTTAGATTCAGCCCAGAAATAGTAAAGCATTCGGATCCATTTCCATTAGGGTAGTTTAACTGGGCTGGGTGGAGAGGCATGTTCACATTACCTCTGAAAACTCTAGAAAACTCAGCAATATCATGAGCGTTGCTCATGTAATTAGGTCTTCCTAGTCCAACTGGGAATTGATAATTTGGGTCAGGTGCCATGATCTGGGGAGGCATCTGCATCACTGAGGCATGGCCAATTTCAAGATTGTAGGGATTCATCATGCCTCTCGAATGGCTGGACGACGGGTACTTCTTACCACCAGCAGTCTTTTGGAAAACTCGACATACAACCCATTCATCCTGCATATGTAATCAAGAAATTACCATTAGAAAATGTACTTCCATGAGGCAAATGTGTATTAGTTTTCTTTTGCATTAATAAATGGATCAATTAGTGATAGATTTTTGGGATAAGTCCCTCGAAATGCAACGAACTTTGCCCAAAAGTCTATTGTATGCGACCAACTTTCGACGAGGCATAAGAATGCAACCTTCTTGAAAAAGTGGGGTTTTTGATGTAACTTGCTGATGTGTCGTTCGTTGAAGGTGACACGTGGCATACGGATGTGCCACGTGGCTTACGGAGAGTTTGACAACTCATCGCCACATCAGCTAGTTACATCAAAAACCCCACTTTTTCAAGTAGGTTGCATTCTTATGCCTCGTCGAAAGTTGGTCGCATACAATAGACTTTTGGGCAAAGTTCGTTGCATTTCGAGGGACTAAGCCCTAGATTTTTCACATAAAATAATGTGATTTCCAGATACATGCGTGAAATGGGTGTCAATCTCAATCCATTTATATAGTTTTTGATACTACAGAACTTCAAGAAAATTGTGAATTTGGTGAAAAGAAATGTCAAGAACTGAGATATAAATTGAGAACAAAAGTACTTGACTCATTTAGCAAAAAAAATATACTCCGTATATAAAGATACACGTAGATTCAGAATTTGCCAACATGAAACAGAAGCTAGCATGTGAATCTCTTTTTAAAGACACTTGATGGACTACAGTATATATATAAGTGCAACCCTAGCAATAGGTACCTTGGAACTGCGAAAGGCAGATTTGGCATGAACACGATACTCATGCATAACCCAATTGGTTTTCTCACCACGAGGGGCTCTCCCTCGATAAAACACCAAAGTTTTCTTCATACCGACAAGCTCAGAGGTGGAACTGTTGAAGATCTCCTTGTCCTTACCAGTGGTTTTCCAATAGCCAGTGTTGGTGGCTCTATTTGTTCTGACTCCTGTTGGGTATTTCCTATCTCTTAGACTGAAGAAATACCATTCTTTCTCTCCCATTTTTGCCTTTCCTGTTTCGAATTCATTTACATAAATTAATTGATTAATCTCCAAATTTATGGAATGGTGAAATATTGTCACATGAAGAACAAATTAGATACATATCTTGTTTGTGCATGTGATTATAGTTATCATGCTTATTTACTCAATGAGTGATTTTCTTTTAGTTTGTTGAGAAAATTGAAGATGTGATTAACCAGTACTATAAGAAATGTCTTGCACGAAACATTACTTTCTAAAGTGTAAATCTTTTCTGAGATTTATATTTTCCTGCCAATTCTTGTTATATTAATATTCATCAACATAAATCATAATTACCCATCCTGGTTACTCAAATTCCAGCTACGTGTAGTAGAATAAAAGAAATAACGTATGGTAATTAATACCAACAATCGTGCAGAAAATTTGATAAAAACCAACAAAAATAATTTTTATTCTTATTATTTTATAATCTACACAACACCTGTGTAGCTTTTTATATTTTATTTTATGTATACCTTCTAAAGTGAATGAGTGATGATGATGATTCATTTGCATCTAACAAATGAGAAGTTAAAAAAAATAAAAAATAAAATAATAACCTTTTGTGGAACTAATCAAGAAGAAAAAGAAATAAAATTTTAAGTAATTAAGAAATGAAGATCATGCATCAATCACGCAAGTAAATCTCATCACTATATGAACATGTTTTTAGCTTCTCGTCGGTAGAAAATCAAAACCCTAATTTTCATACACGTTGGAAAGGAAAAATCTTCATCGTATTTCAGCTCTACGCTTTTAGTTATTAAACATGAGCATCGATCAAGCGTACATGAACACTATTTGAACAAACGCAACATATAACAAGGTTGTTGTAAAAGTAAGACCAAATAGTTGTAAGCACATACCAGGAAGATCCCAAGGCTCGCATTTATTAAGATCAACATCAGTAATCGCCCTTCCAGTAAAGCTTGAATCTTGTATCTTGTTTATAAGATAAGAAGTGATGAGTTCTTCATCGGTAGGATGAAACCGAAACCCTGGAGGAAGTGTTTCTACTTCCTTTTTCACTTCCCCTTCCATATTCACTACTAGATTTCTTAAAATATAATTATCTAAAACTACTAAACTACTTTTAGTCTGAATGAGTTACGTTCTAACTATACCATAATTTTGATAAAAGAGGTGAAAGGAAAAGGAAAGTACAAGTCTTAATGTTAACTCAGAGATAAGGTTTGGTATCAAGTGTTGAAGTTTTCTTACCTATAAGTTTAGAATTATGATTTTTTTTTTTTTAACTAAGAGCTATAAATTAAGAAAACAGGAAGAGAGGGGAGTTCTAGGAAGCTCTCACCTACTTTAGGTCTTAAGATATACACTTCCTTATGTGACGAAAAGTCCAATACAACCCTAGATTTCCTCATCCATTCGTGTGCCCTAGCAAATTTTCTAAGTCTTTGAAATTAATTTTCAACATAAACTATAAAAAAATAATAAAAAATACAACAGTGTTATTGTGTTACTTTAATTTCATAAATTTGTACATATAAGAATATAAATTGCAAAAAGTTCTGATTTTCTAGTCTTAATTGGTGTGTGGTTGATAACTTGTTGCAGTATGTAAAAAATATTTGGCACTCTCCCTATGTGGGATTTTACAGGATATATATATTTTTTTACTTTATTTGTAGATGAATCAAATGTGGATATAGTAAGTATTCCTTTTGCTTAGTTTCATTTTCATATATTTATTTAGTTCCATTCTTCTTCGTTGTTAAAAAAAAAAAAAATTCAAGAACTAAGAAAGTGCATGACTAACTTATTTCGATATAAATTCCCTACGATAGAAGGTCAAGAGATCGAGCTTCTTTACCACACAGATGAGGGAATCGATCGATCAAAATAGATTACAGCTTCAAAATTCTAATTACGCCAAGACATTTTGATATATAGCGCGCCTTGGAACTATACATCATAGAATAAAGTTGCAATATGTGCACAAAAAATTCTTTTCAAGTCATTTTATTGAATTTAGAAAGAAAAAAAATAATGGATTCAAAAGCGAGTTGAACCGTAATCCTATGCAAGAAGTGACAATACAACAGATTACTCAAATAAGAAAGCAGGCATGAAGTTATCTTTTCCCAAAATAATATTTGTGCACACTAACTATATTATCTAGTAATTAGGGTTTGTTTGTGATGGTACGTTGTGTTTGACTTCGCTAACAATTTTGTCACATCAAAACCAAAGTGGGTCACAAATATTGTGACTATTTACATATCTGGATCATCTACAGTCATAAAACTGTAATTGTGATGTTAGCTAGAAATCAACAATTAAATAGTTAGTACAAATTTTTCCCCAGACAAAAATTGTGGACATTTCATGCATTCAGTATCTAGTTTTCTAGTAAAAAGTTGAGTTAGGGAATTATGAAATATTAGTGTCCCCTGTGATCATCATAGATATATATAGATATATACATATATATAATTTAAGACTTCTGGAACTATTATGTAACAAAAGAATTCCTATTCTTTTGGTCACTTGTATATATATATAGTTCTGGAACCAAATTAAAACCAATTCATGGAATAAAGGAAGTGACCTAATCTTGACTACTAACATGCTTATTGCATTGCTAAATTTTTGCTTGGTGCCAAAAGGAAACAGGAGGTATTTTGTAGCACAAGTTTCATACTAGCTAAGTATTTTAGTCTATCAGTTTATGGAAACTGAGACAAATTAAACTGATACACCAACTTCATTGATATAACTTATACGTACAGGAAATAAAACTTATAAGAACAAATAATGAAATAACAAGTTTATTTAGCTCACACGCGATGTTATGTAACTATATTCGGAATAGTGAAATAAGAATCTACTCATTGTTTATATGGCCTTGTTGTATCAGTAAAGTGATCCCTTCTAGAAGTGGATTAGTTACGATTATGGACACATTTATGGGCATAAAAAAGTTTGTATATTATTGATCATAAGAGACATGCACATATATCTGCATCAGTCTGTCGTAATCCATAATTTACTTGTCCTGCACTTCGAAATTTAATTGATCTGGAATCAAGTCTTAATCACTCTTATTACCTGCCTTATAACTCAGTTTGTTCTCTATTGTATGTGACGTAACAGCTACGTGTCATCGTAAATTGATGAACTTTGATTTCTATTGTTTGAACATAAGTGCAGCCAACTTTATGATCAGTATGATCAAATATGATTTTTTGATCAGAATTATTTTATGAAACTAGGCCTAAATATATGAATGGCGCAAATGATAAATTGATTAGTGAGAATGAGTGTAATCCATGTGCCATGTATTGTATGGGAAAAACGGTTAGAAGACCTAAAAATGTAAGCCTAAATTAGGTCTAATAAAACTATTGGTGCAAATGTGAAATTGATTGGTAAATGTAAGGAGAGATGATTAGTGGAATACACATGTCATACAATGAATGTTTAGGCATAGTTTTATGTCTATATAATTAGTCATATATAGCATAACTCATGTTTAGGTCTAATTTTTAGGCTCATTTTGCATTACTCTTATTCTATTCAAGTCATACACTTACTAATTGTCGTGCCTTTCTGTATAAGCTTTTGAAGTTGTTCAAAACGTACCATATAGTCTAGCTTGAAAGAAATTTCAAACATTAGCGGTCTCGTTGTTCACATTAAAAGAGACGGGCAATTGACAGAAGACCAATGGATATAAAAATGATTTCTAAGAGATATATAGTGATCCGTTTGAAGACCGTTCGTTATAAGTATACAATATTATCTCAAAAAGGCCCGGTCGTTAGATTTATGTGGTCATGTTGACACAAGCGTATGTTTAAGTCTTATACGGAACCATGTTGAAAACAAAGTTCAAATCATCTTCGATATCTCCATATAAACAAATACGTTGCTTGCTAGTTTGGGCAAACAAGGAACATGATGTGCACAACTAAATAACTCACGACGCGCTTTCATGGAAATTAAACAATATCTTAGTGGTAATCGTTTACCAACGACTTTGTCGACACATGACAGGGGTCAATTAGTTGAAAGGAACTTGTCACCAAGAGCCTCTCTTTAACTCTATAGTAAGAAACACTCAAGAAAAATAGGCTAATACCTAATAGTAATAAAAACGGATCCCTCCATGCAAGCTACTTGTCAAACACTTCACATATAAAAACTACATATGTATTAAAATATTACAGCTAGCTAGCTAGTTGTCTTAATTATCATGGATCAATCATTGTTTAAATGAATGATATCATGTAATTATAAGTAAAAGGCTGTTTGTAGTATGTAGTATGTAGCTAGATGCATATAAACATACTAGAGTGATCAATTTCAAGTAAAGTGTAAGAGACCATATAAAACCGGATATGCTATCTTAACGTCTGCAGGCAGCTGATATGCATTTTAAGATAGTATGTTATATACACAAATTAGGCAAACTATTCAAAAGGGTATATATACATATGATCAGAATAAGAGAAGATATATATATAGTCTTTATTTGATCAATGTTTCATAAGCTTAATTTCATATTTACATAGTTATAAACATGTTAAGTTCATGGAAGATGAATGATAAGCCTAAACACATTGGGCGTCGATCAGTCGTCACTATTTTGAACATTTCGTATCATTTGGTATTTCATTTTCTCCTTTAATTTGGTCTGTTTTCTGTTTTAAAAATACCAATCATTAGTAGTTATTCAAAAGTGCAAAAACGGAAATGAAAATAGCTATGGGTTTAACATCAAATATTTAATTATGATGTATTTTTAAGAAAGAAGTGAATAACTAAATACATTAGTTAATAGGAATCGTCGATCAGTTTAAAGATGGAAAACAAATATATGTACTGAAGTATACGTCTAAATGAAGGAGAGAATGATATGTTGAACTAATAAAAAAATGAAATAGGCCTCAATACTAAAAATCAAGACTGAAAGTGAAATATAACAGAGATCAAGCTATATATATATCTTATCATAAAAATGAATTATAGGAATGAATGAGGATATATCTTATATATTCTACATATATTTTGAGTTTATGTCATATACTCTAAATTATTCTTCATTCATGTATCAATGTATGAAATATACAGCGTTTTGATTCTGCAGGGTATATCGTACCAACGATATATATGTGCTTTATTTACGCGTTACTAAACGATAATATTAGTGTAGGATTATCTAATAAGTTCTTTTCTAGGATAATTAAGTTTTATTCATACAGGTATCGCTTGTTAGGCTGCTCAAATTCATAAGAATATATGTTCATCTTGGTCTTCATGAATGTGTGTGTTCGTTGTTAAGTTGATTCTATCAACCTAAAAGTTGATGCTTGTGACTTGCTTCCGCATTATTGCGATCTGCTTCCGCCTTCTTGCGACTTGCTTCCGCTACCCGGACACAAAAAGCACGTTCTCGGTCATTGTTAATTTCCTTTGTAGTGTGGGTCGCAAGACACAAGATTTGAGTCGCAAGTCGCAGCTTGTGACTTGCTTCATGATGGGATAAAATTGTCAAGCTTTTATTTTTTGGAGGCAAATTCATATATCCCTTATTTATTTTTTTTGGCAAATCCATTAATTTCCCATATATTTTTATCTGTACACACCGTGGGTTTACTTTACTAGTCAAAACTCAAAAGTCAAAACAATGGTACCACGACCCATTTTTCTATAGGCATGATTTTTACATGGGCCTAAAGCCCAAACCTGGACATGCACCACGTTATACCGAAATTATAAATACTCCAATCCTTCCCAAAATAATTATTTTGTTTTGACTTTTTGAAGTCTTTACTTTTTAACTTTGACCTTAAATATTTTGTTTGTGTTATATAATACTTGATGCAAAATACATGAATATATTGGGTTTTAAATGTATTTCATTGATATAATTTTCATCAAATATTATATAACACAAATTAAATATTTAAGGTCAAAGTTGAAAAGTAAAGACCGCAAAAAGTCAAAATTGAACTATTATTTTGGGACGAAGGTAGTAGATACTTGTAAACAGTTTATATTCAATCTTTATTAGAATTCGTATTCACTTTAGATTTTCTTTTTTTTTTTTTGTTCTAGGCAATAAACTCACACACCTACCACAAATTACATACATGTCACGAATATGTACGTATATCCAACCAAAATACATACATTTTGTCACAAATATACAACCTCATTGTTGGAGTGGAGTTCACATCAATACGGCCAATTGGTTACCCCCTTTGGTTAGAATTCCTTTTCATAATGAAAGAAAAAAATAATAAACCCACCAAATGTTTAGTATACTAATGAACTTTTGTAGTTTTGTTACATATGTTTATCATTTGCTGTCAAATTATATCCTGTGAAAGAGCATTTAAAAGAATTTGATAAATTATTAATAAAAACATATTGCTAATCATAGCCTTGAGCCTTAATTTCTGATAATGCTTCATGTTCGATAGAAGTTCATTCAGAGTAAAAGCAAGCAATCACCTGAACCCAGATTAAATTAAAGCAAAACAATAAGTTACAACCACATGAACAATGACTATGATACACAACTCTATCATACTACTACTTTTCCTTCCTTTTCGGTCTGTTTTCTATACATTACAAACATACATACAACAGCCTTTAAAGACAGACACGTAAATCTCTACATGCAGCCAACGTGCAGAACGTATCAGTTCTATCTGCAGAACGCAAAAACAAGAATTACAAATAAGTACAAAAACAAAAAATAATAATCTCAAACCCTAGTAACTTGGTATTATTCCAATGCTAGTGAAGACCCAAAATTCCTAAACAATATTGAAAAGGATTCAATAAAAAAATGTTCAATCTCCTGACAATATTAAGGAACTGCCTACCTTAACTTCATGTCTAAAGAAAAGCATTGATCTTGGGCATATTACTACTCCTTGTTGGGATGGGCACGTTTGGCCTTGCGACGTTGTTGGTTTGGATTGGCATTTGGTCTTATAGCCTTTTTACTGTATCGGACGCGAATTTGAAAAATTATTTACGTTCTTGAGTAAAAAGATATGAAGTGAAATATCAACCATCGGAAGTTCTTTAATACATCAATGTTTAAGAGAGAGATGGAAAAGGGAAATAAACTTACAAAAAGATTGCGGATAGAGTTTTCAACAGGATTATTATAGGCAGGGCCAACAATGCAGAGGCCTACAACATATATATAGGTGAAATAGAATTATTAGCTTAAAGGGAAACCTGTAAAAGAAAGATTAAATGGGTCCATACTCCATAGTCAACAAGGATGTATTTCTAATGTATAAAACTTCCGATCTGTTTATTCAAACATTACAAATAATTGAGATAATATAATATAACTGATCAGAAAATGACATGTTAATGGTGTATTATGGACAAAAGGTGTTTCGGGTCAACCAACCCAACCCGCACTTAAAAATTGCCCATTTTACATTCTTTAACTAAACCATCTGACGAGCTCAGTTTCCCATCTCTAGCAAATGCATACAGAGCGGAAGAACAGAGAGAGAGAGAGAGAGAGAGAGCGAGAGAGACGTACAGAAAACCACACCAACTCTTTAGTTGCAAGAGCTTTGCTGATGTCGTGCCTTTTCAGCGATTCTTCAACGATGCCTTGAACCTTCAGTAGAAGAGCACTTTGACATATTAATCAGGGATTGAACAAATATAACCAACATATGTATCACTTTAAAAAGACATGATATTCCTAAAATACTGATCCACATGATTTATAATATGCAATAGACAGTTGCACAGATAAACTTGTAAAGGGCATCACATTCCAGTAAAGGTGGCAATTTTGACCCATTTACATTCAAGTGGGTCAACTTGGGTTATGTTTTATCTTCAACGAGTAAATTTGGGTTAAGCTAAAAGGTTTAACCAAAAAGGAAACATATCAAATAGGTTAATCGGGTCAAAGGAAAGCCGTCTGATATGTACTCAAATGCATATACCTCGTAAATCGCAGTATTGATTTTGACCCCATTCCCCCACCCCCCATCTCTTACACATCTAGTTAAGAACTTTATTGCCTACAAGCTTACATATCTGATTCAGCTACATCAGGGACAAAAACTACGAACAACAAGCAATTGCAAAACCCATGAAATTCTTACACGATTATGGTATCTGGTTGCAGATTCTAGAAACTTCCCATAAGCTACAACTGCTTCCTTCGTGTAAGGAGCCACTGTTTCCCGAGCTTTATCAAGATGAGGCTTTGTTGCAGTGGCAATATGATCGATGTATGGGTTGCAGACATTCTTGGCACTCTGCTCCCAGATAATTCTCTAATTAGGACATAACGTAATCAAGGAGAAAGCAAGGTTTATCAAAACGTACCTGAAAGTGAGGGTCTACAGCTTCCTTAATTTTAATAATGTGCGGAGTTAAAGCATCCTTGGATTTAATATAAACCTCTTTTGTCTTGTTGGTCAATGATTTCAGTTGTGGTTCAACGTTCGTTGTTATCAACACCCATTGTTCCCATGCAGCTGGAACCCATTTCTGTGTATTATTAGAAGAGCAACATCCAACATAGTTAGAAATTTCAAGAGCTTTAGTAATCCAATGAATTACAGAACAAGGAATAGAGTTGTACAAGGAAAAATAATACTATATACAGGATCCTCAAGCAGGTTTTGAAAATGCTGCACTCTAATTCTAAATTTGCTTACTACCACTGAAGAATAGTACTGAAAATATATTAAACTTGATCCAAAATGCTATTGTATGTATCCTATTACTTCTTCATTGTGTACCAATTTACAAATTATAAGAGGTCGGATATATGCAATAGCAATAATTGGAAGTGTGATACATACAATAGAAACTTATATAAATGGATATTCACAATAGAAGTTTGGGTAAAGTCTGACACATTTTCAGACATTTAACCCTTATATATCCAAAGTAAGCACAAATTTCATACTAGACACACAACCATGATACATGCATTAAACCAAATAAAAAATTACATAACACTTCATAGGGCAACAATCCAACAAAAAGACCGAATGTAACCATCTACATCATGAATCTCAATATAATGTAATCATATACACAATAACAATTTCAAGATAACTGAAATTAGAAAGTCGATCACGTACAGTTTTGATTGTCTGCACATGTGGTTCAGCCCATTTTTCAGCTTGTGCCTTTTTTTCCAATGCCTGCCACAGCAAAAGAAAGAATGAACAGTGCTGCCACAATGAGTAAAATACCTTTTAGCAAGCGATAAAACAAAGGATTTCCAACAAAACTACCTTTTGCCTAAGTGAATCAAAAGCAGGTTTTCCATGCTGTTTCAAGTGGCTCTCTGCATTAGACTGCAATATTGTAACGTAGTCAAAGTCTAAATCGATTTTTCTAATGGCCACAAATGTCACACGATGAAAGCAATTACTGAAAACAAACCAAACGAGCAGAAAGCCAAGGTGGTAGCCAAGCACCATGAACCTGAGTATTCATCAAAACCAAAATAAGGTTTCTTATATGCACCAGATGACAGTCTACGTGTTTATAATGAGCTAATGGCATTGAAAGATAGCTAACTTTCAGGTTTTACCTCGGTCAGTTCTTTAAGTTTCAATGTTGCTTCGAATTTAGCCTGCTTAAGTTCCTCCTGCATATGATCATATATGTAAATACAATTCTAGATCTCATATTTAAAGCAGTATATCAAACACCACTCTTATGAACATACCTCCGCGATTTTAAGAGCACGCTCAGTTTTCTGAAGTTTTGCTTTCTGTTCATCAACAACTTGTTGAAGCTAAAACAAAATACAAAAAAATATTGTAATTAGCAGGGGAAAAAGTTAATACTTCACGATATATTCAAACTTAATCCTCTTTGTGGCAACAAAATGTGCAATTTAAGGTCTAATTCCAAAACAACTTACCTTGTGAACTTTTGGGGTTAAATCTTGCACCTGCTCCTCCAACTCTTTAGTCCGGCTTTCCAAGGCTTCCCTTAAGTCGTTTTTCAACTTTACCTCCGTTTGTAGTTTCTCCACCTGCAATAACATCAATAATCATACAACAACACTAATCTTAACAAAGTTTGGTGAAACAACAAGTAAAGCAAACCTGTTTTTCCAACTCGTTAGCCCGTGTATGAGCTAATTTAACCTCTTCATTACCATCTAATGACCCTTTAACCTGTTGACAAAACAATGGGCCATTGCTTAACAATTAACATACCAGAATAATTCATTTACCTCGGTAAATGAAAACAAAGGTCAACTCATGGAAAATTTATCAAGTTTTACCCAAAATTCTAATGTTTTTACCCAACTCTACCAACTTCTTTTATATGTATCAAACTTCAGATGATTGTTATTTTATCTATCTGACCTAACTTTATAAACTGGTGATGTGCCACAGGCTTTGATGACTTGTTGGATAACATGGCTAATCATATGGTTGCCATGTCAGCAACAAATAGTGGTCACCTAATAAAGTAGTATACATTGGCAACAACTAAAGTTTGATGTAGTTCAACCCTAAAAACAGAACTGAAATCCAAAACTCATTGGAGATTTACATTTACCTCAAGCGAAGCTACCTCATTCCGTAACGATGCAATACTATCCGATTTCGCTTCGATTATCTTCTCTTTGTCTACAATTGCCTTTTCTTTATGAGCAATTGCCTCATCTTTACTTTTCAACTCATGATTCTTCTTCTCAATAAGTGATTCTACAAAACCAGTTATTACATCACTACATTACCAAAAACAGAAAAACAAACAATTCACTACCATAACAAACTTCCATTTTTAAAGTACATGATCAAACAAAAACAGAGCTTTTAAATTCCACACGCTACTGTAATTCTCCCTACATTTTTTACTTAACCCTCAAGTTTACTACTATACTAACTTAAGTAAATACTTAAACAGGTAACGAAACTTTTATAAAAAGGTAAAGTAACAGGACAAACCAAGTGATTGGATCTTGGAGTTAAGCTTATCGAATTCGATTCGAAACGTTTGGGAATCAACTGAAACTGGTTCAACAGAAGTATCGGCTTGAGTTAAAGTGAGAATTAAGGAGATTAACAGGAAGGAATGGCATAGTTTTGAGGATGCCATAATTGGGGTTTTTTTTGGGGGGGAGAAGTCAAGTTGTTGGAAGTGGTTGGGAGTTTTGCAGGGACTGGTGATGAATCAATCTTTGTTTGTTAAGTTTCTATATCTGTGTTGTGTCTATGTTTGAAAACGTGGCGTTCCTTGAAAGTAACAATTTTTATGGTACACGTGGCGGGAGATACGCAGGTGATTAGATATACAAACCAGATTTAGGGGGCTGTTTATTTTTTTTCCTATTAAGTGTTGTTTACATGTGATGTCTGTCTGGATAAATATGTCTGTTTATAACAAGTGCTGTTTATGTAAATGTAATTTTTGTTTCGACCAAAATGATGAACTTAAATGATATAAAGTTTGAATAAAAAATGACGTGTTCAAATTCTATTGGAGAAAAAATGTTGAAAAAAATGTATATTTATCATTAAGTGCCTCTTTTTGGTAAGGGCTTCATTTTTCCTCCTATTTCAGAAACAGACATTCCTTTCAGATTAAGTGAAAAAGAAACAGCAATTTATCTGTCTTGATTAAGAAGTGTCTAGAAACAGCTCATTAAGTGGAAAGTAAACAGGCCCTTAGTTTTACTTTTACCTCCGCTTTATGTTTTAACTTATTTCTGTTTTGCGTGTAGCTTTTAGAAGCTTTAGCTTTTGATTGTCGTTTTAAAAGCTTCTATACAAATAAAAGCTTTGTTTGATAACAAGAGCTATATAGCTTTGTATTTTGAAAGAAAAAGCTCCAGCATGAAAAGCTAATCAACGAAACGTTTAATTTTTTATGGAGCTTTTGATAATTACAATTACATTAATACCCTTAGAATAAGTCGGCCATGACACTGATTTGTAGCTTCTGGAATGCTATTCACTTTACTTTAATATTCTTTCATAATAACTTTATATACGTTAAATTAAATTGATGATAAAACTAGCTGAAACGTCCAAATATATTCCTTAAATAAAATATAAGAGCTTCGTTAAAAGATGATGCTGTAAGAAATTCATGACACTACTGAAACTACAATTGCTACTTGAATTTGAAACTTAGATACTATTTTTCTTCTTTCTTTAATTTAATGATGACTAACATTATGATATTATTATAAGTTTACATTATTTAGCTACAATTAAAGATGGTATGAAATACACGTAGAAAATCATTGTTTAAGAGCATAAAGAAGAGTTCAATTGAGACCATTTATTTTGTGTGAGAATGGGGGAACCAACCGCAATATGTCATGTGTCACTTTTTTCTCTCCCATCCACGTTTTTAAAAATTAAATATCTCATAAACAACAAGTCGAAAAATCATGAAAATTGCACCATATTTTTCAGCGTTTTATCCTCTTCGATTTGCCGTCCATCAAGGCATACTTCCGACGAATTTTTTTTTTCATTTTTTTGGTGGGTTTTACATATTAGTAACACAGAGGTGGGTTCAATGAAGACTACTATATATTTGAAGAATGAAAGAACCAATAACAATAAAGCATTCTAATTAAGTATGGAGGGGTATTTCAGTCATTGCATAAATTAATTTAATAAAAACAGATACAAAGATATTGCTGCAGAACGTTCTTCCCCAAAAAAATACTACAGTAGAAATTAGGGTTCTCTCCAATTCAACATGAATCTACAAATCATCAGGTAATTCGAACGCAATTTGTACTTAAAACGTAATCCGAATCGAGTACTCATGATACATAACATTAATCGGTAATTATTTGACCACGATTTTATCGAATTGTAAAAAAGCGCAATTTTTACTTTTTTATGAAATAGCATATGAAAACGTAAAATTGGATTGCGATTCATACTTTAAAACATAATCCGAATCACTTGATCATGATAAACAATATCAATAAGTATCAATTTATTCGTGATCTTGGTTGAATAAGAAAAATCACGTTTCTTATTTTGTTTATGAAATCACATCTGATTATCGTGAAATTCGACTGTGACTCATGCTTCAAAATGTAATTTGAATCACATGATTATGATAAACAACATTAATCAGTGTCAATTTGTTCACACGATTGTGATCGAATCGAAAACATGTGATTTTTGGTTTTTTATGACATCACAACTGATGATCCATGAAATTCCAATTACATGTAATTGTGTTAGTAAAGTCACATGTAATGTTATAACTAATTCAAACACATGATCATCATCAGAAACGTTTTTCAGCATCATCATCAATATGAATTTGATCCTTACGATGATAGATTGGAAAAAAGATCTATTTTTCTAATTATCGAATCACATGTTATAACTGATGAACTAGATGTGATTTAGATGATAAACATGAAGGTACAACACATATTTTCATCAATCATTCATTGGAATTGAAAGAGAAAAGAAGCACACTTATATATTTTTCTAGTTTTGATGAATTTTTTGGTTGCACACCATATGTTCGATGAAATGCGTAAGTAGTCTCACATATGATTTTCATGTGATTATCACATGTGATTGATTAACAATTGGTTTGTTTTTAACATGAATTTGTATCATGAATTTTACAAGCCAATCATAAATGAAATTATATCAGAAAAAATCTAATTTTAATTTAATCAAGCTGATAAAAATAGAAAGTATGGCTAATAAAGCTGATACAGTTTTAATGTTTGATCTGAAGAATGTGAAATAAGTTTATAAAATAGAAAGTGGATCCAAAATTAAAATTACATATGACTCTCCCTATATAATATGCATGTGTTAGTAATCCATTATCACATCCAATTGCTTTTATAAAAATCACATGTGATTCTATGTAATAGTGTCAGTTAAAGGTTCAAAATTAACTAGTGAAATCAGATATGACATCATCTCATTAGACGCAACGTTTAATACGAACAAATAAGTATAGCAAGCGATTTATAGTACACATGTGCTTTATGAATTAATCACATGTGATTTTTTTGCTATTTTTTCATGTAATAACTGATGTTGAATCACAAGTGATGTTATGAAAAATCACATGTGATGTTATGAAAAATCACAAGTGATGTGGTAGCGTAATTGTTATTGTGAACAATTTTTAGTAGTTATTTAACAATGATCTAATGTGTTTTATGAATAATCACATGTGATTTAGGGTAAAAACTCATATATGTAAAATCACATGTGATTTTAGGTAAAATCACATTTGATTATGAATAATCACATGTGATTTTAGGTAAAACTCATGTGATTATATATAAAATCACATGTGATTTTAGGGGTAAAAACTCATGTGATTATAGGTAACATCACATGTGATTTTAGGTAAAATCACATATGATTATGAATTTTACATGTGATATCACATGTGATTTCACATGTGATTTTAGGCAAAAATTACATGTGATTTAGGTAAAATCACATATGATTATGAATAATCACATGTGATTTTGGGTAAAAATTCATGTGATTTATGAACAATCATATGCGATTTTAGGTAAAATCACATGTGATTATGATTTTAGGTAAAAACTCATGTGGTTTATGAATAATCATATGTGATTTTAGATAGAATCATATGTGTTATCATAAACGTAGTATTACTTAAAAAAATCACATATGATTTTACTTAAAATTCTCATAAACATATCATTACATATAAATGTCACATGTGATACCAACGACTACCATATGTGTTACCAACGACTACAACATGTGTTACTACAAGTTAACCAACTTTAAGTTACTATGTGATACTTCTGATACTATACTTTGAGTTCTAACATATTGTTCCCAAGTAGTAGAAGCAATACTAGTTTCATATTTATGAGTTCATCCACTATGTACGTAGGCACGTAGCACCCCTAAATACATACCCTCAAAATTTTACTTTGTTTTCAACTCTGTATGTGGTATATTGCTATTTGCTATTACATCTATAATCCAACAATGTCAATTCAATCGATTCAATCATTTGATTTATTCTTCAAGAAAGACTTCGTATGAAGGTTTAGGGAAACCTTTATTTTCTACCACTTTATATGAATATAAAACAATCTATTTGCGTGTTAATAACAGTATTGCGGTTCACATACGGAGGTAACGATGACCGCAGAGGTTCACGATCGAGGTCGAATCGAATATAAGTTTGAACGAATAATTACGGCGATATAATTAAACCGATGACTACGAAGATAAAGATTGATCAATTTATGTCCCCTTTCACCACCACTATCCATCTACCACTGTCACTATCTTCCCGTCGATTTGTAATTTCTAAATCATTTGAGCTACTAAATTCACATTTCTCAAATCAATATCTTTAATTTTCCACTAAAGCCCAATTATCAATTAAATAATCACGCTTGCTCATCAAAAATTAAACCATGTACGATTGCTAGTATTTCATCTTCAAAAGAAAAAAAACTACCTACAACAAATCAAGTTTGAAACTTCCTGTAATTTCTCTGGTAGAGGTTAGATCTATGGAGCGAGTTCAAGTTCCTTAACGTATTCTCCAGTCAAAGTGTTCCGTTTATTTTTCATCGCCAATTTCTTTATTCCGTCAACTACGTTCACCTTTTCGTTCTTCACCATCAAAGTTTGATCCCGACGGCGGCGAAGGCTGCTGGCCGTGGTGGTTGATGGTTACGATGGTGACTATTGATTGCTCTTTAATGGAACCAGAATAACTTAAGAATGTTGATCTCAACCGATTGATTGAATCGAGGGTTAAAAAATATTGAAGTGAGCAGAAATTGCTTTATTTTGATTTGATAATTGATAAGGAACATGACGTCGAGACCAGTAAAAGGTAACAAGGATACAGTCTGTGTTAAGGGAAATGACAACTATGCCCCTCCGCCCAAAATAAAGAATCAGCTCTCCTTAAATTATATTTTAAGGGATTTATTATGGACCATTGATTAACTTGATCTAAGGGTGGAGATGTATTCCTTCATTCTTCATTTATTTAGCATTCTTAAATGAACTTTCCTCTAGTAACACATGTGATAGTGATTGATTATACATTTGATTTAGGGTTTAGGGTTAGGGTTTAGAGTTAGGGTTTAGAGTTAGGGTTTAGCAGGGTTTAGTGTTAGGGTTTAGCAGGGTTTAAGGTTTAGTATGATTTAGGGTTTAGAGTTTTATAAAGCGTTTAGTGTTTAGGGTTTGGGGTTTAGGGGTTAGGGTTTAGGGTTTAGGGTTGGAAGTTTGGGGTTTCGGGACGAAACCCCAAACTTCCAACCCTAAACCCTAACCCCTAAACCCTAAACGCAACACTGTAACACACGTGTTAGTAATGTGAAACCCACTAAAAATAATGAAAAAAAAAAACTCGTCGAAAGTATGCCTTAATGGACGGCAAATCGAAGAGGATCAAACGCTGAATCTAATGGTGCAATTTTTATAATTTTTCGATTTGTCGTTTGTGAGATATTTAACTTAAGGGGTAAATGGGTTTTGTATTCTCTTTGTACACATGGCACCATATCATTGGTTCCTCTATTCTCACACAAATTTTTAGTCTCATTTGAACCTTACCCTAAGAGCATATTATGCTTCGGTTTGCCCCAGTTTTAATCTTACTTTTATATAAAAAAGAATATATTAACCAATTGATAAGTACTTTATTTATTCGATGAATACTATTTACTAATTTATTGTTTAGCTATGTTCATCATTTATATTTATATTGACATCCTTTAATGTCATTTTACATTTTGAAGTTACAACTAGTTTACCAAACAGTTTTATACGAATAAAGTTACAGCCTACAGCTCCATCTTACAGCTACAACCTACAGTTATTTTACCATGTGAAATGTTACCTTGTTATTTTTGATATTTTAATTTTAAATATAAAAATTATGATACACTCCCTCTGTCCTACCCAAAGTGTCATGTTTTAACTTTTTGAATTTTTTCTTTTTCAACTTTGACCTTAAATATTTTTGTTTATGTTATATAATGAATAACGAAAATTATACCAAAGAAAACACATTCACTTATATATTTTGCATCAAGTATTATATAACACAAACAAATATATTTAAGGTCAAAGTTGAAAAAAAAGACTTTAAAAAGTCAAAACATGATACTTTGGGTGGGACGGAAAGAGTATTTGTTAAGTAATACTCCATAACTTAAATTTTGATGAGAGGTTGATTACTTAAAGTATTAAAAATTGAAAATGACAAGTTAATACATATCTGTATATTCATTCATGATGATCGATAACTAGTTAATTAATGAATATTTAATCCGTCTTAATTTAATCATCCACTACAAATATACACACAGTTGTAAAAAAGTACATTAATTGTACTGTTGATCAATAAGAATTTATCATTCTCCAATTAGTTGAAACTAAATAAACAATTATTTTGAATCATTAGAAAAAATGAATAATAAATTTGAAATGTAAATAATATTTTTTTATACTTTTCGAATATAGCCAAAACTCCACATATCCAATGAATTTTTATGGACAAATAAAACTATCTGAACTATAATAAATTCTAAAAAAATATATTATTGTTCACTGTCTAAAACTATTAAGTACTTTTAGTTTTATCCCTTTTTAAATTATTTATTATATCTCATAAATCTAATAGTCTTTTATCTTGTGTTTCATTTGAACCATTATATAATGGGTTTATGGACCAGATCACCAACGCACTTTACTTTTGTCCCAATGTCACCAATGAACCAGTTTTATTACCAAGGTCGACACCAAACTTTTTACTTTTGTCTCAATATCACCAACGAACTAATTTTATTACCAATGTCGACAACGAACTTGTTAAATATGTTTTGAGGTCACCAAAATACTTTTTTAATGAGCTACGTTTTGAATTTGTTGATGTGGTGTTGCCATGCATTTCATTTATGTAACATCCATTCCCCGGGTCTGGTAGTATTCTAATATTTTCTGATGGTGAATTATTTTTATTGTGTCAGAAAATAGTTTCGGTGTGTTTTAGTCAAATAAATGACGAAAAGAGTTGAATAATTTATTGTGACTAGTAAATTGTTAATTGTTTTAAATTAACATAGTTGATGGTAAAATAAAATAATTTTTCCTCGCTAATGGTTTTTCAGTTCCAGACAATAGATTTAAAAGGGGACAAAACTAGTACACATATTTTTAATATATGTGTGTAATACGTATTAATATTCACAAAAACTCCAGAAATGTCGATTGTGTACGAGAGAAAGATCATAAACCTTAATTAAGCCCTAAATCATCAAAATTCTTGAAAAATCAAAGTGTTCTTTCTCCTGTTCTTCTCTGGTCGAACCCAGCACACCACAGGGACGATTTTAAGGTTTCAAAACAAGGTCTGAGGTGAAATTGAAGCTTGAGAACTATGAATTAAGCTCAAAAATGTGATTTGATCATTCCATCATCATCATAAACACTTTGTAAGTCTTAATTCTTGATTTTCATATAAACCTAGAAATGGGTTTTTGAGTATTTGATGAAATTAGCTTGATTAACTTGAAATTGAAGGTTGTAATGCTTGTATAGTTGTTATTTGATGCTTATATGAGGATTATAAGCTAAGCTATTACTAAGAAATGAAGAAAATGATATATGATCATTAAGGGATTAATTGATTATTATGGATTATGATTTATAATCTTAATCTAATGAAGTGTAGTTGATAATTGTTATTAATGATCATATTAGGGTTGATTCATGATGATGATTAATTGTGTTCAAGCTAAAATGTGTAAAGTTGATTATGATGATTATGAAGTGTTTGATGAATTATTGATGTTAGAGGTTAATAATCTTGGTAATGATTTAACCATGTTGATTAATGATAATTAAAGTTGGTTAAAATGATGATGTAATACTACGATCATAATTTGATAAGTGATGATGAACTAATGATGTTAAAAGTGATTATTCATACTCTTGGAATGAATTATGTGAAATTACTATAAGTAATAACTTGGTTGATGTGTAGTTGAAAAGTGGTTATCATGATATCTGATCATGATTAGGTGATAATTCAAGAAGTAAGAATTTGGTATTGATAATTGGAATTGTTGGTGTAAATCTATTGGATTAATGTTATATAGATTTTGAGACAAGTGACTGACTTGTGTTATTCTGTTGTATTCTCAGATTTGAAGAAGACTCAGTGATATTAGACTACTGAGTGGACGACTGAGGTATTCGGTGAGTGGATCTATAAACCTCAGTGTGATTTAGTTGTAACAGGTTTGGTTACAACGGGTAAACGTATTATTATTGATTCAGTTGCCATGATTATTTCGGTTTAATAATAATACTGTTGATAGACTGTTAGTCTGATATGATATATGATGACTCTGTAGCTATGTGATCACTTGTTGTATTGCCTTTGGGCACCAGCTGATTCAGAGGCCATCAGATGTCTGGGCTGGGCTTGGGTTTGCTATAGTGTTGGATAACACAGGGTCTTAGTACAAGTATTATTGTCGTAGCCTGTGTTATTTGGGTTATAGCACCAAGTTGTCGGTTAAACCTCTGTATGGGCCTGTAGTGGTTTTAAAGTGTTCTTTGAGAAGGTGATACCTCAAGAACCACCGGTCCTCTTTGACGCCAGTTGATTGTAATGTGATAAGTTGTAAACAGGTGTGTTGTGTGCATATGGTTAGTTGTTGTGCCCAAAGTTGTTATGCTAAGTTGGGCTGTTGTTTATTGATTTACTCACTTAGCTTTGAGCTAATCCTCCACATTAATACTTCTTGCAGGTTATGGATACAATATGGGTGGGCAAGAAGTTAGACTGGAAGGAATGTTTGACAATTAGGCGTTACTCTGATATTTGAATTGTGTAAACAAGTGTTAACTTTTGTTTTACATAACACCCAATTTGATAAACTGTAATTCGAATTAGTTTGATTTTATAAGTATAGGAAATGATGTAACTTGCAAAGGTTGAAATTTGGACTAACGCTTCCGACATATTATATTTAAATGGTTGTAAAACGAGGGGTGTTATAAGTTGGTATCAGAGCATGAGTTTGGGTGAATTGTACATTATAAGATGTTCAATCCCAAACTTGGAATTGTGTCAAGTCAAACATTCCAGGGTGTAAGATTAGTAGTTGTATGAGAGAGTGGTTATTAAATGTGTACTAACCTATAACAAGTTGCAAGATTGTTGTTTTGGTTGCAGAGATGGAGGAATATGAGGAACCCAAGGGTATTCTCAATGATTTCTCAATACTAGTGGGCATAAGTGTATCAGGTACTTTTCGATAAGCTTGGTGTATTTAAATAAGCTTGAATTATTTACTTTGCTAAGATGATTATGATTAGTAGTAAAGTAAATTGAGTCAGACTGATATGAACCCCAAGTTGTAAGTCATTGATGATTATTACTTGTTAATGTGATGATAGGAATATTAATGAGTCATTTTGAATGAACTTGAAATGATTAAATAGGTATTGAGTTGTGTAGACACATTGTTGAATAAGGTGTAATAGTTGTGTTATGTGGATTTAAATGTGTCTACACTATGAAATTAAAGTATGAAATCGGTTGTATGAGTTGTGTATGTGGAATTACTTGCTCTTGTGGAATAATGATTTTAGGAGCAATATGATTGAGTGTAGTAGTAGATCTTGATAAACAAAGTTGATATGACTCCAAGTAGTGAAATTAATGAGCTGTTGGTATATCTCAATGGATGTGATTTAGAGTCATGTTGTTGTTTAATCTAAAAAAGTGTCCATTGATTGGAATGTGTGCCTTTGACTAGGAAAAGTCAAAGTTGAAATTGGTAGAGTCAAATTGTGTAATGACTATGTTGTAAAGTGATAAATGTGGCTAGATGTTTGTGTGTAGTATTGATCATGATTTAGGTTGAATTATGATCAAGGTATTAAAAGTGGTAAAGTAGAAAGTTAAAGTGGTCAACGAGCCTTGATATGCGTTGACAAGTTTGGAAAAAGTAAATGTTGAATACTTGTTGTAATTGGTGTAGAGATGATGGATTTATGTGAAATTGGTGTTATATGGGTATAATGTGACACCGGTAGTGAAAATGATTTAGTTTGACTTAGAATAGTCAAAGGAATATGTAATGGGTAATGGAATAGTGATCATATGGGCGGAAACCCAAACAGGTTGTTAAAGTGCCCAAATGGGTCACTTGAGGGTTAATGTGACAACCGGCAAAATTTCTGATTTAACTCCGCTCAGGTAATAAACTTGGAGAATTTTTTTTTTTTACTTAGATAAACTATAAGATTAGTGATTAACGCCTATAATTAAATAACATTGAATTTAGGCGTCCTATCATTACAACCCGACACTAAGCAATCGAATATTCAAGGATATGCATAATGTGACCAAATGTTTACGTCTATGTTATTGATTTATTTAGTAAACACTAATCTAAGATATATATATATATATATATATATATATATATATATATATATATATATATATATATATATATATATATATATATATATGTGGTACAAGAATGTGATTTTGATGACACTTACTTGCATGAAAGAAACCTCTCATCACCTTGCATGGAATAACATCATAATAATTAAATAAATACTTATACATAAATTAATTAAAAACTTAATTAACTAATAAAATAAAATCAGATTTTTTTTACATTAAATTAATTAAATTAATTAAATACACCATTTAAACACCAATTAATCACCTCCCACCCTTTTAAATCACCTCCTTTCTCCACCAATCACCACCCTCACCCTTTCCTCCCAACCCCCCCCCCCCCCCCCCTTCCATTATCCTATTTAAGAAACCCTTACTCATCTTTTTCTCACTTTTCACACACACACCCATTTCTCTCTTTTAAACACTACTTTCCTCTCCTTTTTCTCTCTAAAATCAGCCACCCACAACCACCATAAATCACCCCAAATCACCACCCAAGAATCACCTCCATACACTAAAAACATACTAGAACCATACTAGCTTGTATTGGGAAGGTATTACATGAAGATCTCTACCTCTTTCTTATGTTTTCTTACAAATCATCACCCATGGATGACTAATAACAAAACTTATATAAATATATGTAAATCTATGTATATACACCTTATATCTTGTTCTATACATATGTATGATTTTATGTAAGGCTATGCCTACAAATCTACATATGTATACATGCACTTTATATTTCATTTTTTTGTGATCTTATGTATGGCTATGCCTACAATCATATATGTATACATGCAATTCGTATTTCATTTTGTTATAACCTTATGTATGGCAATGCCTACATGCATCTATTTTACTCATCTTTATCTCCATTTTCTTTTAATTTGAAGTATTGAAAAGTATGGCTAAGCCTACAAAATAACTTGATGTTTGTAGATTTTCACTTGCACATGTTCATGTGTTAAAAATAAGTGATAATCCATGATCAAACCTATGTCAAGTTGAAAGATGTAAAATTTTACTTATTACATATCAAAAGAACCTTTCAAAGATTACATGCATGAAAAGTAATTATTAGACTATGGAAAATGTTGGCAAATGCATGTGGGTGAAGGTCTAAAACAATGATTAGTACCTGATGTCGCTTATGAAAGCGTCTCTTGCTTTATAATTTATAAATAGAAACACCTAATAAATACTTTCAAGCAACCAGGCAAGAATACCCGATCAATTGTAAATATAGATTTGGTAAGTCAGATTCGAATACAGGGAAAACACTACAAGAAAAACCGGTATTTGGGAAGGCCAAAAACCGTGCTAAATACGTGAAAAACCGTGCCAAATAGTATTTGGCACTGTTTTGGCACACTTTTGGCTCTGTCCTTAATACGAAGGTGCCAAATACATTTGGATCAGAGAAAAGCCGTCCCAAATAGTTTTTGGCACGGTTTGTGGCACGGTTTGCCCATGTGTTCCAATTGACAACCAATAGGCACAACATGTTCTTGGTGTGCCAAAAGCTTATTTGTCATGGTCTAACCAGCGTGCCAAAAGAGTATTTGGTAGGGTCCAACCCGTGTGCCAAAAGAGTATTTGGTACAGTCCAACAAGTGTGCCAAAAGAATATTTGGAACGATCTAACACGCGTGCCAAAAGAGTATTTGGCACGGTCTAACTCGCGTGCTAAAAGAGTATTTGTTACGGTTTAAGGACTGTCCCAAAAACGTATTTGGCACGATCTAACTCGCGTGCCAAAAGAGTACTTGGCACGCTCTAAGTCGCGTGCCAAAAGAGTATTTGACACAGTCTAATACGTGTGTCAAAAGAGTATTTGGCACGGCTTTGTTTCCGGTACCACATAACTATTTGGCACAGTTTTCTTCGCGTTACAAAAAAGTATTTAGCATGATTTTTTTTTCGTTTCAAGATAATATTTGACATATTGTTGTTTACAATAAACAATCACATAACTGGTAAATAAATACACTCAATTTAGTAGCCAAAGTATAAATTCAAATCAACTTCAATATATTCTCCATAAGGTTGAATCAAACAAATATTCGATCACCATAAAAAAAAAGATGGTTTCACTAAATAGAATCAGCAACAAGCTAAAAAAATTCAATGACAAATAAATACGATAAGTAAATCAAAATCCAAGACGCCCTGTCTGCTCACATCTTCATAAATCCTGTATAATAAAAAAAATCCATGCATTAGCAATCTATGTGAAGCATTAACGGAATAAAGAGAACAGTTAAAACCAAGTTGAAACGGGTCAAGTGGTCAATGGTTATATCATCTAATTGTTAATCAAATGCTTTCAATAGTATACTTTGTAATACAATAAGTTCAACTTTTATTCTAACAAGATTAAATGATTTGAAAGTTTTCATGTATGTTACTCCAATATTTTCAACATCCTTCTATTTGTAACGGGTCAAATGGGGTAGATTGTCCTATGTTTCAAACTCAATATAAATATGAAACTAATTGAGAAAGGGGTACTTACATTTCAAAAATTATTAGGCGAGCCTCTTACGTGGAATCTCTTAACTTTCAGTTGGAGGAGTTTGAACCTACAATCAACAAAATAGTTATTAGACATATATGGATCTACTTAGGAAACAGAAAATTGTTATTGGGATCAATTAAAATCTACATGTCCATCATTGGATCCAGATTTACGCGTCTCATTAGAGTGAGACAGTGGTAACAACCCATCAAGAACTAATAAGCGGCTCATGTTATCTATCTTTTCTTTAAGATCTTTTATCATTTCTTCATAATGAGCAGTTTTCTCTGCTACCTTCTCTGCTACTTGTTCAGCCACTCGCTCTGCTACTTTGGCCTCTAATAGCTCCTCTACTTGAGACTTAACCATCATTTTAATTGCATTTGAAGAAGCCATATTCATTGAAGAAGACTGATCCCCGAAAACATCACGACGAGAAGGTCCTACACCAAAAGTCTTCACACGTCCGTGTCCATCAGGCCCCACGAGATCAATAAAAAAATTTTCCTTAAATTTTTCAGTTCGTTCTGATTCCGGCACCTCACCAATTCTGTTTTTCATCTTTTCCTGATATAACACACACGAACTCATAATAACCAACTTTAATAAATGAATATATAAACCATCTACGTCCAAGTTAATTATTCTACTTACAACCACCGTCCTCGTATCTTTGTCTGGAATAGTACCATCAATTCTGGTACGCGTTTTGATGAACACGTTAGCACGAGAAATATCCTCCTTATTAGCTTTCATCTAAATACAAAGTATAACGTTATTTTTGTTACTATGAGAAATTATTATATCATGAAAAAAATCACTCAAAACAAGTAATACATCTTTAAGTTATACCTCCTCTCGGATGTTTGCATGTGATGTCCTTCCAGTCCTAGGTGGGTACTCTAGTTGCTTGCGATTCTGTGAATTTCTTAAGGCTTGAGCCTAAATGAATACACTTAAACAAATTAATTAGATAAATCTCATATGTAATATATATTTGAGTGTAAAAACCATCAGATGATAGGCACATTTGAACCAAATGTGTTGACGAGTTGCATGAATAGTTAACTTATATAAAATGAACTTTGCCAGACCTGAACTTTTTCACTCTGCCAATAATTCACCAAGGACGGCCACTGAGTAGAATCTATACGACTATCTTTAGGAGGTTCCATTAGTTTTTCTGGATCATCCTTGTTTGGAGTAAAGTAGTCACTCTTTACTCTGCTTTTCCACTTCTTCCAGTGACCACCGATTAGCTTAAAATAGTTTTCCTTAAAAGATTCTGGAGCATCCGTCTTATGCTACAAGTATATTTCAAAGTTACTTTCAGTTACAAACACACAATATACGTATTCATCATACTTCTAGAGTAGTTCATATATAATCTTCTAATTGTATCTAAGTTCAAAAACTATATAACAATTGACTACTTACAACAAAATAATTCAATTAACATATGATACCTGAACTTCCTTCCACATTGTTTCAAGATTGGTCTCGGGCATTAAGTTCCATGAAACAACATAAAGAGGAGCACGAGCCCCACACCTTGCAATGTCTCCAAGTATGTTCCCAACATCTGTACTTGATTCCCCAATAGCCTGCTTGTGTTCATTAAAATATATCTTGACTTTTTCTGTTCCTTGATAACCTAATGCTGGTCCTCGACCCTTTTTACGAGTAGTATTGCTCGTATTAGCACCTATAACAGTTTATGTCAAAGACTAGTAATACATAAATATTCGACTGTATAACTAACTTTCTAAGATTGTGTTGCAAATTCTAGCATCCAATACGCAACATATATGTAGTTAAAATGACAACGTTCTAGTGTAACCAAACTTACTTGTGTGTTTAATTTTTTTTTTTAACACTTCCAGCACATACATACAGAAATCAATATGTATGTATCTTCTTTAAATATAAAAATGTATTTTTAAATGAAACATTATATGTAACACTTACCTGACCCACTTGATGTTATAGGAGACTCGATAGAGGCATCCACAGTGTTCGTATTATTCGGTGTTTCTGGCGAGCCTCCTTCTTGTGTTGGTGCAATATGCGTGTGCTCACCATTCGGTGAACGAGCTTGAGCAGAGGAATCAGTTTCATTCTCTTTAGCTGCCCACTGGGACATGAAAGTGTAGTTACGTCGTCTCTTTCTACCAGCCATAGTCTACCTGCAAACAAACAACATCTCTAAAGATTAGTAAAATATTTCAAGGGCTAATGATATAAAACAACATCAAGTTAAAAGTATTGCATTTCAAAGAATAACACCAAGCAAGGCTTTTATATACTTCATAGAAAAATAAAGTAATAAAATCAAGTCAGTGAGATCAACTGAAAAACAAAAGCTTCTTTAAACGCCCTGAGAAGGAACGTCATCCGTCTCAAAATTGTTTATGATGTTCTCATGGTGGTCATTCTCGCATTGAGAAGGAATTTCAAAGTTATGATTAAATGACCGGGGCAAGTAATTTTCCATAAATCCGTAAACAGTAAGATCGTCTTTGACACTATCTCTATCACGATAAAATCGCCCATAACACCTTGCACATGGACATTTTTTAGGCCCTAAATCTGCTGCATACACACTGTCTACGAAAAACTCAACACCTTTTGTAAATTGTGGCAGTGTTCTGTCCTTCAAATACATCCAACTTGTATCCATCCTTAATGAAAACAGTTACAGTTTCATAATGGTATGATAAGTAAAAAACATATGACATAGATCAATTGTTTCACAAAATATTTTTGTTTCAAGTAAGAAATTTAAATTTCATACCAAATCAAAAGCTTTGACAAAATAAGTTTCTCAAACTTGGTCAGTACGCATATAACAATAATATGAATCTAAAGGTAATATTTGTTGTAGGGCAAACAATATACAATAGCTAGCTAATAAGTAGGGTAATAGTACTTTAATATCAATTAAGCATTAGAAACATTGAATTTGATAAAAACAAGCATCATGATGCACTCACTACACATTTGCCATTGTAACCTTGGCTTTCAGATCATACTAACGAAAACTATAGACTAGTAATAAAATAAATTGACTTTGTACAGGACATGTATAAAGAAACTTGTGTCACTTAACCCACCAGCTAATAGCCTACTATTTTAGCAACCACTGCCTCATGTTTAGTGGGATTTAGAAACAGTTGCAGCTGGACTGATTTGACCCGAAACCAATATGACCCAAATTGCCACCGCTAATGATTAACTTGTGACAGTAAAAAATATATAGAGCACACGACCCACGACAAGTAGCAATATGCATATGAGAAAATGGACTAACAAAAAAAGTACACACAACCTAACTACTTAAACGCACCAGCAACAACATAAAATTGCAGGTCCCAATATCCCATATAGTCTAACAAAAACCCACCCAGCCCATTACAACAAGTCACAACAAGCTGAACAACAACCTAATTGGAATACACAATCTGTCCCAACTAGAATAGATAGAAAAACCATCCAAATAAGAAGCAAACCCGTCATATCAGTTAACAATTAAAAATGACAGCACTTAATGTAATACTTTTCATCAAATGAAATATCAAAGTAATTCAACTATTGGTAAATTACTATTAGCCTTTATTATAAACCAAATAGATTACCCTATATAATTTCAAAACCACTTCAAGTGTCCCAAAAGCCCAACCATAAAATATATATAAATCACAGATTATTCGATTGGGTCAAATGGTTAGGTTATACGTATGGGTAAATAATGGTTTAATCACCAAACTTTCAACTTTTTTTCGTTTTAACCCTTCAACTTTTTTTTTAACGTTTTAAACCTTCAACTTACGATTGACCTGTTAATTTCGCCATTCACCTTGACTTTGACCTAATGCAGCCGGTTTAGGTACAGTTGGCATCTACGTGGCATCTACATGTCGTCGCTGTAGGGTTTTAGCGACGACATGTTGTCGCTGTAGGGTTTTAGCGACGACATTTAGCGACGACATGTCGTCGCTAAATCTTTGGGTTTTTGTACAGTTGCCATGTCGCAGGTTACAAGTCATACAAATGGTTGTTTCGTACGGTCAATTAAAGTGAAGGGATTAAAAATTGGTCAACCCGTAAGTTGAAGGCTTAAAATGTTAAAAAAAAAGTTGAAGGGTTAAAACGAAAAAAAGTTGAAAGTTTGGTGATTAAACCATTATTTACCCTATACGTATAGAACCAACAATCTGATCAAAGTTACTAGATTGTTCAAACCGAACTCACTAAGGTTGATCCGTATATCACCACTCATATTAATATCCTTGCAATTTTTTCACATACCAACAACACATATTTAACAAATACTCTGTTATGTGTTATCTATTAGTAAAAGGATTAGACATGGCAAAAAATTACTCTATTTATCAATAACAAAATCACAACAAGGCACAAACTCATAAGGAGTCAGAATCCATTTGATTCACTTTCAAGAAAGGAATAAGATAATCAATGCAAACACACATCATAAAATTATGAAAAAAGGTATTTCGAAATAATTTTACCTTGATCGATTGTAAGTACCTCCCAATTCTGATACGTCAATGGAGTGGCTGGAAGAGTTTGAGTTTGGGAACCTATTTGGAGGGTTTTTAGTGATCGTCAAAAAAATAGGATGATTTGTTTTGATGATTTGATCGAATGAAGGCTGTAAACTCGGAGTAATTAACATTTTGGGAGCGAATCAATGAAAATTAAGGAGGGAAATAATTTGGTACATCGATCAATTGGTACAGACGATATACGGAGTATATTCTAGGATTAAAAACTCTATCAATTATATTTATATTATATATTATAATACCTATTATAATACCTATAATAAATATGATAATGATAAGTTTAATGCTAAATCTTTTTAAAAAGCTGATATATATCTACGAAATTTTATGATTTTTTTTATTGGAGGTTTAACGTGAATAAAACTAACTACAATACCCATGTTAGAATAACATATACTCATTGTGAACACAATTTAATATTTAATATAAGTAATTATGTTTGTTTTTCTACTAATTTGTTTACGATGATAAATAATAATAATAATAATAATATTTTAGTTTTGGGTGATGACATTTCAACTACCATTTTTGATATATCCACCAATAATGTGCATTAAAAGGTTATACTGTAAAAAACAAATAATACACATTGATATTGGAGCTATCAAAAATAGTAGTAGATTTATCATTACCGTATAATATTTAGATACGTGCATATATATAGGTATATATATCTAGCTCTATAAATTTTATTCTATTGTTATCCAATTATAAATCTCATTTGCTAAAGAGACATATTAATTCGTTATTTGAGTTAATTTTCCATTAATTAATGTGCATCATTTATTTGTACAGTACAACACTTTAATGTACATTGTTGGTAAACGTATCAAAAATGGTACTGGAAATATCATCATCATATTGTGCAAACTGACTCAAATTATTGAACTAATTAATGTGTTACTTTACCAAATGTGATTTATGATTTCATAATACTCCGTAATACACTAACATAGTTTGAGAAAACATCAAAATAACCTTCAAAATCAAATTTATATATTTCGTTCACATGTGCACATTTGATATGTGCAAATGTGAACCCTTAATATATTTTATAGTTTTACATGTATTTTGTGGTTTTTAACTTTTGTTTGTCAATAATATGAACATTAATATTTATGTGTAATTTGTTGTGTTTACATGTATAAAAACAATGTAATTTAAAAGTTCTCGCAGTTCTGTACCTTTTGTGGTTCTCGTTTGAACCTAACCCTATATATACTAGCATAATACTCGTGTAATGCTATGGTAAATGTGGTGGTACGTTATGACGGTGTAAGTCTGAATAGGACCTTTAGAACCCGTTTACCACTTTAAACATAACGATATGACAGATTTACATTAATTAAAAAGATAGACGCTGGTCTATGTTTAAAGTTGCTACATATGTTTAATTTGATAATTAATTGCATAAGGTTATAAAGATAATGTTGATTATATATATGATAAATAGGTTATTAATAGTAATAGATTACCTTAGGGGTATAATAATGGAGTATATATCTATTAACAATGTAAACGTTCGATGTCATCCAATTTAATTAACTAGTTGTTAAGTCGCTTCAAAGTCATTTGGCACATCTAGTTTTAACCATTCCAAATGCTTTGTTATTTGACGCATTTGTACTTAAGCGTTCTAAATACTTACCTATTTATGTAGGCAGGTTATTTACCGTGCTAAATGCTTAGTCATTTTGGCACATCTGTTCTCAACCCTTCTAAATGCTTAATTATATGGGTCAGTAATTTATTTGTCGTTCCAAATGCTTAGTTATTTGGGTCAGCAATTTATTTTCCGTTCCAAATGCTTAGTCATTTGTCACACCTATTTTTAACCGTTCCAAATGCTTAGTTATTTGGATCAGCAATTTATTTTCCATTCCAAATGCTTAGTCATTTGTCACACCTATTTTTAACTGTTCTAAATGCGTAGTTATTTGGGTCGGTAATTTATTTTCCGTTCCAAATGCTTAGCATTTGGCACAAAACTTCTTAACCGTTCCAAATGCGTAGTTATTTGGGTCGACAATTTATTTGTCATTCCAAATGCATAGTTATTAGGCACGGTAGCTAAGACTGTCCTAAATTGACGCATATGGCATGGTTTTTTGGCCTTGCCAAAATAGTTCGTCCCAAAAAGCCCTTTTCTTGTAGTGAAATGGAATAAAAAGAATAAATAATCTTTAAATTACAGAAGAAGGGGGTTACGCTTTAGTTCCATATGAACATAAGATTTATAAAATAGTAAATCAAAATAGATAAACTAAATAAACTAAATAAAACAAAACAAAACTTAAAATAAAATAAACACTAATGTACAATATGGAAGGAACATATAGCATGTAATAATTCACCTTAGATTCATACATCCTGATACATTCACACGTTAATTATCTAGTTGTGATTTCTTTTATATCAACTTAACCCAAATTTTTCAATGAAATTAAGTTGAATGTGAACTAGCCAACGTTTCGGGTCCAACTAATTCCTATAATCTAGAGTGCTCCCTAGATTATGCATTAAGGATTCACGATCTATTATAATTATCCTGTGGTATGACTCAATAATACCTACTAATAATTACTTATTAATCTTGTTCATCTTAGGGATATTGATTACTAATTCTTAACCTATCAGACTCAACGTATTTAGCAATAACTATAAACCTAAGTTCATAATTATCAATGATTACTATTACCAAAGGAACTCAATCTCAATGATCCTAATAACCACGTTAAGCAAGCAATCAATACAGCACCAATAAACAAGGATTCACGGATAACATAATAGTCTTCAACTAAATAACTCAACAAACGTGCAAATGAAATCATTCAATAATCATAATCTAAGATTTATTAAAACAAATACTACAAGTATCAATTCATCAAATAAGAACGGATCATAATATTATATACCAAATGCTTCAATGATATTTAATAAAAGATTCAAACCAAATGACGAATCACTCGAAGATTAGTTGAAATGGATCCAACTGTCACTTCTCGTGCCTCCAAAATGTACCTACGACTCAAAAATATAAAAACCTAAACCTAAAAACTGATAAAAATCGTAAATACAGAGTATATTTTACATTGTAAAAGTTGTCAAAGTATATTAAAAACGTCTGCCCAAGGCTGGCCTTTTATACTTAAAAATCAGGTCATTTGACCGCCGGCTATTGGCTTTGGCCGCCGGTCAGCATTATCTTTACACGGCAACAAACCGCGTTTACACCACCTTCCATGTTTAGAGTTTAGCCGCCGGTCAGCTTGTTTAGCCGCCAGCTAAATGCTGTTTCCAGTCTTTTAACCTAACGGGCTTGGACTTAGCTTTGGGCCACCATTCTCGTTTCTTTTGGGCTTCTTCTTTTTTAACCCAACAATGTTTAAGTCCAAATTTAAATTTCCCTAACGGCCCGATTCTTCATTTCTTTGTTATTCTTACTCTTAAATCCTCGGCTTCACACGATTATTCAAAAATGCATAGTTTAACTCGTTATTTGACTGTTTTTCGTTCCTTTCTTCATAAACGCTCATTTCCACATCTAATTGCAAATATGAACGAAATCAATATATAATCTTAACTAAATGCAATAGAAATATCCAAGATTAGGGGTAAAATACTACTGAAATATAGTACTTCTGAGCGTTTATCAAACATCCCCCACTTGAATCCTACTTGTCCTCAAGTAGACTATCGATTCAAAAATCAAATTCTTAAGAAAACAGTCATCTCAATTAATCTAAATAAGTAACAAAGGAATTACACAACATCACCCATTTTCAACTCAAACGTTTAAATTTAAAAATCTGTTAAATCTAAAAACAATTATTAAGAAACTATGAGATTAAATAGAAACAATCTACACCTTAAGTTATTATTCTTAAAACATCAAATAGTTCATAATGATTATTGATATTGTTATCCACTTAAACAATTTATATTCGAATAATTGAGCTCAACTCATTATTATTCATGTAGATATTTTCTTAAACTCCCAAAAACTATATACTTTCATACTCATAACATGCCAATATTACATATTTTGAAATTTTAATTAAAACAATCATTTTTCAAATCAAGACAGAGGTGACAGGTCTGTGCCTCAACACAACAAAGCGACATAACTTGATTTTGGTTTAGCAATAATGTTTTTAGTCAAACCATTGGTGGCAGGTCTGTACCTTAGTACAACAAAGCGACATAATTTGACTACATTTTTAAATCATGAGTTATTAAACTCTTTTGCTCTTTTTCATTAGATATACTGACGGAGACCAAGTCTGTACTTTCGTACAATAGAGGAAACAACACCCAGTATATCCCCAAATGATGTTAATTAATTTCCCAAAAATATGGCATATCACACATTACTAATATGAAAATTAAGACATACGTCATACATAGCTCAAGTTCATCTAAAACGTAATATCCACTCCTTAATTTCATTTCTTAAAAGCTCAAAAATTCTCATATAAATTGCCTACCAATACATCATATAATGAAGCTAAATAATAATTTTCATATTTTAATATTTAATTTGAAAAGTGTATAAAATTTTAAAATAACCTACATAGTTACAAAATGATTATCTCTAGAAAACAAAAATTTTAATGCAAAAATTTGGTTGAAAAATGGGCAAATTATAACCTCTTAGTTACGTATCTTAATAAGATGACAGTTAGCCAACAATATCATCTACTTATTTATAGGACAATTATGTGGAAACTCAATTCTTTTCTCTCCCATCCCCCACTTAAAGGTGTACAATGCCCTCATTGTACAAATAATAAAATACTAAAACGGGAAAAAGAGAAAAGAAATTAGAACAGAAAAACTCCCCTGGAATCGTGTGTGAAAAGGAACAGTTCATCGGTTCTTCTACACTTTGAAATATACAACAGCTCACACTTTCGTAGTTAATCACGATTGCATTTAGCATATGCAACAAGCCTTTAAACCCCTCGGTATCCCGAGTGGACGAGTTATAGTCTCGTGAGGGTTTCCAGGGAACACACCCACAAAGTTCAACAAATTAAACCAAGAAATAAATTATGTCCTGAAAAATAAACTAGCATAGCATAATAAGAGTAATAGAAGTTAAAATATTAGTACAGTCATCCAGCAAATAAAAATAAATGAAAATAAAAATAAAAATGTCTAAATAAAATACTAAGGAAGCATAACCACATCAATCACTGTCACCATCCTCTCCATCTCTGCGAACACCGGATGGTCCTCCATATTCAGATGGTACAAATGGATCATAAGAAAGCTGATGGTAATCAAACAGCTGGTGCACCAAAGAAGTAGAATAATCAAACTGTCTCTGGTGCTCACGATAGTAGTGCTGCTGCTCCTGATACCTACGATCCTGCACAATCCTATCCTGCTCATGATAACGATGCATCTGCTGAAACTGCTGCAGCTGATACTCATGCATCCGGCCAATCTCCTGCTGCAAATGATACATATCATATACTGGCCCCTGATAAACCTGTGGCTCTGGTGGAACCGCTGCATGCTCTATCACTGGTACATCTACAGCCTGTGGCTGAGCCTCACGACGTCTCCTCTGTCGTCTACCTCCTGCAACCAATGGTGGAGTCCAAATGTAGAAATCTCCCTCCAAAGGTCTCATAATAACCGAAATCTCTAGGAGCTTGTGAGCTCCCATCCACTGCATACCAGGAATAACAGGAGTACAAGACTGATACATCTCCTGTGTAAGTCCAAACCACCTAGCCAATCTAGTCACATACTGACCACCACAAATAACACTCGAGGCCTTCGTACCTGTAGCCCTATGTGTCATCCAGTCCGCCAATCTCCAAGGAATATTCACATTCGTCCCCTGAGCAATAGAATACAAATAAAACAAATCTATCTTATGTACCTTCTCATGCCCTGTCTTCCTAGCACAGATCGAATGAGACAACATCCTATGTACCAGCTTATGTGCTGGACTCCTAACTAACTCATCCGAAGGACCTCGTGTACCAAACTCTCCATTGGCTATATCTACCCAACCTGCAGCAACCTCCAGATCATCGTACCTATTGGTACGCGCAGCTCTCAGAAAATCCCTAAAATGAGGATTAGCTTCCTCATCAACAGTATATAACCCAATGGCCTGCGCAAACTGAATCAATCTCAACGTACGTGGCTCACCACCAAGCATAAAGGTCAAAGTATGCTCCAACACATCCTCAGATGATATATCAAACCTAACAGAGCTATAGAACTCAACAACCAACTCCCTGAAAATAATCTCATGTATACCAAATAATCTAGCCCAAGCATATGAGACAAAACCAGTACTCCCATCCTCAAGATAATAAGTAACAGTCAACAAACGGTGTAAAGCCTGAGTACCTGTCTCCTGAGTGTCAGGATCTAAAACCATGTTCATAAAATCCCAGTCTAACACATCTGAAGCTATAATATCCTGATCAATGTTGGCTCTAAGGCTCGTCTGCATCCTCGCTCGATCTCCAGGTGAGATAGCATTATGCATAAACTGAAGAATAGGGTGAGTCCGAATAATGGGGTTAGCAACAACAGCAGCTCCCCTATCTACACGCATATCATACTCCATCTGAAACAATAAACTTACAAACATTAAAAGAATTTTAGTAATAAAAATGAAATTAAATACACATTTATTAAAAAGCTACATAAATAATTAGTACAAAAATTATAGCTAACATGAACCTACATAATTTAGCCTATTAGAAATATACATATACCCCTTTATCAAAGCATAATAAAAATTCTTACAAAAACTAAACATATCTACCATTAATTTAAACAATTTTACTTATACACATTACATAATATTATTATTACATAATAATAATATTCACATAATAATCATATTTACATAAAACTTATTTAAACTTAACTACTTACAATTAGTTACTAAAATTCCGAAAACCTACCTACTAATCTTTTTGAAACCTGAACATTAAAAATTAGATTATTAAAACATGCAAAATATACATATACAGATCGAATGGCCTGAATTCTGCCTAAACCCATTTGGCCGGCGGTCAGACGCCTTGACCGGCGGTCTCCGGCGTTGACCGGCTACCTCCGGCGTTGACCGGCGGTCAAACCGCATGTTCCCATAATTCCGACCAAATAAATAGCATAACCTAAACCTAAATTTCATATCCCTACAACCTAACCAAATTAATCACACCTTCTTTCATTAAAAACACAAAATAATAAACTCTTCAATCACATTGTCACCTAATCATTTCAAAATTCGCAATTACGAACTAACATTAATCATCTACTAAGGATTCACACAAAAAAGCATAAAATTCGGGTGGTTAACCAAGAAACCCTAAATGTGAAAACCCTAGATAAAAATTAATGTAAAAACGAAATGGAAGCGAGAATGTACATGAGAGTTACATACCTTTGATGAATTAACAAAGCTCAATGTTAAAACCTGCTGAAGTGTAGAGGAAATCGGAAATTTTTCTAGAGGTTTTTGAGTAAAGTTGGGGTTTCAAATGGGAAAGAAAGGGTCTGTCCGGTTTATTTACCCCAGGCGACTTAGCCGGCGGTCAAGCCTCTTAGCCGGCGGTCAAATTGAAATTTGACCCGGCCCCATCAGATTTGACCCATCCGAACAGATTTAATTTAATTTAAATTACCTAATCTAATTTAATTACTTAATCTAATTTAATTAATTAATCTAATCTAATGTAATTATATAACTAAATTAAACTTTTATTCTAAACTACCTAATTATATTATATCTAAAACAAACTTTATTAAAACTCCTAATGATATTTTCACCTACTAACAGTTAATCTAATCTTAACACATACTGACAAATGTCACAATTAATTTACTCAAATAATAATAATAAAAAAAATGAAGTAAAATACAAATAAGCAAGTAATCAAGTAATTGAGATTCGAAAATTGAAATAAGAAAACTCCACTATAGGCACTGTTTGATCAATTGAGCCTGTCAATTTTGGCTACTTCTCCATTTATTTCAGCATTGTGGGGAGTCTTCAAACTTGCAAACTCCTTAACAACTTCCTTGACGTTTTCCTTAGCATCCATTTGCTTAACTTCATTTGCTAAAATTCAAAAACATCTAAATACAACATTAATTTGATAACAATAGAAACATAAATATTCACAATATTCACAATCAATTAATCAACAAAGTACAAAAATTTACAAGATTAAAATTCTTTTTATTACCGCTTTCCCCGGCAGCGGCGCCAAAAACTTGATGTCGCTTATGAAAGCGTCTCTTGTTTTATAATTTATAAATAGAAATACCTAATAAATACTTTCAAGCAACCAGGCAAGAATACCCGATCAATTGTAAATATAGATTTGGTAAGTCAGATTCGAACACAGGGAAAATGGAATAAAAAGAATAAATAATCTTTAAATTACAGAAGAAGGGGGTTACGCTTTAGTTCCGTATGAACATAATATTTATAAAATAGTAAATCAAAATAGATAAACTAAATAAACTAAATAAAACTAAACAAAACTTAAAATAAAATAAACACTAATGTACAATATGGAAGGAACATATAGCATGTAATAATTCACCTTAGATTCATACATCCTGATACATTCACATGTTAATTATCTAGTTGTGATTTCTTTTATATCAACTTAACCCAAATTCTTCAATGAAATTAAGTTGAATGTGAACTAGCCAACGTTTCGGGTCCAACTAATTCCTATAATCTAGAGTGCTCCCTAGATTATGCATTAAGGATTCACGATCTATTATAATAATCTTGTGGTATGACTCAACAATACCTACTAATAATTACTTATTAATCTTGTTCATCTTAGGGATATTGATTACTAATTCTTAACCTATCAGACTCAACGTATTTAGCAATAACTATAAACCTAAGTTCATAATTATCAATGATTACTATTACCAAAGGAACTTAATCTCAATGATCCTAATAACCACGTTAAGCAAGCAATCAATACAGCACCAATAAACAAGGATTCACGGATAACATAATAGTCTTCAACTAAATAACTCAACAAACGTGCAAATGAAATCATTCAATAATCATAATCTAAGATTTATTAAAACAAATACTACAAGTATCAATTCATCAAATAAGAACGGATCATAATATTAAATACCAAATGCTTCAATGATATTTAATAAAAGATTCAAACCAAATGACGAATCACTCGAAGATTAGTTGAAATGGATCCAACCGTCACTTCTCGTGCCTCCAAAATGTACCTACGACTCAAAAATATAAAAACCTAAACCTAAAAACTGATAAAAATCGTAAATACAGAGTATATTTTACATTGTAAAAGTTGTCAAAGTATATTAAAAACGTCTGCCCAAGGCTGGCCTTTTATACTTAAAAATCAGGTCATTTGACCGCCGGCTATTGGCTTTGGCCGCCGGTCAGCATTATCTTTACACGGCAACAAACCGCGTTGCCACCGCCTTCCATGTTTAGAGTTTAGCCGCCGGTCAGCTTGTTTAGCCGCCGGCTAAATGCTGTTTCCAGTCTTTTAACCTAACGGGCTTGGACTTAGCTTTGGGCCACCATTCTCGTTTCTTTTGGGCTTCTTCTTTTTTAACCCAACAATGTTTAAGTCCGAATTTAAATTTCCCCAACGGCCCGATTCTTCATTTCTTTGTTATTCTTACTCTTAAATCCTCGGCTTCACACGATTCTTCAAAAATGCATACTGTTTTTCGTTTCTTTCTTCATAAACGCTCATTTCCACATCTAATTGCAAATATGAACGAAATCAATATATAATCTTAACTAAATGCAATAGAAATATCCAAGATTAGGGGTAAAATACTACTGAAATATAGTACTTCTGAGCGTTTATCAGTACCTATGAGTTAGGATGGTGGTCTATGACTCGAAATCCTAGCCCACACATACCCATGCAAATCTGTCCAGATTTCCCATGTCTCGTTTTGTGAGAATCACCTGAACCCTTTCATTATTCTTATTGCATGCTACTGATTTCGATGATTTACAGCCCATCTAACATATTAATGTCCAATTATAAGCTTAAAAATCGTTTTTATAAAGCATATGTGAAAACACAGAATCTGTCTCATAAAACACAGCTTACAAAAATAATCATATCTCGAGTTCTAGGAAGAGTTAGGCGATGCATTTTTTTTTTTTTTTGAAATTTGCGTATTGACAAGAGCTACAACTTTCGTGTTTTGCACTTTTTCCAGAAATGCACACATTTTCCTCTATAAGCCGATTAATAAGTCTGGTCTGGAAGCTTTCAAGAAATATGTTCGGTTCATACTTGGAATTATTTAAAAAAATAAATATACCCGGCACTGGTTGAATAAAATGTGAAACTTAAACTAAAACTATGGGTGATGAAGCTTTACAAAAATTAGAACTATTATGTGTATGCTATAAAACTAAACTTAAGCGTTTTATGTGATTTAGGACGCGTTAATCCCACCGAGACCCAAATTAATACTTGCTAATTTCCGCTCTCTCGCTAAGGTGAGTCTCATGGCCCCTATTTCTTTAAATGTTTTGATTTGTTTGGGGTGAGAATACATGTTCTTTTCCTTGTGGACACAAATTTAACAGTTACGTATTGCATAAGTTAACACTATCCATATTGTGAGCCTTTATCATGAATTGTTAGTTGAGGACTTAAACGTGAATGTCATGAATAGATCTATTTGGGTTGACGCCCCCATCTGGGTTGGTAGCGCCAACATGACTATAAGTCAAACGGGTGCATTGTCATTTGAGAACTACTAGTGTTTGGATAGGACACTTGCGAGGCACTAAATGTTAAGGTTTAAATTCATGAGCTTATGGAAATAGTAATACAATTTTTACTATATTGTTGAATGGCAATATAACTTGAAATCTCGTGATCCATGGCAATGTTTTGCAACTACTAAAACCTATGAGCTCACCAACTTTATGTTGACCCATTTTAACATGTTATTCTCAGGTAACTAAGATGCTTGCCAGTTGTGAAGATGGCATACCCCTTTTGAAGTTAGGAACTACATTTGCATGGATGAAACATTGCTTTGATCTTAAAAATCTTAAATTCCTAGCTATTTTGTAACTTATGGGAACTGCTTTGTTAAACTTTTAAGACAAATGTTCTAAGTCTGTAAGACAATTTAAATCTTTATGAAGTATGTTTAAAATGACTCATTTAGTGGCCGTTCATTATAATTCTTGTGTTGTGATCTCATGGACGTCGCACCTCGCAACCTTCCGCCGAGGCGGGGTGTGACAGAATTGGTATCAGTGCCAAGGTTATAGTGAACTAGGTTGCATTAGTGGACCTAGACTATAGCCGTAACTAGAATGATGACTTTTTAGGCGTACTTGCTAATTATTAAATCCGTACACCCTTGCCTACTTATCAAATATTTATTCTATGCATGCTTATTACATGTTAAATCGATAAGTTGGTACATACATGTTAAATATTTATTTATTTATATGCTCCCTATTTATACACTATTATCTTATATGACAGAGTATGTCGAACCCTAATAGCCCTGTCCAAATCATGTCAGACGATGACATCGAGATGGCAACAACCCCTGTCACCTCACCTAAGTCACCCTCATTCATGCCTGTGTCCACTACCCGAGTTTAGAAGATTGTTTCCTCTGAGGAAACCGAGCCATTCGAGGATGAGACCGAACCACTCAAGGATGAGACCGAGCCATTCGAAGATGAGACCGAGCCATTCGAATATGAGTCCGAGCCTACTGAGGACGAGTCCGATCCTGAGGAATCCCATACCTCCCCTGTCGTACCTACTCAGACTGCACCTGCTCCCCCTACCCAACCAAGACAAACCCCTTCACTCCGATCATTCCGCCCCGGGGGACCACGGATGATGCGCACCCCTCGGATAACCGTACACCCACCACAGACTGAGACCTTCCCCATTCCCCCCACTGAGACTACCAACACCACTACTAGGCGAGTGCGATCCCGCAAGTGGACCTGGATGCAGGAGAAGATCCAGTCATGGAGAGAAGAAGAAGGAGTACCTGTGACATCAGAGGTTGGGGAGTTCTCCACCACTATACCCATACCCCCTCTCACTTTGGAGCCTGTACACCACACTATCCCCATTGTGGTAGCACGCTTGGTTAATCAGGAGAGGAGACTTGATCAGTTGGAGTACGACCAGGATGAGTTACATTCCGGTAAGGTGGAACTCTTGCAGGCACAAGTTTCGGAAGCTGAGAAGAGGATCAATCTCATGGATTACTCAGTCTACTGTGTTGATGACGATATCAAGACGCTTCGAGAGGAGGTTACTGGTTTACGCCAACGAGTGGAGCACAGCGAGAGGCGCGCTGAACTAGCGGAGGAGCGCGCGATTAGGTCAGAGCAGCGTATGGCCGCGATGGAGCAGAGTTTGGGACGTGTTAGTGCACTTTGGGGCCAGTTTCGCGGATAGTTTCATTTCGGTTTTTAACCTACTATGGCGGGTTGTGCCTAGAGGATAAATTTATGGATTTGCTTGGATTTTTCCGGAAGTTTTATTTCCGGCCTGTTTTCACAAACAATGAATCAAGTATTTTGTCTAAGTTTATGCTCTTGTCTGGTTATTAATCTTACTATCTTGTGATGTTGGTTGTGCGATTTGTGATTGTTTATTTCATGTACACGTGATGAAATTTTATCTTGTATAATATCTCATTATCTTGTTGTACCTTGTGATTTCAAGAAACATGCCACCCAAAAGAATGCCCATGAGTGCTGCTGACATCGAGAGACTAGTAGCACAGAGAGTGGCTGATGCGATTGCCGCCCAAAGGACTGATAGGAATGATGGAGGTGGAGGAACCGGTAGAAGAAATGAAGAGCCAGTGATCCGAGAATGCTCATATAAAGACTTCTTGAATTGCAAACCTTATAACTTTAAGGGAATTGAGGGAGCCGTCGGTCTAGTCCGATGGTTTGAGAAACTGGAGTCAGTCTTCCGTATTAGAAATTGTACGGAAACCTCCAAGGTTAAATATGCAACGTGCTCCCTCCAGGATGGTGCACTGACATGGTGGAATTCATACGCTCCATCTGTGGGCATTGATGCTGCTTACCAAATCTCTTGGGAGGATCTTAAGAAAATGATGACTGAGGAATACTGCCCTAGGAACGAACTACAGAAACTGGAGATTGAATTTTGGAATCATTCGGTCAAGGAGACTGATATAGCTAGGTATACAAGACGATTCCAAGAGTTGGCACTCCTTTGCCCGTCTTTGGTCACTCCTGAGTATAAGAGGATTGAACGCTGTATCTGGGGACTTCCATCCCAAATTCAAGGAAATGTCACTTCATCCAAGCCCGCCACAATCCATGATGCCATTCGCATGGCCCATAACCTGATGGATCAAATTGTGCGACGTGGACCAACCACAGAAAGGAATATTGGCGACAAGAATTCTGATGCTAAGAGGAAGTGGGTGGAGAACCCTAAAGGAAACAGTGGTCAACAACAGAATAAAAAGACCGAGCCAGTTAGGGCTTACGCTGCAGGGTAAGATGCTAAGAAAGGTTATTCTGGAAACAAACCATACTGTAAGCGTTGTAACCTTCACCACACAGGTGCTTGTAGCAACTCCTGTGGAAGATGTAAGAAACCTGGCCATCAAGCTAAGGATTGTCGGAGCCCCGCACCTATTGCCAACGCTAACGCCCCAAGCACTTGCTTCGGGTGTGGAAGTGCTGGCCACTTTAAGAAGGAATGCCCTAAGCTGAAGAATCAGAACAACAATACAGCCCGTGGTAGAGCATTCGTGATCAATACTGATGAAGCACGCCAAGATCCTAACGTAGTCACGGGTACGTTTCTTCTAAATGATAAAATTGTTTCGGTTTTATTCGATACGGGTGCCGATAAAAGTTTCATGTCCGATAAAATTTTCCCCCTCCTTGACATCATCCCAATGGCCTTAGACGTTAAGTACTCAATAGAACTAGCCAATGGCAAACTAATCGAAGCTGACCGTATAATTAGAGGATGTTCTCTAAATTTAGCCAACGAACCCTTTTCCATAGATTTAATACCCGTTGAAATTGGAAGCTTTGACGTCATAGTTGGCATGGATTGGTTATCTAAGAATCGTGCCAAAATAGTATGTTACGATAAGATTGTCCGCATCCCTATCGCTAGCGGTAAAACTCTAATAATTCAGGGAGAGAAGAGTGGGACGAGATTGAACATCATATCATGCATGAAAACGTGGAAGTACCTAAGGAAGGGGTACCAAGCAATCCTAGCACACATAATAGAGAAGAGACCGGAAGAGAGACGACTCGAGGATGTGCCTATTGTGCGGGATTTTCCCGAAGTTTTCCCTGAAGACTTGCCTGGACTGCCACCAGCCCGGCAAGTGGAATTTCATATCGACTTGGTGCCTGGTGCTGCACCTGTTGCCCGAGCACCATATCGATTAGCCCCTTCCAAAATGCAAGAGTTGTCAAGTCAACTACAAGAGCTTTTGGATAAAGGGTTTATCCGGCCGAGTTCCTCACCTTGGGGAGCTCCCGTCTTATTTGTGAAAAGAAAGATGGATCCTTGAGGATGTGCATCGATTACCGAGAGCTGAACAAGCTGACATTGAAGAATCGTTATCCACTTCCAAGGATTGACGATTTATTTGATCAGCTACAAGGTTCGAGTTTTTACTCAAAGATTGACCTACGATCGGGGTATCATCAGCTGAGAGTCGGAGAAGAAAGCATCCCAAAGACAGCATTTAGAACCCGGTATGGTCATTACGAGTTCCAAGTAATGTCCTTCGGTCTCACTAACGCACCGGCAGTATTCATGGATCTCATGAACAGCGTGTGTAAACCATACTTAGATAAGTTCGTCATTGTTTTCATCGACGACATTCTGATCTATTCAAGGAACAAAGAGGATCATGAGCAGCATTTGAGATCAATCTTGGAGTTGCTTTAAAGGGAGGAGTTGTATGCTAAGTTCTCAAAGTGTGAGTTTTGGTTGCGAAGAGTGCAATTCCTAGGGCATGTTATTGATAGTCAGGGAATACACGTCGACCCTGCCAAGGTTGAAGCTATAAAAAATTGGGAGACGCCTAGAACCTCAACGGAGGTACGGCAATTCTTAGGTCTCGCTGGTTATTATAGACGATTCATCGAGAATTTTTCTAAAATAGCCAAACCTTTGACACTGCTAACTCAGAAAACGACGAAGTATAATTGGAATGATGAGCAGGAGGAGGCTTTCCAATTGCTGAAGCAAAAATTCTGTAGCGCACCAGTATTGTCACTGCCAGAGGGAACCGAAAATTTTGTAGTCTTCTGCGACGCATCACGACAAAGGCTAGGATGTGTGTTGATGCAAAAGGAGAAGGTCATAGCTTATGCTTCTCGTCAACTTAAAGTGCATGAGAAAAACTACACAACCCATGACCTGGAATTGGGAGCGATGGTGTTTGCTCTCAAGATCTGGAGGCACTACCTCTATGGTACGAAGTGTACCGTGTTTACGGATCATAAAAGCCTTCAGCACATTTTCGATCAAAAAGATCTGAATATGAGACAACGTAGATGGGTTGAATTGCTCAGTGATTACGATTGCGAGATTCGTTATCACCCGGGCAAGGCAAATGTTGTAGCTGACGCCTTGAGCAGAAAAGAACGGATGAAACCACTACGAGTTAGGGCTTTAGGTATGACCATCCATACAAGCCTTACCTCTCAAGTCCGTGATGCTCAGCTCGAGGCAATCAAAGAGGAGAATGTAAGAGGCGAAGCTATGCGCGGTATGGATAAACAATTTGAGATTAAGTCCGATGGGATCCGATATTTTATGAATCGAATATGGATACCAAGTTTTGGTAACTTGAGGGAGTTGGTAATGGACGAAGCACACAAATCTAGATATTCCATCCATCCGGGGGCTGACAAGATGTACCATGGGCTTAAGGACTTGTATTGGTGGCCTAACATGAAGGCTGAGGTGGCCACTTACGTTAGCAAATGCTTGACATGTTCCAAGGTAAAGGTCGAGTATAAGAAACCATCAGGTCTATTAAAACAACCCGAAATACCCCAATGGAAATGGGAACAGATAACAATGGACTTTATTACTAAGCTTCCTAGGACAGCGAATGGTTGTGATATGATTTGGGTAATTGTTCATCGCCTGACAAAGTCCGCCCACTTTCTAGCAATCAAGGAAACAGACACAATGGAAAGATTGGCTAGGATCTACTTGAAGGATACCCATCTCGATTATCTCTGATCGGGATAGCCGCTTCACCTCGAGATTTTGGCTGTTACTCCTGAAAGCTCTAGGTACTCGCTTAGATATGAGTACCGCATACCACCCTCAGACAGATGGCCAAAGCGAAAGGACAGTTCAAACCCTAGAGGATATGTTACGCGCATGTGTTATCGAATTTGGACGTGGTTGGGAGAACCATCTGCCACTATGCGAGTTCTCATACAACAACAGTTATCACACCAGCATCAGAGCCGCCCCGTTGGAAGCACTTTATGGGCGAAAGTGTCGATCGCCCATATGTTGGACTGAGGTGGGAGATAGTCAACTCCTTGGTCCAGAGATTATACACGAAATAACCGAGAAGATTGTGCAAATCCAATACAGGCTGAAGGCAGCGCATGACCGCCAAAAGAGTTATGCAGATACGATGCGCAGACCGCTAGAATTTCAAGTTGGGGATAGAGTCATGTTGAAATTGTCGCCTTGGAAAGGCGTGGTCCATTTTGGGAAACGAGGAAAGCTAAACCCTAGATATGTCGGACCATTCGAAATAATAGAGAGAATTGGTCCAGTTGCCTATAAACTTAAGTTGCCTCAAGAACTCAGTAATGTACATGACACGTTTCATGTGTCAAACCTAAAAAAGTGTTTATCGGACGAATCACTTGTCATTCCAGTCGGAGAAGTACAAATCGATGAGAAATTGCATTTTGTCGAAGAACCGTTAGAAATCATGGACCGAGAAATAAAGACTTTGAAGCGGAGTCGCATACCCTTTGTAAAGGCTAGGTGGAATTTGAAACGAGGTCTGGAATTCACCTGGGAACGCGAGGATCAAATCCGTCGCAAGAATCCTCACCTATTCTCAAACCCTGCACCACCCGAGATCACGAACTAAATTTCGGGACGAAATTATTTTAACAGGGGGAGAATGTGACAACCGGCAAAATTTCCGATTTAACTCCGCTCAGGTAATAAACTTGGAGAAATTTTTTTTTTTTTTACTTAGATAAACTATAAGATTAGTGATTAACGCCTATAATTAAATAGCATTGAAATTAGGCGTCCTATCGTTACAACCCGACACTAAGCAAACGAATATTCATGGATATGCATAATGTGACCAAGTGTTTACGTCTATGTTATTGATTTATTTAGTAAACACTAATCTAAGAAATATATATATATATATATATATATATATATATATATATATATATATATGTGTGGTACAAGAATGTGATTTTGATGACACTTACTTGCATGAAAGAAACCTCTCATCACCTTGCATGGAATAACATCATAATAATTAAAAAAATACTTATACATAAATTAATTAAAAACTTAATTAACTAATGTCACGCCCCGCCTCGGCGGAAGGTTGCGAGGTGCGACGTCCATGAGATCACAACACAAGAATTACAATGAACGACCACTATATGAGTCATTTTAAACATACTTCATAAAGGTTTTAATTGTCTTACAGACTTAGAACATTTGTCTTAAAAAGTTTAATAAGCATTTCCCATAAGTTACAAAATAGTTAGGAGTTTAAGAATTTAAGATCAAAGCAATGTTCGTCCATGCAAATGTAGTTCCTTACTTCAAAAAGGGGGTATGCCATCTTCACAACTAGCAAGCATCTTAATTACCTGAGAATAACATGTAAAAATGGGTCAACATAAAGTTGGTGAGCTCATAGGTTTTAGTAGTTGCAAAGCATTACCATGGATCACGAGATTTCAAGTTATATTGCCATTCAACAATATAGCAAAAATTGTATTACTATTGCCATAAGCTCATGAATTGAAACCTTAACATTTAGTGCCTCGCAAGTGTCCTATCCAAACACAAGTAGTTCTCAAATGACAACGCACCCGTTTGACTTATAGTCATGTTGGCGCTACCAACCCGGATGGGGGCGTCAACCCAAATAGATCTATTCATGACATTCACGTTTAAGTCCTTAACTAACAATTCATGATAAAGGCCTACATAATGGATAGTGTCAACTTATGCAATACGTAACAGTTTAGTTTATGTCCACAAAGAAAAGAACATGTATTCTCACGCCAGAAATATATCAAAGCATTTAAAAAAATGTGGGCCATGAGACTCACCTTAGTGAGAGAGCGGAAATTTGCAAGTATTGGTTTGGGTCTCGGTGGGATTAACGCGTCCTAGATCACATAAAAACGCTTAAGTTTAGTTATATAGCATATACATGTTAATTCTAATTTTTGTAAAGTTTCATCACCCATAGTTTTAGTTTAAGTGTCACATTTTATTCAACCATTGTCGGGTACATTTACACATTTTAAGTAATTTCTAGTAAGAATCCAACATATTTCCAGAAAGCTTCCAGACCAGACCCATAAATCGGCTTATAGAGAAAAATGTGTGCATTTCTGGAAAAAGTGTAAAACATGAAAGTTGTAGATCTTTTTGATACGCAAATTTTTTTAAAAAATGCATCGTATAACTCTTAGTATATGATTTTATAAGATTTTTCTACTAAACTGTGTTTTTAGGGACAGATTATGCATCTTCAAGTATACTTTATAAAAACGATTTTTAAGCTTATAATTGGACATTAATATGTTAGATGGGATGTAAATCATCAAAATCAGTAGCATACAATAAGAATAATGAAAAGGGTTTAGATGATTCTCACAAAACGAGGTATGAGAAATCTGGACAGATTTGCATGGGTATGTGTGAGTTAGGATTTCGAGTCATAGACTATTAACCTAACTCATAGGTACGAATCATTGATTTAGCCCTTTTTCCCACATGCATTTGCCATCATTTTTCCATAGATTTTGAGTACTTTACAAGCATGAAATCCTTGAAAGATTTTATAGATATGTAATAAGTAAAATTTTACATCTTTAAACTTGACATAGGTTTGATCATGGATTATCACCTCTTTTTAACACATGAACATGTGCAAGTGAAAATCTACAAACATCAAGTTATTTTGTAGGTTTAGCCATACCTTTCAATATTTCAAATTAAAAGAAAATGGAGATGAAGATGAGTAAAAGAGATGCATGTAGGCTTTGCCATACATAAGTTTATAACAAAAATGAAATACGAATTTGCATGTATACATATATGATTGTAGGCATAGCCATACATAAGATCATAACAAAAATGAAATATAAAGAGCATATATACATATGTAGATTTGTAGGCATAGCCTTACATAAAATCATACATATGTATAGAACAAGATATATGATATATTTACATAGATATACATATATTTATATAAGTTTTGTTATTAGTCATCCATGGGTGATGATTAGTATAAAACAAAAGGAAAAATTAAGAAAATATCTTGTAATACCTCACTAATACAACCTAGTATGATACTAGATTGATTTTAGTATATGAAGATGCTTCTAAAGTGGTGATTTGTGGTGGTTTTGGGTGTGTTATGGTGGCTGATTTTTGGAGAGGAAATGGAAGAGAAGAGAGTGTTTTTGGTAGAGAGAAAGTGTGTGTGTGTGTGTGTGTGTGAAAAATGGAAAAAGAGAGAATAAGGGTCCTTTAAATAGGAGAAGGAAGGGAGGGAGGGGGGGGGGGGGGGGGGGGGGAGGGGAAGGGGTGGAGTTGGTGATTGGTGGAGAGTGGAGATGATTTAAAAGAGTGGGAGGTGATTAGTTGGTGTTTAAATGTTGTATTTAATTAAATTAATTTAATTTAATTGATTCAAAAATAAAAATCAGATTTTTATTTTATTAGTTAATTAAGTTTTTAATTGATTTAAGTATAAGTTTTTATTTAATTATTATGATGTTATTCCATGCAAGGTGATGAGAGATTTCTTTCATGCAAGTAAGTGTCATCAAAATCACATTCTTGTTCCACACACACACACATATATATATATATATATATATATATATATATATATATATATATATATATATATATACACATCTTAGATTAGTGTTTACTAAATAAGTTAATAAACATAGACGTAAGCACTTTGTCACATTATGCATATCCATGAATAAACGTTTGCTTAGTGTCGGGTTGTAACGATAGGGCGCCTAAGGTCAATGCCATTTAATTATAGGCGTTAATTCACCAATCCTATAGTTTAACTAAAAAAAAAAAAATTTTCTCCAAGTTTATTACCTGAGCGGAGTTAAATCAGAAATTTTTGCCGGTTGTCACATTCTCCCCCTGTTAAAAAAATTTCGTCCCGAAATTTAGTTCGTGACCTCGGGTGGTGCAGGGTTTGAGAATAGGTGAGGATACTTGCGACGGATTTGATCCTCGCGTTCCCAGGTGAATTCCGGACCTCGTTTCGAATTCCACCTAACCTTAACAATGGGTATGCGACTCCGCTTCAAGGTCTTTATTTCTCGGTCTATGATCTCGATCGGTTCTTCGACAAAATGCAATTTCTCATCGATTTGCACTTCTCCGACTTGAATGACAAGTGATTCGTCCGATAAACACTTTTTCAAGTTTGACACATGAAACGTGTCATGTACATTACTGAGTTCTTGAGGCAACTTAAGTTTATACGCAACTGGACCGATTCTCTCTAGTATTTCGAATGGTCCGACATATCTAGGGTTCAGCTTTCCTCGTTTCCCAAAACGGACCACGCCTTTCCAAGGCGACACTTTCAACATGACTCTATCCCCAACTTGAAATTCTAGCAGTCTGCGCCTCGTATCTGCATAACTCTTTTGGCGGTCACGCGCTGCCTTCAGCCTGTTTTGGATTTGCACTATCTTCTCGGTTGTTTTGTGTATAATCTCTGGACCAAGGAGTTGACTATCTCCCACCTTAGTCCAACATATGGGCGATCGACACTTTCGCCCATAAAGTGCTTCCAACGGGGCGGCTCTGATGCTGGTGTGATAACTGTTGTTGTATGAGAACTCGCATAGTGGCAGATGGTTCTCCCAACCACGTCCAAAGTCGATAACACATGCGCGTAACATATCCTCTAGGGTTTGAATTGTCCTTTCGCTTTGGCCATCTGTCTGAGGGTGGTATGCGGTACTCATATCTAAGCGAGTACCTAGAGCTTTCTGGAGTAACTGCCAAAATCTCGAGGTGAAGCGGCTATCCCGATCAGAGATAATCGAGATGGGCACCCCGTGTCTTGACACCACCTCCTTCAAGTGGATCCTAGCCAATCTTTCCATTGTGTCTCAACCATTTGCTGTCTTAGGAAGCTTAGTAACAAAGTCCAATGTTATTTGTTCCCACTTCCATTGGGGTATTTCGGGTTGTTGCAATAGACCTGATGGTTTCTGATACTCGACCTTTACCTTGGAACACGTCAAGCATTTACTAACATAGGTGGCCACCTCAGCCTTCATGTTAGGCCACCAATACAAGTCCTTAAGCCCATGGTACATCTTATCAGCACCCGGATGGATGGAATATCTTGATTTATGTGCCTCGTCCATTAACAACTTCCTCAAGTTACCAAAACTGGGTATCCATATAAGATTTATAAAATATCGGATTCCATCGGACTTATCCTCAAATTGCTTATTCATCCCGCGTAGAGATTCGCCTTTTAGATTCTCCTCTTTGATTGCCTCGAGTTGAGCATCACGAATTTGAGAGGTAAGGTTCGTATGAATGGTCATACCTAAAGCCCTAACTCGTAGTGGTTTCATCCGTTCTTTTCTGCTTAAGGCGTCAGCTACAACATTTGCCTTGCCCGGGTGATAACGAATCTCGCAATCGTAATCACTGAGCAATTCAACCCATCTACGTTGTCTCATATTCAGATCCTTTTGATCGACAATGTGCTGAAGGCTTTTATGATCCGTAAACACGGTACACTTCGTACCATAGAGGTAATGCCTCCAGATCTTGAGTGCAAACACCACTGCTCCCAATTCCAGGTCATGGGTTGTGTAGTTTTTCTCATGCACCTTAAGTTGACGAGAAGCATAAGCTTTGACCTTCTCCTTTTGCATCAACACACATCCTAGCCCTTGTCGTGATGCGTTGCAGAAGACTACAAAATTTTTGGTTCCCTTTGGCAGTGATAATATTGGTGCGCTACAGAGTTTTTGCTTCAGCAATTGGAAAGCCTCCTCCTGCTCATCATTCCAATTATACTTCGTCGTTTTCTGAGTTAGCAGTGTCAAAGGTTTGGCTATTTTAGAAAGTTTTTCTAAATGAATCGTCTATAATAACCAGCGAGACCTAAGAATTGTCGTACCTCCGTTGGGGTTCTAGGCGTCTCCCAATTTTTGATAGCTTCAACCTTGGCAGGGTCGACGTGTATTCCCTGACTATCAATAACATGTCCTAGGAATTGCACTCTTTGCAACCAAAACTCGCACTTTGAGAATTTGGCATACAGTTCCTCCTTCTTAAGCAGTTCTAAGATTGATTTTAAATTCCGCTCATGTTCTTCCTTGCTTTTTGAATAGATCAAGATATCATCAATGAACACGATGATGAACTTATCTAAGTAGGGTTTACATACGCGATTCATGAGGTCCATGAACACTGCCGGTGCCTTACTAAGACCGCATGGCATTACTTGGAACTCGTAATGACCATACCGTGTTCTAAATGTTGTCTTTGGAATACTTTCTTCTCCGACTCTCAGTTGATGATACTCCGATTGCAGGTCAATCTTTGAGTAAAAGCTCGAGCCTTGTAACTGATCGAATAAATCGTCAATCCTAGGGAGTGGATAACGATTCTTCATGGTCAGTTTGTTCAACTCTCGGTAATCGATGCACATCCTCAAGGATCCATCCTTTTTCTTCACAAATAGGACGGGAGCACCCCAAGGTGAGGAACTTGGTCGGATAAATCCTTTATCTATTAGTTCTTGTAATTGGATAGACAATTCTTGCATTTCGGCAGGGGCCAATCAGTATGGTGCTCGGGCAACTGGTGTAGATCCAGGCACTAAATCGATATGGAATTCCACTTGTCGGACTGGTGGAAGTCCAGGCAAGTCTTCGGGAAAAACTTCTGGAAAAATCCAAGCAAATCCATAATTTATCCTCTAGGCACAACCCGCCATAGTAGGTTAAAAACTGAAATGAAACTATCCGCGAAACTGATCCCAAAGTGCACTAACACGTCCCAAACTCTGCTCCACCGCGGCCATACGCTGCTCCGACCTAATCGCGCCTCCTCCGCTAGTTCAGCGCACCGCTCGCTGTGCTCCACCCGTTGACATAAAGCAGTGACCTCCTCTCGAAGCATCTTGATGTCGTCATCAGCACAGTAGACTGAATAATACATGCGGTTGGTCATCTTCTCAACCTCTGAAACTTGTGCCTGCAAGAGTTCCACCTTACCGGAATGTAACTCATCCTGGTCGTACTCCAACTGATCAAGTCTCCTCTCCTGATTAACCAAAGGGGCTACTACAACGGGGATAGTGTGGTGTACAGGCTCCAAAGTGAGAGAGGGTATGGGTATAGTGGTGGAGGACTCCCCAACCTCTGATGTCACAGGTACTCCTTCTTCTTCACTCCAAGACTGGATCTTCTCCTGCATCCAGGTCCACTTGCGGGATCGCACTCGCCTAGTAGTGGTGTTGGTAGTCTCAATGGGTGGAATGGGGGGGGGGGGGGTCTCAGTAGGAGGGATGAAGAGTGTCTCAGTCAAGGGTGGGAACACGGTTATCCGAGGGGTGCGCATCATCCGTGGTCCCCCGGGACGGAATGATCGGAGTGAAGGGGTTTGTCTCGGTTGGGTAGGGGGAGCAGGTGCAGTCTGAGTAGGTACGACAGGGGAGGGATGGGATTCCTCAGGATCGAACTTGTCCTCAGTAGGCTCGGACTCATCCTCGAATGGCTCGGCCTCAGTGGAGGAAACAGACTTCTCAACTTGAGTAGCGGACACAGGCACGAATGAGGGTGACTTAGGTGAGGTGACGAGGAATTGTGCAATCTCTATGTCATCGTCGGACATGATTTGGACAGGGCTATTAGGGTTGGACATACTCTGTCATATAAGATAATAGTATATAAATAGGGAGCATATAAAATAAATAAATATTTAACATGTATGTACCAACTTATCGATTTAACATGTAATAAGCATGCATGGAACAAATATTGGATAAGTAGGAAAGGATGTACGGATTTAATAATTAGCAAGTACCCTAAAAAAAATCCTTATTCTAGTTACGGCTATAGTCTAGGCCCACTAATACAACCTAGTTCACTATAACCTTGGGCTCTGATACCAATTTCTGTCATACCCCGCCTTGGCGGAAGGTTGCAAGGTGCGACGTCCATGAGATCACAACACAAGAATTACAATGAACAACCACTACATGAGTCATTTTAAACATACTTCATAAAGGTTTAAATTGTCTTACAGACTTAGAACATTTGTCTTAAAAAGTTTAACAAGCATTTCCCATAAGTTACAAAATAGTTAGGAGTTTAAGAATTTAAGATCAAAGCAATGTACGTCCATGCAAATGTAGTTCCTTACTTCAAAAAGGGGGTATGCCATCTTCACAACTAGCAAGCATCTTAATTACCTGAGAATAACATGTAAAAATGGGTCAACATAAAGTTGGTGATCTCATAGGTTTTAGTAGTTGCAAAGCATTACCATGGATCACAAGATTTCAAGTTATATTGCCATTCAACAATATAGCAAAAATTGTATTACTATTGCCATAAGCTCATGAATTGAAACCTTAACATTTAGTGCCTCGCAAGTGTCCTATCCAAACACAAGTAGTTCTCAAATGACAATGCACCCGTTTGACTTATAGTCATGTTGGCGCTACCAACCCGGATGGGGGCGTCAACCCAAATAGATCTATTCATGACATTCAAGTTTAAGTCCTTAACTAACAATTCATGATAAAGGCCTACATAATGGATAGTGTCAACTTATGCAATACGTAACAGTTTAGTTTGTGTCCACAAAGAAAAGAACATGTATTCTCACGCCAGAAATATATCAAAGCATTTAAAAAAATGGGGGCCATGAGACTCACCTTAGTGAGAGAGCGGAAATTTGCAAGTATTGGTTTGGGTCTCGGTGGGATTAACGCGTCCTAGATCACATAAAAACGCTTAAGTTTAGTTATATAGCATATACATGTTAATTCTAATTTTTGTAAAGTTTCATCACTCATAGTTTTAGTTTAAGTGTCACGTTTTATTCAACCATTGTCGGGTACATTTACACATTTTTAAGTAATTTCTAGTAAGAATCCAACATATTTCCAGAAAGCTTCCAGACCAGACCCATAAATCGGCTTATAGAGAAAAATGTGTGCATTTCTGGAAAAAGTGTAAAACATGAAAGTTGTAGATCTTTTTGATACACAAATTTTAAAAATCGTCCAAATCTTAGTATATGATTTTATAAGATTTTTATACTAAACTGTGTTTTTAGGGACAGATTATGCATCTTCAAGTATACTTTATAAAAACGATTTTTAAGCTTATAATTGGACATTAATATGTTAGATGTGATGTAAATCATCAAAATCAGTAGCATGCAATAAGAATAATGAAAAGGGTTTAGATGATTCTCACAAAACGAGGTATGGGAAATCTGGACAGATTTGCATGGGTATGTGTGGGTTAGGATTTCGAGTCATCGACTATTAACCTAACTCATAGGTACGAATCATTGATTTAGCCCTTTTTCCCACATGCATTTGCCATCATTTTTCCATAGATTTTGAGTACTTTACAAGCATGAAATCCTTGAAAGATTTTATAGATATGTAATAAGTAAAATTTTACATCTTTAAACTTGACATAGGTTTGATCATGGATTATCACCTCTTTTTAACACATGAACATGTGCAAGTGAAAATCTACAAACATCAAGTTATTTTGTAGGTTTAGCCATGTAACAACCGCCAAATTAGGGCTAGTATTAGAGCCTAATTCTTTGTTAATACATGTAATTAGTTCTGTGTTAGGCTAATTTATGTATCGGATTATATGTTGGTAAATATATACAACTTTGCGATTTGGCTTAAATCGTACGCAACTTAAATAGAATGAAATTCTATTTGATTAATACGGACGTTGGTGAACAAAGGTTTATAAACTAAACGCGACTATGACCGAAATGCTATTTTATAACAAATAGTGACTGCCTCGTATTACACGATTAAAACTTACACGATTTAATAACAAAAGTAATTAAATTTAATTTAAACTATTAGAGATTTAAGGAAATAATTTAAATAAATTATTTAACAAGATTGTGATTTTATAAATATAATTAAATGCGTAAAATAAATATTTAACGCTAAAACGACGGAGAAACGAACACTACCCGGAGCACGAAACGCGAACTGAAAGGAGGAGGTTCCACTCAAAACCCCCTCCCTTCTCTCATTTCTTCTTCATTTCATTCTCATCTTTCTCTCTCTTTCTTTCTTTTCTCTCTTTCTTTTCTCTAACTAAAAACCACACCACCACCCACTTAAATCACCAAATAACACCACCAAACCTCGCCGAAACATACCACTCGTTTGGAGAAAAGTGACCACGACTACACGATCTACATTCCTATCTTTTCGGATTTTCAATCCGACACTTTGTAAGTTTCCGACAAATCCCGACATCTCTCGTTTTTGATCATTTTGACTAGATTATGGTTTAAATAGGCTTAATATGTTCATATAAGGGTTGGGTAAAAGATTTGGACCCAACGGAAACCCGGAAACTCGTTTTCGACCAAAATTCCGGCCATCAGACCGCTACGTCGCACCTGGCCAGGGGCCTCTGCGACGTCGCGACCTACGTCGCACAAAAATCTCAACGTCGCACTAGCGACGCAGCCTATTACGTCGCATTAACTTGCGGACGTCGCACGTAGTGACGTAGACCCTAACGTCGCAAACCGAACCGACGTCGCATTAGCGACGTCGCCCCCTACGTCGCATTGATTTGCGAAGGTCGCATCATGCGACGTACCTGCCTACGTCGCACCTTACGTCGCTTGCAACGTCGCATGCTACGTCGCACAAACCAGAACCTTGAAAACTCACATTTTCACTAAGTGTCGAACTTTTACAACCTCAAATCTTTATACGATACGACCTAACAATCATAATAAAACATACTTTTCTATTACAATTACTTTAATTTGCGTATTGAATGATAAACTTTAATTATAACAAATCACCAACGGGCCGTATACTTTGATACGAACGCGAACAAACCAACATTTAAACACAACGGGTTGTATGAACAACTAGCCTAGATGGTCTTACGAGACATCTACTTACTTAACCTTACGTGTTTAGGCACTAGAAGGTTACGGGTTCGGAGAACCTACTTGCTTTACTACTACTTGCTAGTTACCACTGCTCGACTCATGTGAGTCTTACAGCCCCACTTTTACTGTTTTATACTTTGGGGTGAGATACTCAGCAACTGTTTTACGTATGAACACAATGTACTGAACTGAAAACATTACTGTTTACAAACAAATGCATGAGTTACTTTTATCCACTGAAAGCCTCCTAATCGTAAGTTGTTAGTTATGGACTTAAGCGCGATTACTAATAGATGGATCCATTTGGGACTGACAATCCCTGTCTGGGGTGGTAGCGCCACCACGTACTGATTTACACGTAGAAACAGACATATTAGTATTTGTTACATATGAGTGTGCGGATAGCACTCACGGGGGTACGTGATATATTCACACTACACGGTTAAGCTTCAACTTATGAGCTCATGGCACTGTATTGATTAACTGATTTACTTACTTTGCTTGATAGCAATACGGGTACATACTTGTGGTTCATAACACCTACTTATTACTAAACCTGTGAGATTCACCAACCTTTTTGGTTGACACTTTTTAGCTTTGTATCTCAGGTACACTTACGGAGTAGGATTACTCCAGGATTACTAGCTAGAGTCGCATGATTTACAAACTGCATTTAACGGAGATTCTTTGGCATTATCTTTTGTAACTATGGTGATGTAATAGAATCTCCCGCTATACGTGTGGGCTCTAGGGAATTACATTTTGTATACGAAAACCTACGGTTTTCAAACGATTATTAATTATGAAATGTAACTATTTTACAAACGTCTCATTTAGAGGTCGTTTACTATTAATCTTGTGCTTTGTATATTGATTAGTAACACCCAATGTATGCTTCCGCAAATCATTAAATTTGGGGGTGTTACAGATTGGTATCAGAGCCTAAGGTTGTAGTGAACTAGGTTGCATTTAGTGAGCCTAGACTATGACCATTAGGCAGTATCCCTTATTAGGTATAACCGGTTCAGTGATTACATCATACGAGTTTAATTTAACATAGCCTGATCAACTATGTACAATTAAGCAAGGACGATGTAAGATCTGAAAGGGGTTATGACTGAACAGGGTACAATAGAAGACTCTGACTTCGAGAGAACCGAGACTTAAACATGTTTATGCTAGACACTCAATAGGCTATATTATATAGGAACTATATGAATATAGGCCTCAATCTTACTAACGCTTTGTCTCAGAAATGGCAAACATCCCATCCAATTCATCTCGTTCTCAATCCGGGTCGCAGAACCCAAGGGTAGCAAGGAGGAACAACATGTTGCCTCGAGCTGGCCCGTACTCTACTCACTTCACCTTGCCGGCCTTAGCAGCTAGGGTGAACCAACACGAGCAACGACTTCGCACCATGGATGTCGTGTTGCAAGAAACCAACGAAAACTGGAGACTTACATCACTTGAGCGCATCGAACAAGTCTCTGAGGATCACGAAACCACCGTTAATAATGTGGACGTTCTTTTCAACAAAGTGGTGGAGATAAGCGTGGAAACCGCTCTTTTGAAACACAGACTTGATGAGTGTGAACAACGCTCACGGGAAACGGAAGAATCTAACCGCGGATTGGTACAGCGACTAGCATTAGCTGAAGACAATGCTCGACAAGCCAGCAGACTTGCTAATACTGTGGATCGTCTCATCGAAATGATGGAGCAGATTAACCTACGTTAAGACTAGCATAGTCTTCATTTTGTAAACTATCATGTAATCTAGTAACTATCTAAGCGCTACTCTATGTTTCAGTCGGATGTAACAATTCCCGACATCTTTTGTAACACATCCGTAGGATGTAACCCTTGAACTCGTATCATCTATTAAATATTCCTTGCTGTTTCGACTCATATTAATTGCCATAATCCTTTTCATATTGATGTTATGTATTACCAACTTTATACATGTACATCTGGAATAAATGCAATTTTCTTACAAAATCTCATGTATCTTCATTTCTTTTATTGAAGAATCATGCCGCCAAAGTCAAGACCTTACACTGATGCTCAGATCACGTCTCTCATAACCCAGGCTGTTACTGAAGCCTTGGCTCGGAATACTCCACCTAACTCCACAAGAAGCAGCGATGCCGCTGAAACCTCTGCTGCTAAACCTTGTTCATACAAGGATTTTCAAAACTGCAAACCCTTGAGCTTCAAGGGAACCGAAGGAGCCATCGGACTTATCAGATGGTTCGAAAAGATGGAATCTGTTTTCCGCATCAGCAAATGTGCGGAAGACGACAAGGTCAAATTCTCCACCTGCACCCTCGAAGATGGTGCCCTCTCGTGGTGGAATTCCTATACCCAGTCCGTGGGGATTGACACCGCTTATCTACTCCCTTGGGAGGATCTAAAGAAAATGCTCACGGATGAGTATTGCCCGTCCGAACAACTTCACAAGCTGGACGAAGAGTTCTGGAACTTAAAAGTGCAAGGAACTGATATCGTTGCATACACCACCAGATTCCAACAACTCACCGTCCTTCGCCCAGCTATGGCAGGTACTGGGCCCGACAAGATTAAGAAATACATCCGCGGCCTCCCGGAACCCGTCCGGGGAAACGTCACCTCATCAAACCAAACCACCCTTCATGGTGCCATTCGGTTGGCCCATGAACTTCTAGCTATGAACGAGGACCCAGAACCACCTACTCCGTCCTCCAACAGCAATAAACGAAAATGGTCCGACAACCACAACAACCACCAAAACAAGAAACCTGAAACCATTAAAGCCTACACCTCCAGTTTTGATGACAAGGGAGCGTACAAGGGAACCAAGCCCTACTGCTCCAAGTGCCAACGACACCACCATGGTTCGTGTCCCTGTAGCAAGTGTAAGAGATTTGGACACTTGGCTAAGGATTGTAGAACAAACACCACTGACACCAACATCTTTGCACCAAAGACCTGTTATGGGTGCAACGGTACGGGGCATTTCAAGAAAGACTGCCCGAAGCCGAACAACAACAACAAGAACAACAATGCTCGAGGAAGAGCTTTTGTGCTGAAATCTGGGGAAGCCCGTCAAGACCCGAATGTGGTCACGGGTACGTTTCTTCTCAACAACTTGACTGCATCTGTATTATTTGATACTGGTGCTGATAAGAGCTTTATTTCTGACGAGTTTTATCCACTACTTGACACCACACCTATTGCCTTAGATTCTAAGTACACGGTAGAATTGGCAAACGGAAAACTTATTGAGGCCGACAGTGTGATACCTAATTGCACTCTAAACTTAGCTAACGAGCTCTTTTCCATTGACTTGATACCTGTCGAAATCGGCAGCTTTGACCTCATCGTCGGTATGGATTGGTTGTCCAAGCACCGAGCTGAAATCGTTTGCTTTGAGAAAATTGTACGCATTCCTCTCGTCACCGGTGGAACTTTGAGCATACAAGGGGAGACCGGTGGGACGAGAATAAATATCATTTCTTGCATGAAAACCCGAAAATACTTGAGGAAAGGGTACCAGGCAATCCTCGCACACGTTATGGAGAAAAAGTCGGTGGAGAAGCGACTTGAGGATGTGCCTATCGTTCGAGACTTCTCAGAAGTCTTTCCTGAAGACTTGCCTAGCCTACCGCCAACTAGACAAGTCGAATTATCTATTGATCTTGTGCCCGACGCAGCACCCGTGGCACGAGCCCCTTACCGACTAGCCCCATCCGAACTTCAGGAGTTGTCTACTCAGTTACAGGAACTCCTGGACAAGGGATTTATTCGACCAAGTTCCTCACCTTGGGGAGCTCCGGTCCTGTTTGTGAAAAAGAAAGACGGTTCTTTCCGCATGTGCATCGACTACCGCGAACTCAACAAATTAACTGTCAAGAACCGTTACCCACTTCCTCGCATTGATGACCTGTTTGACCAACTTCAGGGGTCGAGTTTTTATTCAAAAATCGATCTACGGTCAGGTTATCACCAACTCCGAGTTCGTGATGAAGATATTCCAAAAACGGCTTTCTGAACTCGCTACGGGCATTATGAATTCCAAGTGATGCCATTCGGCTTAACCAACGCACCGGCTGTATTCATGGACCTTATGAATCGGGTGTGCAAACCTTACCTTGACAAGTTTGTTATCGTCTTTATCGATGACATCTTGATTTACTCGCGCACTGAACAAGAACACGCGCAACACCTGAAAACTATCCTAGAGCTGCTCAAACACGAAGAGTTATACGCCAAATTCTCTAAGTGTGAGTTCTGGATGCAAACCGTTCAATTCCTTGGACACGTCATTGACAATCAAGGGATTCATGTCGATCCTTCAAAAATCGAGGCTATCAAGTGTTGGCAAGCACCTACTACACCGACCGAGGTACGCCAATTCTTAGGACTCGCCGGATACTACAAGCGGTTCATTGAGAATTTTTCGAAAATAGCCCTACCTCTCACTGCACTGACTCAAAAAGAAAAGAAGTTCGATTGGACTGACAAACAGGAGTCAGCTTTTCAGCTACTAAAACAGAAACTCTGCAGTGCACCTATCTTATCTTTACCCGAAGGCAACGATGACTTCGTGGTATACTGTGATGCTTCACACCAAGGTCTTGGTTGCGTGTTGATGCAACGAGACAAGGTCATCGCTTACGCCTCTCGACAACTCAAGGTCCACGAAAAGAATTACACAACTCATGACCTAGAGTTGGGGGCTGTTGTATTCGCTCTAAAAATCTGGAGACACTACTTATACGGTACCAAGTGTACAATCTTTACCGACCATAAAAGTCTCCAACATATCTTCAATCAAAAGGATCTCAACATGAGGCAACGTCGATGGGTCGAGTTGCTTACTGATTACGATTGCGAAATTCGCTATCATCCAGGCAAGGCGAATGTTGTCGCCGATGCCTTAAGCCGAAAAGAACGAGTGAAACCACTTCGAGTTCGAGCTCTCGGTATGACCATTCACAACGACCTCATCAATCAAACTCGCACAGCTCAACTCGAAGCACTCAAACCGGAAAACTTGATAAACGAGGCCTTGCGGGGCATGGACAAACAATTTGAAACCAAACCTAACGGGGCCAAATACTTCTCGAATCGAATCTGGTTACCAAGTTTTGGGAACCTGCGAGACTTGGTGATGAATGAAGCTCACAAGTCAAAATACTCTATACACCCCGGTGCCGGCATCAAGGAAATGTACTGGTGGCCCAACATGAAATCTGACATTGCAACCTATGTTGGCAAATGTCTTACTTGTTCCAAAGTTAAAGCTGAACACCAGAAACCCTCCGGTTTGCTACAACAACCCGAAATACCACAATGGAAATGGGAGCAGATCACCATGGATTTCATCACTAAACTCCCGAAAACTTCTAACGGTTGCGATACCATTTGGGTGATCGTTGACCGACTCACTAAATCTGCTCATTTCCTAGCCATCAAGGAAACTGATAAGATGGAACGCTTGACACGGATCTACCTGAAAGAGATCGTATCAAGACACGGCGTGCCCATCTCAATCATCTCCGACCGAGATGCTCGATTCACTTCTCGCTTCTGGCAGTCACTGCAAAAATCTCTTGGTACTCGTCTGGATATGTGTACGGCTTACCATCCTCAAACCGACGGTCAGAGCGAACGAACCATACAAACACTGGAAGACATGCTACGAGCCTGCGTAGTTGACTTCGGTAAAAACTGGGAAAATCACTTACCGTTGTGCGAGTTCTCGTACAACAACAGTTATCACACCAGCATAAAGGCTGCACCCTTCGAGGCACTGTACGGTCGTAAGTGCCGGTCACCTATCTGTTGGACTGAGGTGGGGGATACACAACTCACCGGTCCAGAAATCATACATGAAACAACTGAAAAGATCGTCGGCATACAAAACCGACTAAAAGCCGCGCGTGATCGTTAGAAAAGCTATGCTGACGTGAGACGCAAACACCTTGAGTTCCAAGTAGGGGACAAGGTACTTCTCAAAGTGGCACCGTGGAAAGGTGTCATTCGATTCGGAAAACGAGGCAAACTAAATCCTAGATACATCGGACCATTCGAAATCCTTGAAAGGATTGGCCCAGTGGCATACCGCCTGCAACTTCCTGCTGAGCTTAGCAGCGTTCACAACACATTCCACATTTCTAATCTAAAGAAATGTCTGTCCGACGAGACACTGATTATACCGATCGACGAAATCCAACTCGATGATAAACTTCATTTTGTCGAGGAACCTATGGAAATCATGGACCGCGAGGTCAAACAACTAAAACAGAGTCGTATTCCCATTGTAAAAGTCAGGTGGAATTCTAGACGTGGTCCTGAATTCACCTGGGAACGGGAAGACCAAATGCGACAGAAATACCCACATCTCTTCCCAGACAACACACCGACCGTGCAATCGAGCTAATTTCGGGACGAAATTCTTTTAACAAGGGGAGAATGTAACAACCGCCAAATTAGGGCTAGTATTATCGCCTAATTCTTTGTTAATACATGTAATTAGTTCTGTGTTAGGCTAATTTATGTATCGGATTATATGTTGGTAAATATATACAACTTTGCGATTTGGCTTAAATCGTACGCAACTTAAATAGAATGAAATTCTATTTGATTAATACGGACGTTGGTGAACAAAGGTTTATAAACTAAACGCGACTATGACCGAAATGCTATTTTATAAAAAATAGTGACTGCCTCGTATTACACGATTAAAACTTACACGATTTAATAACAAAAGTAATTAAATTTAATTTAAACTATTAAAGATTTAAGGAAATAATTTAAATAAATTATTTAACAAGATTGTGATTTTATAAATATAATTAAATGCGTAAAATAAATATTTAACGCTAAAACGACGGAGAAACGAACACTACCCGGAGCACGGAACGCGAACTGAAAGGAGGAGGTTCCACTCAAAACCCCCTCCCTTCTCTCATTTCTTCTTCATTTCATTCTCATCTTTCTCTCTCTTTCTTTCTTTTCTCTCTCTTTCTTTCTTTTCTCTCTTTCTTTTCTCTAACTAAAAACCACACCACCACCCACTTAAATCACCAAATAACACCATCAAACCTCGCCGAAACATACCACTCGTTTGGAGAAAAGTGACCACGACTACACGATCTACATTCCTATCTTTTCGGATTTTCAATCCGACACTTTGTAAGTTTCCGACAAATCCCGACATCTCTCGTTTTTGATCATTTTGACTAGATTATGGTTTAAATAGGCTTAATATGTTCATATAAGGGTTGGGTAAAAGATTTGGACCCAACGGAAACCCGGAAACTCGTTTTCGACCAAAATTCCGGCCATCAGACCGCTACGTCGCACCTGGCCAGGGGCCTCTGCGACGTCGCGACCTACGTCGCACAAAAATCTCAACGTCGCACTAGCGACGCAGCCTATTACGTCGCATTAACTTGCGGACGTCGCACGTAGTGACGTAGACCCTAACGTCGCAAACCGAACCGACGTCGCATTAGCGACGTCGCCCCCTACGTCGCATTGATTTGCGAAGGTCGCATCATGCGACGTACCTGCCTACGTCGCACCTTACGTCGCTTGCAACGTCGCATGCTACGTCGCACAAACCAGAACCTTGAAAACTCACATTTTCACTAAGTGTCGAACTTTTACAACCTCAAATCTTTATACGATACGACCTAACAATCATAATAAAACATACTTTTCTATTACAATTACTTTAATTTGCGTATTGAATGATAAACTTTAATTATAACAAATCACCAACGGGCCGTATACTTTGATACGAACGCGAACAAACCAACATTTAAACACAACGGGTTGTATGAACAACTAGCCTAGATGGTCTTACGAGACATCTACTTACTTAACCTTACGTGTTTAGGCACTAGAAGGTTACGGGTTCGGAGAACCTACTTACTTTACTACTACTTGCTAGTTACCACTGCTCGACTCATGTGAGTCTTACAGCCCCACTTTTACTGTTTTATACTTTGGGGTGAGATACTCAGCAACTGTTTTACGTATGAACACAATGTACTGAACTGAAAACATTACTGTTTACAAACAAACGCATGAGTTACTTTTATCCACTGAAAGCCTCCTAATCGTAAGTTGTTAGTTATGGACTTAAGCGCGATTACTAATAGATGGATCCATTTGGGACTGACAATCCCTGTCTGGGGTGGTAGCGCCACCACGTACTGATTTACACGTAGAAACAGACATATTAGTATTTGTTACATATGAGTGTGCGGATAGCACTCACGGGGGTACGTGATATATTCACACTACACGGTTAAGCTTCAACTTATGAGCTCATGGCACTGTACTGATTAACTGATTTACTTACTTTGCTTGATAGCAATACGGGTACATACTTGTGGTTCATAACACCTACTTATTACTAAACCTGTGAGATTCACCAACCTTTTTGGTTGACACTTTTTAGCTTTGTATCTCAGGTACACTTACGGAGTAGGATTACACCAGGATTACTAGCTAGAGTCGCATGATTTACAAACTGCATTTAACGAAGATTCTTTGGCATTATCTTTTGTAACTATGATGATGTAATAGAATCTCCCGCTATACGTGTGGGCTCTAGGGAATTACATTTTGTATACGAAAACCTACGGTTTTCAAACGATTATTAATTATGAAATGTAACTATTTTACAAACGTCTCATTTAGAGGTCGTTTACTATTAATCTTGTGCTTTGTATATTGATTAGTAACACCCAATGTATGCTTCCGCAAATCATTAAATTTGGGGGTGTTACAAGCCATACCTTTCAATATTTCAAATTAAAAGAAAATGGAGATGAAGATGAGTAAAAGAGATGCATGTAGGCTTTGCCATACATAAGTTTATAACAAAAATGAAATACGAATTTGCATGTATACATATATGATTGTAGGCATAGCCATACATAAGATCATAACAAAAATGAAATATAAAGAGCATATATACATATGTAGATTTGTAGGCATAGCCTTACATAAAATCATACATATGTATAGAACAAGATATATGATATATTTACATAGATATACATATATTTATATAAGTTTTGTTATTAGTCATCCATGGGTGATGATTAGTATAAAACAAAAGGAAAAATTAAGAAAATATCTTGTAATACCTCACTAATACAACCTAGTATGATACTAGATTGATTTTAGTATATGAAGATGCTTCTAAAGTGGTGATTTGTGGTGGTTTTGGGTGTGTTATGGTGGCTGATTTTTGGAGAGGAAATGGAAGAGAAGAGAGTGTTTTTGGTAGAGAGAAAGTGTGTGTGTGTGAAAAATGGAAAAAGAGAGAATAAGGGTCCTTTAAATAGGAGAAGGGAGGGAGGGGGCGGGCGGGGGGGGGGGGGGGGGGGGGGGGGGGGGGGGGGGAAGGGGTGGAGTTGGTGATTGGTGGAGAGTGGAGATGATTTAAAAGGGTGGGAGGTGATTAGTTGGTGTTTAAATGTTGTATTTAATTAAATTAATTTAATTTAATTGATTCAAAAATAAAAATCAGATTTTTATTTTTATTAGTTAATTAAATTAAATTAATTTAATTAAATACAACATTTAAACACCAACTAATCACCTCCCATCCTTTTAAATGTGGAGTTGGTGATTGGTGGAGAGTGGAGATGATTTAAAAGGGTGGGAGGTGATTAGTTGGTGTTTAAATGTTGTATTTAATTAAATTAATTTAATTTAATTGATTCAAAAATAAAAATCAGATTTTTATTTTATTAGTTAATTAAGTTTTTAATTGATTTAAGTATAAGTATTTATTTAATTATTATGATGTTATTCCATGCAAAGTGATGAGAGATTTCTTTCATGCAAGTAAGTGTCATCAAAATCACATTCTTGTTCCACACACACACACACACATATATATATATATATATATATATATATATATATATATATATATATATATATATATATACACACATCTTAGATTAGTGTTTACTAAATAAATTAATAAACATAGACGTAAGCACTTTGTCACATTATGCATATCCATGAATAAACGTTTGCTTAGTGTCGGGTTGTACCGATAGGGCGCCTAAGGTCAATGCCATTTAATTATTGGCGTTAATTCACCAATCCTATAGTTTAACTAAAAAAAAAAAAAAAAAAATCTTCAAGTTTATTACCTGAGCGAAGTTAAATAAGAAATTTTTGCCGGTTGTCACAACTAATAAAATAAAATCAGATTTTTTTTACATTAAATTAATTAGATTAAATTAAATTAATAAATTACACCATTTAAACACCAACTAATCACCTCCCACCCTTTTAAATCACCTCCTTTCTCTACCAATCACCACCCTCACCCTTTCCTCTTCCCCCCACCCCCCCCCCCCCCCCTTAACGAGTGCCCCCCCCCCCCCCCCCCCTCTTCCATTCTCCTATTTAAGAAACCCTTACTCATCATTTTCTCACTTTTCAAACACACACCCATTTCTCTCTTTTAAACACTACTTTCCTCTCCTTTTTCTCTCTAAAATCAGCCACCCACAACCACCATAAATCACCCCAAATCACCACCCAAGAATCACCTCCATACACTAAAAACATACTAAAACCATACTAGCTTGTATTGGGAAGGTATACATGAAGATCTCTACCTCTTTCTTATGTTTTCTTACAAATCATCACCCATGGATGACTAATAACAAAACTCATATAAATATATGTAAATCTATGTATATACACCTTATATCTTGTTCTATACATATGTATGATTTTATGTAAGGCTATGCCTACAAATCTACATATGTATACATGCACTTTATATTTCATTTTGTTGTGATCTTATGTATGGCTATGCCTACAATCATATATGTATACATACATACAAATCTACATATGTATACAAGCACTTTATATTTCATTTTGTTGTGATCTTATGTACGGCTATGCCTACAATCATATATGTATACATGCAATTCGTATTTCATTTTGTTATAACCTTATGTATGGCAATGCCTACATGCATCTTTTTTACTCATCTTTATCTCCATTTTCTTTTAATTTGAAGTATTGAAAAGTATGGCTAAGCCTACAAAATAACTTGATGTTTGTAGATTTTCACTTGCACATGTTCATGTGTTAAATTATAAGTGATAATCCATGATCAAACCTATGTGAAGTTGAAAGATGTAAAATTTTACTTATTACATATCAAAAGGGCCTTTCAAAGATTACATGCACGAAAAGTAATTATTAGACTATGGAAAATGTTGGCAAATGCATGTGGGTGAAGGTCTAAAACAACGATTAGTACCTATGAGTTAGGATGGTGGTCTATGACTCGAAATCCTAGCCCACACATACCCATGCAAATCTGTCCAGATTTCCCATGTCTCGTTTTGTGAGAATCACCTGAACCCTTTCATTATTCTTATTGCATGCTACTGATTTCGATGATTTACAGCCCATCTAACATATTAATGTCCAATTATAAGCTTAAAAATCGTTTTTATAAAGCATATGTGAAAACACAGAATCTGTCTCATAAAACACAGCTTACCAAAATAATCATATCTCGAGTTCTAGAAAGAGTTAGGCGATGCATTTTTTTTTTTTTTTTGAAATTTGCGTATTGACAAGAGCTACAACTTTCGTGTTTTGCACTTTTTTCAGAAATGCACACATTTTCCTCTATAAGCCGATTTATAAGTCTGGTCTGGAAGCTTTCAAGAAATATGTTCGGTTCTTACTCGGAATTATTTAAAAAAATAAATATACCCGACAATGGTTGAATAAAATGTGAAACTTAAACTAAAACTATGGGTGATGAAGCTTTACAAATATTAGAACTATTATGTGTATGCTATAAAACTAAACTTAAGCGTTTTATGTGATTTAGGACGCGTTAATCCCACCGAGACCCAAATTAATACTTGCTAATTTCCGCTCTCTCGCTAAGGTGAGTCTCATGGCCCCTATTTCTTTAAATGCTTTGATTTGTTTGGGGTGAGAATACATGTTCTTTTCTTTGTGGACACAAATTTAACTGTTACGTATTGCATAAGTTAACACTATCCATATTGTGAGCCTTTATCATGAATTGTTAGTTAAGGACTTAAACATGAATGTCATGAATAGATCTATTTGGGTTGACGCCCCCATCCGGGTTGGTAGCGCCAACATGACTATAAGTCAAACGGGTGCATTGTCATTTGAGAACTACTAGTGTTTGGATAGGACACTTGCGAGACACTAAATGTTAAGGTTTCAATTCATGAGCTTATGGCAATAGTAAAACAATTTTTACTATATTGTTGAATGGCAATATAACTTGAAATCTCGTGATCCATGGCAATGTTTTGCAACTACTAAAACCTATGAGCTCACCAACTTTATGTTGACCCATTTTAACATGTTATTCTCAGGTAAGTAAGATGCTTGCCAGTTGTGAAGATGGCATACCCCTTTTGAAGTTAGGAACTACATTTGCATGGATGAAACATTGCTTTGATCTTAAAAATCTTAAATTCCTAGCTATTTTGTAACTTATGGGAACTGCTTTGTTAAACTTTTAAGACAAATGTTCTAAGTCTGTAAGACAATTTAAATCTTTATGAAGTATGTTTAAAACGACTCATTTAGTGGTCGTTCATTATAATTCTTGTGTTGTGATCTCATGGACGTCGCACCTCGTAACCTTCCGCCGAGGCGGGGTGTGACAGTTAACCGGTTAAAATGAGTAGTAGTTTGGTTATGACCAATGTAACAGTGATCATATGTCCTACATATAGTAGAATGTGTGTTGAAAGTGTTATGGTAGTTAATATGGTTGAAATTGGTAAAAGTGTCCAATTGGACCCTTAAACGGGTCGACTAGTTAAAACATGATGAAACGAGTATATGAAGGTGATGAATATGCTCACACGTCACAAATATATGCAAAAACATGTTGGCAAAGGGTGGAAGTCAGAAACCAAGCCATTTGAAACTTGACGTGTCACTAAAATGAGCTAAAATGGTCAAAAATGAGTCGTACGTCCTTTTTCTCGATAAACGTGAATTTTGAAAAAGTGGAAAAATGGAAAGTTGCATTTTGATTATATAAAGGTGCTTGCAAAATTTCAGACCTTAATTCCTTACGGTTTGTGAGATATGCGCGTTTGAAGTTCGTGTTTTTGCACTAAGTTGTGCAGGAAATTGATGTCTGCTGTGCAGGTGTGGGACCCGGCGGGTAGATTAGTGGACCCGGCGGGTTGGGTGGTTAACCCGGCGGCTTAGGACTATGACCCGGCTGCTTCTTTTGGCTTAAAACGCAAGTTTATTTCTGTTGCCCAAAAGTCGTTGTACCCGGCTGTTAGGGTGTAGGACCCGGCTGCTAGGGGTCTGAAGCCGGCGGGTTCACCCTATAAGCCGTCGGCTTGTGGCCTTTTTAGGTGAAAATTAATTTTTAAGTTTTTCGACGTTCGACGTAACGTTTGACGTAGAAATTTCCGTTAGAAAATTTTGGTGTCAGATTAAGATGAAATTTACATGTCCACTCAAAAACGGCCCAACGGTCAAAGCTCATGACTTATGAGCCCTGTCAGTTTTTGGTACTTCGGGGGCGTTTGGGGCCCGAAAATGGCATTTTACTATTTTTCGGACCTTATTTCGGACTTTTGACTTACGTTTTGTATTGGGCTTTTGTTTTTTTGAGCCCAGGGATCATCCCTGTGTATATGTATAATATTAAAACTTGTTTTAAGATGGTTCACATACTCTTATCGGGTATGAGTTAATTTCCAGTTGTTTACTAAATTGCAAAATAGGTTAGTAACTGATATTGTTGATTGTTGCTAACTAGGGTTAGTAAACATTGAGTATGGGATTATGTGGATCATATAATGTGAATTAGTTGAACATGATAAAGCATTTAAATCATGTAGAGTATTAGAAAGTGTTGAATTGAGCATTTTAAGAATTTGTAAAATAAGTATATGAGCTCATATTTATGTGATAATTGAATATGAAATGCTCAATTGTAATTCAACTAAAGGTGTCTAGATTGATAAATATGTGTTGAGTATTACACATAGTATTGACAAAGTGTTTAATACTAAATGTACTATAAGTATTAATTGCCATACTAGTAACTAATATTGGAATCAGGTAATAAAAGTGTTGATTGATGTAATTGTGTTGTACATTACATCAGTGTTAATGAAATAGTGAAAAGAGTTATATTTACCTGATTATGTGATTAGTTGTTCATTCAAAGTGATAAAGTTGAAAAATGGTAGCAAGTCAATACTTGATCGCGTATTTGTTGCTAAGGTGTTATTATGATTGTGTAAATGGTTGATATCACCGTTGTGATATATAATAGAGTAAACATTAATAACTTTGAAGATTGATGGTATGAAGTAGCCTGAAAATAAAGTGTACCTGACATAATATGATAACGTCTGACCAACGTATTTATATTATGCCATTTCACATGGAATTGTTGAGGCTGCTAAGTACCAGATAAAGTTAAGTGGTTTTAAAATAGCAGGTAAGATATGTTGGCCTGTAGTTGAGAAATAGTCAAAGATTGACTAAAATGAAAGAGTAATAAACCACTAAGTTGTTGTTGCTAATGTGGTATCTATTGTACAATAGATGTATATGCGTGGTACTGCTTGTAAGGAAAAGGAGTGTATGATTAGTTGCAACTAGTAATAATTAAAAGATGATTTAAGCAAAGTAGAGGTCAGTTGACTGCAAATAATATGGTGTTGATATTCTTGAATATGTGATTAATGATAGCACCTTGTGTTGTTGAAATACCACTGCTGATGATGCATGGTATTAACATGTGTTGATTTAGCATCCAAGTTGATGTGATAGGATGCTAGTTGATTCTGTGATAATGGTTTTAACCATAAGATTTAACCTCTACATACGGCTTATTGTTTACTCTTATGTGTTTATGATTATATGAATTGTGATTCTTTTAAATAAAGGGTTTCATATAATCAGGTTGTGTTTATAATTACTAGTTGTAAAGTAGTAATTAACTAGTTGCTAAAAGTGAAAATTTCTAGCAAGTTGTTAGCTAAAGAAATACATGGTTATTAGCTAAATTGCTAATTGTGAATTGAGTTAAAAGTTTATTGTCAGTGTGTGTTGTGGTATTTAGTATCACTTGTTGTTATTGTTGTTGTTGTTGTTGTTGTTGTTGTAGTTGTAGTTGTAGTTGTGGGAAAGTTGAAATGTTCACATGGATATGTGCTACATTTATTACCAGTGATTATGTGTTTTAAATTGTTTACATGACTAAAGGTAAATGGTCATGTAAGTGGTTGATTGACTTATCAGAGACATGGTATATGCATAGTATTTGTGTAGCAGAACATATAGAAACATGTACATGTGGATATGTGCATGTAGAAATGATTGAAAATATGTACATATACTTATGAGTTGTTCAAGGGAATAAAGTGGGATATGTGTAATTATTATGATAATTAAGTAAGGGATAATGTTACAGTGGTTGCTGAACAATGATGATAGGTGTTTATGTTAATTCAGTTGTAATACACACTGGTGGTGTGTAAGTTGATGAAATAACATATACTTATATAATTAGATTGTAATGTATACACATTTTGTGTTTGTGTGACTAAGGATATGCATGAAGGTCGTATGCATAAGTTATTTTAAACTGTACCCACATTGGGTGCATATAGTTATGAGTAATTAGGCGATTAAAGTTGTATGAAAAGTATAGTATTAGTGAAATGAAATGTGTGATTCTATTTCACTAAATTGGTTAAGTGTGATCAGATTTTGAGGACGAAATCTCTTTAAGGGGGAGAGATTTGTAACATCCATTCCTCAGGTCTGGTAGTATTCTAATATTTTCTGATGGTGAATTATTTTTATTGTGTCAGAAAATAGTTTCGGTGTGTTTTAGTCAAATAAATGAGGAAAAGAGTTGAATAATTTATTGTGACTAGTAAATTGTTAATTGTTTTAAATTAACATAGTTGATGGTAAAATAAAATAGTTTTTCCTCGCTAATGGTTTTTCAGTTCCAGACAATAGATTTAAAAGGGGACAAAACTAGTACACATATTTTTAATATATGTGTGTAATACGTATTAATATTCACAAAAACTCCAGAAATGTCGATTGTGTATGAGAGAAAGATCATAAACCTTAATTAAGCTCTAAATCATCAAAATTCTTGAAAAATCAAAGTGTTCTTTCTCCTGTTCTTCTCTGGTCGAACCCAGCACACCACAGGGACGATTTTAAGGTTTCAAAACAAGGTCTGAGGTGAAATTGAAGCTTGAGAACTATGAATTAAGCTTCAAAAACGTGATTTGATCATTCCATCATCATCATAAACACTTTGTAAGTCTTAATTCTTGATTTTCATATAAACCTAGAAATGGGTTTTTGAGTATTTGATGACATTAGCTTGATTAACTTGAAATTGAAGGTTGTAATGCTTGTATAGTTGTTATTTGATGCTTATATGAGGATTATAAGCTAAGCTATAACTAAGAAATGAAGAAAATGATATATGATCATTAAGGGATTAATTGATTATTATGGATTATGATTTATAATCTTAATCTAATGAAGTGTAGTTGATAATTGTTGTTAATGATCATATTAGGGTTGATTCATGATGATGATTAATTATGTTCAAGCTAAAATGTGTAAAGTTGATTATGATAATTATGAAGTGTTTGATGAATTATTGATGTTAGAGGTTAATAACCTTGGTAATGATTTAACCATGTTGATTAATGATAATTAAAGTTGGTTAAAATGATGATGTAATACTACGATCATAATTTGATAAGTGATGATGAACTAATGATGTTAAAAGTGATTATTCATACTCTTAGAATGAATTATGTGAAATTACTATAAATAATAACTTGGTTGATGTGTAGTTGAAAAGTGGTTATCATGATATCTGATCATGATTAGGTGATAATTCAAGAAGTATGAATTTGGTATTGATAATTGGAATTGTTGGTGTAAATCTATTGGATTGATGTTATATAGATTTTGAGACAAGTGACTGACTTGTGTTATTCTGTTGTATTCTCAGATATGAAGAAGACTCAGTGATATTAGACTACTGAGTGGACGACTGAGGTATTCGGTGAGTGAAACTATAAACCTCAGTGTGATTTAGTTGTAACAGGTTTGGTTACAACGGGTAAACGTATTATTATTGATTCAGTTGCCATGATTATTTCGGTTTAATAATAATACTGTTGATAGACTGTTAGTCTGATATGATATATGATGAGTCTGTAGCTATGTGATCACTTATTGTATTGCCTTTGGGCACCAGCTGATTCAGAGGCCATCAGATGTCTCGGCTGGGCTTGGGTTTGCTATAATGTTGATAACACAGGGTCTTAGTACAAGTATTATTGTCGTAGCCTGTGTTATTTGGGTTATAGCACCAAGTAGTCGGTTAAACCTCTGTATGGGCCTGCAGTGGTTTTAAAGTGTTCTTTGAGAAGGTGATACCTCAAGAACCACCGGTCCTCTTTGACGCCAGTTGATTGTAATGTGATAAGTTGTAAACAGGTGTGTTGTGTGCATATGGTTAGTTGTTGTGCACAAAGTTGTTATGCTAAGTTGGGCTGTTGTTTATTGATTTACTCACTTAGCTTTGAGCTAATCCCCCACATTAATACTTCTTGCAGGTTATGGATACAATATGGGTGGGCAAGAAGTTGGACTGGAATGAATGTTTGACAATTAGGCGTTACTCTGATATTTGAATTGTGTAAACAAGTGTTAACTTTTGTTTTACATAACACCCAATTTGATAAACTGTAATTCAAATTAGTTTGATTTTGTAAGTATAGGAAATGATGTAACTTGCAAAGGTTGAAATTTGGACTAACGCTTCCGACATATTATATTTAAATTGTTGTAAAACGAGGGGTGTTATAATTTATGTGACCAGACTTCCATGTAAGCTAAACATGTACACGTATGGTTAACTTCATCTTCTCCGACCGACTAACATGTAATTTTGGGTTACGTTTTTGATAAAAAAAAGTAGTAATTGCGTTTAAATTCACTGGAAAAGTGGTGATTATCGTAAAGCAATCAAAAATTACATGTTATTCGATAGGAGAAGAAGAATTAACCATACATGGACAAGTTTAGCTTACGTGGAAGCCTGGTCACATAAATGAAATGCATGGCAACACCACATCAACAAATTCAAAACGTAGCTCGTTAAAAAAGGTATTTTGGTGACCTCAAAACATATTTAACAAGTTCGTTGTCGACATTGGTAATAAAATTAGTTCGTTGGTGACATTGAGACAAAAGTAAAAAGTTTGGTGTCGACCTTGGTAATAAAACCGGTTCATTGGTGACTTTGGGACAAAAAGTAAAGTACGTTGGCGATCTTGTCCATAAACCCTTATATAATTCGCCGGATAAAATTTACAGTTGTATTGATGAATTCGATATTAATGTTGTACAATGTTCAAATTAATCCATCATCAAAGTTGTTAGCATCATGATGGATGAAAGGAAAAACTAATTGAGATTGTGTAGCCGTCAAACTTTCAAATATCTCTTTATAAACATGGTATGATAACTGTGAAGATATGTATAAATACCAACCCATTTATTTATATTTCGATTTAATCTTTATTTTGATGTTATTATTTGATGTCATTGTTCTTCTTCTTAACATGTGTATCTTTATTTGATGTTATTAGTATTCTTTTTAACTTGTGTATTGTTTGGTTGAACATTTATTAATTCATTGAATATTTATTGTATTTTTTAATTATTCTATTATATCACTAGATATCAAAATATGAGTATCAACACCATAATGAAGACAAATCCAAGATTACAAAATCAATCTATCAAAGTTAGAATTCTACAAAATTGGCGTCCACCACCGTGGGGTAAAACTAAAAAGACAATGGAGTATATTCTATTGGACGAACATGATATATTTAAATTAAAATGTAACGCTTATTAAAATTAAAAATAGTTTTAATTATAATATGATATGACTTATCTATATATTTATTTCATTAATTTTTCATTTTTATTTTTGCAAAACTTGCTGCCGAATGTTCAAAAAAATGATCACTTTATTCAATTGTTACAGTTTATAATTTTAAAGCCAGTGACAATACATCTAAATTTGATAAATATTTTTTTTGAACGAAACCATGGTGACAATACATCTAAATTTTATGGGTGATGATTCGTACACCACCTCATTTTAGCCGTACACCACCAAATGTGCTTCAGGAAGTTGTATTGTACAAAACTGTAAAGCACGTTAGTGGTGTATGACTAGAAAAAGGTGGTGTACGAATCACCACCCAAATTTTATGAACATTTCACTTTAATATTTAGTATATTGTTATCGTTAATATTTAATATTTCTAGCCGTCCAACGGACGAGTTCAACACTAGTTAATATATATTATAGAGAATAAGTAGGTGCCTTTACAAAATTAGTTAACTATATATTTGCTTTAATTAGATTTAAATGTAGTTGTATGTGTAGATTTCTATATATATAAGTTTTTAATATAATCAATACTATTGGTTAAAGATTTCATCTTATCATCTTAAATTATTTAAAAATAAATTGTTGGAGGTACCAATAAATCTCACAATTCAAAATATATGCATTTAATAACTATTAATGAATACAATGATAAATAAATAAGATAAAAAAAAGATATAAAATAAAATCAAACAACACATGTGTTACATGTAATGATACAACATACTTTGACATTTAAATTTTATTTTTCTTTTATTGATTATAATATTTACAATTGATTTTATTGCCCTAATTGAAAATAGCGATATTTGACGATTTAACAGATGACTTATCATTATTATTATTCGTGAAAACTATAACTCATTAGATCATTATTACTATTAAATTTAAAAATTGATATATTATTATTGCTACTATTAATAATTAGTAATTAGATTAGATCATAATATTATGCACTTGGTTACTTTTTTATTTACTATATTTAAACATGCATCTTCAATTGTCGTAGTTTTAACGAATATAATTTCATGATTAATTAAAGAGGAAGAAATATATAATAATCAAACACATTAAATTCATATAATAGACATCAATTAAACAAAATGATACAACGTAATGATTCATACTCTCTGAATCTTTCATGTTCACACTTTTGTAAAATATAATAGTTATATTTAGTAGTGATAAAATTTAATTAATTCTATGAAAGTATTTTCCTTCGTACTCATATTCATCTCATAGATGGTAAACTTGGTTTTTGATATTCTTCTTCATTTGTTATTTCTTAGTATTTCTTCAAATACCAACTTATCCTCAATATATTCTTGTAAATGAATATACTTTTTTATTAGGAATCATTAAATGAAAAATTTTATTATAAATTATACATTGATACCTCATGATCCTAGTACGTCTCATCTACGAAGTTGAAATGTCCGTCTCCTAAATAATAATCTTTCAATATTATCTCCAAATCAGGCTCATCCTACATCAAAATAAGAAACTTACATCGAAATAAGAAGACATAAAATAACGTTAATCATAAACACGAATAGATTATAAAATTAGTCATAGAATTTCACCGTGTGAATCAGAAACCTCAATTACTTATTTTTCATGATTTTTCTCCACTATGTTGTTCTCTTTTTTTGTTTACCTTACCTGCAAATCATTATATTTTACACATATATTAGTAAAAAAATGAATAAGTTTTACTTGAATATAGGGAAAAAGAAAATGAAGAAAGAGAAAGACAAAAGAAATGAATAATGAGAAAAATAATTTTGTACCTTGAATGTGTTAGATATGCTGGTTAATCTCATAATGTATAAGAAAATGAGTATTGTGAGATGATGTATGTCTTCTATTTATAATATAGAGAATGTAGGTTATCTTTTTGAGAAGATTATGATATCATTTGTGACTTAATTATCTATACTTCTATACTACCTTATAAAAGGTTTAGCCCTTTCCTTTGAAGCCTTATAATTATCAAGATGCGAAAAGACCAAGTTAACCCCAAATAAATAAGTACCATTTATTCATATAATCGCAAATAACCTATTAGTCAAACTATCTACATTATATATTCCTTTTCAAAAAAAAGTTATAGATGGCAAGAAACTATGTCAAATCATATTTTATATGCAATTAATAATTATTTATTTTATTCTTTTTAAATGTAACAATTTTTACTCCATAATAGAAGCATTTGCAACAATCTTTTCTATAACTTTACTATATCCTCATCATATTCATTAAATAAATTATCATTGACCAATCAGTTTATCAGAATATGTTATTAAAAAATGACAGCAACCATGTCAACTAATACTATAATTTCAAAAGCATCTTATACTGTACTCAATGAATCAATTCACACAATTATGAATTATCATCGAAAATTACTGAACTACATAACAAAATGGCATAGAAGCATCATATCAAATCATTACATCTTAATATTAATGGACAATTTGTAAATTTTACCGCTGCATCGCGCGAGTAATGCACTAGTATTATATAAATTAGTATCTATTTATATAAATTATTATGGTACATTTATGAAAATGAATTCATTTAAAAAAATGTAAGATGAATAAGATTTAACATGATACTATTGAAGGAAAATGAATTATATGTTAAAAACTTGGAGTTTTTGGTTGACTTTCTAAAAACAATAAAATTCATGATGATATCAAGTTGCTTGTACTTGTTGTTACCTACCGTAGGACCTCCGTCCCCGAAGCGGAGAAAGAGGAAGTTTCATAAAACAAGACGAAAATTAGGGAATTTAGGTTGATAGAATCTGATGGATCGGAGTACATTGTTATTTGGAGTATTGATTGGGCGAGACAAACGTTGAAACGTATTTTTGTGTTGAAGAGGACCATTTGTTAGAAATCGAGTACGAGACTTCTTTGGTATTATTCTCGCGATCCACTTTGAAAATATGCCCCTCAGTTATTGTATTACTAGTTTATAGCCCGCAAATTTTGCGGGGCTCATTTAAATTTCTCTTATTCATTGAATGAAAAAAGATACACATTTACTATATAATATGATAGTGTTACAAATTGTGGTTATGTCATACTTGACGTAATATGCGTAGTTAGTATGGTTTTTCTTTAACTTTTACAATAAAAATCTCATATTCACATAGCCGAAAAAATGTAGACCAGAGAAAATATCTACATGTTAAGGGTTTAATAGGTCACAGTGTCACACGACACACTAAATGTGTATTTTTGAAAGTTAGATACATACTATAAAGTATAGACGTGTTTTAACTTTTAAGTACAATACATACTATAGAGATTCATACAAAGTTAGATATATTTTCACATACTAAGCCTTATTCATAATTCTAAATTGAAATTTTTAAAATTTAATAAGAGAGGGCAAAAGTATACTTAAAGCTTGAAAATGATTTCATGTTAATAAGGCATTGAAATTCTACCGAAATGACATGTCATTGGACTAATAGGAAACATTTTGTACATGAATAAGAATAAGAATGGAATGAAATTGTTGTAACTTTCAAAAGTCTAGGAAACTAATTGATTGAAGAAATCAATTAATGAAAATTATGAGTGGATTTTGAATTTGAATATTTGGTCAATCATGTATATCGATATATTAAATAAAGGGTTGATTTTGAATTTTGTATAGGTAAAAAGAAATTTTCAATAAATTAGCAATAAATGTAAATTTTAAACCGGCTATACATATCCATATTTCTTGCTCGTTTTGTTTTATTCATCTAAAAAGTATTAAGAAGATTATAGTGTGCTAAATGGCACATGAAAAATGAATTTCATAGAAGTCATTTACATCAAAATCGATTTTATTATTATTATTATTATTATTATTATTATTATTATGTATACATGTAAATGTAAATGTAATAATGTAATATGTATCTATATGTAAACTTTATAGAGCATTTTACCCTTCTATTTTTAATACCCTTAAAACTTAAAGATTTTCATTTTTAGCTTTTAGTATATACATTGCTATTTAATTTCATTATTCCACTTACATATTTTTCCTTAATTATTTACTTTACCATCGTATTTCAATTCAAAACAGGGTTCTTAATCAACATACTAATACATATTTGAATCACCACATAAATCATCTAAATACATCTTGAAAACTTTAGAATTGTAAGATACAAATTAATGAGGGGATAATTATTTGTAAATGTATTCAACTTCATTAAAATCTATGGTATGCATCCAACCTCTAACATTTAATTTTGTATGTATTTAACTTTCAAATATCTTTATTTTATTAATTTGTTGGATGGTAATTTTAATGATGTGTTAAGTTACATGGATGACACGTGACACATTTTAGAAATGACACATCATCAAAAATACCGATCAATACACGCAATAGAGATTTTTAAAGTTAAACGTATTTCAGTTCAAAACTTGGTGCTTAATCAACATACTAATACACATTTGAATCACCACATAAATCATCGAAATACATCTTGAAAACTTTAAAATTGTAAGATACAAATTAATGAGGGGATAATTATTTGTAAATGTATTCAACTTCACTAAAAATCTATGGTATATATCCAATTCAACTCTAACACTTAGTTTTGTATGTATTTAACTTTCAGATATCTTTTTTTTATTTGTTGGACGGTATTTTTGATGATGTATTAAGTTATATGGATGACACGTAACACATTTTATAAATGACACATCATCAAAAATACCGACTAATACATGCAATAGAGATATTTTAAAGTTAGACACATAAAATGGAAGAATTATAAGTCGGTTATCAACTTTAGTCATTTTAAGATATTATCGTTGTGTTGCATAGGTAGAATCGTAGTGTGTGTGTGTGTGTGTGTGTATATATATATATATATATATATATATATATATGTAATTCTTACATAATGTCTGATATGTATGTAATATGGATTTGTAAATACTAAAGATTCATTTTCAATGCATTAAAATTTTAAGTCATTTTTTAATAAATATTAAATACAAATTTTTTTTTTAAATAAATAAATTGAATAATTTAATTTATTTGACCAAAATTAATGCTTTAATATTTCAACATAAATACTAATACTAAATATGGTAATTAATTAAGTCACATTTTCAAGGGTATTATTGTCTTTTATCTCTAATTCATTTTGCTATTTAGGTAGTCAACTTGAACAAATGAGATCAATGGTTATAATTAATTACTCCTATACATTTAATGGTCAAGATTAACCTTAAGTAATTTATTTTTAGAATGACTACCTAATTTATGTTTTCTTTTAAATATATAGAGAGATACTAAATATGGTAATTAATTAAGTCACATTTTCAAGGGTATTATTGTCTTTTATCTCTAATTCATTTTGCTATTTAGGTAGTCAACTTGAACAAATGAGATCAATGGTTATAATTAATTACTCCTATACATTTAATGGTCAAGATTAACCTTAAGTAATTTATTTTTAGAATGACTACCTAATTTATGTTTTCTTTTAAATATATAAAGAGATTGTGCAACCCATGCAGTGGCTTCAGTAACCGGTCTTCGTAAGATATCTTCCAATGAGTTATCATTTTTGGTGTGTTAGACTTTGCTTTTAGGGTCACTATATCCATGTGAATGTCGCGTTTTACAACCTTGAAACTCAAATTATGTTTCCGTAGTATGTCTTCGAAAGATGAAAGAATCTCCGTGAACTTTTCAATTTTTGTATCAAACACTATAACTTTTCTATAGTGTGCATGGTTCACGAAATAAAGCTTTTCATTCAACCAGCATCGCATCCAATCTTGCCTAAAAAATTTAGAATCTACGATTGTGTCGACCCTTCTCCATGAGTCGGATTTCAATGAGTATCTATAAACATCTCGATATATATTAACATCTCGATATATATAAGATTCTCGATATTCGATTACACGTAGAAGCCTGTAGTCGTCATCAGACGAGCTGTAATACAACTCAAAAGGTAGATTGTCGTCTTGGTAACATGCCACATGAGAATTGGTTTTTGACAGCATTTTATACTCGCCAGTCAAAGGATTACATAAAACTAGATCAATATCTTGCTTCCTATAATTGTAACTGTAAGTACATATACGTACGCATACCATTCCATGAAAAGATGTTATAATCGATAATTTTTGACGATGACGATGATGATTTACATAGAATGGAAAATGCCGGTGGAGGGTCCAACCATTAATTTCAGGCGCTTCACAGTCAATGGTACAAAACTTGATATATTTTGGTGATGATGTCGAAGACATGAAGAGAAGTCTGTTGTAATTTTCATGGTCATCGTTGGTTATGTGGCGAAGGTGCATCTTTTTGAACATTTGTGTTGTTAGAAACGAATGCCATTGTTTGGAAACACACATGAAACGGATTACAGATTCAGCTGGCAGCCTTGGTAGTATGTGGTACAGTATTACGTCACTCGGAACCTCCGCCATGATTGATTTACTTTGTCATCTACAAAAAAATAAACCATGGCTATATTTAGGCAGTTCAATTCACTTTTGACACTAGAAGACCTTATAATAACACTGAAGTTAAAATTGAATTATATATACATATATTTTACTGATATATCTATGTATATACTAAGCGAGTAGTAAAGATGACTTCAGGATTTGCCACGTAGGCAACAATGACACGTGTCAATCTATAAAAGTATTTAGTTAAATAAATAAATAGATTTAGATTATTAAACATTAATAATTAATTATTTTAATAAAAACTACACCTTATTATAAGATGGAAATTATTGAAATAAAAATATAATTAGCAATCCTAATTGATTTGGAATCGGAAAAGGATACTAGCTCCATTGTATAAATATTTTATTGTCATGAATAAAAGAATCGATCTACCTATCATTCGTAGATATTTATGAAACACAAAGAGAACTTAATAACAAACGTGATCCAATGATAACCAAACGTGAAAGTTTATATAGTACTTTGTTTTCTTTCAAAACCCTAATTTATGGGTAACAAAAATTAACAATCGTAAAGTCATACATCAAATGATCAGTTAAATCAACATCTAAATGATAACCTAATTGAAGAAGAATAAAGACAGGCCGGAACTTACTACTCGGAAGACGGAGACATGGCCGTGAGTGGGACAAAAATATATACGAGAACTGAAAAAATATTGGGGGTTTTGTGTCTGACCTACGCATTTTATATTGGATGTCATTATAATTGTTATTGGGCCGGGCTTCCGTATTGGGCCGTTGGAGGCTCACTTGACAAATCTTTGTCATGATCGACTTAGATTTCACAAAAATACAAGTTACTATTTACAACTGTACAAGTCTTCATCATTTATATACAACTAGATCTTAAACCCGTATGGGGGTGTTGATTCCATAATTAAAATAGAGATGATAAGTTTTAGTTTAATCAAAGTAAAAAGGACTTAATTGATTAATTTTATTTTAATTAAATTTGATTTTGATTGATGATGCCTTAACTCTACTTTATGTAGCTCGTTGAATCTGTATTTGATTTACATTTTTAATTTTTGTCTACAAATTTTAATTTTCTAGACAGTACATTTGTAACTGAAACACTCAAAATAAGTCAAACAACATATAATTTTAGAAAATAAAAATAATATAAGTATACATGAACAAATTAAAAGTATAAGAAGGTTAAATACTTAAATAAGCTATCAATCATAAACAATAAAGCTATAAATACAAAGTAGCAGTTATAAACTACCTCTATGGACTTGCATATAACAAATGACACAGGAACAAATATAAAATGCAAAATTGCTCATAATAGTAAAACAAAATTTTAAGTTGAATGGTTAAAGCTCTTTTAAAAATTACTCTACTTACTTACGTGGAACAATGGTGAGAATAATTTAATATTCGAAGCTTTACTATTTTTTCGTTTTAGTCACTCAACTTTTTTTTATAATTATTTAATCATTCAAGTTTCAAAATTTTGGTGGTTTAATAATTCAAGGATCTTATACTTCAAAAATTTGATGGTTTAATTCCTAAAAATTATCTTTTATAATGATTTTGCTCTTTTAATATATTATAGTTTAATCATCTAACTTTCAAAAATTTTAATAGTTTAACCCTTTGAAGGGTTAAAAAGGTAAAACCAATAAGTCAATGCAAACTTTAAAGATTAAATCATGAGAAAAAAATTTGAGTGATTATTATGAAAAAAAAATGAAACTTTAAAGATTAAACCATTATTAACCCTTTTGTTTATTAATTTCTAAAAATACTTTTCAAATGCACATCCAACTACCCCTAAGATAAAAGTGTAGTGTCAAGAACAACCTCAATGAAACATCATAATCATGTTTTTTTCTTATCTTGATTAAACTAATTTATACTAATAACATAAATGAATTTTCTCTTATTATGTTGTCAAATACATATTATCATTAAGGTGATAATGAACCAAAAATTATGAAAATAAGAAAGTGAGAAAAATTAATTTATAATTCTAACGTATGACATATCCTTTCAAATATATATAGTCTTTGTTTTCTTCTTTCTTTATAAGGGTAACAATTTATAAGATAATATAATGATAGTATATAATAATTTAAATTTGAATTAAATAAAACATAAAGTTAATGGCAATTTAGAGTCCTAGCAAACTCATATACCTACATAATCTCTCGATCAATCCCAGAAAAATTAGAACTCTTGTTAAAACACTTTATTTAATTCGTAGGACTTTGAAAAAGATTATAATACAATTAAGTATTTGGGGATGATAAAATAACCGGTGTATTTGATGGTGGATAATTTTTGTTTTATTTTTTTAAAAAGAATATAATAAATAATGAGTTATGATTGGTCAATTGAATTTTAATTTTGATTGATGATGTCACAAAGGTGATTCTTATATATAATTTATATTTATAAGACTAGCTAAAGTGTTAATATATCATTAAAAAATTTAAATTAGATTAGGATTAGATTAAAAGTTATAACTAATAACTAATAAATAAATGAGTATTATTATTAATTATTATATATCTTATATAAATTATATATAAGAAACATCACATGATGTCATCAAATTATCAATTAGCCAATTAAATTCCTTAATTATGTCCAATAAGCTAAAATTTAGGATACAATGATGTCATAAATAATATAATAATAATTAAATATAGGATGAGAGCTATTTGACTATATTTAGGATTCCTAATAATCGCATATGGATTATTATTTTATTTTCCCCCTTTCAATTATATCTTTACTTTTAGTCACCAAATTAACTAATGCGAACAAAATATTCTATAGTAAAAAATTATAATTTTACCATACATAATCCGTGTGTATACACGGGTTTAAAGGCTAGTATAAATATATAATAATGAGATTTAAACTCGGTTTTCTTAAACCTATATGTGGTTGATTTACTTTACTTGTTATATTAATATTAATTAATAATTAACATGTTACTCATTGAACATTTTTAGTTTTTCACGAATAAATTGCAAAAGAGAATATTCTTACAACTATTATAGTAAATCCGCAATTAGTACGGGTGAATGTTTATCTTCTCTCCTCTCTTATATAGTATATAGTTATAGTTATAACTAAAGAAGGAGACTAAAAATAAGTGATTTATCAAGCTAATACCTATATTAATCCAACTTTAATCTGACGTGTCATCAAGTTAATCAATTTAGAGCCTATTGCATGTTTTAATATCCTACGTGTAGCATTCTTTGTTTTAAAAGGGATCAAATATTTTTAAAGGGAATAGATTTAATATATGCCGTAAAAATTAGATGCATGTATATTTGGAAACTTAATATCACTATTATTAAGTCAATTTATTTATATCTTTTATATTAATTTCATCTACCCTGCTTCCAATATTTAATTTCGATTTGTACGTATACATTATTTGAATGACTATAATTCAATCCAATTTGGTTGCATAATATGGGCGATGTAAGCTTCCAAAAGTAAGGTAACATTTTTCATTATCGTATTTTGTCGGTCTTGGTTATGTCTTTTTTCAACTATTTGAACCTAAATGCATATATGTGTGGATGTAGGTATATTTGACCATGGGTCAACATAATGATTGTTACAAAAGATTATTGAGTGCATTGCAATTTTTCGTTTTATGTTGTACATTTTGTTTAAAGATAAAGAAAATGATTGGTAGACCTAAATTTGTAGGACTAAATGGACCTAGGTATATGATTGGTTGGTTTGAAAAATTGATTGGACAAGATTAAGAAAAAAAAAAAAATTCAATCAATCGGAAAATTAACCTTACTTTTAGGTTTATATAACTAGAACTATTTAACATTACTCGACACTTTTGTTAATTTTTTATCAAACTTGAGCCACCCAGAGCAACCTCGTGTACGTTTCTAAATTTTTTTATTCAAAACTTGCTTATCGTTTGCTATATTGTCAACTTTTTATGAGAAGAAAATAATCACGGATATGAAACAAATTGGTTATAGAGAAATTTGAGTGGGTTGTCAATACGGATGATCCCGATGATGTCGCTAAGTAATCCATGATAGTGTCCGGATATATATTGAAATACATCATTTTTGTATCCACCCAATTAAAAGAGGTTGGCCGATTATTATCTACCATGTATTAGACCCCTCACTAGGGAGCTTCGGTTTGTGACGTCGGAACAAGCGACGGAACCGACGCCATAGGCACGGGGCGTCGGTTCCGAACCGTCGGTGGGTTTCTTCGGTTTGGCGAAGGAAAAAAGAGAAACGTCAGTGAGGGGAAGGTGGGGCCATGTCTTTTTTCTTTCAATTTCGTTTTTAATTCCGAGTTTTTTTTCCTTCTTTTTTGTGTTCGGGGAGAAAAAAATAAGAAGAATGAAGGGAGGTTGCAGAAGGAATTACGGAGGAAGAAGATGACTTTTAGGTTTAGAATTTAGTGGACTCATCTTTTAAATTGGATTGGGTCTTAACTTTAAATTGGAAATGGGCCACTTTGTATTTCATATTTGCTTATTTCAATTGAGTTAAAATAGTAAAATACTAAAAATGGCTTCAATAATTTATTTGTTCCAATTGTATTGTATTACACTATTACATATATAAGTTAAATATATAATTTGTATTACACTATTACATTTAAATGTTTTATGAAAGTGTTTTTAAGTTTAAGTTTTATTTAAATTTGTGTTTTAATTTTAATGAAAATGTTTTTATTTAAGTTTGTGTTTTAAATAAATAAAGAAATTAGTGTGTGGGACCCAGAAAAAAGAGAAGTGATGTTCACTGTAGGCAGTAGAGCGTCAGTTTGTGTCAGTTTTGAAAAAATCTGACGTGGCGCTGATGTGGCACAAACTGATGCGTCAGTTGGTCACAACCATAGTGAGGGGTCTTATTATATATTATAATTAATAAAGGAGGAGACTATGCTACCGACTCATTCTTGATAAGTTCAACATTTGTGTCGCAACTAAGAAAGTCCTACATGTCTTTAAAAAGCACGTATGAGTCAAACTGATAAAGTTGGGAGTTCTAATTGAAGCTATAATGGATTCTAACTATTTGAATTTGAAGTGTTTGTACAACTAGAGAAGATAATTACGACTAGAGGATAGAACAGCTCAGTTGGCATGTTTCGGCGCATAAATCTTCCAACACCAAAGCCCTTGGTATAAATGAAGTCAACTTTATGTCATTACAAATGTCGACTACAACTCATATGACTCCTTTGAATATATAAAAAATAATGAATGTATTTGATTATAATAAAAACACTTTGGCCATCATAATAGTTGGATAAAAAGTAAAAACGACTATATATATGTTTAGAATGAAAGACATGTTGTATTACTAACGGGTTGAATCAACAGGCTAAATTGAAAAATGGAAACCTTTGAAATAGGCCAATGGTGCTGAAAGTTGTTCGAAGTGTTTTAATGCGTAAAACCTTCTATATTAGTTTATTCAAAAACATGATTTATTACTGAAATAATCTAAGTGACACATTCATATTTTTGCTCAATATTTATTTGTAAGTTTGGACAAGAAGTGATTCGGGTTGATCCAACCCGATCAATGTTTTTCAACCTATACCCAAAAAATTACCAAGATAACCCATCACTCAATCTACCTAAACCGCCCATTTAACCGCGTACATCTGTATGGTTATTTCTATGCCATCACTAAAATTGTCATCTCGTATACCTTTTGTAATTGTCTCAAGAAAAGTTATTTTTAATATGAAATTCATCTGGCACAAGAATAATATCTAACTCTCATGATTTCTTACGTTATGTCGTCATTGTTATTTCATATAATTGACAATTTACGACTATTTTGACATTCATACTTCCTTAATGTACGTCATTCTTTATTTATATGATTTTTTTTTACTGAAGTTTTAGGCTGATTAATACTTACATTACCACTTGGATCTCATGATGGGTAGAGATGGTGATTAAATAATAGATAAAAGAATGATTCGTGTTCTAAGTCTGAAAGTCCCGTAATCACTATTGATAAGTGATATGGAATCGCAATAAGTAAAGTTTAATTGTAGAATGGGGGGTTGAATACAATTAAAAACTCTTTCTGATTTTATTCAAGTTATTTAACCGGTTTTTAATTGTTCTAACACCAACAGAGTATGTAAAAGATAGATATGACAATATCAAAGTAAATGTGCAATAGTAGCTGAATTGTGATTTTTATTAATCATAAAGATCACTGAATGTTGATTGCGGAATGAACTAGCCAAGACTAATCCAAATAAAACACTCTAGCTAAAACTATTACAAATAAGCTGTGACACCCGTCAAATTAGGACTAGTAATTAGTGTCTAATCAACCATTAATACATGTAATTAGTTCTGTGTTAGGCTAATTGATGTATCGATATATATATGGTTGAATATATATACAATTATGCGATTTGATTAAATCGTACGCAATTTAAATCGAATGCAATTCGGTTCAATTTAATACGGACGTTGATGAACAATTTTATTAAATAATATAACGTTATTTAATAACACTATTATATCCAAAATATTATTTTGATAATATTTCAATTCTAACTCGTATCGTACAATTAACGTCTACGCGATTAAATTATTAAACGCGCAACAATCGAAATAAACCTAAGTATATTTTATAACTCAATTATAAAGTATTTGATGAAATACTTCAACAAAAATATAGAATAATTATTCGTATTTTAAACGCATATTTATTACGTATTAAATAATTATTTAACGATTAAACGAACGGGAAAACGAACACCACACGGAGCGCGAATGCAGGGAACGAAATTGGTGAAGCCTACTTCTGTGGACCCCACCGAAAATCAGCAAAAAGGTGAGGTCATCACCTCCCCACCTCACTTTTCACTTTCACACACTCTCACTCTCTCTCTTTTCCTCTCTTCTTTCCTTCATGTCCACCTCCTTACCACCACCACCTTCATCTACCAAAAAGCACCACCAAACCTCCATAAATCATCTAGCTCGTTTGGAAGAAATAGATCACGGAGTCACGATCTACATTTCTATCTTTTCGGATTCTCCTCGCGTAAAGTTGTAAGATTTCCGACAAATCCCGAAAACTCTTAGATTTCATTATTATTACTTGAAAGTTGTTTAGTTAAGCTTGAAATGTCCAAATGTGGGTTGGGTAAAAGAATCGGACCAAACGGTCACCGGAAAACACATTTTCGACTCAAAATCCGGCTAGCAGACGAAAGTGTCGCATAGGCCACAGCAGCGTAGCGTCACTTAATGCGTCACTTAAGTGTCGCACTAAGTGTCGCTAAAAGCCCTAATTTAGCGTCACTTGCCTAAGTGCCGCAAAAAGCCCTCTTTTCCCGTCACTGCCTAAGTGACGCAAATTCAATAACTGACACTTCAAGCGACACTTGCCTAAGTGTCGCCTATTATTAAATTATGATTTCATCCGACACTGACCCCAGTGACGCATAACCCTGTTACCCGACACTTCTTAAGTGTCGTCCCAAATCAATTTATAACTTATCCGACACTGATACCCGACACTGCCTTAGTGACGCCTTGTCATGCGTCACTTCTCTAAGTGACACCCATATTACAGACTGTCCCATTTTATGCGACACTTCCTGAGTGTTGCCTGAACCCTAAGTGTCGCTATAAGTGACGCTAAAAACAGAAAGTCTGCAACTCTTTTTCACACTAAGTGTCAAAACTTATATAACCTCAAACACTTATACGATACGACTTCTAAAACACTTTGGGACGTACTTTCAAGTATAGTACTTCAAAAATCATAATAATAATGTCGAGGTTATTATTAAAAACAATCACCAACGGGCCGTACACGTTTTACAAATATTCAAACAATCAACCAAATCGTAGTAATTTGGACATTCTAGTTGGACGAACAACTACAAAGGTAGTCTTTTAAGATACCTTCAAGTTTATAACCATCGCGTGTCTTGAACACCCTCAGGTTACAAGTCTTCGGACACCACAACTCATCTAATCAACTTAAGTTTATTGAAAAAACACTCAAGACTCAGGTGAGTCTCATGGCCCCTCTTTTACTGTTTTCTCAGGGGTGTGATATACTGCTCGTCTTATTTTACAATATGAACGCAAGTACAAACTTTTCATATACTACATGAGTTATTTGCACTAATCATTTCAAAGCCCTCCATCAGCATAGTTTGTTAATACGTTGTAGCGTGAATATTAGTATATGGTACCATATAGGGTTGACCCTCCTCATCCGGGTTAGCAAGCACTAACTGGGTAAACGGACGTACTAATATTTGTTCAGACGAGTGTAGATTAGGCACTCGTGGGAGGCACCTCGATCAGGTCCTTGAATGTGGATCCTGACCCCTCGAGTTAAGCTCAGACTATGTGCTCATGGCTGTATACATTATTATTTGCTTGGTTGCAAATCAGTACTTAAATCTTGCGGTTCATACGATACTATCTAATATACAAACCTGTGAGCTCACTAGCGTTTCGCTAACCCATTTTAGCATGTATCACAGGTACTCAGCAGTAGGATTGGACTGCCCTCAGAATCAATATAGCTCGAGTCATCATGCAGATATTAGAGATTTCCTTGCATTAATATATTTTGTAAAAATATTTATGTATTGGAATCTCTCATTTTCAGAACACGAGTTATGTATAGCTACAAATGTTGTAAAAATTTATTATATCAATATATTTTGTTAAAATGACGCATATAGTGGTCGTTCATTATATCTTTGTGCTGTGATTACCGTATCAGTCGCGCCCTGACCCGAATCGCTTCCGCATCTTAAATTTGGGGGTGCGACAGATTTGTATCAGAGCCTAAGGTTATAGTGAACTATGTTACATTTAGTGGGTCTAGACTATGATCGTTAGGCAGTATTTCCTTATTAGGCATGACTGGTTCAGGAATTACAGCATACGACTTTAATTTAACATAGCCTGATCAACTATGTACAATTAAGGAAAGATGATGTAAGGTCTGAAACGATTATGTTGAACGGGAATACACTAGTTGACTATGACCTCGAGAGAACCGGGACTCAACATGTATATGCTAGACACATTAGGCTATTATATGATATATATGTATGTATATATATATATATATATATATATATATATATATATATATATATATATATATTTATATATATATATGGTAAGCCTCGCTCACTCGAAATGTTCTTGCCACAGAAATGGCGGACTCACCATCTAGGCAGACCATGCGTACTCCATCATCACACTCTCGCTCACGTCGTAGTCACTCGGAATCCCTAGTGGCTAGACGCACTGGTAGCTCGCGCCGAGCTAGCCCCTATGCCAATCCTGCCACTACTGGTAACGCATCTACTTCAGTTCGCCATCGAGCAGTTGCTCATCAATGGAGCTGGTTACCTGCGGCTATGGCCACCTGGAGGATTGAGGAACACATCGAAGTCCCTGACGATGTCGGAAGATGTTCACCTATGGATATCTCCCCGTACACTCAAGAACCGACACACCACACTGTACCAGTGTTAGCTGTTCGTGTGCACCGTCATGAACGCAGGTTGCACGACATGGAAATCGAACTTCAAGAAACCCGAGAAAACTGGATGATAACGGCTCAGGGTCGCATTGCACAGATCTACCTGGATCAGGAAGACCTATCTGAAACCATTAACCTTACTCACGATCAAGTAGAAGATACCACTCAAACCATGGAGATCGTTCACAATCAGGTTATCAAGAACCGAAACGAGATCTCTGTGTTGCAATCAAGGCTACTAGAGTGCAAGACACGCCTAAGGGAAACCGAGGACACCCTCCGAGTGGTTAACAGACTTGCTGAATCTGTGGACCATCTCACCGCACTACTGCCACAACTCAACATACGTCAGAATTAGCTTAGGCTGAATCTGTACCTTATTATGCTTTCGTAGGACCTAAGTAATTCGACCGGATGTAGAAATTCCTGGTATCTTTTATAAACTCAGTAATCCTGTAATCTTTTGAAAACTCTTACCTTGTAACTCGGCTTATTATCTAACGAAATATGATTATCACTTCGTACTATTGTGTATACTACTCCTTTATGTATATACATGTGTGATATATCATAACTTGTGCAATATTTTAGATATTCCATTCCTTTGTTATTCAGCATCATGCCTCCAAGACAACACACATATAGTGACCTCGAAATCGCTTAGCTCATCGCCCAAAGCGTGGCTCAGGCCTTAGCTACTCGGTCAAACCCGAGCAGTGAAGACACAGCTGTTAACGCCCCTACAACAAAACCCTGTTCTTATAAGGATTTCTTAAACTGAAAACCTCTAAACTTTAAGGGCACGAAAGGTGCCATCGGGCTGATTGATGTGACATAAAAAGTCATGTTTTCAAGGCCATTATTCCACACTTTTTGGGCACATCTTTAGTGAAAACATTCCAAAACAATCATTATTTACTAAAATTCACTAAAGTGCTCAGAATATAGACGTTGCTACAAAAGTCAGTAAAAACATCCGAATAACGAGCAAAACGGAGCAAATAAGCAGCAACCAATTCTCGCACCCTCATTTATCCTATGATAAACACATTCTAACCTTATGATATGTTGTAATAGGTAAAATCGAGACCAGAAAATCAAGAATCATGCAAATCAGATAAAGAACGGAGAAGACAGGAAGGTTACAAACTCCTATAAAGTGATTTCGGCTATGCTAAAGTTATACACATCCAATTTCAGTGAGATTGGCACCATTAGAAGCGTAACGGAATTACGAAGACACAGGCAAAAGAATCAGGTCAAACGGACGCATAACGAAGGAGATACGGACGTTTTAAGCAACGAACGAAAATCAGACAGAAGCCGTATACGGCCTTGCACACCGTATACGGCCCTTCATAGACCGTATACGGCCCTTTATACACCGTATACGGCCCTATGAAGGCCGTATACGGCCCCTGCACCCCATATCGTGCTTCGTTTGCTTGTACGTGCTGCTTCGCGAGTTGTACGTGTGATTTTGAGCTTTGCCTATAAATAAAGGATACCCCCTCCTTCTTCAAAGACACCAACACTTCATCATTCCATTCATTTCTCCATTTCCACTTTCTCTCTCACACACTCTCTCTCTCTCTAAACTCTCTTTCTTTCTTTCTCTCTCTAGAAATTAGGGTTTGATCCAGTTAGTTCTCAGTTAGTATTTAACTGAAACTAACGGAGGGGCTACTTTTGTAATAGCGTAGGGAATAGTCCAGGGGCTTTTATTATAATATTGTCAAGGATATTGCGGAAGTTCTGCTTGTACTCTCTCTCTAAACGCTTATTCGATCTACGCTTTATTAACGGTTACTTCTTTCCTTATTTGTTATAATGATAATTGCTATTGTTATTATGCTAGATTTAGGACCTGTTATTATGCGTAGTGAGTAGTTTCCTTGTGTGTTTGTTATGATGTAGTTAGTTTATATATGTGTGGGGTGATGTTGCTTTAAAATATATGATTGGGATAACAACATTATGAAACAACGGAGGTAACGTTATACGGCTTTCATTTGTATAGCGCCGGAATCATCACTTATGTGTGTAGTACGGAACGTGGAAGCTATGAAAGTCGTGGGCACAATCCGTTGTGGAAGTAATGATCCCAATTATATTATATAATGAAAACCGGTGATTTATTAACCTTGTATTTATGAATTTCTAAACCTAATCGCCTTTCCTCCAATTAAATGTGGTTAGAACCTTTATGACAAGGAGTCGCGAACCTTGATCAAACGGTCACTACCTATCTATGTTTTCTGAAACTATAAACATGGTCTGAATTGCGTAGCTGTGGAAATATTGTTTAAAACCTTTCGTATAGTACACCGTGAATCAATCAGGGATTTATTGGGAAATAGTGAGGGCTGGTTTATATCATAGATGGTTGGGCTTTAATACGAACTTAGTTTAAATTAGTCTAGAGTGACCATAAAGTATGTGACCCCGGAAAGACCACGGTAAACGGCACTGTACTTCGTGTAACGTTGGAAACACCTCTGGTGGAGTACAAATACGTAGGAGCTAAGGAAATGTCGGTGGTTGAAGACTGTGTCACATCCTGGTTTAACTTCAAAACTGTGGAAATGCTTAATTGCACTGTACACCGTTAGTACATCTCAGGTTTGGAAAACTGTGGAAATGCATAATCGCACTGTACACCGTGATGAAAGCTCTGGACTAAAATATAACCATTAATATAAAGTTAATAATTACCAAACCAAGTCTTAATCTTAAATGCCTTATTTGACTTCGTTGTCCCCGTAGTGTTAAGAAAGGTCGGAACCTTAGTGGGTATGTTACTCTATCTCATGCACCCAAGAACTAACATTCCAAGAAGGGTCGTTACTCCGTCACTGGATAACGTTGAAGAGTTGAGCATCCTCCTCCGATCAGACTCAATTTGGCCTAGTACTCAGTGACATATTGATTGGTCTCCCCAATCAGTAGGGTACTAGTGTTTACACTATGAACAATTAAGCTCAGATAAGACACAAACCTTTAAAAGACGTTTTCATATCAAAACCCTAGCATCACCCCCGCATAAGCTAACGAAGTCATAACAAACACATCTCCTCCATACTGATTTCATCCCTATTTCTATTTTCCATTTATTTACTTTTTATTTAATTGCTTTAAATTACGGACCTAAGTAACAAAAACCCACTCAAACTCTGTTTTAAAAATCCCATCACTAAAATAAACAACTTGTCTTGATACTTCCGTTTCACAATACGATTAACTTGAAGAACGACCCTAGGTCATACTGCTGCTATACAGTCGTAGTAAAACTTAGGTCCCCAGCTTTACAAATTTAAAACACTCCACTGCTGTGTCCTCCTTCCGTTGTGTTAACGACCGTGTCGGATTGAGGCGCGACAAGTTTTTAGCGCCGCTGCCGGGGAGTTAATCGTAAGACTCTGAAGCATCCAGACGAGTTTTCTATTTATTGATACTTCTTTCCCATTCTTATTTTCTTTTCCTTGTTCCAAGCGACAATATCTTCCCATATCCCACAACGATATTCAACCAGATCATCCAGATCTGAATCTCTCATTTTCGTACCCGATCCTGAGTCGATTATCCGTACCATCCACAAAGAAAGAAGTTCCCTTTTTCCACAAATGGCCGCTCGTGTTACTCTCGCCGACAACACCAAACCATCCATCGAAGGACGAGGAGGACCGATTAGCTATCCAGTGATTGACGGAGCCTCTTTTGAACTTAAACACCACATAGTACAACTCATAAAAGATAACTGCCAATTCCACGGTCTACCCCGTGATGATCCCAACGCTCATATTGACAAATTCATTCATGTTTCAAACTCCTATAAGTAGAATGGGGTTGAGCAGGATATCATCCGCTTATACTTGTTCCCCTATTCTCTCGCTTTACATGCTTCTACCTGGTTTGAGGGACTTGAGACCGGCTCAATCACCTCATGGACCGACATGGGTAATAAGTTTCTCGCTAGATACTTTCCCCCCTCCAAACAAACTCAGGCAAAGAATGACATCGCAAACTTCCAACAAGCCCACGATGAATCTATCTACTCAGCATGGGAGCGATTCAAGAGTTTACTGAGGAAATGTCCAAACCACCAAATGACGAAGACTGACAAGGTGTGCACCTTCTACTGAGGTCTTGATCCTAACCATCACATCAATCTTGATGCAGCAGCTCAAGGAAACTTCATGAAACTTACTGATGATGAAGCATGGAGCTTGATTGAGGATATGACGATGCACCACCACGATTGGAAGTCTGATGAGCAATCCTCATCATTACCCCTCTCCACAAATAACACCCGCCAAACTGAAGCCATTAAGTCTCTGAGCGAACAAATTGAGACTCTGACAAAACAAATAGCAGATCTGAAGAAACAACCACAGCAGATCCACCAAGTTCAGGCTTGCCAGAACTGTGCCAACCATCCCGCTGAAGAATACGAGGTTGAGTACGAAGATCCTACTGACGGTTCGGTCTACTATGCCCAGTTCCCTGTCAGACCTCAAAATCCTCCTGGCTTCGCTAGAACTTCCCCACCCAGAACTCGAGGAAACCAATATCCTCCATGGAACAACCAACCCCCTTTCCAGCCCAGGTTTCAGCCACGATATCCGACGTACCCGCAACAACCACAACTCCCATACAATCAACCACTTCCATTAACCGCCACTAAGGATACCCAGCCTGCTGAACCTGTGAAAACCATCATTCCAGTCACGAGTACTGAAGACAACCTCAACAAATTCATCCAAGGTTAGACCGCTTTCAACCAAAAGACTACGGCTCGACAAGACCAAACTGATCTATTCCTTCGAAATCAACTCTCGGTCCTAAAAAGCCTTGAGAACCAGATCGGTCAGTTAGCCCAACGTCTCGATACCCGACCGCAAGGGACCTTACCAAGCAATACTATTCAGAATCCCCACGTCGAGGAAGCCAAGACCTTAAACTCTGATAAACCAACTCCTTCTATGACTGCTTCTCCAGAAAAGGAACATTCTCCCGTCCCGCCGACAGTTGAGACCAAATCAATGCCCACGCCGAATCGTGAGGTTGAGATTCCTTTCCCTAACCGCCTGCACAAGAAGTACAATGCCAAGTCATTCAAACTTGATGGAAAGTTCTTAGACACCGTGTCTAGAATCCCTTCTAGTACGAAATACATCCGACGAATGCTGGCAACTAAGGACAAGGTTCCTTCCACTCCTAAAGTCTCCCTGAACGCCGAGTGTTCAGCCGTCATCCAGAATGCCTTACCAAAAAAACTAGGAGACACGGGTCGATTCACCTTGCCCTGTTCCATCTATCACTCAGGCACAATACGCTCCTTGGCCGATCTTGGAGCTAGTATCAATCTGATGCCTTACTCGCTCTACTCCAGATTAGAATTAGGACCTCTGCAGCCCACTAAAATGAGCGTCCAGCTTGCCGATCAATCAGTCCGATACCCGAAAGGCATTGCTGAGAATGTCATGGTAAAAGTTGACAGGTTCTATTTCCCCACTGACTTTGTAGAGATGGATATACAGGAAGACATTAACATACCCATTATCCTAGGTAGGCCATTCATGAATACTGCACGTGCTATTATTGATGTATACTCTCAGGTTATCAGTCTACGAGCACATGGACAGACAATATCATACAAGATTGATCAGACCGACGGTTCAATAATGGAGCATGCAGAGATATACGCAATATCCATGGGCAGAGTTACTTCAGATGATGACACTTCTGATTCAGAGCCAGAACCATACAGGCCATACGAGCATACTTGTCTTATCTCAGCTACTGAAGAGTCAGAATCAGAAGATGAGGAAATGGAAGAATCTGAACCAGAGGAAGAAATAGAAGAGGAGGAAGATTCAGAGCAGGATGAAGTGTTGGTGCATTTTGTGTGTCAGTCAGTTGGTCAAACTATTGTAATTGTCAAAGTCAATTAGTCTACGAATGTATAGTGTTTAGAGTGTATATTCGAGTCAGTAAATGAAATATAACTATAGAATATACATAGAATGGTGTCATTGTAATTGGGCCTGCGACGTTGGGTCAGACGTCGCAAGGGTCTGGGCCTGCGACATTGAGCCCAATGTCGCAAGGTCCATTAGTCGTGAGTATAAATAGCGAGTTATAAGTTAGTTTTAGGGTTGGACGAATTAGAGAGAGAGTGGGGCGTTTTTGTGGTGAGAGAGACGGAGAAAACGAGTGTTTGTATTTGTAATCTTTCATATTCAATTGTGAATACAAAGCAAAGATTATATAGAAATTGTGTGTTCGTGAATCATATATTGATTGTTTATCATTTCGCAATAGCAATCAATCTAACGATCCGATCAGATCTTCGTGTACGGGACTATCAACTGGAATCAGAGCCATAGAATCAAGGATTCGTTGGTTTCGGATCGTGTTTTTGAACGTTTTCGGTTTAGAGTTTGGTGTTTTTGGTTTATTAATTGCGTTTTGGGGATTTGTTGGTTGAAGAAATCGTTTCTGGAAGGGTTTTTCTGGGTTTGTTCGTCGTTCGATTTTCAAAATTCGTTAGGGTTTCGAAAATTTTCGATTTTAGGGTTTTGGAGCTGCTTAGTCGCGTTTTTGCGACGTTAGCTGCGACGTCGCTAAGTTCTGCGACGTTGCTAGCGACGTTAGTTGCGACGTTGTGTGCGACGTCACACTTTTGACCTTAATTGGTTATTGCGACGTTAATTGCGACGTTGCGGGCGACGTCGCTAATTTCTGCGACATTAAGCTGCGACGTTATACATTACGTCGCATTTTCGATTCTTAATTTAATCTTTTGCCTTCTGCGACGTACCGCTGCGACGTTGAACTCTATTTGGCGGGAAACTCCGAAAAATTTTTGCGTTTTCAAAATTTTTCCGTGGGCTTAAAAGTGTTTAATTTTAGCCTGGAAAAAGTTTCATTTTACCCGGCCATTTTTTGACGTTTTCGGACGAAATTTTGGCGGGAAAAACGCGAAAAATTTTGTAATTTCAAATTTTGTTTATAAGCTTAAAATAGCTTAATTTTAGTGTCGGAAAAGTTTCGCTATTCTCGGATATTTTTTTTTAAATTTTTGAATCCAATTTTGGAGGGAAAATTCGTAAATGGCTTTTGGTAACAAAGTGCCTCCTTCTACATCCTTGTTCTATAGTGATTTTGCTAATTGGAAGATTAAGGCATGCAAATTCTTTGAATACAAAGATCCAAAGCTGTGGAATTGGTTTAACACCATTGATCGATATGAGCAACCAAAACTCGATGGGGTGCTTAAGTCAAGAGCACAAATGTCAGTCAAGGAACGAGAAGAGTTTGATAAAGACAATAGAGTGTATGAGATGATTACCAAGTGCTTGCCAGAAGTTGTGATTAATAAATTTAAAGATCAAGCAACTTCTATAGGGTTATGGGATGCTCTTATAGCGGCTTACGATCAAAAGGAAAAGAAGTCAGAGGATAATATTCAAATTCCTAGTCTAAATGATACTTCCAGATCTACTTCCAACTCAGCAGCATCTACTTCTACTAGCACTTCATATGCTTCCTATACTTCTCATACATCTCATACAGCTCCTTCAAAGGCTACTGAGGATCATGCTACAATCTTTGCAGCTTTCCTCAATTCTTATGAGAATTTTCTTTCCAAAAAGGCTAGTACTCTACAGCTTACTGAAGAAGACTTTGAACAGATTAATTCAGATGATCTCGTGCAGATGGACATCAAATGGAGCATGGCCATGATAACCCAAAGAACTAAGAAGTTTCTCCAGAGAACGGGTAGAAAAGACCTGGATGATGATGGTGATACAGGTCTTGGTTTTAATAAAAGCAAGGTGAAATGTAAAATGTGTCAGAGTTATGGACACTTTGCTAAAGAATGTGAGAAGGAAAAATATCCCTCATCTGGATTTACTACACCTTCAGCTCCCAAGACTCCAGAGAATAGCACAACATCACAGGAGATGGTGGTGTTTAATCAAGGATTGTTTGACTGGAGTGCGCTTCAAGGAAAGGTTCAACATCGTGCGCTTTTGGCAAAGATACATGAGGTAGAAACAAAATATGAAGAACCTTTTACATGTATCTTCTGTATTAAATTGGAAGCTTCTTTAAAATGTTTTCAAATAGACTATGTAGACTTGAGAGAAAAGGTCGAGAAACTCACTGAGTCAAATAAGTTTCTAAAAGCTAATGAAATACTTTATGAAAAGGAAGTTGAGGCTCATAAGTTTGACACTGAGAACTGTAAAGCTAAAGTTTTCAGTCAACAAGATGCCATTAAGAGCTATTTAACAGAAATTGAGTTGTTAAATAAATAACTTTCTGAGCTAAAGTCTGAGTCTGACTCTTTTAAAAAAGGAATCACAAGTTTCTCAAACTCTCATAAAATCTTCGATGAAATTGTTGACAAGCAGAGGACAAATACAAGTAGTAAGGCTGGAATAGGGTATAACTCAGTTCCACCTCCTACTAATCACTATCCTCTGCCTGTTAAGGAAGGCACCGAAGAACTTGTGGCTGACTACTCATCATGGCCAGCTACAAAGTCTAAAGAATCTACATCCAATACCAAAAGGCAGGCAAAGGAGAAAACTAAATGGACAGAGTATCCCTTGCCTACTTTTGTTAAGTCTGATAGTACACCTCCAGTTAGTGTAGAGGAGGGTGTTGAGATAGAGGATCTGTTGAGTCACTGGTCACTGACCACGATGAAGTCACTGGTCGCTGACCAACTCAACTGTACACTGCTCAATGAAGAAATGGATTGTATCGAAGCTGCTGTTGCTAATGATAGGTTTCGCTGATCGTCATTCATTCTGTTCGATATTCTGAGGAAGATTTAATGCTCAACTTGGTGTGTCGCTGATCTACGTCAGCGAGAGTATTACTTCTTCAAATCAATAAAGGCAAAAGTCACTGCCAGAATAACAGCTAGTCACTGAAGATCTGTTGTTCAATTCATTCTACAAGAGCATGTTAGCTCGCAGTGAGTGAGGAGGATTACTGCATCTTCAGTGACTATTCAATAAAGCCTCTCTATCATCAAGTACTGTACTTATCTATACATCAGCAAGAGTGTTCCAGTTCGAAGTATGTCTGAAAGATTACGTGGCAGCAAGTGATTGGTTTTAAGGTAACGAGATATTTGCGGTAACAGAATTGGGACCCGCAGAATGTCGGTTTATCAGAGATCAGGACCAATCAAGCAGCGACACGTGTCCATCCAAGATCCTATTTTATAGGCGATATTTTAGGAACTCTTGTAGTATAAATAGTTCAGTGTTTTGTACTATTGAGGCTAGTCGTCATATGCACCGTTCTTCTGTTTGTCAGAGAACTAGTTTGTCTAGGTGTATGTTAAGACTCAGCGAGGTTAACTATCAGCGTGTGTGTCCACTGTAGTTAATTCTCTTCATTGTAATAATCTAGCTAAGTGTTTGAATTGGATTAACTTTGGTTAATCCATTCCGCATTCAACACTTTGTGAATTTAATAAATACAATTCACTTTCAGCTACTAATACTTGTCGTTCTTTAATTCTGTTATATCTTTAATCTGTTATTTCAATACCGTCATACTCTGTTATAGATAATCAATTTAAAATAAACTGAAACACTTGGTAAAATCTGAAATTGTTTTAAATTGTATTCAACCCCCCCTTCTACAATTAAACTTTACACTTTGTGATTCCAAATCACTAATTAATAGTGATTACGGGACTTTCAATTGGTATCAGAGCAGAGTTGGTTTAAATTCAATTAACCAGGTCTGCTATGGAATCAGTAAAGTACAGCTGTGTTGACTCTGATTATCAAAAGGGAAATGGTTCCACAACCAAACCTCCAGCTTTTGATCCTTCAAGGATTGAAACCTGGATGTCCCGGATGATGATGTTTTTGGACTTAGTTGATGACCGTCTTTGTAATATCATAACCAATGGTCCCCATATCCCAACTACTATTGTTCCTGCTGTAATTGCAACAGCTACTACTCCAGCTATACCAGAAATGGTTTTACCTAAAAGAGAGGAACAATGGACTGATGAGGATAGGCGATTGGTTAGACTTGATAAACAAGCTAAAATCTACATAGGCATGGCACTTCCTGATGAAGTGTTCGAATCAATTAGGCTTTGTAGGACTGCTAAAGATATGTGGGATACCCTTAGGAATATATATATTGGAACTCCTGATATTATTCGCTGCAGGGAAGTCAATCTCACTCGCCAGTATGAGCTGTTCGCAATGGAACCAAATGAATCTCTGTCTTCAACTTACACCAGATACCAGTCACTGATGAACAAAATGGAGAAGGCTGGTATAGGCATGGAACAGAGATTTGTTGTTGAAAAGTTTCTTGAGTTGCCGCCAAGGAAAATCTGGGGAACTATTGCAACGTGTACCAGACAGAGAAATGATTATTCAATTCTGAATCTAACTCAGGTCTATGGTATTTTGCTCAATTGGGAGCAGTCTGAAAAGCAAGCTGATCAGAGTGAGCATATTCGTGCTACTCTTGGAAGTCAGAAGATATCCAATGCCCTTGTAGCAGAGCTTGATGAAATCAATCAGAGACAGAAGTCAAAAGTGTCTAAGAAAAGCTCAAAGTTACTGATAGCTGAAGAAGAAGGTGGTCAGAATGAAGAAGAGTCAGAATATGAGTATGATGAAGGATTGGAGAAGCTTGAGAAGGATATGGCCATGATGGTTGCTAATTTCAGAAGGAACGCCAGATCAAGAAGATTCGCTGGTGCTCCATCATCTGATAAATTTCAATCTAAAGGTGAATGCTACAAGTGTGGCAGAATTGGTCATTTTGCAGCTGAATGCAGATCAAAGTCAGTGCATCAAGTCCCTGAACCCATGCCAGATGTCAGAAATGACAAGTACAACAAGTACAAGGAAAATACAAGAAATTGAAGGCATTGGCTAAATCTGATCTGGGAAAACGAAAGGAAGAGGTTTCGTTGCTGAAGAAGGTTCATTCAGTGATTCTGATTCCTCATCATCTGATGAAGAAGAAGCAATGATTTGTTTAGACAAAATGTACTGTCTGATGGCTAATGACGCTGAATCTCTTGGAGACATCAAAGAAGTCTCTCCTAAATGTTCAGCATCTGAATGGAATCCTGAAACTCTTTACAAGGTACACTGTTTTAAAACATATACAGCTGCTGAAAAAGATAAAGTCTTTGAGTCTTTGAGTCTTTGATACTTGACTTATCAAATGCTCATGATATTCAAAGAGGGCAGAAACGTAAAATTTGTGACTTACAATCCAAACTTAATGATCAAAATGAAAATGAGTCAAAATTGAAGAAATTAAAACTTGATCTTGATGCACAAATCCATGCTAATCAAGTGTGTGTTCAAGAAAAGGTTAAGTTTGAAACACAATTTCAACAGCTTAAAAAGGTCATGGAATTTTGGTGTAAGTCAAATGATAAAGTCAATCACTGTGTAAATAATCAAATCCCAAAACAAGTCAAAGCTATTTTGGGAGGAGATTATGAATATGCTGCATCCCTCGCTGATTCAACAAAGGTTGACCCTGTTTTTGATCCCAAGGGTAATTTTTCAGAAGCTGTATTTGAACCCATCTCCATCTTCAGTGAGACACGACCAAATTATTTTACTAAAAACAAGTTGGTCACTTAAGATACTGATGTCTTAAATAATGATGATGAGATAAATATTTTGAAAACTGTCAAATCATCAGTAACATCTCATCTCATCAAAACCATCGCTGATAATCAAACAATCATCAGTAACTTCTCGGACACTGTATCTGTCACTGAGACAACTTCCATCAGTGACCTAAAGTCAAAGATGCAAGAAGTAACAATCAGCTAAAAAAGTTGTGTGATTGTGTCTGATCAGCAACTTAAAAAGAAGAAAGCCAAAAAGACCGGCTCTTTGAACAAAAAATGTTGTAAATGTGGCAACAGGCAACATGTGTCATCTAAATGTTCTGTTTTATATTTTGAAAAACAAAACACTATCAGTGAACATTCAGACACAGTTTATTCAAATCAGTGGAAGCCAAAACCAGCGCTTGGTCACTATGAACCTATCTCTGGATGGGTTCATCAATTGGACTAATCATATAGTTCATTTTATCTCATGAGTATTTATTATGATGTCATACGGTTTTATATCAGTGATTTAATTTCTTCTAAGCTGATTTTGTTAGTATTCTAAGTTGTAACCTAATCAGTGACGAAGCAATCTAATGATATGTTATACAACTTATATACAACATAATCTTTACTCATGAATTTAAAATTAAAAAAAAAAAATCTTTATGATTTATTCAAGAATAATAATTTTTTTTTCTTTATTTATGAAATGATCACATCTCTATGATTTATTCAGTATTCTAAGTTGTGTTTAAATCAGCGAGATTACATCCTTGCCTAAATAAAGAAACACTGTTATTTCTCTTGACTATCTCTCTTTGTGGTAAATCAAGAAAATTGATTATGTATCTTCAGTAACTTTCAAACTCACTGATGATATCATTTAATGGTGATTTTCAATCAACAAAACATTCGTTATATTTAGTACTTTGTGTATTTAACTTAACGGATTTCAAAATTAAATGTTTTATGGTATACCGGAAAAATCGCGCGCTTCTGACACTCTCTTTCTTATGTCAGCGTACTTTTTCCGGCACACCACTCCCATCACCATTAATGCCACCACGCACCACCATCATAACCCTCTCCACCTCTACATCTTCCACCACGAACTGCCCACGTTGTTTTCATCTTAGCCACACGATCATTAGTAAAGTGTACTATTTAAACCTACAAATCAGCAACTTGTAAACTTTTACACTTTACTAATTTTCGAAAAACCCTTTGGCAAAAACCCTAAAATTTTCAAAGATTTTAATCAAAGATTTTCAAAGGTTCTGTAATGGCTAAATCAAAATATTTTCTCAACTCTTACACTGCCACTGAAGAGATCAAAGCCCTTCGAGCTCCTGCAGTTGGTGAAGATGATATCATTACAGTTCCAAAAGCAAATTATTTGAGTAATCTTTCATGCCCTAAAACAGAGTACGCGGAGATTATCACTTTTCTGAAAAATCATTTTATTCTCCCTGCTCTCACATTATCCCCTGAAAAGATGAATCCAGAATGGTTGAGTGAGTTTTGGTATACCTGTACTCACTCAATCGTTAATAGTACCTCTCAACTTAAAGGTTTTATTGACAACGGAGGTCAAGAAATAATTATTTCTGCACACACCATCCGTACGGTTTTACAACTCCCTGAGCACGATACTTACGACCCACTGCCTGACAAAGAAGATGCCAAAGGAGGCATAGTGAATCTCACTGGGATTCACTGCAAATACACTATGGATAGCATTGGAAATCGTAAGTACTCTACTGTTCATAAATCTAAAATGGATGGTGTGTGGAATGCCCTATTTTGAAACTTTATTCAATCTTTGGGCACAAAAACAGGGAGTTATGATCAATTCAACTCCCTAGAAGCACAGTTAAGCTGGTCACTGGTCAACTCCTTAAAAGTTGACTATGCAAGTGTGATTTTTGATGATATTGTTTCCAAACTCTGTGAATCTACCAGAGCAAAATTTGTTTCCTATCCTAGGTTCCTTTCACTTATTTTTAAAGATCAATTTAAATCCTATGACAGGATTTCATTTAAAGGTTTTGAACCTACTCTGATAGGCAGTCAAATTTTTAGTAAAACTGCAACTGTGTTTCTCCCTGATTTTATGAAACCAAAGGGGATACTTGCACCCCAGCCTTTACAAGCTATACATTCGTCTGATTCTGCCCCCCATCGATCACGTCACTGCTCACACCCCCAGTGACCAAAACTGATCACCCTCCATCCAAGAAAAACTCAAACTCTTCTACCAAAGGTTTGAAAATAAAGGCCCTGTTTCTAACAAATCAAGGGATCAAGAGTGAAATGGTCACTGAACGTTCAGTCTCTATGGGCATTCTTGCTAAAACCAAAACTTACTTATCGAGTCAACCCATGAGCCACTCATCATCCTCACAAAAGGATGTTGATTCAGTCAAAGGGCTAGTGTCATCAGCGGGTGTTAACACACTCATTACTGATGACACATCACTGGCTACAGACCCGGGCCAACTCTCATCTTTCACTGCACCAACAGACAATGTCCCTCCCCAGTCACAGGGAGAGATACAGGTTGCACTTTCTGTTTTTAAAGATCCATCAGTTAAAACACAAGCTGATGATGAGAAAACCAAAAATACTTCACAACATGCTCACATAGTTACTATCGCATTTTCTGATATCATCAAGGGGGAGAGATATCTACATAAAGAAATTGTTGATGCTTACAGAAAAATGTTAATCTACTTTAGGATATCATCAAGGGGGAGAAAACGTGCAAATGAATGCAAAAACCAATGGTGCTCATATGAAGAATTGTTGCTGATTGGAAATCATCTATCTGGATCCTATCGCAGGAACAACATTTCTACAACTCATGTGGAAAAGTTGCTGACGCTATTAGAACCATGTAGAAAAGTTGCTGATGCTATATGGAAAAATTGCTGACGCTATGAAAGTTACTGATACATGGGAATCATCTTTGCGGCCTCTATTTCAAAAAATACATATTCCCTGTATTAGAATTGCAATTTTCCTGGCAATTTTTATTCCATATCAGCTTAGCAATGAATCCTTCTCCATCAACTGCAGCTCAGATATGTCTCATTGATTTTCAGTCGGTTAAAGCTGCATGAGAAGGATATTTGCATATAAAATTTCCTTCACAGGTGTCTTCTCTCTGATGACAAGTGCACTGTGATGAGGTATATTCTCACTGATGAGATTGTGTTCACTGACGCCATCTCTATATCTCTCCCTGATAAAGCTTTGAATCATATGTCAAGAAGGATGAATGTTTGGCCTGATTTCACTCTGGTTGAAGGTCTTCCCATTTACAAAATGACATCTATCAAAGGAATGTGAGTCAAAGCTGAAGATATCAAAAGTTGCTAAATCTCTTGATCGCTGAAGAAGACTGTCTTATCTAAATCAGATTAGAGTATTGTAACTAAAAATGATCATGTACTTTATATTTTTAGTTTCAATAATATTTGAACTTTAGTGCAAAACTCAGATCATATCAAAAGAATCCAAAAAGAAAAATGAATGGATCACAAGTATACAGTCACTGAATGTTTAAAAACTTAAACACTGACTATAAACTTTCATAGCAACAAGTTTGTCTAGGGAGCTTCAATCACAATCATTTAGGGGGAGATTGTTGAGTCACTGGTCACTGACCACGATGAAGTCACTGGTCGCTGACCAACTCAACTGTACACTGCTCAATGAAGAAATGGATTGTATCGAAGCTGCTGTTGCTAATGATAGGTTTCGCTGATCGTCATTCATTCTGTTCGATATTCTGAGGAAGATTTAATGCTCAACTTGGTGTGTCGCTGATCTACGTCAGCGAGAGTATTACTTCTTCAAATCAATAAAGGCAAAAGTCACTGCCAGAATAACAGCTAGTCACTGAAGATCTGTTGTTCAATTCATTCTACAAGAGCATGTTAGCTCGCAGTGAGTGAGGAGGATTACTGCATCTTCAGTGACTATTCAATAAAGCCTCTCTATCATCAAGTACTGTACTTATCTATACATCAGCAAGAGTGTTCCAGTTCGAAGTATGTCTGAAAGATTACGTGGCAGCAAGTGATTGGTTTTAAGGTAACGAGATATTTGCGGTAACAGAATTGGGACCCGCAGAATGTCGGTTTATCAGAGATCAGGACCAATCAAGCAGCGACACGTGTCCATCCAAGATCCTATTTTATAGGCGATATTTTAGGAACTCTTGTAGTATAAATAGTTCAGTGTTTTGTACTATTGAGGCTAGTCGTCATATGCACCGTTCTTCTGTTTGTCAGAGAACTAGTTTGTCTAGGTGTATGTTAAGACTCAGCAAGGTTAACTATCAGCGTGTGTGTCCACTGTAGTTAATTCTCTTCATTGTAATAATCTAGCTAAGTGTTTGAATTGGATTAACTTTGGTTAATCCATTCCGCATTCAACACTTTGTGAATTTAATAAATACAATTCACTTTCAGCTACTATTACTTGTCGTTCTTTAATTCTGTTATATCTTTAATCTGTTATTTCAATACCGTCATACTCTGTTATAGATAATCAATTTAAAATAAACTGAAACACTTGGTAAAATCTGAAATTGTTTTAAATTGTATTCAACCCCCCCTTCTACAATTAAACTTTACACTTTGTGATTCCAAATCACTAATTAATAGTGATTACGGGACTTTCAGGATCTACCGGAAGAGGCTGAAATCAAAGTTGAAAAAGTTAATGTAAAGCCAGAAAATCATATACTTACCAATGAAACTGTAAAGGTTTCAAATACAAAGGGTAAAAACAAGGTTGAAAATGAATCCAAAAGGGTTCAACATCAAATGAAGGATTCAAATGTAAAATCTAAAAGTGAACAACCTTCAACATCAACTTGTTCAACTTCTGAGGCTTCTACATCAACGTGTACACATAAGTGTTCACGTCCTGTAAATGCCTCATCTTCTAAGCTTCCAACAGTTCATTCTCCACCTCAACCTTTTGTGGGTAATCATTAGAATAGGTCGTACATTGAACGACGTTCTTGTTTCCATTGTGGACAACAAGGACATATAATTAGGGATTGTCGGTTATTATCCCTAGATAGGTTTGGTAGAGGGATGCCAAGAACTTCCTCCTTTAGGAATTCTTATTCAAAATCGTTTTCTAGGCGTGCTTCGTATTTGCCTATATCAAGATATGCATCCTCTTCTCCAAAACCCGTGGCTAGAGTAAACAAAGTTGTGCCTAGTAAACCTCAAGTTCAACAGCACAACATTGTTGAAAACAACTCATCTGAACCTACAAAGGTTTGGAAACCCAAATCCACAAACAACACATCAATGAAATCCTCTGAGTTTTTAAAATATCATAAACTCATTGATGTGATGGTTATGGATGATCATGGACAACCCAAGTCTATCAAGGCTTGGGTGTCCCATAAGTACTAATGTTTGTTTGTGATGTTGCAGTCAGATTTTTGATAACTAATATTTTTAGTGACTGCAAGGATGTGAATATTTTTGGAAGATTGTTTTCAAGGTGCTCATGTGTGATGATTTGTGATTTGATGGATGAGATCATTGAAGTTTCGAGGTGGTAAAATTGCTAAAAGGCATTTGACTTGACTTGATATGTGATTTTGAAACTTTTATTTAAATTTTATCTATTTTAATTTCTTAGTGATGCAACAGCCATTCTTTATACTTTTTAGTATTTAAGAAATGCAATGTTGCGAAATTTATTCAATTAAAAAAATACAAAAATATGTTTAATGTTTAAGGGGAGTATTTTTGGATTGGATATAAGAATTTGCTGTTCAGGGGGAGTAATTCTGAATATTAAAAATTCTGATTATTTAATTCAGAAATGTGAACAGCAAGATTCTTAATTCTTGAAAAGATGTTAGATTGTTTGTCTGTAAAACAACTTGGGATATGATAGTACATCGGGGAACATGCACAAAATGGAAGTTTTAAAGTTTATTCTTGATGTATCAGTAGGTTTATCTAGCTTACTTAATACAGTTTTTATGAAAATTATCTTCATCATATGATGTATTGGTAGGCATGATACATACCGGTCTATGGGTTATTAAGAAGTAATTCAAATACGTGTCTATGATCTTGTGGTAAACACCTTGTGATGTACGACTCTAAGTCTTAATTCCTTAGCGTAGCTTGACATACTTCTAATTTTTGGATCGTATATCTGAGATCTCTTGGGGGAGTTTGCTGATTGTTTCCTCTGTTGTACGTAAGTGCAGACCTGGTCTCAATTCAGCATACTCTCAAAACTAAGCAAACGTGAGTCAATGTACTTGCAAAGTCTTATATTTAAGGTACTGGTCAAGGTCACCAATTGAATAAATCAGGTTTAGTTTGACTGCGATCAGTTTTGCTTAAACCTGAATCAAGTGTATGTCGCTCTGTTGTACACAAGTACAGACCTGTCACCGCTGGCTTGATTCTTAAAATTGATTCTCTTATATTCTTTCTAAATTTGGAAACTATGTTCTTGTCTGGGCTAAAGGGGTATGTCTATGGTGGGGACCACGGTGAAATATTCATACTAATAATAAAAGGTTAGCTCGCAGACACGGATGTAACATGTTTAAGTGGAAAAACAATACCAGTAATCGTCTTGAAATAATTTTTATACTAGGTGTATTAAATGTGCTAAGTAAATTTAAAGTGGACAAATATACTGATAATCGAGATAACACTTACTATTTGCTAATAATTGCATGTTGGCCTGATATGATCCCTAAGTAGACTTAAAACAATCATATCCCCAATTTATTTTAATCTTCGTTCTTTACTTTTCATTTATAAAGAAAAATTCAAAAAGATTTTATTTCTATGTTATTTTCTTCAATATCACATATCTTGTTAAAGTCAAATATTGAAGATGCAAAGGATGTCAGCTATTCTCCAAAGTTTGTGAAGATAATTCTATCGGAGAATCTGCTGATGATTGAGAGATGGTCACATAGTTTGAAGATCTTATTGTATGATAAATTTGTGTCAGTCACATGAATTTGGACACCAAGATTTCTTTGAAGACCATGCTATCTGAATGGGGGAGATTCCGATTGTTGAAGACGTGAAGAGTTTGTTGATGAAGACTAATTGAAGACTTATTTGACCAAGCTGCTGACAAGGGGGAGTTTGTTGGTGCATTTTGTGTGTCAGTCAGTTGGTCAAACTATTGTAATTATCAAAGTCAATTAGTCTACGAATGTATAGTGTTTAGAGTGTATATTCGAGTAAGTAAATGAAATATAACTATGAATATACATAGAATGGTGTCATTGTAATTGGGCCTGCGACGTTGGGTCAGACGTCGCAAGGGTCTGGGCCTGCGACATTGAGCCCAATGTCGCAGGGTCCATTAGTCGTGAGTATAAATAGCGAGTTATAAGTTAGTTTTAGGGTTGGACGAATTAGAGAGAGAGTGGGGCGTTTTTGTGGTGAGAGAGACAGAGAAAACGAGTGTTTGTATTTGTAATCTTTCATATTCAATTGTGAATACAAAGCAAAGATTATATAGAAATCGTGTGTTCGTGAATCATATATTGATTGTTTATCATTCCGCAATAGCAATCAATCAAACGATCCGATCAGATCTTCGTGTACGGGACTATCATGAAGAAGAAGAGGAACAACCTAAAACAGAACCAGAGGAAGAGGAGATGGAAGAAACGGAACCAGAAGAAATGGAAGAATCCGAGGAAGAACAGGAAGAATCAGAGCCCGAGGAAGTATATCAGTCCACACCACCTCATCAATACCTTCCTGACTCATATTTACCGACAGCAGAGATTATGCAGATCGAGAACCTTGAGAACTTCATCCCTCTGTCACAAGATGAATCAGATGAAGATACACTGACTGATTACTCTCATGATGCAGAATTTGGTCTCACCATGGAGAAACTCATTGCATCAGCTATTGATCCCACCAAACCTCTCGTGTCTCCCCGAATTGATGCTCTGCTGAATATTGAGAAGACTATAGCCTTATCCGCACAGTACCCAGAGCTTCGAGACAAACTCTTGAGAAAGATTGCAGCATATAAAGCATCCCGACTTCCCCAAAGGATTCAAACCTTTGACACATCTGCACCTCGAAGTCAGTTCGAGAAGGGAAGCACCTCCGGATCTAGCCGTGATTCTGATTCTCAGGAGGAGAAAGACATCGAGATGGATTCCTCTCAGCCGATATCTCAGATTACTGATGACTCCCTTCCACCATCCGATACTGTTGAGTTCCCTGATTTCCAGGCTAGGGATACTCCAGCTAAGGAGAGTGATGATGATGACATCATCTATACTGATGTTCCAATAGATATTCGGTCTGTCCGACTTCTTGCATCTTCGACTGTTCCCGCTTCTCCCCAAATTCCGACTATCTCCAACCATGAGGAAATGATAAGTGCTATTGAAGAATTCGAAAATGACATACCTATGATGACAAGCATTATCATTAACTCCACCAATGATTACACTCCACACCAAAGGAACCTGATTGAGGAAATCATAGCCAAATCTGAGGTCAACCAAGCCGAGAATTCCCAAGATTACAGATTCTTCCACAACCGTCTAAATGCCTTTGTCGAAGACCTCGCTGCTCAATTGCTACGAGAGCACCACACTACTGGACCAACACCTGAGGAGCTAGAGTTCTTTGAAGACCAAAGACGCATGTACAGGAAGATCTATGACACGCTGTTCAGATCCGCGTTTCCATATTCTGCTGAGCAACACGAGTTCTTAAATTCTTATCGCAGCAATATGTACAATGCTACTGGGAATCCCGACGCAGACATAGACATCCGGTTGATGAATGATCTTAGGGGACTTCTAGATTCTATGGATAGGAATGATCATATCGACAAAACTTCTCCTCATAGGTTCTACATTGACTGCACCATCGAGTACCACGCTCACAAGATTGCCGAAGATCTTGAGTACGTGAGTTCTGACGAGAGAACGCGTGTCATCCCTTCTTCTATACCTGAAGGTTCAATGGTTAACATCGCGAACTTCCTCACTGATCGAATCAAGGAAATCTTTGCTGAAGTACCTGATGAAGAGCATAGTCAGATATTCAACTACGGATTACGTGAGGTTTACGAAATGATGAACAATACCTTTAAGAACTTCGACCTCACGTTTTCCCACTACCAGACCAGTCTTATCCAGAGTATTCATGAATCTATCCGAGAACTTGGAGGAAACTCCGGTATTGCAGATCACGAGACTTTACACCTGCAGTTCTTTGGATTTATGGACTCGCGCAGACAACACCATCCTGAACGAGAGATGATTGAAGCTGATGGATTCTCTTTTGTAAATTCCCACGGAATTATCTCCAGCACAGTAAAGGAGGTTACATGGGACCTGCTGCACATAAAAAGGATTACAGAGCAGCATCTGCAGAGCTTCCCCATATTTTCATCTGAGATTCCAAACACCGTCGACATCATCGCTCGCCATTTTCTGAGGATATACCCACGCAACCCCAGGATTCCACTACTGAGCACTTTTGGTCCTGGAGGTTCCAGCACCAACTAATCTGAAGGAAGGCAAAGTCAAGCTCTCGACTCTAAAACCAGCGCTTCTCGGGAGGCAACCCGTGCAATAAGACGTGTATAGAGAACAGTATCAATAAGTGAAGATATATCTCTGACTATCCTTCACACTTGGTCGTCACCAAAACACTTTTCTGATATTACAACTCATTTGCAAATAAACCACTTGTCTCAGAAATAAGGAAATCAATTTGAAAAAAGATAATTCATGTGTTTTGAGCATTTGAGGTACTTGCATACTACTTTTATGCATTATGCTCGAACTCGTTTAAAAACACATGTTTTAGAAAAATGATTTGTAATAGAAAACATCTTTTCAAATTCTGAGACGGTGATTTATCTTTTCATTTGCAAATACTTTGAGTTTGTAAACTGGTACGACCAACGTGTTCACACTTACGAGATTGATTCACAAAAGAAATAATGGATGGAGAAAAACCAATAGCAAGACGCTTGAAGCTGTGCCGCTCTTCATGAATGCAGAAAAAGATCTTGGCAACATCTCTTTTCAGCAAATTCAGATTCTCAGCGTCTTTGCTGCTCGCTATCTGGGGAGTGTCTTAACCTTTACTCTCTTTTGTTTATGATTCGGTTTATTATTTGCTTTGTTAGTTTGTTAAAGTAGTATATACTCTATCCTAAGCTTATCACTAAGTGTGGGATTCCAGCCCAAAACAAACACTTGATAAACATTTTCTTACATGTTCAAACTCTAAGTGTGGAATTTTACTTCCAGTAAATCTCAACTCAAGAGAACATTAGGGACAATGTTCCTCTAAGTGTGGGATAGCAGGTATAGAATATCTTGGTTAGTTTTCTTTGATTTTTAATGTTCGAAATAGTAAAATCAGAAAATGTTCCTCAAATTTTTCAAGAAAATTGAAAGTATGAGCTAAATCTATTGATTAACTCTGCTAATTTTGAGCCAAAATATCTTTTGAGATGAGCTATTTTCAGATGTGAGTAATATATTTCGGAGTCTAGGGAAAATAAGGTAGAAATTGCTTAAGCAAGAAATAATAATCTGATGGAAGCATGACGAAGCACATACAACCCTATTTGCACTAAGGTATCTGGAGCCTAATAGCATTCATCTTTAATGCTTCACTATTCATTTCTTGTGTGTGCCGATGCATGCATCTCTGAATTAGAACTTGCTCTTGACATACGCTTCGAGACCACATTGGTGTGTACCGTACGCTGTATAGGTGCAATTAGATGACCTTGACATTCCCTAGGATTTAAACCCCTTTTCACATATCTCTTCAAGCCCAAAACCCTTCCGATACTCATTTTTAGTATCGATGATCCACTTAGTAAACCCTGTTGAGCCTAAACCTTTCGTTTCATAAAACCCTCATAAAACCCTACTTCCCAAAAATATTCCCCAAACTTATCTTAGAATTTCTGAGGCTATGAACAACATCTTTTAGAATATCCGCTTCACTTATCCTACCCCTTCGTGTTCTCAAAAAGATTGAAGAATCCTTGGTGTGAAAAATTGACACCGCGAAAAGACTCGAAATGTTCAAGATAAGGGATTTCTGAAAGAACCAAAAGAAGAAAAATATCCTTGGAAATTCTCTGGCAAAGAAATTCTAAAGAAAAAAAAAAAGAGAAAAATATAAAAATATAAAAGCAGAAAAAGAAGATAAAAAGAAGAAAAAGAAGAAAAGAAAGAAAAATAGTTCCGCAAGAATAAAGCTTAAAGTCCTTTGAAGTATCATCCTCACATGAAGATCCTGATAGAAGACCAAAAGCTACCTCTCTCTCTCCGTTCTAAAATAAAGTTGTTCATGATCTCAGTTGTTTTAAGATAAGCAACCCCTACAACCCAAAAATGCCACTATCCATACCCTTTACCCTCATCAAACACTACAACCCTCATGAATGTCTTGGGATAATTAGCACCGTCCTCACCTAAGTGGTGGAGATCCGATTCTCGACCAAGCCTATGACAATGAGTGCCGCATGACTGGCTATTTGAGCGATTTCTTTTGTTCTAGATTGATAGGAAACCCGATACACTTTGAGTGAATTGAGTGACCACCTTTTGTGAGATCGCCTAGTCATGTGTACTCCAAGATCATGAAATTTGGATGTATGGCTAAGAGAATCTTTTCTTGTTTAAGGAAGGATCATCTTATCTTCCCCTAAATTCCTGAAACTATCTTATCTGCATTTGACAGTGGTAACTCTTAAAAATGTTGAAGCTCGCTCTAAAAATGTTTTAAAATGTTTTCAAAAACTGAGTGTTGCTTGAGGACAAGCAACGTCTAAGTGTGGGATAACTTGATGTGACGCAAAAAGTCATGTTTTCAAGGCCATTATTCCACACTTTTTGGGCACATCTTTAGTGAAAACATTCCAAAACAATCATTATTTACTAAAATTCACTAAAGTGCTCAGAATATAGACGTTGCTACAAAAGTCAGTAAAAACATCCGAATAACGAGCAAAACGGAGCAAATAAGCAGCAACCAATTCTCGCACCCTCATTTATCCTATGATAAACACATTCTAACCTTATGATATGTTGTAATAGGTAAAATCGAGATGAGAAAATCAAGAATCATGCAAATCAGATAAAGAACGGAGAAGACAGGACGGTTACAAACTCCTATAAAGTGATTTCGGATATGATAAAGTTATACACATCCAATTTCAGTGAGATTTGCACCATTAGAAGCGTAACGAAATTACGAAGACACAAGCGAAAGAATCAGGTCAAACGGACGCATAACGAAGGAGATATGGACGTTTTAAGCAACGAACGAAATCAGACAGAAGCCGTATACGGCCTTGCACACCGTATACGGCCCTTCATAGACCGTATACGGCCCTTTATACACCGTATACGGCCCTATGAAGGCCATATACGGCCCCTGCACCCCATATGGTGCTTCGTTTGCTTGTACGTTCTGCTTCGCGAGTTGTACGTGTGATTTTGAGCTTTGCCTATAAATAAAGGATACCCCCTCCTTCTTCAAAGACACCAACACTTCATCATTCCATTCATTTCTCCATTTCCACTTTCTCTCTCACACACTCTCTCTCTCTCTCTAAACTCTCTTTCTTTCTTTCTCTCTCTAGAAATTAGGGTTTGATCCAGTTAGTTCTCAATTAGTATTTAACTGAAACTAACGGAGGGGCTACTTTTGTAATAGCGTAGGGAATAGTCCAGGGGCTTTTATTGTAATATTGTCAAGGATATTGCGGAAGTTCTGCTTGTACTCTCTCTCTAAACGCTTATTCAATCTACGCTTTATTAACGGTTACTTCTTTCCTTATCTGTTATAATGATAATTGCTATTGTTATTATGCTAGATTTAGGACCTGTTATTATGCGTAGTGAGTAGTTTCCTTGTGTGTTTGTTATGATGTAGTTAGTTTATATATGTGTGGGGTGATGCTGCTTTAAAATATATGATTGGGATAACAACATTATGAAACAACGGAGGTAACGTTATACGGCTTTCATTTGTATAGCGCCGGAATCATCACTTATGTGTGTAGTACGGAACATGGAAGCTATGAAAGTCGTGGGCACAATCCGTTGTGGAAGTAATGATCCCAATTATATTATATAATGAAAACCGGTGATTTATTAACCTTGTATTTATGAATTTCTAAACCTAATCGCCTTTCCTCCAATTAAACGTGGTTAGAACCTTTATGACAAGGAGTCGCGAACCTTGATCAAACGGTCACTACCTATCTATGTTTTCTGAAACTATAAACATGGTCTGAATTGCGTAGCTGTGGAAATACTGTTTAAAACCTTTCGTATAGTACACCGTGAATCAATCAGGGATTTATTGGGAAATAGTGAGGGCTGGTTTATATCATAGATGGTTGGGCTTTAATACGAACTTAGTTTAAATTAGTCTAGAGTGACCATAAAGTATGTGACCCCGGAAAGACCACGGTAAACGGCACTGTACTTCGTGTAACGTTGGAAACACCTCTGGTGGAGTACAAATACGTAGGAGCTAAGGAAATGTCGGTGGTTGAAGACTGTGTCACATCCTGGTTTAACTTCAAAACTGTGGAAATGCTTAATTGCACTGTACACCGTTAGTACATCTCGGGTTTGGAAAACTGTGGAAATGCATAATCGCACTGTACACCGTGATGAAAGCTCTGGACTAAAATATAACCATTAATATAAAGTTAATAATTACCAAACCAAGTCTTAATCTTAAATGTCTTGTTTGACTTCGTTGTCCCCGTAGTGTTAAGAAAGGTCGGAACCTTAGTGGGTATGTTACTCTATCTCATGCACCCAGGAACTAACATTCCAAGAAGGGTCGTTACTCCATCACCGGATAACGTTGAAGAGTTGAGCATCCTCCTCCGATCAGACTCAATTTGGCCTAGTACTCAGTGACATATTGATTGGTCTCCCCAATCAGTAGGGTATTAGTGTTTACACTATGAACAATTAAGCTCAGATAAGACACAAACCTTTAAAAGACGTTTTCATATCAAAACCCTAGCATCACCCCCGCATAAGCTAACGAAGTCATAACAAACACATATCCTCCATACTGATTTCATCCCTATTTCTATTTTCCATTTATTTACTTTTTATTTAATTGCTTTAAATTACGGACCTAAGTAACAAAAACCCACTCAAACTCTGTTTTAAAAATCTCATCACTAAAATAAACAACTTGTCTTGATACTCCCGTTTCACAATACGATTAACTTGAAGAACGACCCTAGGTCATACTGCTACTATACAGCCATAGTAAAACTTAGGTCCCCAGCTTTACAAATTTAAAACACTCCACTGCCGTGTCCTCCTTCCATTGCGTTGACGACCGTGTCGGATTGAGGCGCGACACTGCTCAGGTGGATTGAGAAAATGGAATATGTTTTCCGCATCAGCAAGTGTGCTGAGGAAGACAAGGTCAAATACTCTACTTGCACTTTCTCTGAAGGTGCCCTCACTTGGGGGAATTCTTATGCCCAGTTTGTGGATATTGATATCGCCTATCTACTTCCATGGGAAGACTTGAAGAAAATGCTCACTGATGAGTACTGCCCGAGCGAACAACTCCAGAAGCTGGATGAAGAGTTCTGGCACTTAAAGGTGCAGGGAACCGATATTGTTGGATACACCACCAGATTCCAACAACTTGCTCTTCTGCGCCCAGCAATGGTGAGTATTGAACCTGAGAAGATCAAAAAGTACATCCGCGGCCTTCCGGAACCTGTCCGGGGAAATGTCGCCTCATCAAACCAAACCATTCTTCATGGCGCTATCCGGTTGGCCCATGAGCTTATAGCTATGAACGACAGCCAAGAATCCCCTGCTCCATCCTCCCACAACAAAAGAAAGTGGTCCGACAACCACGACAACCACCAGAACAAGAAATCCGACACCATCAAAGCCTACAACTCAACCACCAAAACCAAACGGGGTTACACCGGGAACAAACCCTACTGTTCCAAGTGCAACCGCCACCACGAAGGTCCTTGCGGTACCTACTGCAACAACTGCAAGAGGTACGGACACCTCACCAAGGACTGTAGATCCCCCACCACCAACAACAACAACAATTCCAACAACAACGCCAAACCATCCAGGGCCTGCTTCAAGTGTGGAAACACCGAACATTTCAGAAGTGAATGTCTAAAACTGAAGAACAAGGGCAACCACAACAACAACGCAAGAGGTAGAGCCTTTGTACTCAACTCTGGGGACGCCCGCCAAGACCCAAATGTGGTCTCGGGTATGTTCCTCCTCAACAACTTATCTGCTTATATTCTATTTGATACTGGTGCCGAAGAAGCTTTATTTCTGATGAATTTTACCCACTGCTTGACATCGCCCATGTTGCTCTAGATGCTAAGTACACTGTAGAACTAGCGAACGGTAAACTCATAGAAATCAATAGTGTGATACCTGATTGAAATTTAAACCTAGCCAACGAATCTTTCTCAATCGATCTTATGCCTGTAGAAATTGAAAGTTTCGACGTCATCATTGGTATGGACTGGTTGTCCAAACACCGCGCTGAAATCATTTGTTATGACAAAGTCGTTCGCATTCCTCTCGCCGCCGGTAGAACTTTGGTCATACAGGGGGAAACTGGTGGGACGAGACTAAACATCATCTCTTGTTTGAAAACCCAGAAATTTCTGAGAAAAGGTTATCCGGCAATCCTCGCGCACATCTTGGAGAAAAAGTCGGGGGAGAAGCGACTTGAGGATATGCCCATCGTTCAAGACTTCCCAGAAGTCTTTCCCGAAGAACTGTCTGGTCTACCACCACCAAGACAGGTTGAGTTTCAATCGATCTCGTGCCAGGTGCCGCACCTGTGGCCCGAGCACCATACCGCTTAGCCCCATCTGAACTTCAGGAGTTGTCCACCCAATTACAGGAGCTCCTGGACAGAGGATTCATTAGACCCAGTTCTTCACCTTGGGGAGCTCCAGTCTTATTTGTGAAAAAGAAAGACGGTTCTTTCAGTATGTGTATCGACTACCGAGAGTTAAACAAATTGACCATCAAGAACCGCTTCCTCGCATTGATTACCTGTTTGACCAACTACAAGGGTCGAGTTTTTATTCAAAGATCGATCTTCGGTCAGGTTATCATCAACTACGAGTTCGCGACACCGATATCCCAAAGACTGCTTTCAGAACCCGTTACGGGCATTACGAATTCCAAGTGATGCCATTCGGTCTAACCAACGCACCAGCTGTATTCATGGACCTTATGAATCGGGTGTGCAAACCTTATCTCGAAAAGTTTGTCATTATCTTCATCGACGATATACTCATCTACTCGCGCAACGAACAAGAGCACGCGCAACATCTCAAAACCATCCTAGAACTACTTAGACACGAGGAGCTGTATGCTAAATTTTCTAAGTGTGAGTTCTAGATGCAAACTGTTCAATTCCTTGGACATGTTATCGATAGTCAAGGAATTCATGTCGATCCGTCAAAAATCGAGGCTATCAAGTGCTGGCAAGCACCAACGACTCCAACCGAAGTACGGCAATTCTTAGGACTTGCTGGGTACTATCGGCAATTCATTGAAAACTTCTCTAAAATAGCTCAACCACTCACGACACTGACTCAGAAAGACAAAAAGTTCGATTGGTCTGACAAGCAAGAGTCAGCATTTCAACTCTTGAAACAAAAGCTTTGCAGTGCTCCTATTTTATCATTACCCGAAGGCACCGATGACTTTGTGGTATACTGCGATGCTTCTCATCAAGGTCTCAGTTGTGTCCTGATGCAACGAGACAAGGTCATTGCTTACGCCTCACGACAGCTGAAAATTCACGAGAAGAACTACACCACTCATGACCTCGAACTAGGAGCTGTCGTGTTCGCTCTCAAAATCTGGAGACATTACCTTTACGGCACTAGTGCACAATCTTTACCGACCACAAAAGTCTCCAACACATATTCGATCAGAAGGATCTCAACAGAGGCAACGTCGATGGGTCGAGTTGCTTACCGATTACGATTGCGAAATCAAATACCATCCAGGGAAGGCAAATGTTGTTGCCGATGCCCTCAGTCGAAAGGAACGATCGAAACCACTTCGAGTCCGAGCCCTCAGTATGACCATTCACAACGATCTAAACATTCAGATACTCGCTGCTCAACTCGAAGCTCTCAAGCCTGAAAACATCAAAAACAAAGCCTTGCGGGGCATGGATAAACAATTCAAAATCAAACCTAATGGAATTAAGTACTTCTCTAATCGAATCTGGTTGCCAAGTTTTCGGAACCTGCGAGACTTGGTGATGGATGAAGCTCACAAGTCCAAATATTCTATTCATCCGGGATTCAATAAAATGTATCATGGCATCAAGGAATTTTATTGGTGGCCGAACATGAAAGCTGAAACCGCCACATACATCTGCAAATCTTTTTCACACTAAGTGTCAAAACTTATATAACCTCAAACACTTATACGATACGACTTCTAAAACACTTTGGGACGTACTTTCAAGTATAATACTTCAAAAATCATAATAATAATGTCGAGGTTATTATTAAAAATAATCACCAACGGGCCGTACACGTTTTACAAATATTCAAACAATCAACCAAATCGTAGTAATTTTGACATTCTAGTTGGACGAACAACTACAAAGGTAGTCTTTTAAGATACCTTCAAGTTTATAACCATCGCGTGTCTTGGACACCCTCACGTTACAAGTCTTCGGACACCACAGCTCATCTAATCAACTCAAGTTTATTGAATTAAACACTCAAGACTCAGGTGAGTCTCATGGCCCCTCTTTTACTGTTTTCTCAGGGGTGTGATATACTGCTCGTCTTATTTTACAATATGAATGCAAGTACAAACTTTTCATATACTACATGAGTTATTTGCACTAATCATTTCAAAGCCCTCCATCAGCATAGTTTGGTAAACGTTGTAGCGTGAATATTAGTATATGGTACCATATAGGGTTGACCCTCCTCGTCCGGGTTAGCAAGCACTAACTGGGTAAACGGACGTACTAATATTTGTTCAGACGAGTGTATATTAGGCACTCGTGGGAGGCACCTCGATCAGGTCCTTGAATGTGGATCCTGACCCCTCGAGTTAAGCTCAGACTATGTGCTCATGGCTGTATACATTATTATTTGCTTGGTTGCAAATCAGTACTTAAATCTTGCAGTTCATACGATACTATCTAATATACAAACCTGTGAGCTCACCAGCGTTTCGCTGATCCATTTTAGCATGTATCACAGGTACTCAGCAGTAGAATTGGACTACCCTCAGAATCAATATAGCTCGAGTCATCATGCAGATATTAGAGATTTCCTTGCATTAATATATTTTGTAAAAGTATTTACGTATTGGAATCTCTCATTTTCAGAACACGAGTTATTGATATCGCGTAAAAAGTCATGTTTTTACTACCGATATCTCTCTCATTCTGGAACGATTCTTGGCATTTTAATTCAAATATAGCACAAATCAGTAACATTATGCCAAGATGGTCAAAATGAGGTTGCACGATAAAAATCAAGCAAAACGGATGAAAAACGAAGATTCCACACACGTTTGAAGATTCAAGGCATCAAAACGAGATTTCAAGACTAAAGTGCCCTCCATCAACATCCAATATTTCCAAGATGTTCGTTTTTAAAATACGAATCCAACATAAGAAGAATCAACTGAAACGGGTAAAAAATGAAGATTTCACGCCCGCCGGAAGATCCAAATGATCCGTATACAATATCTGGAACTAGGGACCTCATCACAGGGCCAATCTTATGTCAAAATCTTCGTTTTTGAATTACGAATCCAACAAAAAAAGAATCAACTCAAATGGACGTATAACGAAGAAAACACGTACGAATCGAGAAACGAAGCAACAAACGACGCAACGGGGCGGGGGTGGGCCCACCGCCGCCGGCCTCACCACCACCGCCGCCGGCCACACTGGTGGAGCCACCGGCTGGCCTGTACCCACCTCGGTTTCCATTTTTGGTAACTTTTGGTACCTGGTGCGCCTACTTTTCGTGTTGTACGGTACCCGGTGCGCCTACTTTTCGTGTTGTACGGTACCCGGTGCACCCTTTTGGCTACCTTTTGCTAACATGCACCTCAAGATGCTAATGTGAGCCAAAGCTCACCTATAAATAGGAGGCTTTAGGCTTCATTTCAAAACACACCATATGCACACACTTTAAGCATATTTCTTTCTTTCTTTACTTTCTCATTCTTTTGTATTACTTCAAGATTAGTATTAGGCTAGTTAGGAAGCTTGTTCAAGGTAGAACGAAAGTAAGAAACGCATTGTAATCTTCGGTGTATGCTCGGAATTGTGTCAATTAATTCAAGTCTACTTTCTCCCGCATTTAATCCTGGTTCTTTCTATCCTTATCTATCTCAATTAATTACATTTATATTGATTATGCTAGATTTAGTTATTGCCATGATTGGAGAGTAGTATACTTGTTGTGTTTGTTTGAGATGTAGTTAGTTAATTATGGGATGATTTATAATTAAATATTAAAGATCGGTAATATTGCTTTGATCGTCTTATTGCATGTTCTTGTTTGATTGTTGCCTTAGGATCATCATAGTAGTAAAATATAAACGGTCTTAATTATCGTCAAATAATATGACGGCCCATATTCAACTGTTACTCGATATAGTACTGGAAACACTTCAAGGTGGAGTACAAATGTATGGAAGTCGAGGAACGACCGAAGGTAGTCATATTACAAAACGATATAATAGTATGAAGTAATATGATGGCCCCTATTTGACTGTTACTCAGTATAGCGTTGGAAACACTTTAGGTGTAGTACAAATACGTGGAAGCTGCGTAACGACCGAAGGTAGTTATATTACGGACTAATATATAAAATGAGAAACCTAGTTTAATTAACCTTTCTAAATAGACTTTTAAACTTCAAATCAATCTATCGCCTTTCCACCAATAAACGTGATTACAACACCTTTTTACGACGTCCAATTAAAAGGTAGTCAGTCATTTGTGTCAATACAATTTGTCAAAGGTATGAAACTATGGAACCGCAAGGCTACATGGGGGATTATCATAGGACAAGACATGGCCAAGGTTTGAATCGGCGGAACCACTTAAAGTGAGGAACGCTGTGGATAATTAGGGGATTTATTGGGTAGTCTTAAGCAAGGGCTAGTTTAAAGTCATAAATGAACTGTTTTAAATACATGAATCTGTCAGGATGACGAGGAATCGTTATATGATTCAGTAATGTCTAGTACCTTAAGATTTTGTTCCCGTTCATATGAAAGTATTATTAAACTTTAAGTAAGATTTTGCTTATTATTCAAAATACTTTGTAATGTTACCATAACCTAGCTCCCGGTGTGACATGCTAATTGGATTTTAATTAGTAGGGAATCTAGTGTTTACATCACGAGTATTCAAGAATATAAATTAATATCTTTTAAAACAGTTTCTCCAAACATCATCTCATGACTTAATTAACGAAGTCTCAACAAACACTATCTTTATTTTATCTACTTTACGTTTTACTTTTATTTCGCTTTTGTTTATTTACTTGCCTAAGTTAGTTAATATAAAAACCAAAACCCCCACTATGTTATAAACCATTCACTAGTTTGAAAGCCCTCATCTGCCTCGCCTTAGTTTCAATTCAGTCGGTTTGAAGAACGACTCTAGGTCATACCTACCACTTGCTCACCCTTAGGATTAGCATTGTTAGGAAAAACTTAGGCCCCGCAACTACAAATTTAAAACAACCCACTGCTGGTGCCCGGTTAGTAATCGTTAACGACACCGACCTGATCGGGCGCCAACAAGTTTTTGGTGCCGCTACCGGGGAACCAACTGTACGATCCTTAGGCGTCAAGATGAACTTACTCGCTAGTGAACCTCTAGGATTAACTCTTCTCCTTATACCCCTACGTCTTTCTTTGTTTTTCCTTACTTTTAGTACTTTTATAAATTACGTTATCCCTATCCACTCAACCAGTCAACCACCTGCCAACGAGACTATGACAGCTACACGTATAACTCTCGCTGAAAACTCTAAACCTCTGATTGAAGGTCGAGGAGGACCAATTGTCTATCCGGAAACCGATAGAACATCATTCGAGTTAAAGCCCCATATTGTTCAGTTAGTCCAAAACCTCTGTCAATTCCGTGGGCTACCAAATGATGACCCCAACTCCCACCTTGACAAATTCATTTCCTTATCCAACTCTTTTAAGCCGATTGGGGTTAATCATGACATAGTCTATCTATACCTATTTCCCTATTCACTCACTCTCAATGCACAAACCTGGTTTGAGGAACTAGAGATTAACTCTATAACCTCTTGGGTAGAACTAGCAACCAAATTTTTGGCCAAATATTTCCCCCCATCAAAACAAGCCACGTTTAGGTCCAACATCATAAACTTTCGTCAAGTGCATGATGAATCAATATTCGATGCATGGGAGCGCTTTAAGAAATTGCTTAAGAAATGTCCAAATCATCGTTTTGAGCGTTCAGACCAGTTGCGTATTTTCTACAATGGTCTCTTCCCACATCACCGTCCTTTACTTGATACCGTCTCTCAAGGTAGTTTCATAGACTGTACGGCAAATGAAGCTTGGAGCCTTATTGAGAAAATGACAATACACAACCATGACTGGAACAGTGAAAATCACCCATCGCTAGTGAATTCACCTACTACAATCGGGAATGAAGCTATCAAAACCCTCACTCAGCAAGTGGCAGACCTAACCAAGGAGATTAAGGAATTGAAAAGTCAACCACAACAAGTCTGTCAAGTTCAAACCTGCCTTAATTGTGCTAATCTGAACCACTCAGCCCAAATTCCTCAGTTTCATCTAACTTCACCCAATACTAACCCTTCTTTTAACCCACCTAGGAATAGCCCACTAACTTACCAACCTCAACCTTTGGAACCCTCTTCCTCGCAAACCTCTAGTTTTGACGACACCCTGATACAAGTCATTCAAGGAATCTCAGCTAGACAAGACCAAACTGATATCTTCTTAAAAGATCAACTGACTTTGTTAAAAGCTCTCGAATCCCAATTAGGACAATTAGCACAGCGTATTAATGCTAAACCTCAGGATAGTCCAACTAGTTCCCATAAGGAGGCTTCCCATATTCAAGACTCTCAGGTAGCACATAGCCCACCTACGATTTCTTCTCCGGTGAAGGAACCACCTATTGCCCCATAGACAATGGATTTAGAGTCTACACCAAATAGGAAAGTAAACATTCCATTTCCGTCTCGTCTTAAACAACGACCCGACAAGCTTAAGTCTTTTCAGCTTGATAGGAAATTCCTAGATACCGCCTCTGAAGTTCACTCCAAAAAGTACTTCAGAAAACTTCTTACAACCAAGGATAAGGTACCCGAAGTACCCAATGTCCCGCTGAACGAGGAATGTTCAGCTATTCTTAACAATACCATTCCTGAAAAACTCGGAGACACCGGACGTTTTACTCTCCCTATTTCCATCTACAATTCAGGTATTATCTGTTCTCTCGCCGATTTAGGAGCTAGTGTTAATCTTATGCCATACTCGCTTTTCAAGAGGCTTGAGTTAGAAAATCTTCGACGTACCAAAATGACCATACAGCTTGCTGACCACTCGGTCAAGTACCCTAGGGGAATAGCTGAAAATGTTTTAGTTAGGATTGACAAATTTCTTTACCCAGCAGATTTTGTAATAATGGATATGCAGGAAGACGTACACATCCCAATCATACTAGGAAGACCTTTCATGAATACGGCCAAGGCAATCATCAACGTCTTCGCACAAACCATCAGCTTGCAGTCTCAGGGAGAAACCATCACTTTCCATATCGACAATCCAAATGCTGGAGAGCAAGCCGATATGTACATGATCTCCATGAAGACCGCCAGAGACGAAGAAACTGCAAAGTCAACAAGTGAAAGTAAATCTAGCAAGGAAATGGCAATCACGCCATATTTCCCGATTGTCCTCCGACGAATAGGACAAGAGATGAAAAACGCATCTCCATCAGCAAACAACCCAACGATGGAAGAATTGATCAGAACGAGAAAGATGGAAGAAGAAAACAAAAGAAGCAGACCGCCACTCAACCTATTTAACACTGATGAAATGGCGGAAAGTAACCACAACCATCCCATGAGAAGAGAAACACTGGAGGAATATTCCAAACGCACAAGATACCAACCGCAAACCATCATAGATCACAAAGTGCTCGAAGAATTCATCCAGAGATTTGACAAAGTAGTAGGAGGAATAAGCGGCGTAGTCAACATGCTTGCTCTTTCCCCTGCTGAACTGCAATTCTGTCTACAACAGAAACAGACTTGCGCTAGGATCTACAATGCCCTTAAAAGATCTAACATCCCATTTACCTCAACGCAATGGGAGATGTTAGGATCCATTAGAGCGCATATGAAAGAGACTACTGGACATCCGAGCAGTCGTGCCGACATTTCAATGATGAATGACCTCACATCATTGCTTAACTTGCTAAGTAGAAAAGATCACCTCAGCTCCAAGGAAAGAGGATCTATGGTTATCAACTCCACTATGGAAAAACAAATTGAGTCAATGATTGAAGAACTTTATGATCTCGTTTGGGAGGAATCAAGGCGCGAACGACCCTTTAGGATTACATATGAATCACCACTTGATATCGCTACTTCTGTTACGATCCATCTAAGGGAGATTCAACAACGGAAAAGTAACTCTAGAACGAAGTTCATATTCTACTCAGGATGCAAGGAGATACTTCGTCAGCTTATTCTAGTCTTCTTAGAATCCGACTTTCCATTCAACAACCATCAGCACCGGCAAATAGAGGACCTGTGCACGTCCATCAAAAGATTCAACGGAGACCCCAAGACCGAGAATTATGAAGGCATAAAACTGCAATTCTTGGCGTTTGTTTGCTCTCTCTGGCAAAACCCACCGCCAATAGAGGTTGTTAAGACAGACACAGCCACCATTACCGACCCTAGTGGACCTGTCACAAAAGCAGTTGACTACATCACCTTCGGACTTCACAGACTTGCAAGGACAACTTCAGAGCATCTTCTGAACTACAAGGAAACATCGAGAGATAGTTCACTTGAATTGATTACGACAATAGTCAATCATTTCATAAGAATCTATCCACCTCGATATAATTTTCCGCAACCTAGGGCCCACAACATCAACACAGTGGATCCCATGGATGCATCCATCTCCATCTAGCTAGGAGAAAAGAAGTCGAGCTATCGACTTTAAAAGAGCGCTTCTCGGGAGGCAACCCGTGTTTTACATTTCCGCAATTTTACATTCCAAGAAGTGATAAAGTCTCCGACTATCTTTCACACTTGGATATACGACCAAGTTTCAGCCCGACGCATCAAGTTTTTGACGTCGCGCATTAAAGAAAAGTATATCCAACGTGTTCACACCTACGAGACCAATCACAAGAAGACTTGATCAAGAGTGAACCCAAGAAGACGAAGTTCGGCAGACGCATACCAAGGAACACAGCAAATACTGGGGAGTACTTCTATACCGTCTCTTTCATTCGTTTTAAATATACCATATCTACTATGCTTATCACTAAGTGTGGGATTCAAACCCAAAACACACCGCTAAAAGAATACGTCTAAGATGTTTCAAATCCTAAGTGTAGGATTTTACCCCATTATGAGCTTAGTTTAACATCGAGGACGATGTTCCTTTAAGTGTGGGATAGCAGTAGTTGCACTACTGTTAAATGGATAATGGTATATGCTTGATTCTAAACTCGTTGCTCTTTATAAGACCCTGCTTCTCCATAAAAGTAAACAAAATTTTCAAAATTGAGTTAAAAATTTGTTGAAAATGAAAAAAATTTAAACAAAGAATGATTTACTTTGGGGAAGAAGGAAAAATAAAATACAAATTCTTTTGAAAAACAAGTTTAGTAATCCCATAAAGAGCATCGCATGACTAAGCACACAACAACCCAACTTTCGATTCGTGAGGTATTTTGAGCCATATGAAAAGCATTCACTTTTAATGCTTCACTTTTTCGATTCTTGAGTGTGCCGATGTATGCGTTTAGAATCAGAACTTGCTCTTGCTATGCATTTCGAATCCGAACTGGTGAATCAAAAAGGAGATCGAATCACATCATTCTTGAACCCATCCATACACCCAAAAATAAGTACGCTACCCCCTTTACCTACTCAAAAGCATCCCTCAAACTTCATAGAAAGTTCCAAAGATGAAAAAAGAGAAGTATTAAGGATATGACGTCGAAAAAAAATTTCGAAGAAAAGAAAGTCAAATGGAGAAAAAGACTCCTTCCAAAAGAAAAAGGTGTCAAATCTCCCGAAAATTCAAAAATTTCAGCTTTCCGTTTCACCAAAAAGAAAACCTATGAAAAACCAACACAACCCCCTCTCATACCACCAACAATCCACTCCACAAACCCTACATCACCTCCCTTAGAATGATTGTGGCTAGATCGACTTCGCGCTCACCTAAAAGGTAACGATTTGATACTCGATCAAGCCTATGACGATAAACGATACATGACAGGCGTTCTGAGCGATTGATATAATAGAATAGGAAACCCTAAACACTTTGAGTGATTTGAGTGACTACCATGAGAGGATCGCCTAGTCATGTATCCAAGATCAAAGATCACAAGCATGCTCCTAAAGATTACAATCTTTCCTTTTTAAAGAACAAGTATTTTACTTTTCCAAAACCCCCTTAGTAAAACGTTCCGCCTTAAAATATTTCATTATCTGCTTATTTTTATCTCTGTTGAATGTTAGTTTGCTTGGGGACAAGCAAAGTTCTAAGTGTGGGATACTTGATATCGCGTAAAAAGTCATGTTTTTACTACCGATCTCTCTCTCATTCTGGAACGATTCTTGGCATTTTAATTCAAATATAGCACAAATCAGTAACATTATGCCAAGATGGTCAAAACGAGGTTGCACGATAAAAATCAAGCAAAACGGATAAAAAACGAATATTCCACACACGTTTGAAGATTCAAGGCATCAAAACGAGATTTCAAGACTAAAGTGCCCTCCATCAACATCCAATATTTCCAAGATGTTCGTTTTTAAAATACGAATCCAACAGAAGAAGAATCAACTGAAACGGGTAAAAAAATGAAGATTTCGCGCCCGCCGGAAGATCCAAATGATCCGTACGCAATATCTGGATCTAGGGACCTCATCACATGGCCTATCTTATGTCAAAATCTTCGTTTTTGAATTACGAATCCAACAAAAAAAGAATTAACTCAAATGGACGTATAACGAAGAAAACACGCACGAATCGAGAAACGAAGCAACAAACGATGCAACGGGGCGGGGGTGGGCCCACCGCCGCCGGCCTCACCACCACCGCCGACGGCCACACTGGTGGCGCCGCCGTCTGGCCTGTACCCGCCTCGGTTTCCATTTTTGGTAACTTTTGGTACCTGGTGCGCCTACTTTTCGTGTTGTACGGTACCCGGTGCGCCTACTTTTCGTGTTTTACGGTACCCGGTGCACCCTTTTGGCTACCTTTTGCTAACATGCACCTCAAGATGCTAATGTGAGCCAAAGCTCACCTATAAATAGGAGGCTTTAGGCTTCATTTCAAAACACACCATATGCACACACTTTAAGCATATTTCTTTCTTTCTTTACTTTCTCATTCTTTTGTATTACTTCAAGATTAGTATTAGGCTAGTTAGGAAGCTTGTTCAAGGTAGAACGAAAGTAAGAAATGCATTGTAATCTTCGGCATATGCTCGGAATTGTGTCAATTAATTCAAGTCTACTTTCTCCCGCATTTAATCATGGTTCTTTCTATCCTTATCTATCTCAATTAATTACGTTTATATTGATTATGCTAGATTTAGTTATTGCCATGATTGGAGAGTAGTATACTTGTTGTGTTTGTTTGAGATATAGTTAGTTAATTATGGGATGATTTATAATTAAATATTAAAGATCGGTAATATTGCTTTGATCGTCTTATTGCATGTTCTTGTTTGATTGTTGCCTTAGGATCATCATAGTAGTAAAATATAAACGGTCTTAATTATCGTCAAATAATATGACGGCCCCTATTCAACTGTTACTCGATATAGTACTGGAAACACTTCAAGGTGGAGTACAAATGTATGGAAGTCGAGGAACGACCGAAGGTAGTCATATTACGAAACGATATAATAGTATGAAGTAATATGATGGCCCCTATTTGACTGTTACTCAGTATAGCGTTGGAAACACTTTAGGTGTAGTACAAATACGTGGAAGCTGCGTAACGACCGAAGGTAGTTATATTACGGACTAATATATAAAATGAGAAACCTAGTTTAATTAACCTTTCTAAATAGACTTTTAAACTTCAAATCAATCTATCGCCTTTCCACCAATAAACGTGATTACAACACCTTTTTACGACGTCCAATTAAAAGGTAGTCAGTCATTTGTGTCAATACAATTTGTCAAAGGTATGAAACTATGGAACCGCAAGGCTACATGGGGGATTATCATAGGACAAGACATGGCCAAGGTTTGAATCGGCGGAACCACTTAAAGTGAGGAACGCTGTGGATAATTAGGGGATTTATTGGGTAGTCTTAAGCAAGGGCTAGTTTAAAGTCATAAATGAACTGTTTTAAATACATGAATCTGTCAGGATGACGAGGAATCGTTATATGATTCAGTAATGTCTAGTACCTTAAGATTTTGTTCCCGTTCATATGAAAGTATTATTAAACTTTAAGTAAGATTTTGCTTATTATTCAAAATACTTTGTAATGTTACCATAACCTAGCTCCCGGTGTGACATGCTAATTGGATTTTAATTAGTAGGGAATCTAGTGTTTACATCACGAGTATTCAAGAATATAAATTAATATCTTTTAAAACAGTTTCTCCAAACATCATCTCATGACTTAATTAACGAAGTCTCAACAAACACTATCTTTATTTTATCTGCTTTACGTTTTACTTTTATTTCGCTTTTGTTTATTTACTTGCCTAAGTTAGTTAATATAAAAACCAAAACCCCCACTATTTTATAAACCATTCACTAGTTTGAAAGCCCTCATCTGCCTCGCCTTAGTTTCAATTCAGTCGGTTTGAAGAACGACTCTAGGTCATACCTACCACTTGCTCACCCTTAGGATTAGCATTGTTAGGAAAAACTTAGGCCCCGCAACTACAAATTTAAAACAACCCACTGCTGGTGCCCGGTTAGTAATCGTTAACGACACCGACCTGATTGGGCGCCAACAGTTATGTATAGCTACAAATGTTGTAAACATTTATTATATCAATATATTTTGTTAAAACGGCGCATATAGTGGTCGTTCATTATATCTTTGTGCTGTGATTACCGTATTAGTCGCGCCCCGACCCGAATCGCTTCCGTATCTTAAATTTGGGGGTGCGACATAAGCTGAGCAGTAGTGGACAAACACGCTAACTGCTCGCTCGCTGAATCACTAATACGTACCCTAGACAAACTTCTCACTGACACACAAGTGATAAGTTCGTACAGACAACTAGCCTCTAAAGTACAATGTGCTGAACTATATATACTACAAGAGTTCCTAAAATATCTCCTAAGAAATAGGATCTTGTAATGACACGTGTCGCCGCTTGATTGGCTTTGTCTCTGATAAACCGACATTCTGCGGGTCCCAATTCTGTTACCGCAAATATCTCATTTCCTTAAAACCAATCACTTGCAGCCACGTAATCCTTTAGACATTCTTCAAGTACGAGAAACTCTTTGATATCGCGTAAAAAGTCACGTTTTTACCACCGGTATCTCTCTCATTCTGGAGCAATACTTGGCATACTCAAACAACACACAAATCATTGATAATATGCTAAGAAGATCAAAACAAGGTTGCACGAGCAAAATCAAGCAAAACGCCCGAAAAACGAAGATTCCACGCACGTTTGAAGATTCAAGACATCAAAACGAGATTTCAAGACAAAAGTGCCCATCACCAACATCCATCTTACCCAAGATGTTTGTTTTCAAATTACGAATCCAACAGAAGAAGAATCAACAAAAACGGACGATGAATGAAGATTCTACGTATGCCGGAAGATCCAAACGATTCGTACGACACATCTAAAGTTCAGAGACATATTTTTTGGATGTCTTTTCATCAAAGTCTTTGTTTTTGAATTACAAATCCAACAAAAAAAGAATCGACGCAAACGGACGCATAACGAAAAAGATACGCGCGAAACGAGCAACGAGGCAACGGGCGACGAACCGGGACGGGTGGCAGCCAGCCGCCGCCGGCCAGCCACCAGGCCGCTGGCTGCCACCATCCAGCCGCCGGCTGCTGCCACCCCCATCCGGTTCCCGCTTTTTGGTCCTTGCGTGTACCCGGTGCTAGACCTTTGCGCAACTTTACGTACCTCGTGCTACACCTTTATGCAACTTTACGTACCTCATGCCACCACTTGCACGTACCCGGTGCCACCACCTTTTCCACCTTTTGCTATTGTGATCTTCCACTTGCTAACATGCACCAAAGTTCTCCTATAAATAGGAGCCATGGGGATCATTTGAAAATGCACCATACACACATTCCATACTTGGGAAATCACATTTCTTTATCTTTATTTCTTTGTAATATTAGTGGTAATTCTTCCAAGTTAATTAGACTAGCTAATTAACTAGTCAAGGAAGATTTGTACGGAGGTGCTCCGGGATGCATATTTTAGCTACGAGTTATTGTACTTCTTTCCAGGTGTTAATCTATCTTTCGTATTTAAATATGCTTGTTTTCTTTTCTTTAATAAATTTAAATATGCATGCTAGAACTACCATGATTAGCTAAATAACTCAATTGTCTGCTATGATAGTCGTTTAGGAAGTATTAAATATGTGACTATGTGGTATGTTATGAGATTGCGGATGGTTTACATTACAAATAGATATAGGAATTAAATCTTTATCGTTTATCTGCCCAACTCATGTTGTGACTAAAACCTTATCCAAAAATGAACGTAGCTAACTCATATGGTACGGGTCACTTAGTTATACTATGTTAGATTGAATCATTGAGCTCAGCATGGCCGGTGTTTTCTAGACCAAAATAGGATCCAAGAGACACGGAATATGGGAATAGAGGTAGATTAAGATTAAATTAATGTAGACGATATTTTTGAGACAACTTTCGGAATATCCTCGACTTAGATAATACTTTTGAATGCTTATGTTGAACTGTTGCTTTGATCGTCTTATTGCATGTTCTTGTTTGATTGTTGCCTTAGGATCATCATAATAGTGAAATATAAACAACATTAATTATCGTGAAATAATATGACGGCCCCTATTCGACTGTTCTTTGATATAGTACTGGAAACGCTTACGGCGGAGTACAAATGTATGGAAGTCAAGAACGACCGAAGGTAGTTGTATTATGAATCGAATAACAAACGTATTACTTAGGTTTCTATTTGTGGCATAAATCATCCTTGTTTTGTTGCATCCCTGAGTAATGTTGATAACTCGTACGAATAAGTGATGACATGTTATCCGGCCGCCTAGACCAGTTAGCCCAACCTATTCCGGTGAGGATAACCCTCGTTCATAAGATTGTTTATTCAACAAACTATGCCATGATTCGGACATCTCTGACGACCGAGATTGGAGAATAGGATTCGAGGTTAACTTTCGGATAACGTGGGTGTACATTTGAGAGAACTTTCGGTGTATACTTTAATATATTTTGTAATCCACGTGACATTCTATTTGCCTGATTGTGGACACCTCCGCGTTAGTCCGATAGAAGGATTGTAGTAATAGCTCACATCAACATACGAACTTATCTTCATTAGAACTCTCCATATTTAACAACTTTTAAACCACGTCATAGTAGACAATCGCTTTAATTGCTGAACGCCCGAAGTAACCTCCACCTTTTAATTTAATTTAGTTTAGTTTAGGAAACCTAAAACCAAAACCAACTCTTTCAAACCTGGCTAAACGCATAAATGTTTCTAAAACCCCTAGTTTCAATTTGTCGCGCTTTGAAGAACGATCCTAGGTCATACTTGTCCTTTGCTAGCCCCTTTGATTAGCATAATAAGTAACCCTAGGCCCCAGCCTTATAAATTTAAAACCCCTATTTAATTGTAGAAGGGGGGTTGAATATAATTAAAAACTCTTTCTGATTTTATTCAAGTTATTTAACCGGTTTTTAATTGTTCTAACACAAACAGAGTATGTAAAAGATAGATATGACAATATCAAAGTAAATGTGCAATAGTAGCTGAATTGTGATTTTTATTAATCATAAAGATCACTGAATGTTGATGGCGGAATGAACTAGCCAAGGCTAATCCAAATCAAACACTCTAGCTAAAACTATTACAAATAAGCTGAGTAGTAGTGGACAAACACGCTAACTGCTCGCTCGCTGAATCATTGATACGTATCCTAGACAAACTTCTCACTGACACACAAGTGATAAGTACGTACAGACAACTAGCCTCTAAAGTACAATGTGCTGAACTATATATACTACAAGAGTTCCTAAAATATCTCCTAAGAAATAGGATCTTGGAATGACACGTGTCGCTGCTTGATTGGCTTGATCTCTGATAAACGTACATTCTACAGGTCCCAATTCTGTTACCGCAAATATCTCGTTTCCTTATAAACCAATCACTTGCTGCCACGTAATCCTTTAGACATTCTTCAAGTACGAGAAACTCTTGCTGATGTATATAAGTATAGTACATTTGTATTTGTAATTTAAGAGGCCTTATTGAATAGTCACTGAAGATGCAGTAACTCTCCTCACTCACTGCGAGCTATCATGCTCTTGTAGAATGACTTGAAATATTGTTCTTCAGTGACTAGCTGTTATTCGGGCAGTGACTTTTTCCTTATTCAATATGAAGATATAAAACTCTCGCTGCTTGTATCAGCGACACACAAAGTTGAGTATAAAACTCTCGCTGCTTGTATCAGCGACACACAAAGTTGAGTTTTAATCTTCCTCAGTATGTTAAATCCAGGAGTAGAATGAATAGCGATCATCAATTGTTAACTTCAGCAACAGCAGCTTTGACATAAATCATTTCTTCATCGAGTTGTATATTATTGAGTTAGTCAGCGACCAATGACTTATTATGGTCAACGACCAGTGACTCAACAATCTCCCCCTAAATGATTGTGATCAAAGCTCCCTAGACAAACTTGTTGGTGATAAAGTTTATAGTCAGTGTTTAAGGATTTAAACATTCAGTGACTTATACTTATGATCCATTCATTTTTCTTTTTGGATTCTTTTAACATGATTTGAGTTTTGCACTTTGGTTTTCTCAAAAGATCAGATATTATTAAACTGTAAAATGATCAACGTTACAAGTAGTTCTAATCTATTACAAAACTTATTACAGACTGCTCCAGATTTCTTCTTCTTTTACAATAACAAGCTCATCAGCTAGCTCGTATTTCTCTGTGGAGGGTAAGTATTTTAACAAGTAAATGTCCAAAATAAAGCTTTAAAAACATTTTTATGAAACATACATAAACAGTGAATCTGTCCAGAATTTTCGTCTCACCAAATCGTTAATATCTCGAGTTCTAGGAGAAACCAACTCATGAAATCTAAACGAAAGATGACCGTTAAAACGTTGACTACAACTTTTGTGTTGGGCACACGGACCAGATCCTCACAGATTCGAGTATAAGAGTAGATCTTTGAGTGTTACCTGATTTTGGACCAAATCTGACCACGTTTCATGTTCACTTTTGTTTAAAATAGTAAATGACCTTATAAAATCATGATAAAATGCAGAAGTGAACTAGACATATAGAGGATCAACTGTGATTTTTGGTAGAACTTGATTCGGACTAAAAATGAGCCAAATCGAGAGCCCAATCGAGTTGCAATCTAGAAACGGATATAACTAGCAGTGGAAACGATATAACTAGGGGTGGAAACGAATATAACTAAAAGTGGAAACGAATATAACTAGAAGTGGAAACAGATATAACTAAGGGTGGAAACGAATATAACTAGAAGTGGAAACAGATATAACTAGGGGTGGAAACGAATATAACTAGAAGTGGAATCAGATATAACTAGTGGTGGAAACGAATATAACTAGAAGTGGAAAAAGATATAACTAGAAGTGGAAACGGATATAACTAGAAGTGGAAACGATATAACTAGGGGTGGAAACGAATATAACTAGAAGTGGAAATGAATATAACTAGAAGTGGAAACAAATATAACTAAGGGTGGAAACGAATATAACTAGAAGTGGAAACGAATATAACTAGAAGTGGAAACAGATATAACTAGGGGTGGAAATGAATATAACTAGAAGTGGAAAATCTAGAAAACACAAATATCACTAAGTGTCGAACTTGGATAACCACTAATACTTGTACGATATGAGTTCTAAACCACTTGGGATATATTTTTTTTAAGTATAACACTACGATATCATAATAATAATGCTTTGAGATTATTATTACAAACAATCACCAATGGGCCGTACACGTTTTTGAAACGCAAACTAATCAACCAAATCGTAGTCATTTGGACATTACTAGTTGGATGAACAACTAGCATAGATGGTCTGTTGAGACATCTAAATCATTAAAACTTTGCGCGTTTAGGACGCCCGGCAGGTTTCAGTTGTTGGAAACGACATCATTCCTTGTATACCATCATTGTTGCTTGATAGCAACTCATCAGACTCAGGTGAGTCTCATAGCCCCTATTTTACTATTTTTACTCTAGGGGTGAGAATACATGCTCTGTTTTGTTTTACATATGAACGCGAGTATCAAATTATCACGTATGCTGCATGAGTTATTTTCACCTAATCAATCTAAGTTCTCTGAAGCATAGTTCTGTTAATATGGTTTTAGCGTGAATGTTAGTGTATGGTACCATATGGGACTGACAATCCCCGTCCGGGTCAGCAAGCACTGACTGGTCAAAACGGACGCATTATCATTTGTGAATATGTGTGTTGATTAGGCATACGCATAGAGGCACCCTCGCTCAGGCACTGATTGTGATCCTGACCCCTCAGTTAAGCTCAGACTATGTGCTCATGGCAGTGATACATCATTTATCTAATTAATTGATTGTAAATCATTTCATTAAATCTTGCGGTTCATACATAATATCTTATCGTTAAACCTGTGAGCTCACCAGCTTTTAGCTGACCTTTTAGCATGTATTCTCAGGTTCGCAGCAGTAATAGGTTTGCTCACTCAGGATGCCCATTAGCTCGAGTCTCATGCAAACATCAGGAGATTGTCATGCATTACTATTTTTGTAAAATTAGTTATGCCATAGAATCTGTCATTAATCTCGAGCTTTTGTAAACTATTATAACAGTGTAAGACTTTTATAGTATCAACGTATTGTAAACGATGCATATAGAGTTGTTCATTGTTCCTTGTGTGCTTGATATTTGATTAGTCGCGCCCTGACCCGATTCGCTTCCGCAACCCGAATTTGGGGGTGCGACAGATTGGTATAAGAGCCTAAGGTTATAGTGAACTAGGTTGCATTTAGTGGGCCTAGACTATGACCGTTAGGCAGTATTCCTCATTAGGTATAACTGTTTCAGGAATTACATCATACGAGTTTAATTTAACATAGCATAGCTAACTATGTATAATTAAATAAAGATGATGTGATATCTGAAAGGGGTTATGCTGAAACAGGAATACACTAGTTGACTCTGACCACGAGAGAACCAAGACTCTTTCTTGTTTTGTGCTAGACACACACTAGGTTATTATGTGATATAGGTGTATATACATACATAGGCTTCATCTACGTACTACTCTCTAGGCTATTATATATTGAAGATATATGAATAGGCCTTACACGATAACACACTCGCTAACGCTCACGCCATCGAAGACGACAAGTATCGCTACTATAATATCATCCGATGTAAAGAACGAGACTTGTTCTCATCTACCACAGTCTATCTATTTATATACGCGTAACGAATAACTACACGTCTCGCTGTACCGTCTCATACACACCTGGAAGATATCGCTTCGCATTCTTCCCACCATATTATCCTTCGGAATCACGATCGAAACGTACTACTAGGAAAACTGCTACACTTTAGGCTATATTATTTGATATGATATAATATGAATATAGGTCTCACTTGTTAAACGCTCTTGCCATAGAAGATGGCAGACTCATCATCTAGACAAACTACACGTACTTCATCATCTATCTCTCACTCACGTCGCAGCCACTCGGAACCACTCGTGGCTAGACGCACTGTTAGCTCATATCAAGCCAAACCATATCATAACCCATCCGTCATAGAAAATGTATCTGCGATAGATCGCCATCGAGCTCTTGCACATCATTGGAGCTGGTTACCAACGGCTGCTGCTACATGGAGAATCGAGAAAAACATTGAAATCTCTGCTGATGTTGGAAGATACTCAGCCATTAATCTTTCCCCTTAGACTCAAGAACCGACACATCTCACCGTGCCTGTGTTAACTGCTCGCGTGCATCGTCACGAACGCAGGTTACACAACTTGGAAATCGAATAACACGAAACTCGTTCAAATTGGATGGAACTAGCTCAAGGCCAACACCACCACTGACAAACCTAAGTCCTGTTATGAGTGTGGAGACACGGGGCACTTTAGGAATGAGTAGCCAAACCTGAAAAACAAGAACAACAACAACACTGCTAAAGGAAGAGCATTTGTTCTGAACTCAGGAGAAGCCCGTCAGGACCCGAATGTGGTCTCGAGTACGTTCCTTCTCAACAACTTAACTGCTTCTATTCCTGCTTGATACTAGTGCTGATAGGAACTTCATATCCGATGAGTTTAGTCCATTGTGTAACATCACTCCTATTGCTTTAGTTAATAAATACATGGTAGAGTTAGCTAATGGTAAACTCATGGAGACCGACAGTATAATACCTAATTGCACTTTAAATCTATCCGACGAGCTCTTTTCTATCGACCTTATACCTGTCGAGACCGGAAGTTTCGACATCATTGTTGACATGGACTGGCTATCCAAGCACCGCGCTGAAGTTATCTGCTACGATAAAATCGTCCATATTCCTCTCGTCACCGGTAGTACTTTGGTCATACAAGGGGAGACCGGTGAGACAAGATTGAATATCATATCATGCATGAAAACCCGCAAATATCTGAGAAAGGGGTTATCAGGCGATCCTCGCGCACATTACGAAGAAAATGTCGGAAGAGAAGCGACTTGAGGATGTGCCCATTGTTAGAGACTTTCCAGAACTCTTCGCTGAAGACTTGCCTAGTCTACCACCACCGAGACAAGTTGAGTTCTCAATCGACCTTGTGCCCGGAGGAGCACCTGTGGCACGAGCACCATATCATTTAGCCCCATCTAAGCTTCAGGAGTTATCTACTAAGTTACAAGAACTCCTGGATAAGGAATTCATTAGACCGAGTTCTTCACCTTGGGGAGCCCCGGTCCTGTTTGTAAAAAAAAAGGACGGTTCATTCAGGATGTGTATCAACTATAGAGAGTTGAACAAATTAGCCGTCAAGAACCGTTATCCACTTCCTCGCATTGATGACATGTTCGACCAACCTCAAGGGTCAAGTTTCTATTCGAAGATAGATCTACGATCAGGTTATCGTCAATTACGAGTTCGTGACATCGACATCCCAAAGACTGCCTTCCGAACTCGCTACGGGCATTACGAGTTCCAAGTGATGCCATTTGGTTTGACAAACGCACCGGCTGTATTCATGGACCTTATGAACCGAGTGTGTAAACCGTACCTCGACAAGTTCATCATTGTCTGTATCGATGACATTATCATCTACTCGTGCAATGAGCAAGAACATGCGTAACATCTCAAAGCCATCCTAGAACTTCTTAGACACGAAGAGTTATATGCTAAGTTCTCCAAGTGTGAGTTCTGGATGCAAACCGTTTAAATTCTTGGTCATGTGATTGACAGTCAAGGAATTCACATAGATCTATCAAATATTGAGGCTATCAAGTGCTGGCAAGCACCGACAACGCCGACCGAAGTACGCCAATTCTTAGGATTGGCTGGTTACTATCGGTGCTTCATTGAGAATTTCTCAAAAAATAGCTCAACCTCTCACGACACTAACTCGGAAGCAAAAGAAGTTCGATTGAACTGATAATCAAGAGTCAGCATTTCAGCTATTGAAGCAAAAGCTTTGTAGTGCACCCATTCTATCATTACCCGAAGGAAACGATGACTTCGTGGTATACTGTGATGCCTCACACCAAGGTCTTGGTTACGTGTTGATGCAACGGGACAAGGTTATTGCCTACGCCTCCCGACAACTCAAAGTTCACGAGAAGAACTACACCACTCATGATCTCGAACTAGGAGCCGTAGTGTTTGCACTCAAAATCTGGAGACACTATCGGTATGGCAAAAAATGTACCATCTTCACCGATCATAAAAGCCTCCAGCATATATTCGATCAGAAGGATCTCAACATGAGGCAACGTCGCTAGGTCGAGTTGCTTACCGATTACGACTACGAAATCAAATACCATCCGGACAAAGCAAATGTGGTTGCCGATGCCCTAAGTCGAAAGGAACGCACAAAACCACTTTGAGTCCGAGCTCTCACCATGACCATTCATAATGATATTATCATTCAAATTCTCACCGCTCAACTCGAAGCATTGAAACCCGAAAACCTGAAGAATGAGGCCTTGCGCAATATGGAGAAGACATAATTGTGTGGGACGTCCCTGTGGTTTACCCGAAATAACACTCCACGTCCCTGTTGTTTTTTTTTGACGTGGAGCATCCCTAAAGTTGCAAAAAGTTGTGTGGAACGTCCTTCTGTCTAACGATAGTTAGTTTATTCCGTTAAAGGACCTTGAATATAATAATTTTGATGGCATAGGTTATTCATGTAATTTTTATTTTATAATCACAATAATATTTAAGCAAGTTGTTTTTAATAAACTTTTCTAGTTAATTTAACTATTTTAATTTTTTTTAATATTTATTTTTTGTGACAATTGAGATGATCAACTTGTTTATTCTAGTTTCGATTTCATATATCTTGTGTCCGTTTTCACTTTTTAGTATCGTTTTTTGTCTTAACAAAAACAAATACTCAAACACTTATAGCAAGACTAAATAAATATTAAAAAAAATAAACAAGTTTTTCATTTTGAAAGTGGACGTTTCTTAATTTTACGTTCGAAGTGTGGGATATGGGTGCCTCGTGTTATTTTGCATTTAATTAATTATATTCATATAAATATAAAAGTTTCATTTTGAAAGTGGACGTTTATCATATATATGGCTAGGATGAAAACCTAACTTCTATCTGGATTTTAATAAACGTCCTAGCGATATATATGATAAACGTCCACTTTCAAAATGAAACTTTTATATTTAAATGAATATAATTAATTAAATGCAAAACAACACGAGGCACCCACATTCCACAATTCGAATGTAAAAAACTGTTTAGGTTGAAATAATGAAAAGGTATCATTTTTACATGTCCATTCTTTCGAATATATAATTTAACTAATTTAAACGAATATAATTATTAAAATTAATAAACGTCCATTTTCAAAATGATAAACTTGTTTATTATTTTTTTTTAATATTTATTTAGTCCTGCTATGAGTGTTTGAGTATTTGTTTTTGTTAAAACAAAAAACGATACTAAAAAGTGAAAACGGACACAAGATATATGAAATCGAAACTAGAATAAACAAGTTGATCACCTCAATTGTCACAAAAAATAAATATTAGAAAAATTAAAATAATTAAATTAACTAGAAAAGTTTATTAAAAACAACTTGCTTAAATTCAACAAAAAAGAAATTAAATAATTATTGTGATTAAAAAATAAAAATTACATGAATAACCTATGTCATTAAAATTATTACATTCAAGGACCTTTAACGGAATAAACTAACTATCGTTAAACAGAAGGACGTTCCACGCAACTTTTTGCAACTTTAGGGATGCTCCACGTAAAAAAAAAAAACAACAAGGACGTGGAGTGTTATTTCGGGTAAACCACAGGGACGCCCCAAGCAATTATGTCTATGGAGAAACAATTTGAAACCAAGCCCAATGGGGTTAAATACTTCGCGAATCGGATCTGGTTGCCTAGTTTTGGGAAATTACGAGACTTGCTGATGAATGAAGCTCACAAGTCCAAATACTCTATACATCCTGGATCCGACAAGATGTATCATGGTATCAAGGGATTATACTGGTGGCTAAACATGAAAGCTGAGATCGCTACATACGTCAACAAGTGCCTCACATGTTCTAAAGTCAAAGCCGAATATCAGAAACCATCCGGTCTACTCCAACAACCGGACATCCCTCAGTGGAAATGGGAGCAAATCGCTATGGATTTCATCACTAAACTCCCGAGAACATCAAGCGGTTACGATACCATTTGGGTGATCGTGGACCGGCTCACAAAATCTGCTCATTTCCTTGCCATCAAGGAAACCGATAAAATAGAAAGTCTCACACGAATCTATTTGAAGGAGATCGTATCCCGACACAGTGTTCCAATCTCAATTATCTCTGATAGAGACAGCCGTTTTACATCTCACTTTTGGCAATCATTACAAAAATCCTTGGGTACTCGTTTGGATATGAGTACAGCCTATCATCCACAAACCGACGGCCAAAGTGAAAGGACAATTCAAACACTGGAAGATATGCTACGCGCCTGTGTAATTGACTTCGGTGCAAATTGTGAACATCACTTTCCATTGTGCGAATTCTCGTACAACAATAGCTATCATACCAGCATTGGAGCTGCCACCATTCGAGGCATTGTACGGTCGTAAGTGCCGATCGCCTATCTGTTGGGCCGAAGTGGGAGACAGCCAACTCACTGGTCTTGAAATCATTCATGAAACCACCGAGAAGATCGTTGGTATCCAGCAACGGTTGAAAGCCGCACGTGATCGTCAGGAGAGTTATGCTGACATGAGACGCAAGTATCTCGAGTTCCAGGTTGGGGATCGAGTATTGCTCAAAGTATCACCTTGGAAAGGTGTCATCCGATTCGGCAAACGTGGAAAGTTAAACCCTAGATACATTGGACCTTTTGAGATCCTTGAAAGGATATGTCCAGTGGCATATCGATTGCAACTACCGCCCGAGCTCAGTAGCGTGCATCCTACATTTCACATTTCTAATCTTCAGAAATGCATGTCCGATGAGACACTCATTATTCCTCTTAACGAGATTCAAATAGACGACAAACTTCACTTCGTCGAGACACCAGTGGAGATCATGGGCCGTGAGGTCAAACAGCTTAAGCAAAGTCGTATCCCTATTGTCAAAGTTCGGTGGAATTCGCGGCGCGGTCCGGAATTCACTTGGGAATGGGAAGACCAGATGCGACTCAAATATCCACATCTTTTCTCAGACTCCACTCACACGACTCAGAGCTAAATTTCGAGACGAAATTCTCTTAACAAGGGGAGAATGTGACACCCGTCAAATTAGGACTAGTTATTAGGTCCTAATCATTGTGTTAATACATGTAATTAGTTCTGTGTTAGGCTAATTGAATGTATCATTACGTATATTATTATATATACGCATTAACATGATTTATTAAATCGTGTCATTGTATATCGGCCTAATTCCGATCAATTAATATGGACGTTGGTGAACTCAATTTATTAGATAATATGAAAATTATTTAATAAACATATTTGTTTCTAAATGTTATGTTGATAGTATTTCATAAGTATTTCGTATCGTACAAAATAAGTTATACGCGACAAAAACGTGCGAGACGCGTCCGACAATCAAAACATACCTAAGTTATATTGTATAACTCATTAATAGGTATTTTGATAAAATACTTCATTATAATTATCTTATTTTATATCGATAACAAAAACGTTTAGATAAAACGTCACGTAATTAAACAATCATTAAATGAACGCGTAAACTGAACCCGACACTTCAACCAAACATTTTTATATAAATGTTTCAAGTATTATTGAGTAATACTACCAACTAAAAGATCGAAATAATATTCGTTATTTAGAAAACGTACGTATAACATTAACGTATAAATAAATGTTTAAACAATCGGGTAATCGAACGCGGGTATAATACCAAGCATGGAGACAAGATTTAAACCAAATCTTGACCCCATTTGTTTAATAAAAACCAGCCAACATGATCCACTTTTTGTGGATCATGCCCTTGACCAATGCATATTCATACATACCTTCTTCATTATCATATCTATACCATTCTCTACTCTCTCACTAGAAAACACACACACATCCCTCCTCTCCTCCCTCTCCACCCCACGGCTCAACACCACCACCACACAAACGCCACCATCCACCATCATTTAATTGAAGAAAAGCAAGGAAGAAGAAGGCAAAAGCATAACCGAAACACCATCCACCTCGTTTTCGCCTTTAGATCATCTTGCTTCTTTGTAAGGAGCTACTTTCTCTCTCTAGATTTTCATGTTTTGTGTTTATATATACATGTTAGTACGTTCATATAACAAGTAAATGTCCAAAATAAAGCTTTAAAAACGTTTTTATGAAACATACATAAACAGTGAATCTGTCCAGAATTTTCATCTCACCAAATCGTTAATATCGTGAGTTCTAGGAGGAACCAACTCACGAAATCTAAACGAAAAATGACCGTTAAGACGTTGACTACAACTTTTGTGTTGGGCACATGGACCAGATCCTCACAGATTCGAGTATAAGAGTAGATCTTTGAGTGTTACCTGATTTTGGACCAAATCAGACCACGTTTCATGTTCACTTTTGTTTAAAATAGTAAATGACCTTATAAAATCATGATAAAATGCAGAAATGAACTAGACATATAGAGGATCAACTGTGATTTTTGGTAGAACTTGATTCGGAATAAAAATGAGCCCAATCGAGTTGCAATCTGGAAACGGATATAACTAGCAGTGGAAACGATATAACTAGGGGTGGAAACGAATATAACTAGAAGTGGAAACGAATATAACTAGAAGTGGAAACAGATATAACTAAGGGTGGAAACGAATATAACTAGAAGTGGAAACAGATATAACTAGGGGTGGAAACGAATATAACTAGAAGTGGAAACAGATATAACTAGGGGTGGAAACGAATATAACTAGAAGTGGAAAAAGATATAACTAGAAGTGGAAACGATATAACTAGGGGTGGAAACGAATATAATTTGAAGTGGAAACGAATATAACTAGAAGTGGAAACAGATATAACTAGGGGTGGAAACGAATATAACTAGAAGTGGAAACGAATATAACTAGAAGTGGAAACAGATATAACTAGGGGTGGAAACGAATATAACTAGAAGTGGAAAATCTAGAAAACACAAATATCACTAAGTGTCGAACTTGGATAACCACTAATACTTGTACGATATGACTTCTAAACAACTTGGGATATATTTTTTTTAAGTATAACACTACGATATCATAATAATAATGCTTTGAGATTATTATTACAAACAATCACCAACGGGCCGTACACGTTTTTGAAACGCAAACTAATCAACCAAATCGTAGTCATTTGGACATTACTAGTTGGATGAACAACTAGCATAGATGGTCTGTTGAGACATCTAAATCATTAAAACTTTGCGCGTTTAGGACGCCCGGCAGGTTTCAGTTGTTGGAAACGACATCATTCCTTGTATACCATCATTGTTGCTTGATAGCATCTCATCAGACTCGGGTGAGTCTCATAGCCCCTATTTTACTATTTTTACTCTAGGGGTGAGAATACATGCTCTGTTTTGTTTTACATATGAACGCGAGTATCAAATTATCACGTATGCTGCATGAGTTATTTTCACCTAATCAATCTAAGTTCTCTGAAGCATAGTTCTGTTAATATGGTTTTAGCGTGAATGTTAGTATATGGTACCATATGGGACTGACAATCCCCGTCCGGGTCAGCAAGCACTGACTGGTCAAAACGGACGCATTATCATTTGTGAATATGTGTGTTGATTAGGCATACGCATAGAGGCACCCTCGCTCAGGCACTGATTGTGATCCTGACCCCTCAGTTAAGCTCAGACTATTTGCTCATGGCAGTGATATATCATTTATCTAATTAATTGATTGTAAATCATTTCATTAAATCTTGCGGTTCATTCATAATATCTTATCGTTAAACCTGTGAGCTCACCAGCTTTTAGCTGACCTTTTAGCATGTATTCTCAGGTTCGCAACAGCAATAGGTTTGCTCACTCAGGATGCCCATTAGCTCGAGTCTCATGCAAACATCAGGAGATTGTCATGCATTACTATTTTTGTAAAATTAGTTATGCCATAGAATCTCTATCATTAATCTCGAGATTATGTAAACTATTATAACAGTGTAAGACTTTTATAATATCAACGTATTGTAAACGACGCATATAGAGTCGTTCATTGTACCTTGTGTGCTTGATATTTGATTAGTCGCGCCCCGACCCGATTCGCTTCCGCAACCCGAATTTGGGGGTACGACAGTACAGATCGTAATGGCTGGGGTGCAAGTACTCCCTTGGTTTTCATGAAATCAGGGAAAGACACAGTCGCTGATTTTGAAAATATTTGAGTTCCTACCAGGGTTGGCTCAAAACCAGTGAAAGAGACTCTATCATATGCTTCAAACTGATCTTTAAAGATCAGTGATAGAAACCTAGGATAGGGCACATATTTTGCCCTGGTAGGCTCAGCGACGCGGTTAACCAGCTCATTGAAGATCACACTTGCATAGTCAACTTTTAGAGAGTTGACCAGTGACCAGCTGATTTGTGCCTCAAGGGTGCTGAATTGATCATAGCTCCCTGTTTTTATGCCCAAACATTGAATAAAGTTTGAAAACAGGGCATTCCACACACCATCCATTTTGGATTTGTGTACAGTAGAATATTTACGGTTACCGCTTCTGTCAACGGAGTATTTACAGTCAATCCCAGCAAGATTGATTATGCCTCCCTTGGCGTCGTCCCCATCAGGCAGCGGTACATAAACATCATGTACAGGTAATTGTAAAATGGTACGGATGGTGGCGGCAGTGATTATTATCTTTTGACCTCCATTATCTATAAAACCCTGAAGTTGTGAAGTACCAGAGACAACAGTGTAAGTACAGGTAAACCAGAACTCACTGAGCCATTCTGGGTTCATTTCCCCAGTAGATAATGTGAGAGCAGGGAGAATAAAGTGTGTATTCTAAAAGTTTATTATCTCCGCATACTCTGTTTTTGTACAAGTTATATTTCCCAAATAATTCGATTTTGGGACTGTGATGACAAGATCATCACTCACTGCAGAGGCTATAAAAGCCTTTATTTCTGCCGTGGGTGAATAAGAATTGGGAAAGAATTTTGATCTTGCCATTTTAATTAAAGGATTTTGATTTGCAAGTTTTAGGGTTTTGAAGATGAAAGGTTTTCAATTTTTAAGAACTCAAAAATCAAGAGTGCGTAAAAAGTGAGAGTGAGGTAAAGTCACTGATTATATAGTGAACGTAACTTGATGATTATGTGGTTAAAAATGAAGAGTCGTGGACGATGGTAGAGGTTGGTGGTAGTGGTATAGGAGGGATGATGGTGGAGCATGGTGGTATTAATGGTGATGGGAGAGGTGCGCCGGAAAAGAGAACTGATGTAAGAAAGATAATGTCAGAAATGCACTTTTTCGTTGTACCATAATACATTTATTTTTGAAATCCATTAAATTGAATACAAAATGTATTAAATATAACGAATGTTCGTCGATTTATATTTCACCATTAATTGTATCTCAGGGAGTGAAAATCCCTGAGGATACATAACCAATTTCTTGGTTTACCACCGAAAAGAAATATAAATATCATAAAGTGACAATTGCAGTGGTTTATCTTGCTGAACCTTTATCATATTTTGTCATATTTTGATAAGTTTTAGTTTTGATAAGGACCACTATTTGTCATATTTTGATAGATATATATTATTGTTTTTTTAAAGAAAAAAATTGAATATAGATTATATCCAAAGTAAAATGAATATTATGTCTCTAATGTTACGACTCACTGATTAGGTTACAACTTAGAATACTGACTAGATCAGCTAGAGATAACATAAAGAAATAACATTAACTAAATTAATAGACATAAAAGATATTCATGTGACTTTACAAGTTATAATAAAAGAGGAATATAACTAACTGATTACTGAACCTGCTGATTATATCAGTGAAAGGCAATTGATCAGTGAATATATCCTTCTAATGTTATAATTTATAGAGTCAATTTATTCAAAAGCAATTGTAAAAGATAAAGCAAAAATAAATAAATAAATTCAAAGAATCTATTTATTCATTTAAGTTTAACTAGTGAACCCAGCCAGAGGTGGGTTCATAGTGGCTAAGCCTTGGTTTTGGCTTCCACTGATTTGCATAAATCGTATCTGTATGCTCACTGATGATTTGATGTTTTGAAATAGGTAGAGCTGAGCATTCAGATGACAGGTGCCGTCTTTCACCACATTTATAACACTTTTTGTTTGCATAGGTGGACTTTTTGCTTTGCTTTGATTTAAGTTGCTGAGCTGACACTTGCTTGCAACTCTTCTTGCTGTTGTTTACCTCTTGTTTCTTCGACTTTGAGTTACTAATAAGATTTGTATCAGTGACTGAAACAGTGTCAGAGAGGTTATTGATGATGTTTTTATCATCAGCGATTGTTTTGATGAGTCTTAGATTGACAACGGAATTATCAATTTCTAACATTTTCACATCATTAACAATCTTGAAAATATCAGAATCATCAGTGACCAAATTTTCTTTTATGAAATAGTTTGGTCTTGGCTCACTGAAGACTGAGACTGGTTCAAATACAGCTTCTGAAAAATTACCCTTGGGTTCAAAAACATGATCAACTTTTGTTGAGTCAGTGAGTGATGCAGCATATCCATAATCTCCTCCCAAAATGGCTTTAGCTTGTTTTGGAATTTGATTATTAACACACTGATTTACTTTTCCATTAGACTTGCACCAAAATTCCATGACCTTTTTAAGTTGCAAAAATTGTGTTTCAAATTTTACTTTCTCTTGAACACATACTTGATTTGCATAAGTTTGAGCATCAAGATTGTCGCACCCCCAAATTCGGGTTGCGGAAGCGAATCAGGTCGGGGCGCGACTAATCAAGTAATCACAGCACAAAGATATATAGGAACGACTCTATATGCGTCGTTTTACAACTTGTATTGATAAAACCAAAGTTTACATCAAAAATATTGTTTACATTAACTCGGTTTGAAATTGAGAGATTTACATACATAATTAATTTATACAAAATATAATAATGCAGCTAAATCTCTGAATGTTTGTATGCTGACACGGGCTAAGTATCCTGATCGGGCAGTCCAACCTACTGCTGAGTACCTGTGATACATGCTAAAATGGGTCAGCGAAACGCTATTGAGCTCACAGGTTTGTATGTCAAAACATATAGTATGAACCGCAAGATTTAATTGAATTTAAGTTGCAATAAAGCAAAATAAAAGTTATACAGCCATGAGCACATAGTCTAAGCTTAAGTTGAGGGTCGGGTCCAATGAAGGAATTCCGATCGAGGAGCCTCCTACTAGTGCCTAATCTACACTCGTCTACCCAAATGCTAATACGTCCGTTTGACCAGTTAGTGCCTGTTAACCCGGACGAGGATTGTCAATCCTATATGATATCATATACTAACATTCACGCTACAGATGTATTACCAAACTATGTTGTGGAGGGCTTTAGTTGAAAACAACTCATGTAGTATTTGATTTTGATTGTACTTGCGTTCACATGTAAATAAATCGAGCAATGTATCACATGGGGCTATGAGACTCACCTGAGTCTTGATGCGTTTAACTTAATAAACTTGATTTGATTAGCCGAGTAGTGATATCCGAAGACTTGTAACCTGAGGGTGTCCACGAAACGCGATGGTTATAAACGTGAGTAGGTATCTATAAAGACTACCTTTGTAGCTGTTCGTCCAATTAGAATGTCCAAATGACTACGATTTGGTTGATTAACTTGTCCAAATTGCTACGATTTGGTTGATTAACTTGTCCAAATTACTACGATTTGGTTGATTGATTAAGCTTTGAAAAAGTGTACGGCTCGTTGGTGATTGTTTGTAATAATAATCTCGTCATTATCATTATGATTTCGAAGTGTTATACTTAAAAGTAAGTCCCAATGTGTTTTAGAAGTCGTATCGTATAAGAGTTCAAGGTTATATAAGTTTAACACTTAGTATAAAAATGGTTTGTAAACATTCTGTTTTTAGCGTCACTTAATGCGACACTTAAGAGTTTAGGCGACACTCAAGAAGTGTCGCATAAAATGGTAAATTCTGCATTAGTAACGTCACTCGGAGAAGTGACGCATAAGGGGCGACACTTAGGCAAGTGTCGGGTGTGAGTGTCGGTGTAAGTGTCGGTAGATTGCATATCAATATCAGGCGACACTTAAGCAAGTGTCGGGTTCGAGTGACGGTATGGAATTCGCGACACTTAGGAAGTGACGGGAAAAGAGGGCTTTTAGCGGCACTTAGGCAAGTGACGCAAAATTAGGGCTTTTAGCGACACTTAATGCGTCACTTAAGGAAGTGACGCACCACTGGATCTGGCCGTGCGACACTTTACAACTGATCGGAATTTTCAAGTTCAAAAACGTGTTTTTCGGTTTCCGTTTGGTCCGATTATTTTACCCAACCCATATTTGGACATTTTAAGCTTATATAAACAACAAACAAGTAAGACAACAAAGATTTACGAGTTTTTTGAGAATTGTCGGAAACTTATGAGTTAACGCGAGACAAAACCGAAAAGATAGAAATGTAGATCGTGATGAGGTGAACGTTTTTCTCCAAATGCTCCAAGTGATTTGATGAGTTTTGGTGGTAGTTTTTGGTGGTTTAAGGTGGTGGTAGAATGGTGGTGTTTGAAAGAGAAAAGAAAGAGAGAGAGAGAGAGTGATGAAGTGAAAAGTGAAGTGGGGAGGTGATGACCTCACCCCTTTTTGGCTGATTTTCGTGGGGGCCCACCGAAGTGTGGGTCTCCAATTTTTAATCCCGTGTTTGCGCTCCGTGCGGTGTTCGTTTTCCCGATCGTTTAAACGTTAAATAATTATTTTATACATTTAAATACACGTTTTAAAATAAGGATAATTATTCGGTATTTTTGTTGAAGTATTTCACCAAATACTTAATATTTGAGTTATAAAATATAACTTAACTTTATTTTGATTGTTTGCGCGTTTAATATTTTAGTCGCGTAGTCATTGTTTGTACGATACGAATTGTGTACGAAATATTATCAAAATAATATTTTGGATATAATAGCGTTATTAAATAATGTTATATTATTTAATAAAATTGTTCACCAACGTCCGTATTTATTTGAACCGAATTACATTCGATTTGAGATGCGTACGATTTAATCAAATCGCATAATGGTATATATTCAACAATATATAATATTTGATACATTAATTAGCCTAACACAGAACTAATTACATGTATTACGGACGATTAAGAACTAATTACTAGTCCTAATTTGATGGGTATCACAAAGATCCAGTTTTAATTTCTTTAAATTTGACACATTCTCACTTTGATCATTTAGTTTGGATTTTAAGTCACTGATCTCACATCTCTGTCTTTTCTGAATGTCATGAGCATTTGATAAGTCAACTATCAGAGACTCAAAAACATTTTCTTTTTCAGTAGCTGAAGATGATTTGAAACAATGTACCTTGTAGATAGTTTCAGGATCCCATCCAGATGCTGAACATTTATGAGCGACTTCTTTGATATCCTCATGAAATTCAGCGTCATCAACAATCATACAGTAATCCTTATCTATACAAATCATTGCTTCTTCTTCATCTGATGATGAGGATGAGTCAGAGTCGCTGAATGAACCTTCTTCAGCGACAAAACCTTTTCCCTTCTTCTTTCTAGACTTGGCCATTGCCTTCAGTTGCTTGTACTTTGCCTTGTACTTGTTGTACTTGTCATTTCTGAAGCTTGGCTTTGGTTCAGGGATAGGGTTTATTGACTTTGATCTACAATCAGCAGCGAAATGACCAGGTTTAGCACACTTGTAGCATTCACCTTTTGATTTGAAATTATCAGATGATGGAGCACCAGCGAATCTTTTTGATCTGGTGTTCCTTCTGAAATTTGCAACCATCATTGACATGTCTCTTTCTAGCTTCTCTAAACCCTCATCATACTCATACTCTGACTGTTCTTCAGCTCCTTCACCTTCTTCATCACCTATTTGCGACTTTGAGCTTAGCTTAGAAACTTTTGATTTCTGTTTCTGATCAAATTCTTCAAGCTCAGCTACAAGGGCATTCGATGTCTTTTGACTTCCAAGTGTTGCACGAATGTGCTCACTTTGATCAGCTTGCTTTTCAGACTGCTCCTAGTTGAGTAAAATACCATAGACTTGAGTAAGATTCAGCATTGTATAATCATTCCTCTGTCTTGTGCAGGTAGCAATGGTTCCCCAGATTTTCCTTGGCAACAATTCCAGGAACTTTTCAACAACAAATCTCTGCTCCTTTCCAATACCAGCCTTTTCCATTTTGTTCATCAGTGACTGATATCTGGTATAAGTAGAAGACAGCGACTCGTTTGGTTCCATTGCAAACAGCTTATACTGGCGAGTGAGATTTACTTCCCTGCAGTGAATAATATCAGGAGTTCCAATATATATATTCCTAAGGGTATCCCACATATCTTTTGCAGTTTTACAAAGCCTGATTGATTCGAACACTTCATCAGGAAGTGACATGCCTATGTAGATTTTAGCTTGTTTATCTAATCTAACCAATCGTCTATCTTCATCCGACCACTGTTCCTCTCTCTTAGGCACAACCATTTCTGGTATGGCAGGAGTAGTAGCAGTAGCTACAAAAGCAGGAATAATTGTGGTTGGAATGTGAGGACCATTGGTTATAACATTGCAAAGGCGATCATCAACAAGATCAAAAAAATCATCATCCGTGACATCCAGGTTTCAATCCTAGAAGGATCAAACGCTAGAGGTTTGGTAGTAGAACCATTTCCCTTTTGATACTCAGAGTCGACACAACTGTACTTTACTGATTCCATTGCAGATCTGGTTAATTAATTTAAACCAACTCTGCTCTGATACCAATTGTAAGTCCCGTAATCACTATTGATAAGTGATATGGAATCGCAATAAGTAGAGTTTAATTATAGAAGGGGGGTTTAATATAATTAAAAACTCTTTCTGATTTTATTCAAGTTATTTAATCGGTTTTTAATTGTTCTAACACAAACAGAGTATGTAAAAGATAGATATGACAATATCAAAGTAAATGTGCAATAGTAGCTGAATTGTGATTTTTATTAATCATAAAGATCACTGAATGTTGATTGCGGAATGAACTAGCCAAGGCTAATCCAAATCAAACACTCTAGCTAAACCTATTACAAATAAGCTGAGCAGTAGTGGACAAACACGCTAACTGCTCGCTCGCTGAATCACTGATACGTATCCTAGACAAACTTCTCACTGACACACAAGTGATAAGTACGTACAGACAACTAGTCTCTAAAGTACAATGTGCTGAACTATATATACTACAAGAGTTCCTAAAATATCTCTTAATAAATAGGATCTTGGAATGACACGTGTCGCTGCTTGATTGGCTTGATCTCTGATAAACCGACATTCTGCAGGTCCCAATTCTGTTACCGCAAATATCTCGTTTCCTTTAAACCAATCACTTGCTGCCACGTAATATAACACCCCGCATTTTCCATAATATTATTATATTGAAAACACGGAAGCGAAGAGAATTAAAACATATTTAATTAATATACGTTAGAACAAAAATCATAAACCGATTATAAGTTAAGTCATGTCGAGTTAAACAGGTTTAACAAACACATAATACGGGGTATTATATAAAACTTAACATTAATTGTTACAAAACATAATCAGAGTAGCAAGCTGTCAAAACATTCCCCAGCTCCTAGAGCATCTACTTTCTGCTACTCACCTATTCAAAATATAATCTGCAGAAAGTAATTGCGAGGGATTAGCACAAAGCTAAGTGAGTGAGTTCATAACACAACATATAAATTAGCATAATCACATAATTGCTTCAAACAACCGCAATACGATATTCAACAAATCAACAACAACTTAACGAGGATCGGTGGCTCTGGGGATAACCGTAATGCCCGGGTGGCTCCCCAAGAACACTTACCCAACCATATCCGTATGGCCATACGGACGAGACCGATAACTAGTGGTAGTTGAACTCAAATACAGAATCAAACACACAACAAATGAAGTACGACTCTGTATCATTCATTCAACCCCTGCCTAGTTCAACCAACCATTTAACAACTCGTTGACCTCGTTAACAACTGATGCCCGAAGGCCAAACACGTAGCACATAGGTTCACAGTCAACAAGGTATATCAACTAATCAACAAAACATATTCACGTTTATTCGTTGCAATCAAATGATCACAACTAAATTTAAATGGTGAGCTCTGAATCCACTCACCGATACCGTTGCCTTCAAAATCTCTGATTCCAGAGATCACTTATCTTTCGGAGAATCTGAGAATCAATAAGCAACATAAGTTAGTACTTTGTCTCATAATGTGTAAATATCAAAATGAGCATTTTTGTAAAATGCCACAATAGCATTCAATAAGTGCCACTATAAACACCACCTTCTAAACACATGCATTTTTGTTGAAATTTGTAAAATCCATCAAAATTAAACATGCAAACGCGATCCTGACTAGTCAGGGCTGGATCGCGTTCGTCCTTAGTCAAAAATTCTGTCACCGAAAAACACTAGCAAACGCGATCCGGATGCTTGGCCTGGATCGCGTTTCTAAGGCCAAAAACTCGAATAGGTCGTTTACAACAAGGGAACGCGATCCGGAACCATAGCCGGGATCGCGTTCATCTGTTCTTCAGCTCAAGAACAGACCTGAACGAACTTTAACTCCATTTTCAATATTCAAACTTATCAAACTCGATTCTAATGCATTTAACTAGTTACAAATCATCACATAACATCATATATCACAAACAATCACTATATAACGTACAAGAATCATTCAATTCATCAATTTCATTTATATCTAACATTTGAACTTATAAACTTCATTACCTTTAAAAATGGAGATGATGATGAATAGAAGAAGAAGAAGAAGGTGATGATGATGATAGCTAGTAGATTACAATCTCCAATCACTTTGCAGTTTGATGGTTTTATTGGATTTACTAGCTAGGGTTTGGTTCTATAAGGAAATGGAATGAAAGGGAATTGGTAAAATGATCCAAAAGTTAGGTCGATCTTTCTTAAAACCGACCTACAACTTTGGGTACTTAATACCCGCTCTAAATCTATTGTCTGGCACCTAATTGCTAAATGCGAGAAATTCATTTTATTGTTCCGTCAACTTTAATATATTAAAACAAGCAACATTTCATTATCCACAATAAAACCTGAGACCTATTTCACCAACTTTAATAATTAAACAATTATATCACAAAATTATTTAAAACTATCAAATACGAAATTATAAATAGAAAAATACCAGGCTACCGGAGAGGATGTTACACGTAATCCTTTAGACATTCTTCAAGTACGAGAAACTCTTGCTGATGTATATAAGTACAGTACATTTGTATTTGTAATTTAAGAGGCCTTATTGAATAGTCACTGAAGATGCAGTAACTCTCCTCACTCACTGTGAGCTATCATGCTCTTGTAGAATGACTTGAAATATTGTTCTTCAGTGACTAGCTGTTATTCGAGCAGTGACTTTTTCCTTATTCAATATGAAGATATAAAACTCTCGCTGCTTGTATCAGCGACACACAAAGTTGAGTATAAAACTCTCACTGCTTGTATCAGCGACACACAAAGTTGAGTTTTAATCTTCCTCAGTATGTTAAATCCAGGAGTAGAATGAATAGCGATCATCAATTGTTAACTTCAACAACATCAGCTTTGACATAAATCATTTCTTCATCGAGTTGTATATTATTGAGTTGGTCACCGACCAATGACTTATCATGGTCAGCGACCAGTGACTCAACAAAGTCTATCTAGGTTTGTTAATGATAATTTGTTGGCCGTCTTTAATGTTGGCTCCCACTGCACTTGGATCTCATGGGTTCTCTTGAAGGTCTATATTTTGGTTTGAAGGTTGGGTCAAACCGTCTCCCTACCTTGGATAATTTGGTCAAGCCCGGGTTAGAGTTTCTTCTCCTCTCTGTCCTTATTTAGCACCGCAAATGAATCAATTGATCATATCTTCGATACTTTGTGCTTGGATTAAAGGGACTTGGAAAAAATATTCAATTTTGGCATGATTTGTTACCTTCATTTTCGACCTCACCGTGTGCGACATTCTCACGGGATCTTTATATCATAAATGGCCAAATAGTTTCTTGAAGGGGTTTCAAGGGGTGATTTATGCTTGTTTGTTGTACATATGAAGTTTTTAAAATAAAGTAGTGCATGCCCAATCCAAAGATAAGAAAGCCATTATATCTCTTGGTATTTTTCTCATATCCAATTATTCCGCTACTAAATGAGTGTCGACTAGCTAGAAAATGGAGGGTTGCTGAAAGTCTGGAAAGCTAGATTTAAAAATCATTTTTCATTGGTGAACCGATCATAGAAAAGTTGTGGGTTAAGTACTTAAGTGGAAGTAAGAAAATGGAACTTAAATACACATAGGATTTATAAGAAAATGAAAGACAAAGAAACATGCCGCATAAGTTGTAGAAAACTTTGTTTTTAAGCCCGTGCGATGCACCTCAGATATTAATATTGTTTTCTGAAGTTGCAAATTTATTATTGATAATTTTAAAAATTATTATTATTATTATTAAAGACTAAAAAGTATAGAAAACAATGAATTTCAAAGTTTTATACATTTTAAAGCTACAAATGTGGCAAAACTTCTTTATAAAATATACCATCGATCAAAATTAACTTGAAATAATTGGTTCAATTGACGATGATTCATAATATTGCGAGTCAATACTTTTGAATATATTAATTTATTACGACTCCTCACAAAATAAAATGCAGTAGTTTGTTGGGAATTTAAAAAATCTTAAAAACTTATAAATGAGAGTGTTAGAAATTTTAAAGACTTTTAACGAAAAACTAATTTAATGATGTGGCATAATTAGGTAGCTTTTAAAAAAAGGAAATTTGATTATTTGTTTTATATAGATATAGATAGATAGCTTAGATCGTAAGCACAAAATTTGTTTTTTGAAGCCCAACACTAAGACTACTCCTAACGGTAACCGGTTAAGGGAACCGGTTACCAACCGGTTAGTTACCACCGTGCCAACGCTAACCACTTCTCAAACCGGTTGGAGCCACAAGCGATTGAAACCGGAGAAGTGGTTCAAACCACTTTCTTAATCACTTGAAAAACTGTGGGCCCCGCACAATAAAATTCCATTTTTTTTATCCGACTGTTTTAAAAAAAAAAAAGTGTAACGGTATGGGAGCGTGGGGAGCCAACGGAAACAAAAAAAAAATTCAAATTTTTAACCCACTTTTCACTACCACTTTCATATATATATATATATATATATACAACCTTCACACCACTCTTTTTTACACTACTCTATTTCACCACAAAAACTCCAACTTTCATATATATATATATATATATATATATATATATATATATATATATATATATATATATATACCCACTTCACACTACACATTTTTACATCTAAAAAATTACACCCAACTTACATATTTTAATTTACACATTACCTATCACAAAAACACATAAACAATGCCTAAAAATCAAAACAAAAAAACATCTTCATCCCACCAAATATCCCAAGATATGTTTAACAATTTGATCAACACTAATTTTCCCACACCAAATCCGAACACGGATTCACCAACCGATTCTTCTTCCGCGCAATCAAACTCTCTATCTCTATCTCAACCAACTGGTTTCGCACATTAAGTACCACTTTTGACAAACCCGTATTCACAGTCATTTTATCAACAACACCCGCAACAAACATTTTATCAACAACACCCGCAACAACACTCTTCACAACCACAACAACAACAACAATATTCACAACCACAACAACAACAACAATATTCACAACCACAACCATACTACATAAACCTTTTGCATCAACACTCTTCTAACGCATACCAACAAATGCAACCTGAAATCCAAGACTCCTTCGACGACACCACCGAAAACACTCACGTTGATGAGTACGTACCCGAAACCCAACCCGAAACCCAATCCGAAACCCAACCAGATCTAAAAGAAAAAAGAAAGCAAGTTCGGTGGACTGAAGAAGAAACACGCATTTTGTGCGAACGGTGGATACTTTGTTCCGAAAATGGTGTCATCGGCCGAAACCAAACCGAAAAAAGCTTTTGGAAAAAAGTGGTTAGTGACTATAATGCGTCAATGCAAGAAAAACGTAATTATAGTCAACTAAACGGGAAGTGGAACAAAATTGCACCCGACATGAAAAAATTCAACGCCCTTCACAAACACTACTCCGAGGTGTGACCCCAAAGTGGCGCGAGCGATAACGACGTTTTAATCTCCACCAGAAACCACTTTACACAAAATGAGAATGGCCGTAAATTTATTTACGAGGCGTGTTGGAATATTTTGAAACATTATCCGAAGTTTTTTCAAGAGAAAGGAGTAATGGGCAACAAACGTATGTTCGAGCCCGAACCGCAACCCATAGATCTTGAAGCCGAAACGGGTAAAAACGTGCAACCCGGAACCTCCACCCTTGAGGTTAATATGCACAACTTATTTCGGCCGGACCTGATTCGTCGTCCACCGGGTAGAAAACCTAAAAAAAATCATCTTCATCGGACGCGGCTACATCTTCACGAAGCGCATCGACCGAAAAATCCAAAGCGTATGAAACGGTTAAAAGGAGCGTGCTCGCGCATACCGAAGCAATTCACACCATCAAAGAAAATTCGACAAAAAAATTAGCCTTCAAAGCCTTGAAATTTTTAACATTTAAAAAAAACCAACTAAAAAAGAAAAAGAGTTGCTTCGAAATGCTCGCGCGAATGTGGTGAAGAGTATGGTCCAATGTTTCCGCCACGTGAAACCGGTCCGAACGATGAAGACGAAGCCGAAGCCGACGACGAAGAATCCGGATCCGAATAAATTATTTTAGTGTGTTTTAATTATTGTATTTTTTTTAGGAAAAGTAATGTGTGTTTTAAGAGTAAATTATTTGAATCGTCCCTGTGGTTTCACAATTTTTCCATGGGTAGTCCTTGACTTTTAAAAGCTATTTGAATAGTCCAACTTTTCAAACTATTTATTTCGTTAGTCCAAAATTTAACTGGTCGTTAGTTTTCTCCGTTAAAAGGACCAACCGTGTAGTTTTTTTTTCAAATGTCTAAGGTTATCTCAATTTAATATTGTTTTAACCTTTTTAGTGATAATTATTTTATTTTTACAATTAAAATGTTCAACTTAAATATTTCTTTATTCTAATTTTTTTCAAGTGTCCCGATCTATATAAACCCACTAATAATATAATAGTCTAAAAATATAATAGCATTTTTAATAGTTTATACTCTTATATTATAAATATAGATAGAGTGCCCAATGGGTTGATGTAAATTTTGACAATTATAAAAATTAAAATAAACAACTATTTAAATTAATCATTTTAGTTGTCAAAAATAAAAAATAACCGTTACTAAAAAAGTAAATTAACTAAAAGGAAATTAATAAGAAAAAACCCTTTTTTCTACGTGTATAATTCATTTTGTCCTCCCAAAAAAAATTGCGGTTTTGCCCCACCCGAGCGAAAGTCGCAAAATGCGACTTGCGACTCAATCGATGCGACTTGCGACCATTGAAATGAACGAGTAAAAGACATACAACGAGTTTGAACCCGCGAACAAAAGCATGCAAGTAAATCCCGGGCGCAAGTCGCAAGTTCCGACCAAGGGCCTTGCATCCGGCTATGGTGGTCGCATGTTCGGGTTCGTATGAATGTCTTTTACTCGGATATCGCATAGATCACAAGTCGCAGAGCCCGGGTAGCAAGTCCCTACCAAGGGCCTTGCGTCCGGGCGTCCGGCTTATTTGTTCGTAGGTTCGGACTCGCTGTATGTCTTTTACTCATTATTTCAATGGTCGTAAGTCGCATTACTCGTTCATTATACACGTGGAAAAAGGGTTTTTTTATTAATTTCCCTTAACTAAATACATTTATGTAAAAAAATTAAATAATTATCACTAAAAAGGTTGACTAAAATAATTAAATTAAATTGAATAAATTATTCCAAAAATAAAATTTATAAATACAATTAAAAATAATATTAAATTTAAATAAACTTGAAATTTGGAAAAAAATTATACGGTTGGTCCATTTAACGGAGAAAACTAACGACCAGTTAAATTTTGGACTAACGAAATAAATAGTTTGAAAAGTTGGACTATTCAAATAGCTTTTAGAAGTCAGGGACTACCCATGAAAAAATCGTGAAACCACAGGGACGATTCAAATAATTTACTCGTGTTTTAATTATTGTATTTTTTTTTTAGGAAAAGTAATGTTTTATTTTAATTTTATGTAATGTTTTAGTTTAATTTAATGAAATATGTTTAATTTTAATTTGTTTTGTATTAAATAATTAAAATGAAAATAAAGTATTTTGGAAGTGGTTAAACTGTTAGCAAGGACGAATCAGTTTTGAATTAGTGGAAAGCTGATGTGGCGCTGATACGACAGAATTGGTTAGGAAGTGGTTCAAGCCGGTTGGGAGGTGTGTAAGTTAACTTGCAGTTATATTTCTTTCCCCTCATCTAAGCTGGCACACACAAAAAACGGGCGATGAAGTTTCTACAACAGTTTATATTCTTTGTTGACACCGATATTGTGACAATGCTTTGATCGGTAACCACAAATCAATCAATCTTCGAAGTTAAATTTCATAATCTTTTGATTTGTGTTTGTGATTTTGATTTTGGTTTCTTGCTGTGTTCATTCAACTTCGGTTATTAACCGATGGAACCGACCCGTCGGTGTTAACCAATAACTGATTCGTGCCTTGACCAATAACCATCGGTCTCAATTTTCAGTTAACAGAACATGACGGTTTGGTTTCGGTTTTAGTCATAACCGACCCGTGCTCACCCATACTTTTCTGAATTTTCAGCTCGTAATGTTTAATTTTGAATACAACTATAAATCAGCCAGTTGTTATTATTATTATTATTATAATTATAATTGATCAGTTCAATGTTGAGTTAATTTGTGGAGTGGTTTTTAAAGGATTGGTGAAATGTTGGATGAAAGCAAGTTTGATGTGCATTTGAAGTTATGGGCTCTTCGAATCCCTCGAGAGCTCTGCAAAGTTGCAATTAAGTTACTTAATGGGTAAGGTCTTATAATCTTTTCTTCGTTTGTTGATCGAATCTTAACTTGTACTTATTATTAGAGTAGAATTCAATGTATATTACATTTTTTTTTTTTGCATGTCCATGTAAGTTATATCCTTCGTTATCATATGAATAATGAATTTGAGTTTTAAATTGTGATACACTAACACTAGCGGAAGCGCTTTTGTTATTTCAAACACATTTTTGATCATGTCATCATGCCTTTTGTATGATGTAGAGTTTGACTATGATTGTTTATTGAAAAATTATTAGCCTAACGTAAAACTTCTCTTTTGAAAATTTTGGTTATAGTTCTTGTAGAGATATGTAGTGTGTGTTATGGTTGCATGAACGGCTTTATCAATACTTGATAAAGTGTTGGAATTTGATCCCTTTTGTTTGTTATACTTGTAGACACATGCTTGACAGACCGCGAATTAAGCCCATCACAGAAGACCCTACAAGCAAAAAAACCCGTTATGTGATATTATCTGAGAGTGTTCAAGATCCCGGTAAGAAATCACTCATGTGTATCTAGTTCCTGCTTCTGATTTATCAAAAATGTTGAAACATGATTACCAATCTCTTACATAAAACCTAACAAGTTACAACATTGTGAGTTTGTTAAGCATTGAGTTGTCTTCTTTGGGAATTTTGATTGTTCTAACATATATATCAAACTTTGCTGATTCCTTGTGATAGGTCCACATGTGCATTGTTATTGCATGCTGTTAGTGAATGATAATCTTGGCCTTTTCTTTTTGCGTAGTTTACTATTGTTAATTTCTGCATTTTTTAGTCTTCTCTTGTTATTCTGACTATAACATCACAATCGTCACTTTTCAGAGCAGATCTTTCAGGTATTCCTAGCAAGACTCTCATTGAATTGAAGAAGCTATGTCAGATTGAAACAATTCCATACTCTTTAACACTTGGATATTCGTACTGGGGTGCAGGTGAATAATGTAGCTTTAATTTCACACTCAATAAGGTTTTTTCTTTCCTTTTAACTTAGTTTAGCTGGTGTAATAACTTATGCCATGTTAAATTTCTGCCTTATTTGTTGGTCCATTTTTAACGAGAAGTTTTGTCTTTTACATAGAAGATATATAATTGAAAACATATACAGTGATTGTTATTTTTATTACAGACCAAGTTTTGAAGAAGGTTCTTCCTCCTGGACTTGAGGCCCCATCATCTTTCGAAACAATAGTTAAGTAATCTTTACATGTTAATCCTGTTTGGATTTTTCATGTAGTTTTTTTGATTGAATTCAATATTGCATAGTGAGGATTCCAACAAATGTTTTCATTTCTAATGAGGTCACATTGCTCATCTGAATATACCAGAGGAACTCCTACCATACAAGGATGTGATTGCAAAAGTCATCTATGATGTATGTGTCTAACTTCCATTTACTACCATAAACATATATATGGGCTTCAACAAACCATCAAATGGTGCTGTAATACAATGCTCATGAAAATAAAGGTTTCAGCTCACCAGTCTCATCTGGATGTAGCAAAACGGGGGGTTGGCTCTTTTAATTGTATAAATTAAGTGGTGCTGTGCATTAACTATAAAGTTTGGGTGGCTTTTTACCCATTTGCCTCATCTCCTTGTAAATGAATTTCTTTACTTTTTACATGTTTGACGCGATAATCCAAGTCGACCCACTTAAGAATAAATGGACTGAAATACCAGCGTCTAGGATCTTTTCTAATTATTTTTAGCTTTTACTTACCAGAAAAATCAACCCAAAATCCATACGGTTGTCAATAAAGTTGGTAGCATCGCAAATGAATTTCGTGTACCAAAATTTGAAGTTCTGGCGGGGAAATCTGACATGGCTACAGAGGTCAAACAATATGGTGCAACCTTTAAATTGGATTATGGACTGGTCTATTGGAATTCAAGACTCGAGCATGAACACATAAGACTGGTCAACAAGTTTCGACACAGAGAGATCATTTGTGACATGTTTGCGGGGATTGGTCCTTTTGCTATTCCAGCTGCCCAAAAAGGATGCTTAGTGTATGCCAATGATTTAAACCCAGACAGCATTCGTTTTCTGAAAGTTAATGCCGATATCAACAAGGTTAACAACAATCTTCGTGCTTGTAATATGGATGCAAGAATCTTCATGTCTCAATTGATGGCAGTACCTATTGGTGAGTCAGAGGATGACAACGCTTCAACTTTGCTTCCATCTGTAAAATGCAACATTCAAGAAAATGTGAACACAAGTTCTGAAGAAAGGAATGCTGGTATGTTTTCTTAACTTGAGTGCTTGGATGTGTGTTTTTGGGCGTTGTTTTGTTTTTAGTTAATAAGAGTCATATAATCATCGTTGATAAACGAAGTCGGTAGAAAATATTGTTTGGACTTTGGATGTGTGTCTGTTGTATGAAGTAGTAGTAATGAGATGATAAAATGTTTGAATGTTAGCAAATTCTTAGTATCCAGCAAATTTATTAAACAAAATAAAATGACATTTTCTATGAAATACGTAGACAGATTGTAAAATGGAAATCAAAGTCTATGACATCAGGTTAAATATAAGGGTAAATGAGCGGTTTCTTTTACCATTAGATAATTGGTTTTGTTTTTACCCCTAAATATGGTATGTGGGTGGACAAGTGATTTGTCCGGTGTTGATGCTCCTTGCGGGTTGTGCAGACGCGTTGTATTGAAATATGATATGGGGGTCAGGGGTAGCCTCCAAATTACCCAATTACCCCTTTAACTGATAGCATAATATTTTAATCCAAACATGGAAAACTGATCATTGCAACTTCTAGTATACTACATAATTGGTTCCAAAAACAGAAATCCAGTTATATATATATGGTATTCTCACATCTTTTTGGCGTGGTAAAATTCCAGGAGATGGTTTGTGTAGTGAAGATGGCGTTAGTATTACATGTATGAACAAAGAATCAAATGCAGCCTCCATTGAAAGCTGTAGTGAAGGCAGAAATGTTTTCACGAAACTTTAGATGGATTTTTTGTTGGGTTTTTTTTTTATGCCTCGCATTTAGTAGTATACTACAATTTTGAACCAACAGTTTTGTCCCCTCAGAAAATCGTAATGTTTGAGTTGGTACTGTTATTTGAAAATTGTTTTGACTGTTTGTGAACTGTTTCAAATTAATACCCTTCTATCGCAAAAAAAATAAGAGATTGTTTGCTAAACCAACAACATTAGTAGTGATGAGTAATGACAATGAGCAAATACGGCTCTATTGTCATTTGAAATTTACCGAAAGAAACTATGTTGTAAATTTCGTAGCACAGAAGGAATGATATGAAACAATGTGTAAAAACATATCTACATATATGCATCTATTATGTTCGTAACAGGAAATGGAAGTTTGAAATATGCCGATTCTCATGTAGCTGTGAAGACAAAAGGAAGCAAAAATAAAAGAATAAAAACTTCTATACCATTCACTGGTAAATCGTGGGAGCACATCGATCATGTGATAATGAACTTAACTGCTTCCGCTTTACAGTTTCTAGGTAAGTATTGTGTTGCACGTTGCTCTCACTAATTCATCTTTGCAATATGCATACTATAGTTATCCATTAACATATTAATAGATGTTAATAAGTGAAATGAAATCGTCAATTTTTTTTGTCAGATGTATTTAGAGGTCTTATACAGATGAAATATTGGAAAGGGTCTCTACCGTGGATCCATTGCTACTGCTTCATTCGATCAATCGAGACCCAAGAATCAGTGATTTTGGTAAACTTCTACCATCCGTCCACCCTCCACTTCCAAAAGATAGAGTTAAGAAAATGGATATTTGGGACCGTGTCAGCGTGTTTTTATAACCGATGGCATCTTTTCTGCAGGAAGCAGAGTCGCTCTTGAATGCTAAGATACACGAGCCATTGTTTCATCGAGTTAGAAACCGGTTTAACTGCCGGTTTTATCCGGTGAACCCCGTCCAACTGGGACTGAAGCCATGAACGGTTCATTAAATAAACCGGTTTTTAAAATCCTGCGCTATAGGTCTGAATGCATACCAAAACAAGGGTAAGACTTCTTATTTGCCTTATTCACACTTTATAAGTTCAACTGGATATAATAACAATTATGGTGCAAGTAGTTCAAAGCATGTTTTAGCTCTGCTTTCCTCCAAACCTTAACTGGCCTTACCAGCTCCTCCTAACTAGGAGTGTTCATCGGTTCGGTTTAAGAATTTCTCACTTTAATCGGTTCGGGTTATTCGGTTTTGAAATTTCTGGGAGCCAAACCGAATTCAGATGTTAAAACCGATGAACACCTCAGTTGACATCCTCAGTTCTTTGTTGTGAAGTTGTGAGTGCTTCCTGAATCGATCAGGATGTGCAAAGCATATTTGGCCACATAACCAATAACCCTCATAGTTAGGCAAATTGTTTACCCCTATCAATTCTTTGAACGAAATTTGAGGAGTTGAGTATGTATCTGCTTGCTATTTTCTGATTCCTCTTCATCCTCTACTTCATACTAGACCTTAAACCCGTGTATATACACGGGCTATCAAATTTATATTTATTTTTCATAAGTATAAAAGGATAATAGTTATTAATTCAACATTACTTTTGATATACATTAATTTGTATAGATGATACGTACATGATGTGGATGCCTTGCAGATTAACTGTATGTGCATAAGTCGGAAGTCGGTTTCAGGTAAAGCAATAGACGTTTTGAGTTGTTTACTACATAAAATAGGACATTTATGTGGTCGATGGATATAGTAAAACGTGTAAAGCTACATGCATTCCCAAATTATAAAGCCTTACTTTTTAACGATATGAATCGCAAATTACAACATTAGATTCCTTTGAATCTGGAAATGTCCCAATTCTTAAATCAACCATTATTGAGTAGGAGTATATGTAGTCATCTTAGCACCATTAATTTATTACCAATTCTTAAATATTTTTATAGTGACCTATTTTGTGTAAAATTTTCCATTATGAATATTTTTTTAAAAAAATATATATTTATTCTTAATACCTTGTTACTGGATCCACAATTAAAAATTACCAAATTAAGTTAATCCGGTCTACGATTTTGGGTTTTTTCTTTAAGTTAATCCACTAAAAGGAATCTACTAAATTTTAGACGGTACGGTGATAATTTTTTAATTAATTGTTATTAGATAGATTTGTTAGCATAGGAAAATATGATTTTATTAATATTAGGATTATTATAGGATTATGATTATGATAGGATAAAATTAATTATGATGTCATCATTACCTAAATTTTAGTCAATTTGAAAAAATCAAATAATTCTATTGACTAATTAAATTTTTGATGACATCATCAAGTGTTTCCTATATATATTTTATTTAAGATTCTAAATCTCTCACAACTTCCATTTAATACACTAGACTTTTGCACTTATGGCCAGGAGAGTACTGATCACAATAGAAACATAGGTTTAAAGTCCTTTTTTCTTCAAACTCCTTTTCCGTTAAATGTCTCTTTGATTGTCTTTGATTGGGCTGGTTCCATCGATAAAAATTAGTAGTGTACAATATGCAACCTAATGGTGATCCCTTAGAATATACATTGTACACTACTATTCTAAATGATATACTGAGTTCATATCATTTGAAAATGTTGACCATTTTGTTGTGGGATGACTAGCTCCTGAAAGGGCCTCCATGAATCAAGAGAGTTGCACTTTAAGATCACTCTGTTAGTTTATTGTCTTTACTTTCTTAATCTTTATGTCTATTTTCTTGTGGTGGCTCCTTTTGCACCCGTTATGTTTCATGGAAATTACTTTTCGTAACCATTACAACCAGTATATAACCTCAACTAGAAATGCAAACAAAAAAGAAACAGGTATTTAAGTATATCATATGTTTTGTATACATTTTGAGTTTGAACAAGGCAATGCAGTTAAAATAAAAAATTATGAGCAGAATGGCTGTACATAGAATCCTTCCAAGAAGGATCAATCATGTTCACATCAGGCGATCAGCTGCGTAACCTTCTAAAGTCTGGTTCACGGGCTATGAGTTTACGTTATTAAACTGTATGTAGCAGTTCCATATCAAATTAGAACCGGATCAGAGTTCTAGAATGTGGCCGAGCATAAGTTTTGTATGGTATAGTACGTTATGCACTTATGCTTGAGAAGTTGAGAGAATCAGAATCTTGATTTGGGAGATAGTTATAAAAAAACTGATGATTGTTTTCTAGGAAATGTTTGAATACATTTTGTGAACAAATTGTTGATCACTTGGTTACACTAGTTGGGTTTTTATCTAGTTTGCTTATTTTGATATAATATCTTAGAATTTTCATTGAGAATTGGAAAATCCAGTAAAAAATATGTCTAACATGAATTGTATCTATTTCAAATTTAGCGTGTCACGAGATATACATGTAACTATGTAAGTCATTTGTTTCGTTACGGATCATAGTGTTTTTTATGTCTTTTTTTTTTTTTTTTAATTTACTAGAGGTACTAATTACACCTTTTTATCAATCTTACAAATATTATTATGAGAAATAAAGTTGATCTCGCGACAATTGGTCACACTGTTGTATTTCTCAACCTCTCGTCCTAATTACACCTTTAGACCACCTGCAGTCGTTACATCAGAACGCCCATTTTCATGCGTCATGTAACATAACACCATAACACCATTTTCAGCACTAGCAATGGTAACACCAAAGCGCTCCTTTTTGCCCTCAGGGTCGCACTATTTTTTTTTTTTGAATTAAATACGTGAGAGGAAAAGGAAAAAGGGAAAAGGAAAAAAAAAGTAAGTGGGTCCCGCAATCCTCCTTCTGCCCGTTTTGGGCTACACAATGCCCCTGAACGCCTCAACCAGAATGTCCCGTTGCCTGTCCCATTGCCAGCGTTCTGAGAGGCCTGAACGCCCCATAATGAACGCATTGCAACCAATATACAAATTAATCTTATGATAAATTGGTCAAAGTGTCAAACTTTGAACAGAGATTGAATTTCTCAAGATTTTGCGCAATTTCAGTTTGACCAAACTTTCACGGTTTGTCACGTCTCATGACATTTCAGGCAATTGAAACTTTAAGCACTAACTTCAAAAGTGATTGATTTATGATATATTAGTATTATAGTTTGTGGTATGAATTAATGTCCACATTATATGTTCTTTCTTCTTAATCTGAATAAACTAATAAGTTCGTTTTTTCAAGTTGCGTAAGTTACTTGACATTGTAAAACTAATTTATTGCTAAAGTAAAGTTTTTGTTATTTTTCAAAATTGTTAAAATTATGTTTAATAAATATTAATTGGGAAAGCAAATATAGTACTATTAAGTATTAACCACCTAAGTTTAGGTGACAAACACCTTAAAACAAGATTATAAACCACCTAAATCTAAGTGACAAATATGTAGTGACACTCCTCTCCTTTTGAGCACGCGGAATCTGGTTTCATATTTGTTTGATTACGTATTTCAAGTAACTATTGATGTATGCAAAATTGATTCCTATTTTGCATTTTGTACAAGTTTATATTACATGTAATTAAAATGACTGTATTCAACATTTAGCACTATCAAGTAATAAAAGGGGTAAAATCGGCCTTTTGAGTTCTTAGACCCCATCGATCGGTCGTACTCTCAACATGAGAGAGGTAAATCGCTTAACTCGCGGCTAAAGAGATATGGGGACAACAAGGATTGAACGTGTGACCTCCACCATTTTAATTCTGGCCCACTTAATATTATCCTATACGAAAAAAAAAAAAAACAAACAAACAAACTAAGAAACTGTTAAAAGATGATAACTCAATAAAATTATAGAGTAACTCTAACTCTGACTCACGTTTTTTAATTGGGAACAGATCCAAAAATTAGTAAAGTTGCAATACGTAATTTTAAATTTTTAATTCGCAAAATTTTTTGTGTATCGTGATCATTATCAATAAAAAAAAATAGTTTTTTAAAACGATTTTTCTAATACAGCCATAAGGGTTATCATTAAGATATTCAGACACACATCATTTCCTTGTACCATGCTGATAACCACCTTACAAACTTTTTATTAACCACCCCACTAACTACAATGTACCATCATTTTTGCACAAATTTTTTTCTTTTACACAGCCCTACGGGTATCATTAGAAAAGTCCTTTTTAAAAACATAATATAACATTATTTTTTTCAAAAAAAATAGTTTTTTAAAAACATATTATAACATTATTCTTTACAAAAAAAAATAAGTTTTTTAAAAACATAATATAACATTATTTTTTTCATCCAAAATTGGTTCCCATTTAGAGCCTACGGTGCGCACCTACGTGGCACCGGCGTTCCCCATCGAGAACGCCGTGCGACGGCGTTCTGCCACCCTGCACCGGCGTTCTCGGCGGCGTTCTGGAGCTTTTTTTTGTTCAACGTTCGTCTCAAGACATTGGGGATGGACAGTGTTCTCATTTTTGTTTTTGTTTTTTCCTTATCACGGATTCACATATGGAATGAAGCTTGTATTTTTCTTCCGAACTTTGACTATTCGTTTTTGATTCGCATGATTATTGAGTCACGGATTGGTATGTAGATCACTTGGTTCTCTATATAAAGGGGGTAATTAGGAGGGAACCCTTAGCCCCGGGGCCTTTGGCCCCCAGTCTCCCACCCGCAAAGGAGGATCTGCCGGAAAATCACCTGCGCAAGCGTGCACAGCCACAGTGCTCGAGAGCTTCCCCTCAATAAATGGAGTGTTAATCCACCCAGCGAAGAGGATCGAACCCGTACCGATTAAGCACACTGTGGGGCCCAAATGCGTTGGGGCGGCGGTACCACTGGGCTATTGCCACATTGGTTCTCTATATAAAACTTGAATCATTCATGGTTAGTTTACAAAATGTTATTTATATAATTTATTTGTTTATATATTAATTTATATAATTATCTTCATAAAAATCAAATAAAACAAATAATTAAAAATTTCAGCCAGAACACTGTGAATTCACTCTCACGTGACCACAAAATCGTCAGTTTCAACGTTCTTAGCATTACGTGCTCTTGGTTGTTCATCCTTTTGTGTTACTACTGACAACCGAAGGTTTGGCATAGGTGTACTATAATCGGAAGGCATCACCGGTTGCCGGCAATATATCTCTCTCATCAGACATCACTTGTCAACTGTTAAAAACATCACAAAATTTGACAGGTGAGAAGGATGTTTATGTTAACAATTTCAAATTATTATTTCTTCAAAACAATACCTATTCATATCAATTATTGTTAAATTCTAAATTGTTTAGGAAAGTAACAGTAGTTAGCTAGCCTTATCCTCTGAACACTATCTTCTACTTGTTAGGGTTTGATTTCCTAAGGTTAGAAAAATTAGGTTTTTTCATTATTAGGTTAGGTTAGGTTAGGTTGAATATATGGATACTAGCCTTTTTTTAGCTATACATACATTTTCACTAAGAAACTGCCCAAGACTAACGATTGTAGATGTCTCTTCACCATAATTGTAATGGAGAAAATACCAAACGATCAGCTTATTTGGGTTTCAGGGCTTATTTTTGAAGCCAATAAGCTAACAAGCTTGAAGAATAAAAGCTTATTTCTTATCATGTTCAAATATGCAAATAAGCTTCAAAAAAAGCCCACCCCTCAGATTGTTACTTTTTGTATTTGATGTTGACAGAAGATACTATGATTCTGTGTGATTTACAAGGTTTTTACAATATACTACCTTAATGATAGCTTTCCGATTCGTCCTGACACGGCGACACTACTAAGTATGTTCATGTTTATAGTCTTAGAACTAATAAGTGGGCACAAGTGACTGATTATCCTTATGATTTATATTGGTTGCCGAATTTGTCAGAAGCTCTTGTTAATGGGTTTCTACATTGGATAGCTATCGACGGTTCTAATGAATTTCATGTTATAGTTGCCTTTAGTTTAGCATATGAGACATTCCCATGAAGTGGCACTACCCAGTTTGCCTAATGATGTTAATATCACATCAAAGAGTGATTGTAAACATGTTGTTTTTGGTGGAATGCTATTTAAGTGGAAACTGAGATTTGATTGATGAAGGAGTATGGGGTAAAAGAATCTTGGACTAAGATTTCACTATATGGAGTCGATGAAATTCCTATGTTAGTATATTTCAATGAAATGTTGTTATGTGACATTGAAGAAGGAAGATTATGTAGACGACATATAGATACTTCTTGAAATCTGAAGAATTTGAATGTTAGAGGTATCTGTGTCGAAAACCTTGTTTCGCCAAGGTTCAAAAGAACGGATTAGAAAATATACAAGTTCAAGTGAAGGTACGTGTGTAGAAGTAAGGCTCAGTTTGCATTTTACAACTATGGAATGTAGAATTTGAATATGTTCTAATGGTTTGAGATGATCATCTGTTTTTGTGAGATGTATAAATGAAAGAAAGTTTCACCCCAAAATCTTGTTTGTATGCATCATCATTATTATTTATATTTGGTGTTTACTGCTCTATAGATGTATATATATGCTATTTTCAGTCTCTTGTTTTGCAGCAAATAGTGTATTGGTGAGCTGTTGAGCTACAAATCAGTTTTGCTATCAAGTTATAGATTTTGCTAACTTATACTGAAGCATGTAGGTTTTATAAGTGTTCTGTGTTTTGGTGGTGAGACATATCTACTGTTAAAAATTAAATTATTTCTGCTAGTTAACATTTGTTTACGAAAGTAGCAACAGGTCTCGGTGTTAGTCTTATACTCAGAATTGTCTTTCACTTGTTATGAAGGTACTGTTTCTTTAGGTTAGAAAGTTAGGTTCTCCAAATTTTAGGGTAAATTAAAGATATGCAAATTAAGATTGTTAGTTTGTGTATCTGATGTTGACTGTAGTAGTTATCTCATCTAAATATGTGTTCACTTTTCTTTTCCAGTCGTACGAATTTAATTTTGTATTGAAGCCTAAAAAAATGGCGCCTGAATGAAGCATTAGCATTCCATCTGAGATCATCACCCGAGATCTCAGATTTTGTTGGTTGTTTCAGGTGCGTTTCAAAGGAGTGGCTATCTCTAATTTCATCACCACAATTTATCAAAACCCATCAAAATACCGTCAACCAACTCACATCATCTAGTGGTTTTGGTATGATGGTAGGGGAAGTCAGTAAAGGGTTAAGGTCTGATGCTGGAAGAGCAAAACATTAAGGACCTTTAAAAATATTTTTGGTAAGATAAAGAGCTTTTAGAAATTAATTATAGCACAAACTTTCAATACATAGTTATGTATTGTAAGGAATTTTTTATTTTTTTTTGGATAAAATTGTAAGGAAAAGGTTTGACTTTTATTAAGTGGGATATTTTTATTTTGGTATGTAATACCTTGTTTAGTAATTTCAATCAATAAACACTATAGTAGGGGTGTTTTAGACATTTAGTATTCTTATTATAACGAAGAGATGCATTTTATATGTGCTAAGGTTGAGTGTCTTTTGAGAAATGTTACGCATATTATGAAGGTGTGAAGGGTGGACCGGCCACCGAGGGTTTGGTGTTTGTGCTAATCAGGACATTACTGGTTTCCGGCGATGTATCTCCCTTCACTGCCATCACTTGATCTCTCTTATTTCCATAATTTGGTAAGTTTTTAAGGTGAGAAAGGCCGTTTATTGCTAAACACAAAATTAGGTTTTTTCAGCTTTTAGGTTAAACTTGAAGTCACATAATCAGATTGTTAGTTTTTGGATTTGATGCGAGACAGTTATAATGATTTTGATAGATAGATTCTATAAAATCTAATTTGTGCTCATTCTACTCTGATATCTTCATATCGTCCGAATTTTATTCCCTCTAATTAAAGCCCCAAAAATGACGCATGAAATCAGCATCAGAATTCCATCAGAGATAATCACCGAGATCCTATATCGTCTTCCATCGAAATCTGTTGGTCGTTTTAGGTGCGTTTCAAAAAATTGGTTATCTCTACTTTCATCACCACAATTTATCAAAACCCATCAAAATACACTCAACCGAAACCAGCTCTTCTTTGTTCCGAATAGTTGGACCGATTCTACCCTTCATTTAACTCCGTTTCATTATCATGAAGACGAAGAAGTTGTACCAACAAAGTTTCACTTAGAATTGCCTGATGTGAACCTTCGTTTTCATGGTTCTTGCAATGGCCTTGTTTTGTTGTCTGCTTTTGACCGTTATTCGGGTCATGAGACGCTCGTGGTTTCAAACCCCACCACAAGAGAATTCATGGAATTGCCAGATTGCGATTGTAAGATAGAAGGTGTTCACTACAGAAATTGCATCATGTGTGGATTGGGTTATGATTTTGTGACCGATGATTACAAGGTTGTTACCATCTATAACATTATGGGTCGCAGTCTGAATGCTTCTGCTATTATGCCGGTGCATGTTTATAGCCTTAGAACAAATACTTGGAAGCGGGTGATTGATTATCCTAATAAATATTTCCGGTGGAGGACTTCTTCATATGCTTTTGTTAATGGGTTCTTTCATTGGGTAGCCACAAAGGGTTCTAAGGAAATAAAAATTATTGTTGGGTATAGTTTAGCAGATGAGAATTTCAGCGAACTAGCATCACCTAAGTTGCTAAATGATGTTGATTTCTTGTATAATGGTTGCCAGCTTGTTGTTCTTGGTGGAAAACTTGCGATATTCTTGAAAGCTGAAGGTGAAGTCTGGTTAATGAATGAGTATGCGGTAAAAGAACCTTGGACTAAGATCATACTCGTTGGACTCAATGAAATACCTATATTATGTGAACCAAAGATTTTCTATGACAGTGGCAAAATTCTGTTTGTACACCTCAATGAAACGATAATATATGATACTGAAGATGGAAGATTATGTAAACGTATAGATACTTCTCGGAATTTGAGAGATTTGATTGTTCAGGGTATCTCTGTCGAAAGCCTTGTCTCACCAAGATTCTACCGAATCAATGAGAAATCTACAAGTTCAAATGAAGGTACGTCAGTGCAGGTGCAGAAGTAAGGTTTGGTATGTATTATAAAATTCACTTTTTCAGGTTAGTTCATCGGGAGATAGTATATCTTATATTCTTGAAGTCTTGATTATAAACGAAATTTAGAACTAATGAAAACAAGAATTTGTTATAGGTCATTGCATGTTGGACAAACTGGTTCACATAAGTCGAAGTTTAGTTATTTCGTGTAATATGGTTTCAAAAGGAGATGAAATAAAGTACTTGGAACTAGATGATGTTAAATGATCAGGTCAACTATTAGTTAATTATGTACATTTTAACGTTGAGTTGTGGTACAAAAATCTGGAAATGGTGAAATGTGATAATGGGGTGAAACTGCCACTCGCAGTCACAATGGACACATTTTTGGCCTGTTTTCCTAAAATCTTTAAAAATTAACCGTAAGTTGGATTAAGGCGTGCCATATATGGTTTTTAAGCTTGAAAAGTCTCCTGTAACTGGAAAATTTTTCAGAATCTAATTATAAGTTTTAGGTGGTCAGTTTGCTGAAATGCGCCACGGGGTGTCAATGCTGAATAGAAAATAGAGTGATTATGTGATTATGAGACTACATGAATGATAATCTAGGATGTTTTTAAGTTTGTTAGGGACACTTTAGGGCAGTATTCTAGTGCTCATTTATATTAGTTGTGCTTGGTTTATATTAATAAAATTATATGTAATTGAATTCGTCATAGGTGGGCAACTTTATTGGATGGAATTTTGATGGCGAATGTTGTTTAATTGTTTCTTGCTTGTTCACTTGATCATGTTAAAGAGCTTAGTATCTAATTGTAGCAAACTACCAAGGTGTGTACATTGTTTTTCCATAAAACTAAGGGCACGCACAAATAGTTGCTTTTATATCATTCCTTGAACTACTACAAACTTGTAAGGTGTTAAGCACTTAAGCCCTTTTGGGCAAGGGTGTTTAATGAGTCGATGACCCATAATATAGCTTGGATCCACCGCTAGCAATAGTGTAGGTGACATAAGGGGTTTAAAAAGGGGTTGTATGTACTTGGTAGGAAAAGGAGTGGTAAGGTGTCAAGTTGCATATTTAATTGTCGATTCTTATTCTTGTATTTCAAAAAACAAATTTGTTTAATTAAGTTGCTTATTTCAAGGTGTCAAAACCTTGTACTCACTAAGCTTAAGCTTATGCATTTGGTGTGGTTGTGTGTGTGTCGTTAGGTGATCAAGTTAAGGTGGCGGATCAAAAGCTTAAAGGCATAGCTCAGGGATAGATGGACGCGGGTTCGGGGTATTTAGGTACCAAAATCGGCATGATCTAACTTGTTACTTATTTTTCAAATCTTTTGATAAGCTGGTCTAATTATGTAAGCATTTGGAACTTATCCTTTTAAAACATTAGTTGACCTTTCTTTTGAATCAATATTGACTCTGTTGTAACTTTGACCCATTTGGTCAATCAGAATGGGTAACTTTATCTAAGACTTTCGAGGTATTGTTATTATTATGTGAAAGTTTTCTAAATTGTTTGACTATCGAATTCTGTTGGGTTGAAAGTGAAAACGGGTGTAACATATATGATTTATATATGCTACTTTTATCCTCTTGTCTTGCAGCAAGTGTTGCATTGGTAAGCAATTCTATATATATATATATATATATATATATATATATATATATATATATATATATATATTGCTGCTGGGTAACGTAACCGCTCTCCATTAACTTTCAATCTGAACTGTTGGATCGAGGAGACTTTCAATCCTAGCCGTCTTTGATTAGCAATTTCGGTTACGGGAAGTTATCTGACGGTTTTTGGAAGTTATCTGGCGGTTTTTCTACTTTCTTCAAAGGTAAATATTTTACAAACGTTTATTTAAAATATTATAAAAATTACACCATAAAAATCAGCATGTTTTTCTCTTCGATTAGATATCTGACATGATATATTTTCGACAATTTTTTTTTCATTTTTTGGTGAGTGTTTTAGTTGCTTGTGTCGGTTTTTTCACATTCTTTAACTTTGAAATTCTCAAAAACGATATGTCAAAAATCTATAAAAATTACACTATAAAACTCAGCATTTTTCTCTATTCGATTAGACATCTCACACGATATACTTTTGACAAAAAAAAAAAACATTTCATGGTTTGGTGGGTTTTTTTTGTTTATTGTATCAGTTCTCCACATTTTAAAAAATTAATTGTCTTAAAAACGGTCTGTTAAAAGACTATAAAATTGAACTATATAAATCATCATTTTTCCTCTTCGATTATAGATCTCAAAATATATACTTTTGATAAATAAAAAAAAAAAAAAAAAAAAAACCTTTTTTGGTGGTTTTTTTTTCATTTCTTGTGTCGATTTTCTCACTATCTTTACAATAAATTATCTCAAAACGAAATATAAAATTGCACCATAAAAATCAACATCTTTTCTCTTTAGATTAGACATCTTACATGATTTACTTTTGACAAAATAATTATTTTTGTTGGGGTTTTTTTTACGTTGCTTGTGTCGATTTTCCCACCTTCTTTAAAAATAAATATATAAAAAACGGATTGTCAAAAAAATATAAAAGTTGCACAATAAAAATCAGCATTTTCCTTTTTTCGATTTCTAACATGATATACATTCGACAATTTTTTTAAGTTTTTGTGGGTTTTGAAAATCACACAGTAGATTATCACGTGTGATACCAACTTTTTCACATGCGATAATAACGAGTATCACTAGCATAACATGTAATGCTTATTTTACAATTTGTAGAACCTACCATAAAAAATATATCGTTAAAAGTATATCATGTGAGATGTATAATCTATTTAATTTTTAAAGAGATGAGGAAAAAGTAAGGTTCGATAAAAATAAATTGATGAGAGTGATTCCTAAATCCTCAACAAATTTTATATTCTCAAAAAAAAAAAATTTTTGAAAGGCAGCATTTGGATACCTTACAATATTTATTTAAATTTGTTTTATATTCTCAACTAATATACCTTACAATATTTATTTAATTTTTTTTAGCAACGTCACTAAAGTTTTAGGCAAGTTTAGAAATTGCATTGATTATACTCTATTTACTAAGATATGCTAAAAATTAAAATCATATTCAGTTGCACCTCAGTTGAAAGAATGTAAGTTTTTTTTTTTTTCTTCTATATATATATTATTTTAACTATTACACTTTTATGTTTTTTACAAAATTCAATTTGAAATGTTACTATACGTTTTTATATAGAACTACCAACTATTTACCCAAAGTTTTTGTATGGCTGCCAGTAGATTTGGGCAACGCCCGAGTATTATACTAGTTGATCAGTATCAAAGAGCAACAAATTCTTGAAAATATACCCTTTAGTTATTTTACCCGCTTTAAGTAACCTTTGTGTTGGTTATTAATGCTTAACAAACATATGTATACACTACTAACAATACATAAACCTACAAGGTCACACATAATTAGCAAATAAATATCAATTAAATATTTAAATATGATTTGAATATTATCAACCCTATTAAATATGTTTATGATTATTATTAAATTGAAATATCAATATTGCAATAGCATATTGATATCTAAGTAAACTTTGTTACTTGTACATATTCGGAAATGTATTAGTATACACATTCTTAGTATTATTGCGTGAAATACATACATTGTTATATTTCAAATTGAAAGATTATGTGCTTAATATTAACATAAATAAATGTCAAATCCAGTTTCACATGAACACCGCAGGGTTACACCGATGAGCACAACCGAACAAGTAGTGTGATACGATAATTAGATATTTGATATCGTTCATTTATGTGAAATGAATAAATTGGTCAAACGTAAATATTTATTATATAAATAATTAAGTGTAATTATTTATTTAATAAAAGAATTTATTTATAATTTGTTTTGTAAATAAATTAGTTAGTTTAGTTATTATTTAAACTACAAGCTTTCAATTGTAAATTGTTATTTTGGGATTAGTTTAATAAGTAATTAAATTAAAGGGACTATATGTGTAAACTTGATTAACTTGTTAAACAAGTTGAGATCACCTATAAAAAGAGGGTTAGGGATTAGGTTATTAGTTAATCAAAAACCCTAACAAAATCTCTCCCTCTCCCTCCCTTCTCTTTGTCGACCGGCCACCCCAAGGCCAAGGCCGAAAGTCGGCCAAACCCAATCCAAGGGTTTTAGTCCGTGATCCGATCGCGCACTCGTAGTTAGTTATTCGTACACACTTTAGGTTTCTACCAACCGTTCAATTGTGAATCATTGGTGGATATCTAACGTATCCCGTAGTGGTCGACTTCAAGGTTTCAAGTGAATATCAAGATAAGTCCGCTCGTACTTTGACAACGAGTTGAAGTTTGAAGATCTTGCCGAGCACTCAATGTAAGAATGTTTATTCTTAACTAATTAATTATGTGTAATTAATTTCGTACATGTTTTATTATGAAAATTATAGATCTTGGCTAAAGGGTTTTATTTAATGAGATTAAATGTTTTTAAGCTTCCGCGTATTAATTGTATTAAACTGTTAATAAAGATTAAACTTTTATAATGTATAATTCTACTAAAAACCCTTCAGTGGTATCAGAGCCATGTAATTTTCTAATAAAACTGTAAATTAGTTTTCTTGTATGCTTCTTTCAATTAAGTTTTAATTTATGTTCTCTTCTTCTTCCTTTCTTTCTAATCGGTTTAAACCGTGTAGTTTGTTAACTATTTAAACAACGCCAATAAATTGATTTTTCGCGATTGATCCAAAATAGATATGTTTTGGTTGTACCAATATTGCTCCAAGGTTTATGTGAAACTTTGTTGATCGATTTTTGGTATATGGTGTTTAACACCATAACCGAAAACATACCGTGTTTTGTTGATTAATGTTTTAAATAGTTTAACCCGAAAACTAACGGTTAAATCTTCTTTTTTTAAGTTACTATTAATTGTATTGATTTAAACTTGTGCAAAATCGATTTTAGGGTTTATCTAAACCCCTAGGAAAATCGTTTTTGGCATAAGTATTAGGTATTTGATACCCTAACGAAATCTAGTACAATTAATAATAAACTTAGCAATCAAGAAATTGATACAAGGGTTTGACTGACTTGTATTAGCCGATTTTTGTAAGGTTTTTACAAACCCTTACAAATCAACTTCTTAATCCATTGATTTGATCAACTAGGGTTTGCGAAACTCTATGTGCAAATTGATTTTTGCTAAGGTATGTGACTTTTAGCAAAAGTCAATTTAGGGTTTTAATTAAACCCATGGATTACTTGATCTTTGGCTAGGATATTTCCATCTTTTAGCAAAAATCGAGATTATGGTTATTTAACCTAAAGATATTGATTTTGGAATAATAGAAGAATTGAGATAAGGTCCGTAAAACATGTGTCTAATCAAAATCTAGGGTTTATGAATCTCTGTGTAATTTGGATGTTTTGATTGGTTAAGTTATACAAATTAGGTTTGATGTGAAATCCTAGTTTTGTATAAATTAATGTTTTAAGTAAACCTAATTAAAACTAATGTCATTAAAACAAGTTAGTATTTTGAAAAACACTAAAGTAATGTTTTAAAAGGTTTAAATAAAATTAACAAGTTTTTTAAATTAAAATTGTTTAAAAGGTTTGTTTAAAAGAAAATGTAATTTTCGGTCAAACATGTTGATTCTATTTAAAAGTTAAGTCAAAGAAGCAATAAATCAAGAAACTAATTGTTATATAATTGTTAGTTTATAATTCAATATGATTGTAAATAGACAATTATTAATTGTTGTATTTGATACAAAGATAATGTAGATATAATGGAACTCATAGTTTGTGTGTCTTGAATAGGTGCGTTTATTAGATAATGCATGTATCCAATTAAACGCCCTAAGCAAACTATAGTTTAAGATTCCATTATAATTTTATAATTTGGATTATAATTGTTGCATGCATTGTGACCATAGCCGAGCCAAATTAGACCTAATATATGAACTGCGTGGTTGTGTTTATTTTGGTTGTACTGTATTTTTCTTTTGGTATAAGGGGAGACCTGCGTGTCATTTACAACACCATTTGTTTTGTAATTTTATGTAAAAGATAGTTTTAATTTTATGTAAAATGTATTTTTCAATTTTCATTTGTAAAATTTAATACAAAAAAAAGAAGATGGAGTCCAAAAGAAGAGAGCAACCAAAAAGGAGTCTTTGCGTTCCATGGTGTCACGAGGAGTCGTTGAAGCTAGTGGGAGCACGATGATCAAGATTGCCAACCATGTGTCATGTTTGTCCCTTAGGTTAACCCTTGGTTTCCGTGTTGGCTCATGGAAACCAAACATAGATTATGGCGAGGCTATGACACTATATTATATGTTTTTGTTTATGTCCTTATTTATTTATTTTGTTGGTTGAATGAAATAATGTGTAAATTATAAGATAATTAATTAGGACATAATAATAAAACATAAGGTAATGTGATATCATCGAGTGAACATGTTTATGAAACATTGATTCCTCTAGGATGAATACATTAATAGAAAATTAATAAAACACTTGTTTTAATAAGAAATGTAGAACTAGGAAATGGTTTAAACATGATGATTTCCTAAGGGTCGTGTTTTAATTAAACTATTATATAAACTCATGCATAGTTTATATATATTTAAAAGTAATTTTTGAAATTAGTCTAAGAAAATACCGAAGAAGGTTTAATTAGAGAATTAAGACCTAAAACCCTATTTAATTTAGACCGTAAGCACCCTCCATTTGTGGACATTCATACCGAACTCGACTCCGTGTCCTTTGCCGCCTCCGCGGGTGGGCATGGTTGCACTCGATTAGGGTGAAGTGAAAGGGCCACGATATCCACTTGAGAAGATGACCGGTTCCCCACAGTTAGCAAATGGTTTGGTCTATTGGTGATTCCAAGTGAGACTTGGCCCAAGGTGTAAGTTGAGATTAAATATACCTAAACATTAAAATTTAGAGTCTCAAGAGTCTAGAAGTTGTATATGTGATGCAATTGATATGTGATCTACCTAAAAAGCTATCGTGTGTCATTGCAGCCTTCGTTGAGGGAACACTTTAGTGTAAATGTCGGATTCTGGCTTAATAGTTCTATTAGGGTTTATGAATTATTAAGAGTTTAAAACGGAATAATTAAGTTTGTTTGTTTTACTGTAGATGGCTAATAACAACATTAACGCAAATAATATGATGAACTTGTCGCTTCGTTCTATCCTTGAGAAGGATAAGTTGACCGGGCCTAACTTTCATAATTGGGAAAGGAATCTTAAAATTGTTCTTCGCCATGAACGAAAGTGGTATGTGCTCGAGACACCTATTGGTCCTGCGCCACCAAACGATGTTGTTGAGAACGTTAGAAATGCTCATACCAAGCATGAGAACGATCTTTTTGATGTGCAATGTTTGATGCTTGCTACTATGTCTCCCGAACTTCAAGTTAATTACATGGAGACTTCGGCGTATGATTTGATTCGCCGATTGAGAGAGACATTTCAATCCACTGCTAGAACCGAAAGGTTCGACGCCACTAAGGATTTGAATAGTTGCAAGATGGCCGAGGGATCTGATGTGAGTGCCCATGTTGTAAAAATGATTGGGTATCTTAACCGTCTTGAAAGACTTGGACATGCCTTTCCACAAGAATTAGCTATTGATATAATTCTTGCTTCATTGAGTAAGGAGTACAAGCAATTTGTGCTCAATTACAATATGAACAACACGGAAAGAACTATCCACGAACTGCATCAAATGTTGAAAACTGCGGAAAGGGATATGGAGCATGTCAAGCATAAAGATGTGTTAATGATTCGTGATGGGGGTGTCAAGAAGAAGCGTAAGTTCCGTGGCAACAAGGGAAAGAAGAAGAATGGTGATTCAACTTCAAAGCCAGCACCTAAAGCCAAAGTGTCCAAAGCTGAGCATCACTGCTTTCATTGTAATAAGCTTGGACATTGGAGGAGGAACTGTCCCGATTATCTTGCTGATAAGAGGAATGGTGCCGAGAGTTCTGGTTAGTATTGATATCCTATAAAGGATTGTTTATTTACTTCACATGACTATATTAGATGGTTGATCTAATGTGTACAATTTTTATTGTAGGGGTCAAGAAGTGATGGAGCACTTGAAGTGGAGCCATAAGAGATGGCGTTGTTGATTCAATAAGCTTGGATGTGAAAGAATAAGTGCTATGGGCACATTATTTCATTTTAAATTTTGGGATATTATTTCATACATTGTTTTTCACATTATGGTTTGCTCGTTTTGAGCTTGGATATTTGTTTTTAAATATTTAAATATTTTGGTTACTTAATATTAAAGTTTGGTTTGTGAAATAATGTTTGAAATGTGTTTAAAAGTTTTTGAAGTGTTCTTTATCTAAAACTTGTATTTAAATCCCAAAATATGATCCACATGTAAACAATCTTAATATATGACTCATTTAGAACTTATCTTTATAAGATACGAGTTCATGAGTAATACATGTTATTTATTGATTGTGAATTATTGAATACGAAAGTTGCCAAATAGTATAAATGTTTGATTTATATAGAACTTAGCACTAAATAATAATACTTCAAGATTATTGAATCGATTATATGCATAAAGATGTATGAATAAGTTGGCTAAACTTATTAGATACAATTAATTGAATTGTCAATTAATCATGATAGATTAAAATAAACTTGTTGTGGTTTGATTTATTCTTGTCTATGAGAAATAAATTGATAATGTATTTTCTATAAACACATCAAGAAACCAAAAACATTAGTTTATTTAATTAATGCATAAAATGAATTATTTCTAAAATAAATCATGAGATTTGTTTTGTAGAAATGGGATTCATAAGTATTGTTAGATTTAGTGGGAGCGTTGAAATGGAAATTTTAATATTTCACAAGAACATTAATTCGTTAATATTATTGTTGAATAATTAAAATTTATTGTTGGATTGATTTAAAATGTTTGATGATTGTTTAAAAGAAATTTTAAAATCAAAGTATTTGGAAACATCAAATTCATTGTGAAGTCAATTTCATTAAGTTGAATTAATGGTTAGTCATAGTGAATGCTTTGTATAAATGATATTATGATCTAATATGTTTTACTTCGGTGTGCATATTAAATAATCATTGAATAACATTGACAAAGATTCGAATTATAGCTATAACAAATAAAGTCTAAAATCTTTATATTTATTAGATTAGTGAGTAGATATTTGTTAAGATATGTTTGGAGAAATGCATCTTAATAAATATAGTTAATATGAATTGATTAAAATTAGTTCTGATTATATTCATATACGACAACCTGATTCCGAAACCATGAACTGTAGCATGTTAAGGTTGGATGACTCATTGAGATATGATGAGGCCTTCATGTTGTTCATATTTAGTATATTTAGTATCCATGAATAAATGCAAGTTTATTCTAAAGTGTACGAGACATATATCCATAACCGCTTGTTGTCGTGGGAACTACAATAGGGCGATCGGTTATAGTGAAAGATGGTATGTTACAGCTTTAAGTAGCAACTTGTCCTGCAGATAAGGTATAGTCACTGTTAATTTGTGATGCCTGATCACTAGCACTTAATGCGATTAAATGTTGGATTGACCCACATATTGAGTGAATACTTCGTGGACCATTGTCATGGGTATTCTCAATTGTGGCGCACTATCCTCTGACCTGAGCAGGCTAGATTTTCGCATGTGAACCTAGTTGGTTTCTAACGAGATCTAACGGTGTTCGTAAATGAGCATCCATAACGGTTATTCGTTGGCTTACGAAGAACACATGTTATGATTTCTAGTTTAACTCGCAAGATGGGACTTTGCAACTCTTGTATAAAAGCAAGAGAGATATCTCCTAGGTCGTCGATGATTTGGACTGAAGAAATGTATGGCCATACTCGAGTGATAAGTCACTTGCTTAGTCGATACAAATCTGTAATCGAAAATAGGAATTGAGTATTGTAAGGTTGATACGGTCCATGCCTTATACTCTAAAATATCTTAAGAAATTGCAAAAGGATATAGCCATACCCTCACCGTTTTGAATTTTATTTCAGCTAAGTTTGTAAAGCTACGAGGAGTGATTGCTTCATTGATCTGATTAACCTAAGTGTCCTGGTAGGGACCGCCTTAGGTACATGATATTTTACCGATGCTAATATTTCGCACAAGTGGGAGTCTGAAAGATTATGTGCTTAATATTAACATAAATAAATGTCAAATCCAGTTTCACATGAACACCGCAGGGTCACACCGATGAGCACAACTGAACAAGTAGTGTGATACGATAATTAGATATTTGATATCGTTCATTTATGTGAAATGAATAAATTGGTCAAACGTAAATATTTATTATATAAATAATTAAGTGTAATTATTTATTTAATAAAAGAATTTATTTATAATTTGTTTTGTAAATAAATTAGTTAGTTTAGTTATTATTTAAACTACAAGATTTCAATTGTAAATTGTTATTTTGGGATTAGTTTAATAAGTAATTAAATTAAAGGGACTATAGGTGTAAACTTGATTAACTTGTTAAACAAATTGAGATCACCTATAAAAAGAGGGTTAGGGATTAGGTTATTAGTTAAACAAAATCTCTCCCTCTCCCTCCCTTCTCTTTGTCGACTGGCCACCCCAAGGCCAAGGCCGAAAGTCGGCCAAACCCAATCCAAGGGTTTTAGTCCGTGATCCGATCGCGCACTCGTAGTTAGTTATTCGTACACACTTTAGGTTTCTACCAACCGTTCAATTGTGAATCATTGGTGGATATCTAACGTATCACGTAGTAGTCGACTTTAAGGTTTCAAGTGAAGATCAAGATAAGTCCGCTCGTACTTTGGCAACGAGTTGAAGTTTAAAGATCTTGCCGAGCACTCAATGTAAGAATGTTTATTCTTAACTAATTAGTTATGTGTAATTAATTCCGTACATGTTTTATAATGAAAGTTATAGATCTTGGCTAAAGGGTTTTTATTATTTAATGAGATTAAATGTTTTTATAAGCTTCCGCGTATTAATTGTATTAAACTGTTAATAAAAATTAAACTTTTATAATGTATAATTCTACTATAAACCCTTCACAAATTGTATGACTAACATAAATACTACAAATGCATATAGTCAAAAGAGTGGGCTACGTAAAAGATATATTACACATTGAGGTTGTATCGTAACATGAATTACCTTGAAACATGTTTACAAAGAGAATGACTCTAACGTATTGTTTAGATATATGACATTATTACGGAGTATTTGACAAGTTTATAAAGAGTTCTATTATAATTATAATATTATTACGGAGTATTTGACAAGTTTATAAAGATTTCTATTATAATAATAATGTACTCCCTCAGTCCCGGTCAAAATGTGCATTTTGACTTTGCACATTATTTTAGGATTCTCCACTAACTACATTTTTCACCAATCAAATAACATATCTACCTACTAAAATCTTTTTCGATTGGTTGAAATATAAAAGTGGACACTTATTTGAGACAACTCAAAATATCATAATATATATATATATGCAATACCATAAAAGTAAAGATAACCATAAGTGATATCCATTTAGATTGGATTTACATATAAAAACTTTAGAAGATTACGTTGCTATAGAAGGTTTAGGAGAGTCTTCATAGACACCTAGGAAAAATTGTGAGAGTCTTCATTGGACACCTAGGAAAAATGATTAGGTGTCAAAAGAAGAGGTATGATACATAGGACAGTTTCGATATATCCTTAGTTATATAGAGGAATTATTATTTACTTTAATTTTTTAAATTTTAACCCATTTACTTATATAAACTTTGTACCATTAACTTTGAAGAATTACTAGCATATATAAGATACTAGTGTTAAACCCGTGCGATGCACGGCTAGCAAAGATAATGTTATATACATCGATCATAATCTAAAATGTTATATCAAATGTTTTAATGATCATATTTAATCTCGTATTGTATATACCTTATACAAAGGTGATAGTAAGTACATTATCATTATTCTATTACAACACTGTAAAACATATTTTGTGGTATATGGCTAAAAATGTGGTGTACAAATTACTTCCGTTTATATAATCCATTTTTATAACATTTAAAAGTTAAATAATCTTGAGTAAATATCGGGAGATGGATGACAGCTAACCCCTTAAACACTTTCAAATTGTTTTAAAAATATAACTTTTTTACTGATATTAATATTTTATAAGTTTTGACCCATTAAAAATTCAAATAAGAAAAGCATTCCCCCCCCCACCCCCCCCCCCCCCCCCCCCCCCCCCCCCCCAAATAATATATCAATAAATTAAAAAGGCTAAAATGTGAAGTAACATTTTCTAAGTAAAAATAATTGTTTGAGCATAGTAACATTTTTCATTACTAAAGTTGCAATAACAATGCTTGTGTTTATAGTTTTAGCAAACATAAATAACTGAATATTGCATGAGGTGTAGTCCTTGTGGAAGGGTCGCATCGGATCCATATGATACCGGGTTAAGGTTGCCCGTTGAAACAACCTTTTGAAAATATAACTATTTTGATATTTTATTGAACAACTAATGTGCATCCTATACAAAACCAAAATCATTCTACTATTACAATCCAATATATACAAATACATAAATAAGACATTATATAGATTTAAAAATTAATATAGAAATTATAAAATTACATCCCTCACCAGTCGCATGGAAAATTAAACTTACTTTGTGATTAAAACTAATAAACCCTTTTTTAAAAAAAAAAAAGAGAGAGACAATGAACTTGATTTAAGGTTGTATTTAGATTACAAAATAAATGAAATTTAATCCCTAAGTTTGCAAGATGATAAAAATGTTGTCAAATTGAAAAATTACGATGAAAGCTATAATGATATCAAAAGTAAGTTATCGTGATTTAATTATTAGAATTAGAGAAAGGATGACGAAGATTAAGATAAAGAAGAATAAACAAATTTTATAACTCAAAATTAGAGTGAAAAATAGATAAATAAATTCTTGATTTTCGGCTACAACTAAAAATTATATAACAGAAGCTATCCCTTACATTAGTTTGGATTGAATTGGCTATAATTTTTAATTATCTATTGCATTATTTATTATTAAAAAATAATGACACATTAAATTAAATTAATTATAATTTGATTTTTTAATAAAATATTACCTTATTTACCTTTTAAGTGTAGAAGAATCCACCTCATCAAAGTGTTTAATATAATGATGACACATAGGATATAGGTGATGTGGCATGGGTATATAGTTGACAAATAATTGAGGATCTCCTCTCTTAGTTATATAGATAGATTGTTAGTTACTTGGTTACTGTTGTCTACTTTCATATGTGTGTATATGTCATGAATTACAATTTGAGTTACGAGACGATTAAAGATTTAGAATTTGTGATTCTGCAGCTTCGACAAGCATGGTAGAGCCCTTCCCTGTCAAATTAGAACCAATGAGAAATCAATCATAAGAAGTGATGGAACTTGCCATCTTCTTTCCTACTCAAATTCAAAGTTGTAAATGGTACAATAATTTGCAATGTTCAGATGAATCAAATTCAAATCCATCAGTGTCCTACATGGTTAGTCAAATTCGTTCGGGAACAAGAGAGAACTTATACATAACTACATAAGTATGAATTGTTTGGTGAAAATGAGGTTTCCCCAAACGGTCAAGATCAATACAAAGTACTCCTCTATAAATCTCATGTAAACACACAACATTCCCCGTAGCTTCAAAGATCACCTGCCATCTTTTAATCGGTCTTGACAAGCTTGAAGACCTTGAATGACACTAAAACTCATTTTCTATTCCAAACTCGATCTAAATTTCATGTAGGACGTCTTAAACTTGGCACTAATGACACTAAACTCAAGTTAACTAGCACAATTAAGGTAGATGAATTAAAAATTATATAGGGTTCAATTGGTAGGACGATGACAAGTCCAGTGTTGTACGTGCAAAATGTAAAACACAAAGGTTAGTATAACTGTTAGAAAGTTTAAGGACCTTTTTGGGCTCAACTCGAGTAACAGAACTAGACTGTCTATTGTCTTTTGGCCCAACAGTAATTGTCAGCCCAATTTACCACCGCTTTAACCTTTTTCGTTGCAAAATAACTGGTATTTTTAGTTGTCAAACGAAAAAGAATCTACGGAAGTTCTATACAATGCATCAATCCTACCCAAGAATGGCGTCTGTGGTTCCATACTTCCATCGGAAATCGTCACCGAGATCCTATATCGTCTTCCCTCAAAATCCGTTTGTCGATTCAGGTGCGTTTCAAAAGATTGGTTATCTCAACTCTCATCTCCACAATTCATCAAATCCCATCAAAATACACTCAACAAAAACCACCTCATCTTCGTCTGCAACGATCGTTCACTCAATTCACTTCCACTTGATCACCATGAGAAAACAGTTTTGAGTCCAACAAAACTTCACTTTAATTGTCGCTTCTTCACTCTCAATGGTTCTTGTAATGGCCTGGTTTTGGTGTCATGTCATGACCCTCATCGTACGTTAAAGCTCCTTGTTTTAAACCCAACGACTAGGGAACTCACGGAACTACCTGAAACCAGTGAGGAATTGATAGATAGTTATAGATAATAACACGAATCATATTGTCAAACAATACATGGCAGCGGAAAACAGGATCACATAGGAATAATTAAATCGGATAAGTAGTACCTTATTGCCTTGAATTATTAGCAAGAAAACCTTAAGATCTAAGAGTAAGATCTTCCTTTGTTTACGTACACGACACCGTCTTTATCGATATGCTTGTATGCTAGTACTTGCCCAATCTAATCAACTAACTTGATTTACTTCCTCTTGATTGAAAATCGAAAACCGAAAAAACCTTTTGGGTTTGTGTGAAAATCGGCCAAGACACAAGAGAGGAGAGGGGAGGAGATTTTGTGAATAATTAGGATTAACCCTAACCCTAATCTATAAAGGTGTATTTATAGATAGGTAAAACTTGGTCCCCAAGTTTATAATTTACACAATAATCCCTCTAGTTACTTAATTATTAATTTTAACATTTAACTTTAATAATTAATAACTTTAGGCAAATAAGCAATATCTCAATGTCGATGTGTGCGTTCCCAAATGCTCACACATTTACGGACACATATTTGATAAAATCATTCAAATACTAACAGCTCCCACTTTTGAATAATTTTCAAACAAATATGATAACATTGATTAATGTCTAGCAACATATCAATATTCCCATAAATGCACGAGTGAAGTTTCACCAAAGTCACTGTGAGTCTATGTTCAGTTTATATCCTTTTATTACAGACACTCTAGTTAAAACTTGGAGATGGATCAAAGTCATTCCATTTTAACTTCTGTTTCTCATTTCGTGAATCACTTAAGATTACCAAATATATTCGAGACAGTTCTAGATTTATTAGGGTCTGGCCAGACAAACATCTTAAGTATTCATGAGTGACCCAGTAAGTATCTAACTTCAGTTTTTCACTGAAGGAACAAATCCTTTATTGAATACAACTGGTAGTCATCGTATTTCGCAACATTACCAAAAATAGTCTTTTTGCCGCCCTTATCCAGGAGTAGTATTGACTATGATCAAATAATGCACTACGTACATGAGTAGCAACTTGCATCTCAAGCCTAAGGACAACAAACTTTATGAATTATACTTAATGACAAAGATCCATAAGTAATAATTCATGTGGGATAATCCAATATGCATCAGAATGAATACCATATGAGTTAGTGAGCCAAGCTGACTAAACACTCAGATATTGTCTTAATTCAAACATATTCCCATATGATTGACTGACAACGGACATTTAGAATAATATTACACAACATTATTCAAGGATAAAACATGAAAAATAGGATTTATGAAAATAAAATATCACAATAAAAATTTCATTAATAAATAAAATTGTTTATTACATCCATATATCCAAATACTAATTTCACGGATTTACATGTGATTACTAGACAAACGAAGTCATAAGTCCTCAATTAAGTGAGTTAGCTTCGTCTTTGGCAGAGCCTTCGTAAAGGGATCTGCTAAGTTATCATCCGTGTGAACTTTGAGTACTTGAATTTCACCTTGATTGACTTGCTCACGAACATAGTGAAATTTCCTCTGAAAGTGTCTAGCTCCTTTCTGAACACCAGGTTCGTTGGCTATGATAATTGCACCAGTGTTGTCACAATACATATCCATAGGAGACTTGGCTGTGGGAACAACAACAAGTCCAGAAATAAATTTCCGGATCCAAACAGCTTCCATTGCAGCTTCAGCAGCTGCTATGTACTCTGATTCTGTTGCAGACATGGCTGTAGTGGATTGCTTCTTGCTTTTCCAAACTACAGCTCCTCCATTTATGGTGAACACATATCCAGTTTGAGATTTGGTGTCATCATGATCAGTTTGAAATCCGGCGTCACAATAACCAGTAACTTTTAGTTCAGCCTCAGGATTTCCACCGTACACTAGAACCATATATTTAGTAGCCCTAAGGTACTTCAGTATGTTCTTTACAGCAATCCAGTGTCTTGCCAAAATTCAATATAATCAAGTTTAGGATCAACAGGCGTTGATCGTCTTCATCGGAGAAGGGGAGGCGTGATCCGTGACGATCTCTAAGTTTTATTTAATTTTTGTTAATCAACATATTTGAAGTAGTTAATTGATAAGTATAAAAATTAATCATTTCAAAAACTAATGTTAACAAAAAAATATTTAGCAATTTTCTCAAAGACCACTTTAGCATCTTCAAATTCTCCGACTTTCGAGTACATATCGACAAGTACATTGCACGAGAACGGATCAGAACTGTACCCGTATTTCATCAAATACCCATGAATTTTTCTCCCTTGGTTTGGCCGACAAGCTTATTGGAGCTTATGGGAGCTTAAACTTATTTTTTCTATAAGCTTAAGTTTCTAGCTTTATTTGGTAGATAAAACTTGAGGAGCTTATTGAAAAAATAAGCTCTGAAAAATTAAGCTACTTGAACTATTATGTCGCATTAAATTGCGAACGTCGCACATAGCGACATAAACCCTCACGTCGCCAAATTTATCATTGTCGCATACTGCGACACAACACCTTATGTCGCATTAAATTCTGTTGAAATCTGCTAACAAAGTTTTGAGCAAAAGCAACATCAGGTCTTGTGCATCTTACCGCATACATAATAGACCCTACTGCCGAAGCATAAGGTATCCTTTGCATACGCTCCACCTCTTGAGGTGGAGAAGCACAATCCTTGATGCTAAGTTTAAGTCCATCTTGTATTGGTAAATATCCACGCTTGGAATTTTCCATATTAAAACGCTTCAGTATTTTATCAATGTAAGCATTCTGACTTAACTCTATCAACCTCTTAGATCTATCTCTCGAGATCTTGATTCCCAAAATAAATGTTGCCTCTCCCAAGTCTTTCATGTCAAAACATTTTCCAAGATAAGATTTTACATCTTCAAGCATTGGAATGTTGTTTCCCATTAGCAATATGTCATCTACATATAAGACTAGGAAAGTAACATTACTCCCACTGGCTTTTTGATATACACATGGCTCATCAAGATTCTGAATGAAACCAAACTTTTTGATTTCTTCATCAAATCTTTGATTCCAACTTCATGATGCTTGCTTAAGTCCATAAATGGATTTTTTAAGCTTGCACACTTTGTTGGGATGTAATGGATCAATAAACCTTCTGGCTGATTCATATAGACGTCTTCGTCTAGATAACCATTCAGGAAGGCTGTCTTGACATCCATTTGCCATATCTCATAGTCATAGAACGCCGCTATGGCTAAGAGAATTCTAATAACCCTAATATCTACCACTGGGGAAAAGGTTTCTTCATAGTCTATTCCATAAACTTGAGTAAATCCTTTTGCCACGAGACGAGCTTTATAGATGTGTATATTGCCATCCATGTCGGTCTTTATCTTAAAGAGTCATTTGCAATCGACAGTTTTAGCATTTTGGGGTTTATCCTCCAAAGTCCAAACTTTATTGTCTTTCATGGATTGCATCTCCATATTCGCAGCTTGAAGCCATTTTTCAGCATTAGGACCTGATAATGCAGCTTTCAAGGTTCGAGGTTCATTAAGATCCCCTGATACGCCATCCTCCTCTAGATTAACGTTTAAGTTCAATCTATTAGGTGCACGTACCGTCCTTTCGGACCTACGAATTGGAGCATCAGCAATTTGAGTTTGAGACTGAGACATATCATGAGGCTCAATCGCAACTTGAGAATCAGATTGAGGCATGATTTGAGGCTCAATTCTATCCCCCCCCCCCCCCCCCCCCCCCCAAAATTGTTGATCACCAGTGTGAGTAGAAGGTGATGTATCTTCCTCTTGAACCTCGTCAAGTTCCACAACCCTCCCACTGTTTCCGTGACCGATAAGCCTGGTTTCGAAAAACTCAGCATACCGAGCAACTTTCACAGTATTCTCAGAAGGATTATAGAAGTAGTAACTCATCGTTTCCGTTGGGTATCCTACGAAAATACACTTAACAGATCTTTGCTCGAGTTTGTCCGGCGTATCGCGTTTAACGAGTGCCTCACATCCCCAGACCTTTAAGTAAGACAGATTAGGGGCTTTCCCATGCCATATTTCATATGGTGTCTTATCAACCTTCTTAGTGGGAACCATGTTGAGAATGCGTACAGCAGTCTCTAAGGCGTAGTCCCAAAAAGATAATGGTAAAGTTGTAAGGTTCATCATAGATCGTACCATATCAAGCAAGGTTCGATTTCTCCTTTCCGATACACCATTATGTTGTGGTGTATAGGGAGGAGTAAGCTGTTGGACAATTCCACGCGCTTTTAGATGATCCTTAAACTCTAGGCTTAAGTATTCACCACCTCGATCCGATCGGAGAATCTTGATGGTTTTTCCGAGTTGATTTTCTACCTCGTTTTGAAACACTTTGAATGTTTCAAACACCTCATGTTTATGTTTAAGTAAATAAACATAACCATAACGGCTGAAATCATCCGTAAATGTTACAAAGTAGTAAGCTCCTTTCCTAGACATATGCCTAAAGAGACCACATACATCACTATGTATGATTCCTAGTAGGTAGGACGCCCTTTGATTCTCATGAGAGAAGGGTTTCCTTGCCATTTTGCCCGATACACAAGACTCACACTTATCAAACGAATCATCACTTGATTTCAAAAGTCCTTCACGTTGAAGCATTTCAATACGGTGTTTTCCTATGTGTGCAAGACGACAATGCCATAGGTAGGATGAGTCCAAGTTGGACTTGGCTCGTTTAGTGCTTATATTCAACATTGAATTATTAGTATGTGAAAGACGATCATGCAAATCAATTTCAAAAATTCCATTAATAGCTATACTATTAAAATAATGAACATTATTCTTTGAAACTGAAATACCAAAATCTATAAATGTATTCTTAAAACCACTAACTTTCAATACTGAAACTGAAACAATTCCCCTAACAATAGAAGGAACATAATGACAATTGTCTAGTACAAGAATTATGCCCGAGGGTAAGTGTAAGTCATAACTTCCGATGGCTTCCACTGCTACACGTATGCCGTTGCCGACGTACACATACAAGGATCCATTCTTCAGCTTCTTCTTTGCTCTAAACCCCTGCAAGGAATTACAAATATGAGTACCACAGCCAGTGTCATATACCCATGTATTTGTTTTAGAGAAAGAAAATAATTCGATAGTCAAGATACCTGAAGATCCGGCATTGCCGACTCTCTTCTTTTCTTGAACCTCGGATAAATACTTAGGACAATTCCTCTTCTAGTGTCCTATCTGACCACAATGGTGACACCCATCATCTTTAGCGACCTGCACCTTTTTAGCTGGAGGGGTTTGCTTAGGCTTGGAAGAATAAACAACAGCTTGCTTATTTTTACTAGGCTTTGCAACTTTACCCTTAGCTTGTAGCGGTTGCTTTTTCTTCTTTTTCTGGTCCTGACCACCACTAATCGCAAGGATTTGGTTGTCATTTACCTTATTCTTGGAAATGCTCTTTTAGAATTCCACTAGCATAGCATGGAGTTCGTTAATTGACTTTTTCATACCCTGCATGTTATAGTTGCGTGTAAACTCATCAAACTCCGGTGAAAGAGAATTGAGGACAATGCTTACAGCCACAGGGTCATGATACGAGTATTGCATTCTATCCAAGCGATCAAACAAGCTTTTCATGACTAGAACATGAGTCCCCACTGGTGTTCCAGATACATGCTTACATGCATGTACATCTCGAATCAAGTCGTTTAGCTCAAGGCCGGCTTGTTTCTCATACAATGCACTCAGCTCAGTGATCATCTGATCGGGCCATTTATTCTCGAATTGCTTACATAACTCAGGAGTCATACTGCTTAGCATGAGACAAGCAACTTCATTGTGAACCTTATAAGTTGCCTTATACTGATCACGCTCTGCTTGAGAAGCAGTGGCATTTGGCTCAGGGATCATAGGTGTAGTAACGATATCAAGTCTTTCCATCACTCTTAGAACAATTCTCAGTGATCGATACCAATCGTTAAAGTTTGGTCCAGAAAGCTTATTGCTTCTTAACGCTGTTTTGGTTTCATTTAAAATCTCATCAGTAGTGGATTTTTGTGTCATTTCTACAAAACAGAAAGAAAGTTCTTGTTAGTACTTTCGACATATAATATCTTAATAGAAATGTAAAACCCATGGTTTACTTTCCATTAAGCCTAGGATCCAAATAACATATCACCGTTCCATCGGTTGATCTGCTAGGAACTAAATGATACTCAAAAGGTAAGTGACGTTCAGTAATTGCATTTACCGATGCAATTCCTAGATTATGGGACTTAATGTTATGGCTCGATCAAGCATCAAAAATGGTGATCGTGACATTAATCATGTTTCGTCGCATCTTATTGCCATCGGCATTTACAGTCTCACTGCATAACCCGATTTAAGTCGTCCAACTGAAGACTGCAGATAGTCCACCACCATCTCACGATGAGTGGTAATCCACCTTGGATACCCTTCACCCACGTCTCACGCAGAATGATGAGCAAGTACAAATTGTCTAAGCAATATGGATAGCAATATGACTTAATTTCATGGGTGACAAAATATATATGTACGAAGAGGCATGCATACAACTTCGTTATATAATATTGGTGTTTTAAAAACAAAACGTTTTTATTACTGGTTTTTAAACGTGTTTCTATGATTGCCTAATTCCTATACACCATGTGTATATAATAATCAAATGTACCATCGTCATCATAAAACCCTTTCGGTAGCTCTACAAAAGGTACGACCAGGAAAGCTTGTAAGGGTAGGGATGACAAAGCATCACTTAAAACCTGACCTCATTTGGAGTAGAATACATCCGCATAACTTTCCTAGACATCGTCCTTTATGTAGGTAAGCCTAGTTGGGAATTATACACTGAGGATGTGCATTTAATTATGAGTTACCAATCACACGTTTTATTAAATCCGTTACATAATTCTTTAGTCACATTAAAGTTTATTTCTTTCAAAAACCATTTGACAAAAATAATAATAACATGAAATAAAAAATTAATCTACGCAACAAATTGGGTGAACCCTAAAGCAAAAAGTCTCTATGGTCATTGTTCACATATTGATTAACTCCCGTTTCATAGGAAACGGACCACATACATCCGTTCAAATAAACAAGTTTGGATTGCGTAAGCTATCAATATGTGAACAATTCATATATCAAATAAACCACACACAACTTTTAATTAATCCAAAATTTTTAGGTGTCGCACATATTCAATTAACAATTAATATTATGTCAATAGTTCAATTTTATTTTTTAACAATATCAATATATCTAATTATGTCCATAAAGTTATGCATGTAACTTTACAAACATAATTTTGCATAAAAAATAAACATTGGCAAAACGGTAACAATTATAAACATCAAATATTGCAAGGTAGATTGGTTTCAAATTAACTCCTTAATTTTATAAACATAAAGGTTTCAACTAATTACCCTTTAACTTTTAACTAATTAGTTTTTGACAATCTTTAACAAAACCTTTATTTTATTTATGTACCCGAGAGAAAAAAAAATTCCGAAAATACAAAAAATAAAAAAAATTCGGTAATATAATTTTTTTTTATAATTTTATAAAGCTTTTTTTCTTTTCACGGTTCTAACTATTGAATAATAAACCAACCCTTAATCCTCCCACAATTTTTGATATTTTGAATCCAAAATAAAAATTAACCTATGTTTTTGCTGATACCACTATAGGTAAATAACACGAATCATATTGTCAAACAATACATGGCAGCGGAAAACAGGATCACATAGGAATAATTAAATCGGATAAGTAGTACCTTATTGCCTTGAATTATTAGCAAGAAAACCTTAAGATCTAAGAGTAAGATCTTCCTTTGTTTACGTACACGACACCGTCTTTATCGATATGCTTGTATGCTAGTACTTGCCCAATCTAATCAACTAACTTGATTTACTTCCTCTTGATTGAAAATCGAAAACCGAAAAAACCTTTTGGGTTTGTGTGAAAATCGGCCAAGACACAAGAGAGGAGAGGGGAGAAGATTTTGTGAATAATTAGGATTAACCCTAACCCTAATCTATTAAGGTGTATTTATAGATAGGTAAAACTTGGTCCCATAGTTTATAATTTACACAATAATCCCTCTAGTTACTTAATTATTAATTTTAACATTTAACTTTAATAATTAATAACTTTAGGCAAATAAGCAATATCTCAATGTCGATGTGTGCGTTCCCAAAGTCTCACATATTTACGGACACATATTTGATAAAATTATTCAAATACTAACAATAGTAATACTGCAAAAAGGGTAATCACATGTGGATTTGGTTATGATACAGTAAGTGATGATTACAAGGTTGTTACAATCGCCTACTTTCATAATCGTTATTGGAATCGTCCTAGAACTATTATGTACATTCATGTTTATAGTTTTAGAACTAATAGTTGGACACGTATTATTGATTCTCCTTATAACCATTCTTACATAAAGTGTTTGCCATTAGTTTTTGTCAACGGGTGTCTTCATTGGGTTGCTAGGCAGCGTTTTAGTAGTTTACCAGTAATTGTTGCTTTTAGTTTAGCAGATGAGAAATTCAGAGAAGTGCCATCACCCAATTTCGGTAATGATCATGTTAATATTATGTCTAGTAATGATTCACAACTTGTTGATCTTGGTGGAAAGCTTGGAATATTCTTAGAAATGGAAGGCAAGATTTGGTTGATGAACGAGTATGGGGTAAAAGAATCTTGGACTAACATTTTACTACATGGACTCGATGAAATTTCTATTGATGAACCAGTTCTTTTTTATGAATATGGAAAAATTGTGCTGGTTGGCAATGATAAAATGTTGATATATGACACTGGGAAAAGAATTTTCTCTAAAAATGTTGGTATTTCTTTGAATATGAAGAACTTGAAGGATGGAGGTACTTATGTGGAAAACCTTGTGTCACTAAAATTCAGCTTATTAAATTAGAAATCTGCAAATTCAAGTCAAGGTACATGTTTCTCCAATCATGCTTATCGCATTAGCTTAAATTGTACAACTTGTTTGAGTGTAATTCAGCATGAGATATGTACGTTTTTTTTAGAATTGGAAACATACACATATCTCACATATTATATGTCCAACTACACATATTCACATACTATATAGGCATTGTTTCCCACGAGATTTGAATCCACAACTCTTTACGATACTCCTCTAAATAAATGGTCTTATTAGGATCTTCTATATTGTTACTAGTGATACTTTTATGTAGGATTTGTTGCATAAGGATCTTATATTATGATGTTGTATTCGATTTATTCATTGGTTATGATTCCATCGTTTACATTGTGTAGACAAGTGTTTACCATCCCTAGTGTAATAAAACTCACTTAAAACCTAAATTATAACTGTTAGGAATTGACAGCGGAATCAAACAACCAACAACTATTAGTTGATCACTCTAATACCTGTTGATAATTAACCAACCCAAACAACGCAACGTGTAAACAAGGTTACACCCACAAACAATAAACGAATAAGCAAACAAGATAAACGAGATAATAAAGACACAAGGATTTAACGTGGTTATGTCCAATCTCCAACGTGGAGATTGGTTTAGTCCACGGGGCCAAACCGAGAGTTTTTGTATATTATGTACGGCTCCAGGTTACAATTACATTATGCTAACATATATAGGATATTAATTACTTAGCCTCCAAACTAAAAGATAATCTCGACCGACCTTGTATCACTCGATATCTTCCGTCCACCAAATAAAATACAAGATCTTGTTTCCATTTAAAGTCAAGGTCACGTGATGATTATATCTTCACCATTTATATTATTAATTAATATCCCAACAATCTCCCACTTGAAGATTAATCAACCCCAAAATCCAGTAACCCTTCACAATCTCGTCCCTTCACCAATGTCACCCGTTCAAACCTCATACCGCCGAAATACCATTCGGGACACGCCGCTCGACCACACAGAGCCGGAAGACTTTCGACACAAAGATACCAGAACACTTACATCATGAAACTGGGACCACTCTCTAACCACCATCATCATCTTCTAGGCCCAAGAAGATTCGTTGAAGCGTGCGAAACTCCAACCACAGGATTCTACCAAGAGACACCTATCTCTTCAACTCGTCAATTACAGCCATGTCTGATCCTGCCACCGACATGTCAACGACCATCCGTACAGAATTTCATCCATCCGATTTTCCTTCCCAGCAATCAGAAAATCACCGTTAGAATAACCCGTAGATCGTCATCAAGGCTTATCAGTGAGAACGCAATCACAACCTTGAAATCTACTTCTTCATCATTCGCTTTCCCGCTGGTACACTGACCCAAAAACATACGTATGATTTCTATGAACACATCTTCTCGAACTCAGCCCGCTCCCATTGTACGAATCAAAATAATAACCGCGGCTCTCTGAAAAGACCCTGGTTCATAACACCCGGTCAGTCGCAAATTATTTTGCCATTAGAGAGTAACAACGAAGGTCCAAATGCTCTAGTGTTGCCGGAATTTGCACACTAAACTCGTAGAAACTTGAGATCTATTAATCGCACAACCGTCTCAAGACTCCCACTAGTTGTCAAACTCCCACTAGCTTCGACACTTCCCTCGGTTCCAAACTCCCAAGAGTTCCCGACACTCTCAACAATATCTCGAAAGCTCAACAGGACTTACAAGATTATCCGCCTCTAACCCACAAGAAAATTCTCAATTGGTTCCTCCAGAAGATTTCGCTCTATCGTTGAACCAAACATCAATCGATACCCGAGCCTAGTCGAACACGTTCTATCCAACATCTTCAACAACCAATATCTCCAAGTGTAGAAGCTCTAACCCGCGTAATCATTCCAAACCTATGGAATAACCGACCAAACATATGGTCTCCCGTTTCAACCTCACGAGCAACAACAAACTCCCTCGATAACTCCCACTGTCGATTACCAAACGGATGTGGTACCGTTAATTACCCATCTACCCAAATCGAGAAAACTATCCTCTTGAGCTCCGTAACAAACCTCACATCTTTGAGAATCCATCCGTATCAAGTAAGTCTCAAGAATCACATCCCACACTCGCAACATCAAACGCCTAGTCTGATAACGTTCACTTATTCTTTTGCACGGGATCGCAAAGAATAAAGAACACGAATCCATAACCCGGATCCCAAAACTCTCTCCGCAACAAACCATCTATCAAAAACTGTTTACCGACCCTATTACCGCCACAACTAATCACATTATAAACGCAACCGACCACCGGCCGTATCGTCGCGTCTCAATCCACAAGAAACTCTCTGACCCATAATCGCGTCGCCAAATCCCAGAAATCGCATCGCGATTTCAACACAAGATCACGTCTCAATCATCAACAATCGTGTCGCAATTGAAAACCCACATCGCATCACGATTTAAACCATTCACGTCGCGATTCTCAACTCGTCAGCAATTTCTTTTCTTTCTTCAACTAGTCGTAGCCTAGCCTAACAATTTTGATAACCTGTTACAAAACAAAATCCTAAACCGTGTCTATCAATTGCTCCCCGATGATTTTTCTTTTCTTCCGGATCAAGACCTCTCCCAGATCTATATCTTCCAAATAGAATAGAAACCCTAACCATCAAAAAACCTAATCTTGATCGTGCTCACATCCGCTATTGTTCCTGAATCTTCAAACCATGAATCTCTGATACCAGTTGTTAGGAATTGACAGCGGAATCAAACAACCAACAACTATTAGTTGATCACTCTAATACCTGTTGATAATTAACCAACCCAAACAACGCAACGTGTAAACAAGGTTACACCCACAAACAATAAACGAATAAGCAAACAAGATAAACGAGATAATAAAGACACAAGGATTTAACGTGGTTATGTCCAATCTCCAACGTGGAGATTGGTTTAGTCCACGGGGCCAAACCGAGAGTTTTTGTATATTATGTACGGCTCCAGGTTACAATTACATTATGCTAACATATATAGGATATTAATTACTTAGCCTCCAAACTAAAAGATAATCTCGACCGACCTTGTATCACTCGATATCTTCCGTCCACCAAATAAAATACAAGATCTTGTTTCCATTTAAAGTCAAGGTCACGTGATGATTATATCTTCACCATTTATATTATTAATTAATATCCCAACAATAACACCATGGCAAAATGGGCAGGGTGCAATCAAAATGGTTATTTTTTTATACGGGTAAAAACAGGTTGACCTTGCTCATGAATTTAAATTCACATATCCGTGGAGTATTAAATATGAATATGGAATATTAGTTTATACCAAGTTTATAGTATACCTTCCAAACTTACATTGTGTATACTGTACATGGCTTCGGGTATTTAACAACTTCAATCGTTCGTACAACTCTCAAGCATAAACAATGTGGTTTGCCTCTACTGGTATTTACTTGAATGAGGATAATCACAGTCTCAAGACACAATGCTAGTGACTATCCACAAGTTTGTGTCTCGAGTTGGATTTTTGTGTATGTGATTATCATATAAAGCCAAAGTTGTCCCCTGTTTATACGCATCAAAGATTTCTAGGCAACATAATGACAATCCTCAAGATGATGTACAAACTTATTTGAAATGAAATATTGAGTTCACATACATGTGAAATATTGACTTTTGGTTTCAATCCTTTTGCAGGACGACTTCAAGAGGGTATCACATCAAGATCTTGTTCTACAAATGGATACAATAGTTTTAACACGTACATTTTGCTGATATATCTTTGACACACAAGCCAGATTGTGCTTTATTTTTCGTATTTCTTATGAGTTTGCTCAAATGTAATGCAATTGAAAAGAAACAGTCATGAGCATAATGGTTTTAGAAGCAATGAAACTGCATGTTTTACCAATAATATCCATTGATAAATATCAAATGAAAATGCTATATAATCTAATGAATATTAAGTAGAAAATAGTATTTACTTGAATCACAATTTGTTTAATTATTTCCTTTTAGAATTCACTTTCAAGCAAATCCTATTCAAATGTACACACCTACGTATTTAACTAAAACTCGATAATAGCTTGAGTTGAACCTTCTAAACACGAGTTTGGCTCGTTAAGAAAATAGAATTATACCATTTTATCGAATTTGTGTTCTGAGAGTTTTATTTTAGATGGAAAAAAAGTAAGTCGAAAGAAGCGGAAAGAAAATAGAAACGTTTTATGTTTCAGAGTTTTTTCTAAGGGTATAACAGAAAAGAAGCCGAAATTTATTATCGCTAGCATTTTTTAAAATTCCTCAAGAAGAAGGAACACAGGGGACCATGGGTCATGTGTTTGACGAATGTGACTTTATGTCTCTATTTGAGCATAAATTGATAAAGTCTATATAGAACTGTTTAAGCATAATCAACAAGATATAAAACCAATCAGTTTGATATAGTGTTATAAACTTATGCTTTTTCTATTTCCTACCGGCTACCATTAGTATGAAAATGTTATTAATGGTTATTTCCCTATCATGGTATATGCCTTTTTTTTTATGGTAATAAGTGTATTTTTATACTATCATGTCACTTGGATACATTGCCACTACATATGTTATATGCCTTTTTTTTTTATTAACGCATGATAAATTATATACATTTTTTTAATTATCAAAGATTATGCTATATACTTATCCCTTAAAGATGACATGAATTTCATAAGAAATAAGTTCATACTAAAAGTGTATACATAAAACTATATCTTATCTTTACATGATTATAATTATTTGGCATATGAAAATACATTTCAAACAGTAGTTGATATGCTCTTTTTATCAATTAAAAATTTACTTATTGTATCACTAGTTGGTCTTTTAGGCTGCAGCCCACGAAAGGTAATGTGATTACCAAACAAGCAAGCAGGGCGGAGCCATATAGAAGTTGATGGTAGCGTTTGCTACGGGTCCGTTTGTCATGCGAAGTGTAAATTTTTTAGAAATAATTGATTTTATTACTATTGCTACTGGTCCAAACAAGTTCTGCTACTGGTCCAAACAAGTTCTGCTACTGGTTTGATAAATGATTATACCATTTTGTATGTTATTTACTCTAAAAACTACCAATTTCTAATGAAATCGTATATGTTCATGAAAAAATTATCTATTTAATATTATAAAAAAAATTGTGCTACGGGTCACTTGAATTTCTGGATCCGCCACTGCAAGCAAGCATGATGAGATCGAATGTTAATGTTGATCGTTAAATGTAACTTCTGTATACTCATCTTAAAATTAAAACGGCCGTACTTAATATATTGGTTTGAAAGAAAAAAAAAAACTGTCTAAAATAAAATACGCTAACTCTTAAATAATATCGGCTTAAAAGTTGAAAAAGAATGTTACAATATTTCATGTCACACATTCAAACTTTAAAGGTAACGTACATATTACTACTATGATATGATACTAAAATAAGGTTTCAATGTATTTTTGAGAGATTATATATACCCTTTTTCAAGAAAAACCAATTCTAAAAGTCATTGAGTGTATATTTATTATAGTTATTAGATACATGTTCAACTCAACCAGTTATCGCTCTAAGTTTGGTTGAAGACATAATAAATTTTATCCTCACCAAAGTTAAAATCTTCTTTTATATATTAAAAGAAAGTGTTAATTAGGTAATCTAATTTAATCTCAACCTTTAAATGATTTAAACAATTAAATGTGAACCATTGATCTTAAGTTGAAAACCATGATTACCTAAATAGTGAAGATGATGTGACAAAAAGTCTAAATTGCCCCTATCCTTTAAATAAATAATCAATTAAAATCCTATTAGAATAATCAACATTTAATGTTCTCATTCAATTTTTAACACTTAAATTAAATTAAATGAAATTTATTATACAAATTAATATCTAATAATTAATTTTTGGTTACAAATGTAAACCCATAAATATGTCTTTTTCATAACTTATATGACACATTAATGAATATTTAAATGTATCTTAAGATTATTTTAATATAACTACTAATGGAGAGTCATATGTTTTTTATAAATATATAACTCACTTCAATCTTCTATATCTTTTATCATTTATACTATATATAAAGAATTTAATACCAAATTTTTAATTAAACTATAAAAAAGAAGAATGCTTAAAATGAATATACTATTTTGTTAGATATGTTATCTACACTTAAACATTTAAAGTGACTCCAAGTAATTATAAAAGTTAATATTTTAATGCTATATAAAGAATTTGCCCATTTTACTTGAAACGAAAGCATATAAATTATTATACTCCGTATTATTTTATACAATGACAACTTCATAACTGGAAGCATTTTATAGTTATATTAGATATTTGTTTCTTAATTTTAATTAACTTTCAATTATTATAATTAGGGATTGCTATGTGGGTCGAGTTAGGTTTGCGGGTAAAAAGTTAAATAATTATAAAAGTTAATATATCAATGCTATATAGAGAATTTGCCCATTTGATTTGAAAGAAAATAGTAGAAATTACTATATCAGTTTATACAATGTCAAATGCATAACTGGAAACATTTTATAGCTATATTAGATATTTGTGTCTTGATTTTAATTAACTTTCGATTATTATAATTAGAGATTGCGATGTGGGTCGAGTTAGGTTTACGGGTCAAAAGTTCGTATTATAAACCCGAAACTAATTTGATAAATGGGTTAATGGGTTAAAAGTAACCAACCCAGATACAACATGCATTGTGCTGTTTGGCCGGTCAATCCGTTGATGTGGACTTTAACACAAACTTAATAAGATATGATAAACAAGTTGACGGGTTGAGACTTGAAAATGCAACTCTTCCTTATTTATTTCCGTGTAAAATTTCAAGTTTTGTCGAGAATTATCACCACTAATTAGAATCATTAAAAAATAAAGTATACAAAATAATGTACTCTGACACCCGTCAAATTAGGACTGGTGATTAGTGCCTAATCAAGTTTTAATACATGTAATTAGTTCTGTGTTAGGCTAATTAATGTATCGATTAATATATATTGTTGAATATATACAAGTATTATGCGATTTGATTAAATCATACAAGTTTCAAATCGAATGTAATTCGATTTCATTTAATACGCACGTTGGTGAACGATTTTATTAAATAATGGGATGTTACTTAATAGCGTTATTATATCCAAAATATTATCTTTATAATATTTCGTATTCAAATTCGTATCGTACAAGTAACATTTACGTGATTAAAATATTAAACGCACAAAGAAACAAGACAATTTAAAGTTGTATTTTACTGTATAACTCAATTAATAAGTACTTAATAAAATACTTCAAATGAAGTATCGAATAATTATTAGTATTTAAATCAAGTAATTAAATGCGTAAAATAATAAATTAACGTTTAAACGATCGGAAAACTAACACCGCACGGAGCGCGAATACACGAGAACAAAATTAGGAGCCAACCACACTTGGGTGGGGCCCAAGTGCGCCGGCCCCCAAACCCCACCATCACCCTCATCTTTTTCCCATTTTCATCATCCACCATTCTCTTTCTTCTTCTCTTTTTCTCTCAAAAAGATCCATCACCACCATCACTAACAATCACTAAATACCACCATCAAAACTAGTTAGATCATCAAGATTTTTAGAGAAAAAGAACCACCGCGTCACGATCTACAATCCTATCTTTCCGGAATTTCATTTCGACACCGCGTAAGTTTCCGACAAAAACCCGAAACTCTCCGTTTTCACTTATTTTTACTTGTTTGCGGGTTGTTTAAGTGTATAATGTCCATATATGGGTTGGGTAAACATATTGGACCAAATGGAAGTCGTCCGGCCGATTTTCCGGCCACCGGAACCAGATCAGTCGCCGACGTCGCATTTGGCTTGGCCCGATTGCGATGTCAGTTACAATGTCGCAAAAACCCATCACAACGTCGCATATAGCGACGTCACTCCTAACGTCGCATTAAGTTACTAACGTCGCACATAGCGACATCGACCACTACGTCGCAAAAATCAACAAATTCGTATATAGCGACGCCACCCACAACGTCGCATTAAATTGCGAAAGTCGCACATAGCGACGCCATGCTCAACTTCGCAGTCAGGACCTGCGACGTCGCACCCAACGTCGCACAAACCAGAAACTTGAAAACACAGATTTTTACTAAGTGTCGAGACCCAAAATTTTATCACTTGATTTTACCCAAATTCAACTCGCAGATGCGTTTTTCACCATAACAATATGATAGAAATAAAAAAATTTCGAGCTGACCTGGCATCTCGACCCCAGCCAGGGGCCAGCCCCTTGGACCCCGCTAGGGGTTGCCACCCCTGGAACTCCGCTAACCAGGGGCGCTGTCCCCGGACCCCTGTGACTTAGAGTTTGTAAATACATTTCACACCATGAGTCAAACTTAACCGACTTCAAACCTTTATACGATACGACTTTTCAAACATAATGGAATATACTTTTCAAGTATAACATTTCGAAATCAATGTGATAACATCAAGGTTATTATTACAACTAATCACCAACGGGCCGTACACGTTTTCAAATACTCAAATCAATCAACCAAATCTTAGTAATTTGGACAAGTCAATCAACCAAATCAGGGTTATTTGGACAAACAACTACAAAGGTAGTCTTTCGAGATGCCTATACAATTTATAACCATCGCGCGTATTGAACGCCCTCAGGTTACAAGTCTTCGGACATCAATTCAAGGCTAATCAATTCAAGTTTATTTCGATAAACACTCAAGACTCAGGTGAGTCTCATGGCCCCTATTTTACTGCTTTTCAATCAGGGGTGTGATATTATTGCTCATTTTGTTTTACAAGTTGAACGCAAGTACAAATTAAATCAAATACTACATGAGTTTCAAGCTAATCAATTTAAAGCCCTCCATAGCATAGTCTGGTAATACGTAGTAGCGTGAATGTTAGTATATGGTATCATATAGGATTGACAATCCTCGTCCGGGTTAGCACGCACTAACTGGTCAAACGGACGTATTAGCATTTGGGAAGACGAGTGTAGATTAGGCACTCGTAGAAGGCAAACTCAGTTGGGTTTCCTTAATTGGACCTGACAACTCAAGTTAAGCTCATACTATGTGCTCATGGCTGTATAACTTTTATTTTGCTTAATTGCATTTTAAATTCAATTAAATCTTGCGGTTCATACAAACATATGTTGACATACAAACCTGTGAGCTCACCAGCGTTAGCTGACCCATTTTAGCATGTATCACAGGTAACCAGCAGTAGGTTGAACTACTCAATCAAGATCAATTAGCTTGAGTCAGCATGCAAACAATCAGAGATTTAGCTGCATTATTATATTTTATATAGATTAATTATGTATTTAAATCTCTCAATTTCGGAAACTGAGCTAATGTAAACATTATCTTGATGTAAACTTTTGTTTTTATCAATACAAGTCCAAAACGACGCATATAGAGTCGTTTGCTATATATCTTGTGCTTTGACTATTGATTAGTAACACCCAAATTGTGCTTCCGCAAAACATTAAATTTTGGGGGTGTTACATGTACAAATAGCATTATTATTTTACTATTTACACAAGTACAACATGTCGATAAACAAATATACCGTGAGTAAATCTTTTGTTGCCACTCCATTGCGAGGCAAAACGTGCACCTAATCAATATGCAAAGATACACGATGAGAGTCATTTGAAACAATATAAAATTGGATTTACCATTTTTGAAACAGACGTGATTATCGTATTGTTCATTAGTGATGGCGATTTCGTTTTCAGGTATTGATGTTTAAGTATTAATCACTATTTTCAATGATATAAACGTTCTTAATATTGTCTAAAACTACTATCAAAAGACAAACATCTCCTTCAATTCAAAATCTTTTTCCAAAGTCATATGTGAAAAAGTGTCAAATGATACGTTATACAATTAAACAAAATTAAATCTTCGTATTTAAATTATGAAGTAGCCCGCAAATTTTACGGGTTATAATCTAGTAGAACTTTAAAAAACTCCAAAAAGGAAAATTACTTATTTCTTTGAATGTAATTTGTATGTTTAGCTAATTTTTAAATTGTGTTATTTTTTATTTAAGCTTATTAAATATTATTAACAAAAATCTTGCATTATGCATGTTAAACATTACAGTTGCAAAAAAAAAAAAAAAAAAAAAAAAAAAAACGTAGTAGCGAAGTAGTTTTAGAATTTATGTCATAGAAGAAGTGCACGTACTATAAGGTTTAACGTTTGTATGTAGTATCAATTTATCAACATTAGATTTATGTTTCATTCAAAAATGTTACTTATTTTAGTTTATTTAAAAGTAATTAGTGTGATTTGACCAAATGAGATGGTATGGTCCGTATGGAGTATGGAGAGGGTGAAAACGTGTTGTCTTTCATTCTAGGCTCTTGTCCATTGGTCCGTATGGAGTATGGAGAGGGTGAAAACGTGTTGTCTTTCATTCTAGGCTCTTGTCCATTTCACTGACTTTCTTTACCTACTGCATAGTTAGACCACTCCCAATAGTGACAGAAACTGACAGAAACCGACGTGTCACGTCTGCGCCACGTCAGCTTTTTCACACAACTGACAGAAACTGACAGGCCCCTCCCAACAGTGGTCCGTCACTTTCATTTTTCAGGGACCCACAACTAATAACAAACTTAATAATACACAATTAATTAAAATAAAACACATTTCATTCAAATTAAAAACATCACCATAATTAAAAAAAAAAAGTTACGCTAATAAAAAAATTACAATTATTAAAACGTGAGGTTTTTTTTATAAGGGGTTAATATTGTTAAAATATAAAAATTGAGGGTTTTTTTTACAAGTTTGTTAATAATAGAGGGTAACTAAAAGAAACCCTATTAAACCAAACAGCCGTCATCATTGTCTTCATCAAATCATCTTCATCCCTTCAAACAAAACCCCATCTTTCCTTCAATAATAAATCTGATCATAAATTCAAATAATGAAACAAAAAACAAAAGAAAACAATTAAATCGCATGCGGGACCACCAACACAAACCGACTAATCGTCGGATATCCGACGATTTCAACCGACGGACGGTGCCAACGGTGTCGGTTTCGTCGGTTGAAACCGACGCATACCGACGACAGCCGTTGGGAGCCGTCTTAGTTGCATGATGTCTCACCCCATACCCCCCTTAGACGCTTACTCCAAACACCTCATCTAATTTTTCATTCTGGTAAATTAAATAAATATTAAAATAAGAAACGGTCTTCCATCAAGCATTTCAACTCATGTTTTTATAGAATTATAGTGTAATACTAATAAAACTTCCCAATTGATCTAGTAATGTTTACGACAATGACTTTATGTGCTAGTAGAGTTATAATAACCAACTCTTTATCAATGAAAATGTTACTTAACATGGGAAAGATGCACACTCTCCAACTGTTGAAGTGATGATGTGTAAATCTTTTGAGAAGATAACAGTAAATCGATGCTTTTTTTTTTTTGTATTATTGGTAGATATATATATTTAACACAACAAATAAAATACCATTTTACTTGGAAACTAAATTTTACAAACTTATATATCAAAGCTCGTGTTGTCGCCCAGTTAGGCCTGTAAACGAACCGAACGAACACAAACGGAGTCTGTTTGTGTTCGTTCATTAAGGTTTTGACGAACAAACGAACGAACACGGACGGATAAGCGAACAGATTTTGTTGTTCATGTTCGTTCATTAAGAAAATTTGTTTGTTCACGTACACAAACGAACGTACACGAACAAACACATAATTTAATGCATTTCTTCATTAATACCTTAAACGAACCTCAACAAACATAAACAAACATATATATATATATATATATATATATATATATATATATATATACATATATATATATATATATATATATATATATATATATATATATATATATATATATATATATGTGTATATATATATATATATATATATACACATCTACACATATATATTATATACCTTGAAACGTTGCGATTCACATTCAAAAACGATCACAATATGAAGATAAACTCATTTGCTTGGTCCGATCGTTGGAAAGAGCAGCACATCTGGAACTAGTCGAGATGCGTTTGGAGTGAAGGGAAATTGTAAGGTAAAAATATCTAGATGTTTAATATTATTAAATAAAAATATAAGAATATTAATAATATTCTATCTTATATTTAGCTTAATCAAAATAAGATATACAAATATGTATTAATTCAATTAAATTATTAGTTAATAAAAGAACATTTAACCGAACGTTCACGAACATGTTATCAAACGTTCACAAACGTAAATGAACGAACGAGACATGTTATAACACCCCTCATTTTGAAACCATTATAATAATGATTTTACTCGGAAGCACAAGTCCCAAATGACATTCAATCATATAAGATATAAAAATACGCCTAAACTTTTTCCATTTCAAAACCTGGTATTCAACAGTTCAAAACTATTATAGTAACTTACTAAAAAAACGAGGTGTTATTTAAAACTAAAACAACACTGATTAGTTAAATCAGAACACTGATTAGTTAAATCAGATATCAGAGTAGTTGCCTGTGCTTCAAACATTCCATACCATGCTAATATCTTCTTGCTCAGTCCAATATTAAGTCATAATCTGCAAGGAAGGTAAATGTGGGGGATAAACTCAATGCTAAGTGAGAAGATTAATAAACAACAGTTTAACTTAGCATAACAAACTTGTGTTCAACAAATAATCATATTCAATCCACAAGTCTGTTATCAACTTTTAATCACCCAAACAACTGGTGTCATAGAGGACCGGTGGTTCTTGAGGTATCACCTTCTCAAAGAACACCTCAAAACCAACTTCAGGCCCGTACAAAGGTTTAACCGACTACTTGGTGCTATTAACCCAAATAACACAGGCTACGACAAATAAACTTGTACTAAGACCCTGTGTTATCCAAACAAATAGCAAACCCAAGCCCAGCCCCATGCTGGCCTCCGACTCAACGATGCCCAATGGCAACACAACAAGTGATCACATATTCACATATTCCAATCAATATGTCAAACTATAATCTATTCACAGTATTATTACTAATAGCTCATAATCATGGCAACTAAAACAATAGTAATAATACGGTTACTCGTTGTAACCCAAACCTGTTACAACTAAACCAAACTGAGGGTTATCGATCCACTCACCGTTACCTCAGTCGCTCCACTCAGTAGTCTAATGTCACTGAGTTCCTCTTGTTTATCTGAAAACATAACAGAGTAACACAAGTCAGTCACCTGTCTCAATATAATAGTACTTGCATAAATAGTAACATAATTCAAACCCTCGAGTCATTAATTAACTACAAGTACCGTCCATATTAATCACATGGGTGTTAACCATTCCAATCACTCCATCATAATTTATATGTTCACATAAGTCAAATAATCATAATCAATTACTAATGTGATTAATATGTTACAAGTACTTATCTTAGATAAGATCACTCATGTCATAAATGTAGTTACATCACTTTACTCATCATATCATATATACATATTGCACAAGTATTTTATTTAATATACTAATCATTAAAGCAATATGTGTTATAGTTATAATTATCAAGTTATAATTCCATTTATAACTTATATATTTAGTCCACAATTCACACCATGGTCTAATTCCATCAACACATAACTTATTATTAAAAAGCTATAGTCGTGAATACAACATTTAACGATATAATTACTTGAATCCCTATAAGTCATGTATCTTACCTAACGATTACATAACTTAATTCAATAAACTCAACATCATATATGCTATTTATATCACAAGTATCATATTATACTATTCAATATAATGCTTGACAACACATTTACAAGAATTAAATTAAGTTATGTACTTATAGTATTAAGTGCGCAACTTATATTGATACATAATATAAGAATATTTATCATTTGCACATCAATAATATCTTATCAACCTTGTTCTGTTATGCACCATTAGCGTTTATACATCATATAACAATATTACGAAGGATTAAGGAATTAAAAATCGAGACATTTCAAAAAGGGAAAGGAAGCCGCCGGCTAGGCTTATCAAACCAACAGAAAGAAAATGAGTAATAAAGTGTCAAAGAGCAGCCATAACAGACCTACAAACCGCCGGATTGAAATGCAAACAGAACCCGCCGGCCTTGGTCCATAGACCGCCGACTTTCCAGGCCAAACAGAGGCCGCCGACTTGCTTCAAAAAGCAGCCGGCTTCTGCCTGCAGACCAACAGCAGCAGCGCAGCTCTACCAGCATACCCAAGTACGAACCAAACCCTTAAATCAACACAACTCTGGTTCTATTATCATGTATATCATCTTATCAATTCTATTCAAATCTTAATCTCACTTATATAAATCAAGAGTCCTAACCTTTTTAATCATGTATGAATAACTTAAAGAACATCAAGTTCTTAACTTATTACCATCATGTAGTTTAGCAATTATCATCAATAATCAACAAGTACTAATCGATAGCAACAATAACCCTTTTTCAAACTTTAATTTTTTTACATACATGGTTTGCCCCAATTTCAATAAAAACCTAGTTCAAGAACAAGGAATAAAACACTTACAATTTGAAGAAGGAGAATACAAGATGACGATTCCAGCCTTTTAAATTTGTTTCTTGATTGATTATCGTTTTTGATTAAATTGCAAATCACAGGGGTAATATGTATGTGTGTAGTTCGTATAAATGAGGAACAAGAAATAAAAATTGGGAAAGTTAATACAAAAGAGGTCGGCACCTCCTCTCTTAACCGACCCATTTATTTTAATTATTATACCCGTCTTAACTTTATTGCCTGGAACCCGAAAATACCCGTGAAACAAACTATTTTTATTTTTCTTTCAACTTTATTGATTTAAATCAATTAATAATTTATCGTTCACAATTATTTATTTGACCAATCTATTTAACATCTTTCAAATAAATAATATAACTTTATCCCCAACACTTAAAAATTAATTTAAAATTGGGAAATACTATAATACTACTAGGCCAAATTCGAGGATGTTACAAATCTCTCCCCCTTAAAGAGATTTCGTCCTCGAAATCTAATCTTACCCGATAATCCAAGGTAACATACATTTATCTAGGCCACACTTTATATTTGATATTAAATTTCAAACTCTGCCTCTAGGTGTCATCAACCGTTGACATCCGCAAAATATAGGTAACTCCATCATTTGCATTTCAATAATCCATCATATTATAGATCTCGAGTCTTACTCAAATCATATATGACAATAAGCTATCACAAAATTTCATTTGTGTTTACGATCCTTCATCAATATTCTGTTTTCAAATCATGATTCGTCCACTAGTAATCTCAAAATAAACAACCGACATTTGAGCGTCTTAATTAAAATCCTCTCATGACAACTTCAATTCAATAATCGCAATATACTTTCGAAAATTATTAATCCACTAGCCCTTTTTATAAATTCTATCCTTCAACATAAGGATCTCAGGTCATGGCACAGTTGATAATCCATATCTCTTCATACTTAAATTTAATTCAAAACATATATGATACAATCCATAATCCGTGGTATATTAGTCCTCACTATAAATCAGCAATATACCTGTGTCAACTCATTTTACAATCTAATAATCCCCGAATGATCAATAATCAAGTCTCGATTAGAAATCTCTACCAAGGTCACATCTCAAGATATTTCAATCTCACAGAACCCGAATATAAGATTAATTAATCTTTAATCCTCTATCATTGTTCACCACGAGTTCTTGAATTTTTAATCACAATCTATCAATTTCAACCGATCAGCTTTAGGTTTATTCACTAATTAAAGGATTCCAATTACGATAAATCCGGTCACAAGTATTTTATCACATACAATGTTTACCACATCATTACTCTTAAAATGATCAAATCCATCAAGATTTCCAATTAAACAGTTACCAAGTAATCCACTTTAGTTTCATCTCTGCTTTATATGTCAAAAAGGAATTTATATCTTTCGAAGTCAAATTCAATTCATTGACAATCCATTACAGAGATAATCCACTTTCAAAGTTTATAAGAACCATTATTATCACAGGTTCATGTTCAATTTCAGTCATAGGCTAATCAAATGACAACAATCAATAATTATAAGCTCAATCAGAGAATCAACATACCCAGATCATTAAATCCAAAATCCACCGGAATGTCTGTTAATTCCACTGATATAGTCAAAATTCTAATGTCAACCATGCTCAACTCAGCAAGTAATTAATGGTAACATCTCTTTTCAATAACTACTGAAAATCATACCAATTAATTTAACAGTTTCATCAGCTTTCAAACATTGATAATCATATCCCATTATACCATCAATCTCATCAAACGAGAATAAGTCTTTTCAAAATATCAGAATATACCTCTCAACAGGTTCATGCAAACCATAAAGCATTTCTGAATTTAACGAAATAATCCCCTTTTCTCAGATTTCTCGAGTCAACCACATGACTCATTCAATAGGGACACTTATTATTTTCTTTCAATATTCAATATTATTTATTTATGTCAAATCTACATCAACTAAAGATTGACACTAATAAAGTTTAGCAAATAATATGACCCTCTATCAAGCAATTAATTTCGGTCACTAACACAGTAACAGAAATTATTTCATATCAATTATCTTTATTCTAAAAGAATTAGAATTAAAATTACTAGGGTCATTTTCAGTTTATCACATATAGTCAAACATAAAACAACAACTAGTCTCAAAGCAGATAAATAAATGCTAGTACAGGGTAAAAAAACATACCCGTAATGGCTTCATCCATTTCGACAACTTTATCAACTGTCGTCAGAAAATCTGCTAGCTGTTAATTGCGGATTCCTCCGCTTATGGCCAGAAAATAACGCACACCGACCAAACCCGATCCCCAACTTATCTCCTCTGGACACAACCCCACGATGATGACTTTCTCTTTGACATTTCCAATACACTTTCTCGGGATAATCACAAATTTTAACTTTATGCCCAATCATCCGCACTTAATGCATCGAGTAATTTGAGAAGTACACCTTCTCGTATGTCTAGTTTTACAATTATTACACCAAGGATATCGATCATTTATAACACTGCAACTCCTTGAATTTATGCTCTGTCTTTTATGTTTACCTTTATCAGGAGATTTACGTTCAACTCTATAACATCTTTTCTTTATCCAATCTCACTATAATACGATATTCTGGTGGTAAATCTTCAACAATTTGATCTATATTTATTCTATCCGTATGTACCCGTTGATATAAAAATCTCATTTTCTCAGTAAACAGCATAATTAACTCTTCAATTGTCATCCCATCCATTAATGTTTAGTCTCATGTATTCCTGTCTAACACGTGACACCTCAAATTCAAAATAATATTGTCGACATACCTTATTATAGAAATCACTCCACTGAATAAATATTTTCTGTACTTGTCCTTTCAAAAAACTGAACTGCAAAAAGGAACTTTAAATTCTTCTATACACTGACACACTGCCAACTTTCTCTCAGTATTCCGCAACCAGTCAAGGGTAACAGCTGGATCAAAGCTTCCATGATATTTTAAAAGCTTATAGCATATAAAGGTTTCAAAAGAATAACCCTTTTTCTGTTAATGCTGCGACAAAAACATCAGTACTTGTCGATCCTGTGAAGATTGTCTGATCAAGTTTCCCTGTATCAATTTCTACATGAATGGCATCCAATCTAGGGGAATTGTCGAGGGTACTGGTCAGGTGCTCGTATTCTGCCATATCTGTTCTCAAACAACAACAACTCACAAACTGTTAACAGTTAGTATTTAATAAACTAACTACTTCTCAACTTAGCTAAATCCCCAAACAATAGAATGTTTGATCAACATGACTCTAGATTTGGGATTGAACACTTACCACTGTTCAATTCACCCAAACCTATGCTCTGATACCAACTTATAACACCCCTCATTTTGAAACCATTATAATAATGATTTTACTCGGAAGCACAAGTCCCAAATGACATTCAATCATATAAGATATAAAAATATGCCTAAACTTTTTCCATTTCAAAACCTGGTATTCAACAGTTCAAAACTATTATAGTAACTTACTAACAAAACGAGGTGTTATTTAAAACTAAAACAACACTGATTAGTTAAATCAGAACACTGATTAGTTAAATCAGATATCAGAGTAGTTGCCTGCGCTTCAAACATTCCATACCATGCTAATATCTTCTTGCTCAGTCCAATATTAAGTCATAATCTGCAAGGAAGGTAAATGTGGGGGATTAGCTCAATGCTAAGTGAGAAGATTAATAAACAACAGTTTAACTTAGCATAACAAACTTGTGTTCAACAAATAATCATATTCAATCCACAAGTCTGTTATCAACTTTTAATCACCCAAACAACTGGTGTCATAGAGGACCGGTGGTTCTTGAGGTATCACCTTCTCAAAGAACACTTTAAAACCAACTGCAGGCCCGTACAGAGGTTTAACCGACTACTTGGTGCTATTAACCCAAATAACACAGGCTACGACAAATAAACTTGTACTAAGACCATGTGTTATCCAAACAAATAGCAAACCCAAGCCCAGCCCCATGCTGGCCTCCGACTCAACGATGCCCAAAGGCAACACAACAAGTGATCACATATTCACATATTCCAATCAATATGTCAAACAATAATCTATTCACAGTATTATTACTAATAGCTCATAATCATGGCAACTAAATTAATAGTAATAATACGGTTACTCGTTGTAACCCAAACCTGTTACAACTAAATCAAACTGAGGGTTATCGATCCACTCACCGTTACCTCAGTCGCTCCACTCAGTAGTCTAATGTCACTGAGTTCCTCTTGTTTATCTGAAAACATAACAGAGTAACACAAGTCAGTCACCTGTCTCAATATAATAGTACTTGCATAAATAGTAACATAATTCAAACCCTCGAGTCATTAATTAACTACAAGTACCGTCCATATTAATCACATGGGTGTTAACCATTCCAATCACTCCATCATAATTTATATGTTCACATAAGTCAAATAATCATAATCAATTACTAATGTGATTAATATGTTACAAGTACTTATCTTAGATAAGATCACTCATGTCATAAATGTAGTTACATCACTTTACTCATCATATCATATATACATATTGCACAAGTATTTTATTTAATATACTAATCATTAAAGCAATATGTGTTATAGTTATAATTATCAAGTTATAATTCCATTTATAACTTATATATTTAGTCCACAATTCACACCATGGTCTAATTCCATCAACACATAACTTATTATTAAAAAGCTATAGTCGTGAATACAACATTTAACGACATAATTACTTGAATCCCTATAAGTCATGTATCTTACCTAACGATTACATAACTTAATTCAATAAACTCAACATCATATATGCTATTTATATCACAAGTATCATATCATATTATACTATTCAATATAATGCTTGACAGCACATTTACAAGAATTAAATTAAGTTATGTACTTATAGTATTAAGTGCTCAACTTATATTGATACATAATATAAGAATATTAATCATTTGCACAACAATAATATGTTATCAACCTTGTTCTGTTATGCACCATTAGCGTTTATACATCATATAACAATATTAGGAAGGATTAAGGAATTAAAAATCGAGACATTTCAAAAAGGGAAAGGAAGCCGCCGGCTAGGCTTATCAAACCAACAGAAAGAAAATGAGTAAGAAAGTGTCATAGAGCAGCCATAACAGACCTACTAACCGCCGGATTGAAATGCAAACAGAACCCGCCGGCCTTGGTCCATAGACCGCCGACTTTCCAGGCCAAACAGAGGCCGCCGACTTGCTTCAAAAAGCAGCCGGCTTCTGCCTGCAGACCAACAGCAGCAGCGCAGCTCTACCAGCATACCCAAGTACGAACCAAACCCTTAAATCAACACAACTCTGGTTCTATTATCATGTATATCATCTTATCAATTCTATTCAAATCTTAATCTCACTTATATAAATCAAGAGTCCTAACCTTTTTAATCATTTATGAATAACTTAAAGAACATCAAGTCCTTAACTTATTACCATCATGTAGTTTAGCAATTATCATCAATAATCAACAAGTACTAATCGATAGCAACAATAACCCTTTTTCAAAGTTTAATTTTTTTACATACATGGTTTGCCCCAATTTCAATAAAAACCTAGTTCAAGAACAAGGAATAAAACACTTACAATTTGAAGAAGGAGAATACAAGATGACGATTCCAGCCTTTTAAATTTGTTTCTTGATTGATTATCGTTTTTGATTAAATTGCAAATCACAGGGGTAATATGTATGTGTGTAGTTCGTATAAATGAGGAACAAGAAAAAAAATTGGGAAAGTTAATACAAAAGAGGTCGGCACCTCCTCTCTTAACCGACCCATTTATTTTAATTATTATACCCGTCTTAACTTTATTGTCTGGAACCCGAAAATACCCGTGAAACAAACTATTTTTATTTTTCTTTCAACTTTATTGATTTAAATCAATTAATAATTTATCGTTCACAATTATTTATTTGACCAATCTATTTAACATCTTTCAAATAAATAATATAACTTTATCCCCAACACTTAAAAATTAATTTAAAATTGGGAAATACTATAATACTACTAGGCCAAATTCGAGGATGTTACACATGTGTTCATGTTCGTTCATATAAATAAACGAACGTAAAAATTTGTTCATGTTCGTTCATATAACGAAACGAACGAACATAAACGAACTTTCCGCCGAACTGTTCGCGAATAGTTCACCGAACGTTCAGTTCACTTACATGCCTACGCCCAGTTATTCACATATTGATTAAAAATTTAATAATAATATAATGTACTACCTCCGTCCCATTTAAAATGTCCATTTTGACTATGCACGTAGTTTTAAGATTCTTCACTAACATCACTTTTCACCAATCAGATATTAAATCTACCCACTAAAGTCTTTTTTTATTAGTTAAATATCAAAGTGGGCAATTATAATGACACATCTCAAAATAGTAATGTGTACCCTTTGATATTTACTTTTAACCCCTCTATTTTTTAACTCCCTATTCAAAGTTGAAAGTGTCACAGTCGGCAGCCTTTTATTTCCGTCGGTCTACGTACCGACTTCCGAGGGTTTGGTGTTTCTGCTAATCGAAATCATAATCCAACGTCACCGGTGGCCGGTGACATCTCTTCTTCTTCTTCTTCTTCTTTTTCATCACCGGGCTTCAACAATATCTCCGGACATCACAAGTTTTGTAGGTGAGAAAGAAGTGTTCTTTTGTTAAACTTATTACGAGTATTATTTCTTCTATACGCTGTCTTCAGGGTTGTCAGCTGGAAAAATTTGTTTCTAGAGTAGGGATTAATTTACTTAGATAAATAAAATTAGGGTTTTCAACTTTTATTAGGTTAAACTGAAGATATGCATATTAAGAATGTCTGTTATTTTTTGGATTTTTTTTTATTTTCTGCTCATTTTACTCTGTTATTTTTCTGCAGAATTCTGTGAAATTGAAGCCCTAAAAATGGCGCCAAAAGGCTTTATTAGCATTCCATCCGAGTTAATCACCGAGATCCTATATCATCTTCCGTCCAAATCAGTTGGTCGTTTCAGGTGTGTTTCAAAAGACTGGCTATCTCTACTTTCATCTCCACAATTCATCAAGATTCATCAACATAATCTCAACCGAAATCACCTTATCTTTAATTCGGACGATGACGATTGGAAGCCTTATTTGATCCCATTTCATTATCATGAAGAAGAAGTAGAAGTTGTACCAACAAAGTTTCGCTTAGAAATTCCTGATATGTACCTCATTTTTCATGGTTCTTGCAATGGCCTTGTTTTGTTATCTGCTTCAGACCGCTGTTCGGGTCTTGAGACGCTCGTGCTTTCAAACCCAACCACAAGAGAATTCTTCGAATTGCCAGATTGCGATTATGAAGTAGAAGGTGTTCACTATATGAAGTGCATCATGTATGTATTAGGTTATGATTATGTGACTGATGATTACAAGGTTCTTACCATCTATCGCTTTTTATGTCGCAATCTGAATGTTCCTGATATTATGCCAGTGCATGTTTATAGCCTTAGAACAAATACTTGGAAGCGGGTGATGGATTATCCTGATAAATATCGCCCAGGGCCGATTTGTTCGGATGCTTTTGTTAATGGTTTCTTTCATTGGGTAGGTACCGAGGGTTCTGATGAAGTAAGAGTAATCGTTGCATTTAGTTTAGCAGATGTGAATTTCAGTGAAGTGCCATCACCTAAGTTGGTTAATGATGTTGATATCTTAAATTACGTTGACCAACTTAATGTTCTTGGTGGAAAGCTTGCGATATTCTTAAAGTATGTAGGTGAAGTATGGTTGATGAATGAGTATGGGGTACAAGAATCTTGGACGAAAATCATACTCAATGAAATTCCTATGTCATTACAACCAAGGATTTTCTATGACAATGGGAAAATTCTGATCGTAAGCGACAATGAAATGCTAACATATGACATTGACGATGGAAGAGTATGTAAGCGTATTAGTACTCCTCGGAATATGAGGGATTTGATTGTTACGGGCATGTGTATCGAAAGCCTTGTCTCGCCAAAATTCAACTGAAACAGTTAGAAATCTACAGGTTCAACTGAAGGTACATCCGTGCAGGTATAGAAGTAAGTCTTAGTTTGCATTATTTCACTTCAATTCATCTGGAGATGATATATCTTATATTCTTGATGAGACGTAGAATTCGAATATGTTTTTTGTGGTTAATTGTAGACAATCTTCGTGAGTTCGTGTATGACATATGTGTTTGTGATATGCGTAATTGGACAAGAGATATAAACTTTCACCCCCAAAAAACTTGTTTATGTGCATTATTAATGTTATCTATGTTAGTGTTTAATGCTATATGCTATATAGATGTATTTATGCTACTTTTAGCCTCTTGTCTTGCAGCAAATGATGCGTTGGTAAGCAATTTAACTACAACAAATTCTGATGAACATAGCTTTGTTATCGATTCTAGATTTTGTTGACAATTTGAATTGTAGCACCCGGTCATTGCCACAAACTACAATGTACAAGTGGAATCTCACGAGTCGAGTCAGGTTACTCTAAAAATGAGGTGACTCGGACCCTGAGTCTTAAAACAACTTTGACAAATGCAATTATGACATTGAATATGGGAGATTATGTAAACGTATATATGCTTATTGGGATATAAAGGATTTTATTGTTAGGGGATTCTGTGTTGAAAGCCTTGTCTCGCCAAGTTCAAGTGAAGGTACATCTGTGCATGTGTAGAAGTAAGGCTTAGTTTGCATTCTACAAATTGCTTTCTCTGTTCAATTCATCGGGAGATAGTATATCTTTTATTAATTCTTGATGAAATGTAAAGAATTTATATTTGTTTTAGTGGTTAATTAGAGACGATCTTCATGAGTGCATGTATGACATCTGTGGTGTTTGTGAGATGCATAAATGGACCAGAGAAAATTTCACCCAAAAACTGTTTTGTATGCATTTTTAATAATATCTATGTTGGTGTTTGATGCTATATGATGTATATATGCTACTTTTATCCTCTTGTCTTGCAGCAAGTCTGCAAGTGTTGCATTGGTAAGCAATTGAAGCATTGAACTGCAACAAATTCTTGATGAACATAGGTTGTTATCAACTCTAGATTTTGCTGACAACTTGAATTGTAGCACCCATAATTGTCTCAAACTCTTAAGATTCACGGGTTGAATCTTACGTGCCGAGTTAGATTATCATAATGGGTCCTGATTTTTTCACAGGGAATCGTACTTTCTGCACATGCTATGAATTTTAATTGAAAAATATGCCCTTCTGTTATTTTACCCATTTTAAGTAACCTTTCTTCTTCACAGAACCACCAGGTCATTAAAACCATTCCCTCAAGTAAAAAATATTGTTTCCATTTGCTAAAACCTTGTTGGAAATGCTTGTTTAATAAACCGGCCATCCGGTAAACAAAAAATTGAACAACTGGACCACAATATTACAAGGCTGCAATTTTTGTTATGACATGGATTATAATTGTATGGGTACAATAGCATGGATTATAATTGTTTATTACATGGACCACAATAATTGTTATGTCATGAATACCTTGTCTGTTCGTATATCAATAGCATGAACAGTTGGTGTACTGCGTAGTGTGTTCGATTTAACTAGTTGTAAGCCTAATCTTTAACTGTGACTCATGTTTTGATATTCATGTCGTATGTGTCGTAGATGAATTGAGGGGAAATAGAAGGCCTAATTAATTCATAGGTTTTCTTCCCTAATATGATCCTTGTTTATTAAGTGCCGATAGTAGAGGTTAGGCATGTAAATGTTAGGAAACGACTCAGGCGATGTGAGGCAGCCGGAAACAGAAGAAGGTGAAGGAGGGAACAATTTTGATATGTCAGGATGTTTGTGAAAGAAGAAAAAGTACAAAAAATGGGTAAAATAATAAAGGGTATAATTGTCAAGTGATATTTGTAGCGTGTGGAAGTAGTAAAACTCCTTGTGGAAAAATCATTCCCATCATAAAAATTAGGAGATAAATCATAAAGGGAGGTGATAAATACACCAAATAATTTTGATTCCAACACCAAAATTATGTTATAACGAGTTGTACTGCGAGCTGTGACTGTTGTACAGTGTGTTGTACTAAATATTTTTTGTGTTGTACTCCGTATGTATCAACTCCCAATCATAAATGACCTTCACAATTCACATTAACAGATGTTATTAAAAGAAATGGTTAAGAGTTAATGGGCGATAAGTCACATGTTTACAATAGTGTGATCAACTTGCTTACCAAGCCTAATCTTTCCAACTTTTTAATTGTATATAATGAAAACAATATATTCTTGTTAATTTAATATATATTATTTACTTTAACTTTTGAATTTAATCCATTTACTTATGATTTGTAAATACTACTCCGTATATACTTTGTACCATTAAATCTGAAGAATTAACAAATTTAAGATATTATTGTTAGTTACTTGGTTACTGTTGTCTACTTTCATATGTGTGTATATGTCATGACTCTTATAATTTGAGTTACGAGACGATTTACGAGTTAGAATTTGTGATTCTGCTTCGACAATTATGGTAGAGCCCTTCCCTTTTAAATTATAACCAATGAGAAATCAATCATAAGAAGTGATGGAAATTCCCATTCCCTTTCCTACTCAAATTCAAAGTTGTAAATGGTGCTATAATTTGCAATGTTCAGATGAGTCGTATAAATGAAAAGTAGTAAAGTCCATCAGCGTCCAATATGGTTAGTCAAATGTCCATGTTCGTTCATGAACAAGAGAGAACTTATACATAACTACATAAGTATGAATTGTTTAGTGAAATGAGGTTTCCCCAAACGGTCCATCTTTCGCATAGGGCGTCTTAAACTTGACACTAATGAAACTAAACTCAAGTTAACTAGCACAATTAAGGTAGATGAATTAAAAAATATATAGGGTTCAATTGGTAGGACGATGACAAGTCCAGTGTTGTACGTGCAAAATGTAAAACACACACGTTAGTTTTGAGGATCTTTTTGGGCTCAGCTCAACTAACAGACTAAACCTTACTATTGTGTTTTGGCCCAACTGAATTTGTAAGCCCAATTAACCACCGCCTTAACCTAGTCATTGCAAAAAGGGTGATGATATTTTCACCATTGAATTTGATAAATCCACCACAACTGTGCATTACTTATGTGTACAGTACGAGTGATTGATGCACAGTTGTGGTGAATTTATCAAATTCAATGGTGGAAATATCACTACCCTTGCAAAAAACCCATGTTTGAAAACTGATATTTGGATGGTAAACGAAAAAGAATCTTGAGAAGTTCTATACAATGCATCAATCCTACCCAAGAATGGCGTCTGAGGTCCCATCGGAAATCGTCACCGAGATCCTATATCGTCTTCCGTCAGGTGCGTTTCAAAAGATTGGCTATCTCGACTCTCATCACCGCAATTCATCAAAACCCATCAAAATACACTCAACCAAAACCACCTCATCTTCATGTGTAACGATCGTTTACTCAACTCATGGAGTCCCACTTGATCACTATGAAAAAACAGTTTTAAGTCCAACAAAGCTTCACTTCAATCGTGACTTCTACACTCTCTATGGTTCTTGTAATGGCCTGGTTTTGGTGTCATGTCCTGACCCTCATTGTACGTTAAAGCTCCTTGTTTTAAACCCAACGACTAGGGAATTCACGGAAATACCTGAAACAGGCGGTGATGGGTTGATAACACTATAAGTAACCATCCAACCACCAGTTGTTGGGCATTGATAACAGGCATTAAATATGCTCTGATACTGAAAGAGACCATTGACTCTCGTGGCGTATAATTCGTGTCTACCTCAACGGTAATCAGGGTTACCGGTAGGGAATCGCCAACCGAAAGGGATATCTCCCCTTTCGGTTCAAAGTCTCATCACCAAAACACGAAGTAATCCTTCGTCATCGCCCTCCGAAATACACTGTAATCCTCACTAGACGTGTTACTTCATCCTTGGAGCAACAGTGACTTATTATTCTTATAACCATTCTTACACAATGTGTGCGCCATTTGTTTTAGACTTTTAGTTAACGGGTGTCTGCATTGGGTTGCTAGGCAGCATGTTAGTGGTTTACCGGCAATTGTTGCTTTTAGTTTAGCAGATGAGAAAATCAGTGAAGTGCCATCACCCAATTTGGGAAATGATCATGTTATGTTTAGCAATGATTCACAACATGTTGATCTTGGTGGAAAGCTTGGTATATTCTTGAAAGTGGGAGGTAAGATTTGGTTGATGAAGGAGTATGGGGTAAAAGAATCTTGGACTAAGATTTTAGTACATGGACTCGATGAAATTTCAATAGATAAACCAGTTTTTTTTATGTCGGTGGCAAAATTATGCTGGTTAGCAATGATAAAATATTAATATACGACACTGAGAAAAGAATTTTCTCAGAAAATGTTGATATTTCTTCGAATATGGAGAACTTGAAGGATGGAGATACTTATGTGGAAAGTCTCGTCTCAGTAAAATTCGGCTTAACAAATTAGAAATTAATCTGCAAATTCAAAGCAAGGTACGTGTTCTCCAATCATGTTTATCGCATTAGCTTGAATTGTATAACTAGTTTAGAAGAGTAATTCATCTGATTAATTAATATACCAAGCCTAAGCTGTCCCCTGTTTATATGCATCAAAGATTTATATGCAAAATAATGGCAAATTGGCAATCCTGAAAAATGTTGTACAAAATAATGACTTCTGGTTTCAGTGTTTTTGCAGGGCGACGGCGACTTGCTCTTGAGAGGGCCTCCATGGAATCAAGAGAGAATCGCTTTTAAGATTGTCCTACAAATGGCCTGGATACAATAGTTTTAACTCTTTTTTGCTACCATGTCATTGTGCTTTATTTTTACTACTTTATGCATATGCATATTTCTCCCAATATAACGGCTCCCTTTAATTTGATATCGTTTCTATTTATTATGAGTTTCTGCAAATGCAATGCAATTAAAAAGAATAGTCATGAGCAGTCGAGCATAGCGGTTGTAGAAGCAATGAAACCACATGTTTTACCCATTATTGGTTTCATTGTCTTGTCTCCAAACAAATCTAAATAGCATATCAAAATTCAGAGAAAACGTTAGTATTCATTCATAAAGATTTTCTTGTTTATAAAACCTTTGAATCCGAAAGTAGACGGAACCCTTAAAAAGAAGTTGTGATGGCGGTAGCGCCTGAATGATAGTGGTAGCATAAGAGTGGCAGCGGTGGTGACAGCGACATAGTGATTGTGTTGGCGATGTCATATTGATGATGTGCCGAAACAGTGGCGGATCCAGAAAATCTTGTCACGGGGGCAAAAATAGTACTTTAAAGTTTAAACATGGATGATCACAAAAGTCATTTAAAAGGCATCAAAACAACCCAAAACCGTTCAAATGAAATAAAAACAGCATAAAACTACATCTAAAGAGTGCTCCCCTCAAACAATTATAAACATTAGGTATTGCAATACATAATGCCTTGAATAAGTTTACCAACAACAATAACGTGGATTTAGCTAGTCAATATCACAAATATAGATATCATCGTATATAAATAAAAATAATATAATAGATATTAGCAAACTATAATATAATAATATTTTGAGAAAACTCCATAAACCATGTTTACACATATTTTCACAAATCATACCCGAACTCTTTTTTTTTCCATATTTTCGATACAATAAGTTTCAAATTTGCTCGTAAATAGTATCTCCGTCCAACTCCGTCTATTTTATATCGTTAAGTTTTACCACGTGATTTGCACGGAGGTATCATTTATGAGTAATTTTGAAACTTTTGGGTATCATTTACGAGCAATTTTGAAACTTATTGTATTGAAAATAGACGGAATTGGTAAAACTTAACGACAAAAATAGACGGAGTTAGACGGAGGTACCATTTACGAGCAAATTTGAAACTTATTGTATCGAAAACATGAAAAAAAAGTCCGGGTATGATCTGTGAAAATGTGTGTAAACCACAAGTATTGTTTATGAAATTTTTTCTAATATTTAATACACCTATAATTTTCAAATTAATACATGTTGAAAGTATTGGAAAATTATCGAAACTAATTGTCACTTAAATATATTTAATATAAATGTATAAAATCAATTGTGATGCTATAAATCTAATAAATATATTTTGAGTAACATATTTTGACAAGTTGGTTGCTGGATTGCTTGGTTAAGATGCTGCATGCATAAACGTTGTCGCGAGTTCGATTTTTGTAGGCAGCCTTTTACTTTTCTTCTGTTAGTTAACTAGTTTAGGACCCGCAAAATTTGCGGAATCGTCCATGAAAAATATTTAAGTACCCGTATCCATAGTTGTATAATTGTTATTATTATTTCGAGTTTTATATACTATATATACAACTTTTTTTATATATAATAAGATAGTGTACATATCAACTGGTGAACCTTATACAATACGCTATTATATTTGGATTTTCATGATTATTACATTTTAATTTTATATGATATTAAAACGTGAAATTGTTCGTTATCTTGAACGTACCGAAACTTTGAATTAGTCAATTAAAAAGTTAAATTGTTAGCTAAGATTTCAAATCTTGTAATTTGGTATCGTTTTTTCCGTGCTTCAAATTTGCGTCGTATTTTCAATAACTAATTTTTTTTTTGTTTCGCCAAATTTACATACATGAGAATAACCGAAACCCACGAATAAATATGATAAATCGATGGGTAATACTAATTGGGTACCCAACGAGTATTGGGTCGGGTATCAATACGAATATTCTAAACCAGTATGTGTACAGATACACTAAAACTCGTCGGAAACCGACCCGTTGGCATTTATAATCCAAATATTGTAAATTATAAATTGATAAAAGAATTCAAAAAATGATGTAGTATGGGTACAAAAATACTAAAATCCGCCGGAGACTGACCCGTTGGCATCAATGATCCAAAAATTGTAAATTAGATATTGATAAAAGGATTCAAAATAGTAGGTCGTATAAGAATTTAAATCATTGGGCGATCGGATGAAGTTTTTAATTTTTTGGAATCGAAAATAACTTAGTGGGGTGTTTTTCAGAAAAAATAAAATAAATAAGATTGTAGGAAAAATTTGAATTATAGAATAAATAATAAATTATAAAATATTTGGAGGATTATTTACAATTAACGAAAAAATAGAGGATTTATATTGTAAATATTGGAGGGTGTATACTGTAAATATAAAAGGGTAAATTAGTCCTTTAGTTACATAATAATGGATTAATGATGTCATGAAATAAATTAAGGGTTGGATCTTAATTGTTGATCTCCATCTTATAGTCCTTATTCTCTCAAGATTTTTCTTTTAATATATAAAATAGATCGTTTGAAAGGCCAAATCCAACTATCAAACAAACTTTGAGGGCCCAAAAGCTACTTTACCACGTTTTCTTCGGTTAGTTAATTGTTTGAAATGCCAAATCCAACTATCAAACAAACTTTGACAGCCCAAAAGCTTTACTTTACCACGTTCAAACAACTTTAAGGGGGTCCAAAAGGTTTTGTCTTGGGGGCCATATAAGAAACAGGGCTATATTTACCTTTGTGGGCTAAGTAACATGGGGGGCCTGGGGACCCCAAGCTAAAGGCCCAAATCCGCCCCTGTGCCGAAACCATGGTTTCGTAATGATGGTGATTTTGGTGTCGATATGAAAGGAAAGAGATATAAATAATGTATATCAAATCATCCTCCTATGTAAGAGGTGAAAAGGAAACATGTGTTGTTCTGAATTTATGTAGATTCGTAATTTTAAAGATCTAATGTAAATAAATAAATTAAAGAAAAAAATCTAAGATATAGATTTCAATTTAATTATTATTATAAGAGATAATTACACTATTTTAGTGAATTGTCAAATCTGCTTCATGATGTCGTCTTTTCATAATTTTAGCAAATTTGAAAAAAATGATGTCGTCTTTTCATAATTTTAGCCAATTTGAAAAAACCAAAAGATAACTATTGTTCAATTCATCACTCGCTTTTTATATTATATTTTAGATTAGATTTTTAATTTTAGTTGTTCGCACACTAAAAAGGAAAAATAGCGGTGGTTTAAAAGTGGCCGGAATGAATCATGAGTAACCCAATAGAAGTGATGTTTTATATGCATATATATTTCATTATATTTTACTAGAGTAAGGTTCAAATGAGTACACTCATTTAGTGTGAGAATGAGGGAATGAGTGTGAGCCATTGGATCTAGTAAATCAAGGGCCCAAATTAATACCTCATTTTTTAATTAAAATAATAAATTTAAATCAGATTTTGGGCGGAGGGGTAGGATGGTAATTTTACCATCTAATTAATTAATTTCTTTTTTCACTTTATTTCAAAAAAAAAAGGATACAGAACCTGAAATGTTGTTCTCTCTCACAATCGATCTCTCATATGAGATTGAACTTCCCAAACCCTAAACATCAAAATTCGTTCAATTAATCATCAGATCGTGTTGTTTTGTTACTAAAATCATCTTTTCCTTCTTCTACACTATTCGATTAATCTTTCTACCTGTCTAGTTTTCACCGAAATTCATATTCGTGAAACCCTAATTCTCGAACAGCGGTTAAAATTCATCATTAACGTTTACTAATTTGAAATAATGGATGTTCGTAACGAGATTGTTCCAAGAACAACATTATCAGGGGCGGTTGTTGCTAGTCCTCTTCGTTCCGTTCCATTACGTAAGTTATTTCGAAGTTTTATGTTTTAGCTTTTAGTGTTAAATATGGTATATTTCATTTTTATTTGGTTTTGATCTTGTATGATAGCCGGTTATATGTGTTTTTGTGTTTTTGTTGAATTTAGGGTTTAGTAACACATGTGTTAGCTACGTTTGGTTTTTATTTTACTGTCTGGTGATACAAGTACAGCGAGACTGTTTTGTTTGAAGTTAGACAAGTGTTACTACTGTATGTTGATGTAGATATTGGTAGTTTAGTTTTGGTATGTTTGATGTGGAGGTGAATAGTATTAGTTACACAAGTGTTATACCATCGTTTATATTTGTTGATGTTTTATAGAGTTTACTTTCTGTATTTTTTGGTAGTATGATGTTAACATTGTTATTTATATGGAATAAGTATATGTGATATTAGGTGATATATACTTACGTACATTGATATTATGTCATTGATTTTTCTTTATGAGTTTGATGTCTGTGGCTCTTACTTGACTGGTGTTGGCTTCTTAGCAAATAAATGTAAGTTTGTAGTTTGGTCTTTCTGTCTAAATTGTTTTTTTTAATAAAAAGGGCATTTGTGTAACTTAGGTTAGCTTCCCCATGCTAGCTCATCTTATTTATTTTGAACGTGAAATGAAGTTATTGATCGTGGATGCGTTATTCAAAGTTTTATTTATGTCGTTTATGCTAAAAGTTGATTAATAGTCTGACATGAGTTTAGGATGTATTAGCTTGGATTCTGACCATCATATCTTCTTTGTATCAGCATGCTTAAGTGAGGAATTATATCATGTCCAAAGAATCCCTGCCCCATCAATGAAGAGTCAAAAACCTTCTTTAAAGGTTCAACGCAACTTGGACAACGTTACTAGAAACTCACAAGTTGCTTCAATTTCTATGAACCATCAAGAAATTTCATGTGATGGATTTTCAGATGCAGACCAGGAAGCAACTCTGTTGCAGAATATGGTTTTCTCCCTCAGATATTCCTGGCCTTGTTAATGCGGATACTACAGCCCCAAGCAGACAACCTACTAGCTCTATGAACTTGGATGGTTTTGTTGCTGAAGACTCTCAATCTGAAGACAAGGATTTGTACTTGTTAAACTGTAAAATATTCTAAAGTGATTATCATATGCTGTAAATATCATTCACTATTGATCGCTTAGTACAGGGGACCATATTGTGACATTTATGGTTTTATCATTTTGAACACTTCGAATAGAACTGAAGTTGTATATTACGTAATTGCTCTTTACTCTAGTTAATAACTCAAAGAATGATTTCTTCTAATATTTGTAAAGATTCCTTAGCTATAATTTTACCCGGTTTAGGATAATAGGATGGAGTTACTAAGTAATCAATCAATTTCATATCTATATATAATCCACGCCTCTCACTAGCCAGCGTTTGAAACTGAGTAAATATATTTTGGTATCAATTACTTTCATCTTTACAATACACACTAGATTCGTAAAGTATCACATGCCACACATTAATGGTAACACATGTGTTATCAACCAGTAACACATGTGGTACTAACCAGTAACACATGTGTACTAATCAGTAACACGTTGTACTAACTGAATGATATGAATTCACTGAGTACTGATCTTCATGTAATACTATTATCAGATATGATCCCGCACGAGTTTTATTGCAATTCAATTTCACAAAGTTTATCGCCGTCATAATCTTTTTTTTTTTTGTTTCAAATCGAATGAAATTGATTGATAAGTAGAAATCAGTAGAATCAAATTAGCATAAGCCTACAACTGTAACATAAAAAATATACAAGCATAAAACAATTCTAATCAACAGCTGTTGTAAATCCCATATGATACAATAACATAACACATGTGTTAGCAATCGGTAACACATGTGTTAGCAATCGGTAACACGTGTGTTAGAAAACGGTAACACATGTGTTATCAACCAGTAACACAAATGTTACCAAGAAGTAACACATGTGTTAATAGTCACTAACACATGTGTTACCAAGCAGTAACACATGTGTTACCAGTCACTAAACATGTATTACCAGTCACTAACACATGTGTTACCAGTCATTAACACATGTGTTACCAAGCAGTAACACATGTTTTATCAGTCACTAAGACATGTGATACCAATTACTAACACATATGTTACCAAGCAGTAACACATGTGTTACCACTCACTAACACATGAGTTACCAGCCACTAACACATGTGTTACCAGTCACTAACACGTGTTACCAAACAGTAACACATGTGTTATAAGTCACTAAGACATGTGTTACCAATCATTAACACATGTGTTACCAAGCAGGTAAGTCAGTAACACATGTGTTACCAGTCACTAACACATGTGTTACCAATCATACACAATACAATTTTCGCAATACATAGCAAAAACAAGTACTACTTCTCGTATATGAATACTAATAAAATTGTCTCAATGATACTAAAAATAATAAAAAGATAGTTTATACGGCTTTCATGTTAAGTTTAATTGGACATTAAACAACTGGTTAAAAGATTCAAGTTATATAATCTAAAATCACTTTCCACTTTGCATATGTTCTTCTGCTATCTTCCTAGCCCCTGCTTCTGCTTTTTCCTCTCTTTTGCTTTTGTTTTTGCCTTAGCTTCTGCCTTCTTTCTGTCACACGACCGACTGTAGCTAATGGTCCTGTAAAAGTGTTTTGCATATATATTAGATTTTGTAACCATTAACACATGTAGTAGTCAACTACTAACACATGTGTTAACTAACTACTAACACATGTGGTATTCAAATTACCTGCAACCTCTCTATTTTCTGAAGATCCTGATCATTAGACTTAAATTCTTGTATTACAGCCATCTCGTTCGTACTGTACTATGATAAGTTTCGATTTTATCAGGCACCACGTTTGTTACTTAATATAAAAAATCAACAACTAACACTTGCGTTACAACCATCTCATTCGTACCGCACTATGATAAGTTTCGATTTTACTGATCGATTCTACTGCACAATTCGCCATTTCGATGCTACATTCATAGTTTATCGGTCTGTAATCCAACATTATGATTTATGATTACAATAAGCTCCCCTAACTATATATATATATATATATATATATATATAACACCTTTGAATCATCACTAAAACCTAATACGTAGCATTAAGTCCACATTTCAGAGCAAATATTTACTAAAGATGTTTTTGGACACCATTCCATTCCATTCTTTTATAATTCTCATAAACAATGACTTTAAAAGAAATGAACAAACAATGTAAATAAAACAAACTATTACCACGATAAGAAGGTCTGTACGGATTCGAAAACTGATTTCTAGGGCACGGAACTAACGAACACGCATCAATTGAATTACGATCACGTAAGGAGTTATCAGATGATAGTGCAGACTGTTGATTGAAATTGAACAGCGAATCCGGCAATCTCAGGCGAATTTTTCGACGATCGCCGTCGTCGGAATCGGTAACTGGTTTCCGAGACGACAATGATGAAGAAGAAGCGGCGGATTCGAATATAGAGTCAATTGATTGTAACTCTTCTTCATTGAATTCAATGTCCCAATCTAAGCAAACATGAATTGTATCAGTTTTTTTTAGTCGAATTAAAGTAATGCCTCGATCGATTGGAGAGAAAACCCTGATTGGGGTTTGTTACGTACGTAGTTTTATGTATGTATATAATCTGTATGTATATGTATATATCTGTATTTTATATTTTTGTATTTATTTAATAAGAATTAAATATGATGTAGGATGACCAAAATACCCTTCCACCCCTAATACAAATGGAGCATTCTGATTGGTCCCCCTATTCTCACTTAAAATGCCATTCTCATTTGAACCCCACCCTATTTTACTATTACCTTTTAATTATAAAGAAATAAATAAAGGTTATGATGAAAAAGGGTATCATAGTCATTTCATGTTGACAAGGGTATGATAATATAACAATAACAATATAAATAATTTTTAAGTAGTAAATGTACGAAAAATTTTACTAAAGAATTGAAATTGTTAAAAACATTACTCTCTTCCATAAATTAAGTGTTCACTATCTGTTTCACTTGAAATTTCATGTTGACCTTTAAAAGTATTTTGATTGATTAAAATTTTAAATTAGACACTTGTTTTAGTATAAACTAAAATAAATAGGCGGACAATGATTTTGATACATAGCTAACCTAACACATGGACCATTATATCGTACGCCATTGTAAAGAGTCCAACAAAATTGAGTTTTGCGACAGATTTAAGTGTTTAGGATTTTGCTGTTAAAGTATTTAATCTAAACTTGTTTATTTTTTTTTATTTTAGGAGCTGATATTTTCAAGGACCCTCTCGATTCACACACAAAAAGTTTATATGTTAGAACATTTATTTTCATATCAAATTACCCCCTTCTCCTTTACTTTTAAGAGCAAAGACCCCAAACCCTTCAAGTGCCGTGGTCTTTTAGAGGCTTGGTTCATCGCCTTCTGGCAGTCACGGTTCCACAGGCGACTCCCTAATCGCAGTGGATTTCCCACTCTTACACGTACCTTCACCACCATCTAGGAATACGTATTGAGCGTTGATTGGATAATCCATAAATATCATTTGTTATTTATAAATCAATGGTGATGATTATCGTGAACTGCCGGAAGTGAAAATGAAGCAGGGGAATATGAAAGGTGTAAATTAGAGGTGGCAAAATGAATGGGTCGGGTCGGGTCGGGTCATGGGTTTAGATGGGTTTGGGTCTAAATGGGTCCGGGTTTAGATGGGTCATTTAGAAGGATGGGTCTAAATGGGTCCGGGTCAAATGGGTCTCGGGTCGGGTCGGGTCATCGGGTTCACCAAAATTTTTTTTTTTTATTTGAGTGAAAAATGAAAAAAATGAAATGAGGTGAAAAAAAAAAATTACCCGTTAGACCCGTCTAAACCCGTTGGTTAATTGTTACATAATTAGAGGTTATATTGAAAAACCCATTTAGACCCATCCAAAAAATGGGGAGGAGACCCAACAAACCCACCCCCTCCTAAAAATTAACCAAATTGACCCAAAATTAACCAATGAGTTTAAAATTGCCAAATGATGTTGGAATCGTGGGCAGTCAAAGGTTTTTTGGGATTTGATGATAAAAGACGGCAAGAAAAAAAATAGATAATTTAATTTAGGGGTATAATTGTCCTTACATATATAATTTATGTGTGTTAACAAGATGCGTAGTGATGGTAGTAAGTACTCCGACAATTACACTTTTGAGATGATATGATTCGGTTACGTCATGTTATCCGTCAATCAATTATATTCATCTTCATATCTTAACAATGAAAAAACTAAAAAATTTTCAATGATATGATAAATGTAAATTTCCCTTAGTGATGAATTTTATAATCATATTGTTGAGATCGGTGTTATACTTTGAGATTATATAATGTTGGAGTCTCACGCTAGTAATTGAAGATTTGTAGAACAATAGAATTAATTAATTTCAATAAGAATGCCTTGAAGTCTTGAACTAACTTACAGAGAAAGAGAAAGTCACGTGAATGTCACATGACTGAGTCACTGAGTCAAGGGTAAATAATGATCACTTTTACAAGTTCAGGGTACTATGCTATACCCTTACAAGTTCAGAATACTAAAAAACCTGGTCAATCAAGTTCAGGGTAGTAATCTAATTTTTGGGATTTGATGATAAAAGACGGCAAGAAAAAAAAAATAGATAATTTAATTTAGGGGTATAATTGTCCTTACATATATAATTTGCCTGTGTTTATAAAATGTCTCCGCAAAAATAATAGCCCCATAAATATACAAACACGTTAAAAAAGTTGTTTATACTTTCTATTTAGACATGCATAAAACAGTTGTACTTAATCTAAAATTCAGGGAGACAGAGATTTTTTTTTTCAAAGTACAAATTTTTATGTTTATCCTGACATCTTAAACAAAAACACCCAGGCTCTCGTTATCAATTTCCTAATCGTTTATTTATTTATTACAAAGCCAAGCCTAAATAGTGAGGGCTTTTTAATAAGATGTTATGGTAAACTAATACTCCATCCGTTCCGGTTTAATAGTCCATTATTTCCATTTTGGGATGTTCTAAATTAATTGTACATTACCAAATATAGAAAGGTAACATGATTCTTTTTACTATATTGTCCCTACTTTGAAAATTAAATTACAAAAGTGAAAGGAAGTTCAAATTAATTGGTTAGGGGTAAGAATGTCATTGTGCAAAAAGTAAGTAATAATTATTGTGTTTATCTTAAACTACGTGCAAGTTCTCACAATTAAATTGGGACGGAGGGAGTACAAAACCCCTGATTTGGATTTGGATTTGGATTTTGGACTGTCAACTACCTAGGGTTTGGTGTATGTGCTGATCGGAAATACACCTGGTGCCGGACATCACAAGTTTCGGAGGTTAGAACGTCATTTTATTGTTATTAATTCTTGTAAAAACCTAAAATGAGACCTAATTATAAGTACAAGTTTGTCTTATCCTCGGAACTCTATCTTCTGCTTATTAAGGCTACGAAATTAGGGTTTTCAGCTTTTATTAGGTTAATATTAAGATGCATACTAAGATTGTTTGTTAGTTTTTGGATTTGATGTTGATAGTAATTATGATTTTAATGTAAATAATTTATTTGTGCTCATTTTACTCTGTTATTTTCTGCAGTCAAATAGAAGCCCTAAAAATGGCACCTAAAGGCTTTATTAGTATTCCATCAGAGATAATCACGGAGATCCTATATCGTCTTCCGTCAAAATCTGTTGGTCGATTCAGGTGCGTTTCAAAAGAGTGGCAATCTCTACTTTCATCTCCACAGTTCATCAAAATCCATCAACGTAATCTCAACCGAACTCACCTCATCTTTGAGTCGTTTAGGGACGATAATGATTGGGAGCCTTATTTAATCCCATTTCATCATTACAAAGAAGCAGTTCCAACTGAGATTCTCTTAGAATTGCCTTATGAAGAACTCAGTTTACACGGTTCTTGCAATGGTCTTGTTTTGGTGTCTGCTCTTAAGTTTCGTTATGGGCCTGATACGCTCCTGTTTTTAAACCTTACAACTAGAGAATTCATGGAATTGCCAGATTGCGAATATGAGGTAGAAGATGACTTTGAAGATTGCTTCTTTTATGGATTAGGTTATGATTCGTTAACGGATGATTACAAGGTTGTTACTATTTTTTATGCTCCTGCTAGTATACATGTGCATGTTTATAGCCGTAGAAAAAATACTTGGACGCGGTTGAGTGATTATCCTTATGGTTATTACATGCATGTGAAGTTGTCAGGTGCTTTTGTTAACGGGTTTCTACATTGGGTAGCTAGGAAAGGTTCTAATAAGTTACTTGTAATTGTCGCTTTTAGTATAGCAGACGAGACTTTCACTGAAATGCCATCACCGAATGATATCGCTATCATGTCTGATAATATTTGTGAACTTGCTGTTCTTGGTGGAAAGCTTAGTATATTCATGAAATCAAAAGGTGAAGTTTGGTTGATGAATGAGTATGGGGTTAAAAAATCTTGGACTAAAATTTTACTCCATGGGCTCAATGAAATTCCTTTGTTATATCGATCTATGATTTTTTATGACAAAGGGAAAATTCTGGTGGTATGTCTCAATCAAATGTTGATATATGACATCGAAGATGGAAGATTATGTGAACATATAGATACTTCTCAGAATTTGGAAAATCTGGACGTTAGGGGTGTGTGTGTCGAAAGCCTTGTGTCGCCAAGATTCAACAGAACCGATTAGAACTTAGAAGTCTACAAATTCAATTAAAGGTAGTACATTGTGTAGAACTGAATATTAATCAAATGTAGAACTGAATATGTTTTCGTAGATGTAGATGATTTTTCATGAGTGCATGTATGACTTCTGTGTTTGTGAGATGCATATATGAACAAAAGATGAAAATATCACTGCAAAAACTTGTTTGTATGGATCATCAATACTATCTATATGCTATTTTCAGCCTTTTGTCATGCAGCAAATATTGGATCGGTAAGCAGTTGAACAATATAATACTGTAAATCCCTTTTTTTCTTTCTAAATTTGTAAAATTTGTAAATGGGCTGGTCATAGTGGAATATAGGGCTGATGAGAGACTACACTAACTTAACAAACTCGATAGGGTGGAGCCGTGGAGGTATTAGAAATCATGTATTGTACTAGTATTTATTTTTATTATAACTTGTAAAACACAAATGTTAAGCATAAACTATTAGAAAGTTTGAGGACTTTTCTGCTTTACTAGTAAAAAAGCCAATAAGAACGAATAGAAACTTCGACCTCCACAAAAGGTCATCTTATCTCAGATGAAGAGCAAATAATCTCTTAAGGCCTCTATCATAATTGCAAAGTCGGGCATTACAAATAGGGTTGGAATCTAAACAGGTGAGACTTGAGAATGGATTAGCTATTCGACAGGCTAACCCAACTAACAACAAACAGATTAGCCATGTCTTGTCATCTCCGACCCAAACGTGTGAATCTCCAACCCAAACCCATATATTTCATGTCCAGTTACCTTCTTTGAATTGTAGAGTGTAGACCCAGGTACAACAAAACATTGTCAAAGATCCATAGAGAGAAATAAAACAACTATTCATAGATTCAACTCAATAAGGTGCACAATGCAAAAATAATTCTCAACTCAATGAGGTGCACAATTCAAATTCAACAATCCATATGCAACAAAAACATTAAGAACTCATAAATTCCACTCAAGTCCTGCTTCAGCGCATGTAACTTCGCTTGAACTTGTAGATTGAAAATTGTTTCACCTGAATTTTGGCGAGACTAAGCTTTCAACACAAGTACCAATTACCTTGCTGTGTTCCAGATTCCATACATAAGCAGTTTTACTGTAACTTCTTTTTAACATCATATAACAACATTCGAAAGTTGTTGGCCACAAGAATTTTACCATTGACATCAAAGACCATTGGTCTAACCATCACAAGTTTATCAAACCCATGAATTTAAACTCAATGTAAATTGAGAGAGAGATTGGTTGAATCCTTCATTTTTTTTTTTTTGGGTAAAGGGGACGGAACCCCGGCAAAATGCAATAAAAAACTGAAGTTCTACAAAACTACTAGAGGCATACCTCTAGGGGTGATTTTTAATGTACCACCCAAACTTTAATACAAAATCCTAATCTCATGATAGCACTCGCAGAGTTAAAAATATTAACCATTATATCTATACATTTAATAACTATAGTATGTACGACTTTTAACTTTGCATACAAAAATGAAGTCATCCAATTCCAACTTAATTCCTTATGCCTTCTAATAACTTCCTGCTTTTCATACTTCACAGCCCATTGCACACAATTCGGCCTACTCATAAACAAGCTTGGTCCAATACACTTCTGATCCATCTTCAATACAGCATCTTTCGGTAACCTTTGCAGCCCACATATTCTGTTATTATCCCCATTTGCCTCAACATAATCAAAACTTGCAGCATCTTTAACTAGTAAATAATTAACCATTTGACTTTGAACAAAATTGTAACCACTTTGACTTTCCTGTAAATGACCTATAACAACCAAAAAAACCCTCCAGAGTCTCATACTCCTACCTGCCATATATAGTATTTTATCTACAGATTTAACCAGCAACATTTGTCTCAAACAGCAATAATACCTCCAATCCGAAGCATTTATAATCACATTAGATCCAACAATAGCAGTGACAAAGATAGGTTCATCAAATAATCTAGCTCTTAGTCTCCCTTTAACAATATCATTCAACCCAATCATACCCAGAGGCGGATCCAGTCAAGAAGGAGGGGGGTCCTGGGCCCCCAGTCAATCTGGCCCAGTATGTATTGATTTAATTAAACCCACAAGTTTGGACCCCAACTTAAAAACCCAATGGCCCCCTACCGTATGTTAATCTATTAAGCCCATATTTTAATCTGGCCCAGTATGTATAGATTATTTGATTTCACTTTGATTGGGTTACTAGAGGATTTTGTGGTGTTGGGCTAACGAGTAAAGCACAGGCTGTTTACAATTTTTGTTTACAATATGTAATCTATTACTGTAGTATTTTTGTATACAATTTTTGTTGGCTAGTTAAATGCTTTGGCATTTAATATGTATATGAAGAATATATAATAATAATAGTTGATATATATATATATATATATATATATATATATATATATATATATATATATATATATATATATATATATAAAAGTAAAAATGTATATAATAATAATAATAATAATAATAATAATAATAATAATAATAATAATAATAATAATTATTATTATTATTATTATTATTATTATTATTATTATTATTATTATTATTATTATTATAATAATTGATATATATAAGTTAAATGTTGTGGCACCCTTAGAAGATTACGGAGCTACCTAACTTCTCTTAATACCAAGTAGTAGGGTAACCAATTTCTCGCCACCAAACTTGAATAATGTAAACTCGTAAAAACTGTAACTTTACTTATCTTGTTAGAAATTTTCATATTTGTTCTTTAAAAGTGACTTTTGATTGAGTTATATGTTTTTTTGTACCCGAATCGTTTTGACCCGACCGACCTGTTTTGACCCGTTATTCAACCTGTATTAGTTTTACTTCTAGTGCCAATTGCCAAGGCCCCCCGTAAACAAAATTCCTGGATCCGCCACTGATCATACCAATCATACCAATCCTACCAATACCATAAGTAGCCCATACAGTAAACCACTTAGCAGCTCTTTGACCATGAGAAGTCAAACAAAACATTAATTCAACCCAAATATACTTGCAGCAACAAAAAATCCTCTTTTTATTAACATCAAAAATAGTTGACTTGAATGAAGCATAAGTTTGACCCGGCAAGGTCATACACCAGCTCAATGTTTGACTTTTTTTAGTTTGACCCAGAAAAGTCAAACTTGCATCAATTCTACCAATACACACATGATCATTTCCTCCAAACACTAAACCACTAACCTTGTGTACATCAGCAGACAATTGACTAGAAAATGTCCAAACTGAATAATTTCCATTCTTCTTAATAGCATAGCATACATCAACATGAACAGTCATCTTCCATGCCCATAGCCAGTAAAACCCAATACAGCCAGCAACTATAATCTGGGAAAAATAGCAGCTACATAACCCATTCAAAACAGTGGCATTTATATCTCTCTTCATACACCCTCCACCAAATATGATCCAGTATTGTACACATGACAAGACACAGACATCAAACTCTAAACCTAACCAAGAAGAGCTACAAAATTGACATGCAACTCTGTAATCATTCCAAAATAGGGAATGACCAAGACACAATAGGTAGCCTAGCACCTGTATATGGATCCTAACTTTCTGCTCATCACCAAAAATGTAAGAACATCTTCTAACACTGTTCTTAACAGAAAAGTTCACCAAATACAACACTATCTCACCTCCAAATGAAAGTTTAAGCACAAAGGTCTTGTAAAGGAAAAAGTGAATAATTTTCATCCTTATAACACCTTTAAATAAGATTATAATGCCATACCCCTGCATTATTCCAAAATTCTCCAACCCTATACATCTCTTGCCATTTAGTTTTGACACTAAAACTACAATTAAGCTTGTGAAGAAATACAAGCTTAAAGGTTTTAATAGACTCAAAATTATATAGCATAGAAAAACATGAAACAAGAGAAATGACACCTACCCATCTCCACCTTATAACTCCCAAAAAACCACCCACCCAAAAACACTCCTCACATGCTAGCCAATTGATCAAATCAATGCCATGCATCTTTAACTCTTGCCTGCATTTCAGCACAAAGGAACTTCTACACCACCTTATCACAAGCAGTTTCAACATGGCACTATTTATCACATTAGCACTCCTAACAGATCCTAAAATTAAGGGTTCAGGGAATTGAAAATTGGTAAAATAAAATAAGAAGTCAAAACACACATTCAACCTTATATCACCCAGGGTTTGAACTATATTGCTAGCCACCAGCACATCAATTATGATCACCACATTCCCTAACAGTGTTCTCCAACCTATATAACTAGACCCATAAGTCATCAAGACAGACTCATAGTTTTGATATTTTAGTAATTTTGACAAATGTAACAAATATTCATGACTACTATAAATGGAGAACACTACTACCCAGCTCCCCCTTATAACTTCATCCCAACCCATCCTCCCAGAAAGAATAATATATTTTATCATTGATTGGGATTACAACAAGTACCTTCCTCATTCACATGCTTTCCATCATAAAGCATCACATTCCAAATTACAGCAGCAACCCTTGTTTGAGCAGAATTTCTGACCTTCAATCCCATCAACCTCCATCTGATCACAGTTTGAATAATGTCCATCACTTGCTCCTTGGGTCTTGCTTTTGACTGATACATTCTCCAATTCCTTTCTTGCCAAATATAATAGACAAGAGCCCCCAAAACTAATCTTTGAATAATACTCCATATAGACTTATTAATTGGTCTATCCTGGAGATATTCAATGATTTCATTCCATGTATCAGGAGCTGTTCAAGTCTGGCCATTACCTTCAATTTAAGCCAAAACCATTTAGCCCAGTCACATTCAAAAAACAAATGAGAATGGCTATCATTGACCCTTTTACAGAAAACACATTGATCTACATTCTGGGCTGTATTACCTATCAGTATGTCCTGTGTTCTTAATTTCTGATTAATAGCAACCCAAGTGATGAATGAATGTCTAGGGATACATTGGGAAAACCAAACAAGCTTTGCCCATTTGACATCATCATATTGAGTTACCACATCATTCCATACAACACTAACAGAAAATGGCACAGATTTACCTTTGCTAGTTCTCCACATCAACCTATCTCTTCTGCCTGGAATCAACAAAGGAGGGGGCAAATCAAAATAAGCTGAAAATCTAATCCTCCACTCATCAGGTATATTCCATTCCCCATTCATAACAAGATCCGACACTTTAGATTTAAGATCAAGATCAGACCTATATACATCCATGGGTGTAATAACACTTCCAAGAGGACCCAATGGATGCCAATTGTCATACCATGCAGAAACTTGCTCTCCATTTCCATGTCTATATACAATAAACTTTCTAAACTCATCCTTACATTCCATAATGCATCTCCAACTCCAACATTCATTACCAGGAGATTTATAGGCCCAAAAATTCTTACCCTTTAATCTAACAGCCTTTATCCACTTCACCCAAATTGAATCTTTATCATTCACAAGGTTCCATACATGCTTGGAAATAAGAGCAACATTCCATTCATGCAGGGATTTAATTCCCAAACCTCCTTGCCTTTTCAACCTACAAACATCAGACCACTTAACCTTGGCCTGACCTCTTTTGTATTCTCCTTGACACCATAAAAAACCCCTGATAATCCTTTCAATATCATTAGAAATGCTTTTTGGTAATATGAACATGGAAGACCAGTATACTTGAAGAGATGTTAAAACAGAATTAATCAATTGTAGTCTACCAGCAAAAGATAATGACTTTGTTTTCCAAATAATCAATCTTTTTTTAACTTTTTCCAACAAAGTACAACAATCCTTTTGCTTCAATCTAGTTGACAACAATGGTACTCCTAAATACCTTACAGGCAGTTGACCAACATTAAAAGGCATCACTTGAGAAATCTGCCTTTGTAATGCTAACCCAACATTTCCAAAGAAAGTTGTACTTTTGTCCATACTAGCCACTAATCCTGATACACCACTAAACTCATCTAAAGACCTTCTCAATACTGAAACAGAATCAATGTCAGCATTACAGAAAAGTAACAGGTCATCTGCAAAACAGAAATGAGTAAGTTCAACTAGCTCACATCTCCAATGGTATACAAAATCCTCATCAGCTGCCACCTGTCTCTTGATCATAAGGGTTAAGACCTCCATGACCAAAGTAAATAGATAAGGGGATATAGGATCCCCTTGTCTTAAACCCCTAGCCCCTTGGAAGTAACCAATATGATCCCCATTCACATTAATTGTAAAGGAAACAGAAGTGACACAACTCATAATCCACCTCACCATGCATGCATGAAATCCATAACTCAATAAACATTTCTCAAGGAAGCTCCACTCAACTGTATCATAGGCTTTTTGTATGTCAAATCCTTCATTTGTATTAACTGAAAATGAAGAAGTAATTACAAAGTGCTACATGGTACTGTTTATATACAAATAATTAAGAGTTAACTGCTACCAACTAATCTAACAAATTTGCCAGCTGGCATAACTACTTTCAACTAATTAGTCAAACTACTATTGACTCTTTACACTGCATTACATGATCTCAGGTGTTTATGACGTCTTGTATATTGAGTAGATGTAACACTTGCAGCATGGTGTTGAGTAGGTTGTACACTGTAACACCCTCAAATTTAATGATTGGCGGAAGCATACTTGGGTGTTACTAATCAATATACAAAGCACAAGATATACAGCAAACGACCTCTAAATGAGACGTTGTAAAACAATTTCATATGAAATAAATGTTTGAAAACTTGTCGCGGTCCCAGCGGTCGGTCGGGTTTTAGAATCCGAGTCGTTGCACCGACGGCTACCGAGACGCGCGAGCGGTTGAAAGTTTTAAAATTTTATATTTGCTGGGCTCAAACTATGCAAGCTACCTACCTTGTGGGTAAGGCGGCAAGTATAACTCGAGTGTCGTTCAAAATCGGAACGAATTGAATTGAATTGGAACCTACCAAAGATAACTTGACAATAGGATGATTTTTTTAAAACAAGGTAGGTATAGGTTTTGGTTTTATCTAATCTAATCTAAAGAATGAAATTAAAGTGCAGGAAAGTAAACGAGAATATAAGCAGCAGGTAGAGAGTGATTGCTGAAACTTCGACGATTAGGGTTTCGGGATGATATTATATTGATGATAGGTGATTACTCTGGTTAAGAATCTTCTAAACAGTCGGTGTGAACACTAGGACCCTACGTCTAGGTGTAACCCTAAAGCATATGTCACTGAATCCTAGGCTATCCTGATTCTGATCAGATGGGACTGTCTTCAGACCCACCTCACCGTCTCTTTCGGAGACCAAGCGACCCTCTGAATGGGGTTAAGGAATAAGGCGACAGTCCACAACACTGACTTTTCTTAACACCTATGTCTATCCAATTTTAACAGAGTAATACTAGTTGTATGCTGAATAAGTTAAACAATCGGTTACGTAGAGTTTAGGGGTTTTAAGCATCTAGGAACACAGCCGGCATCCTTGCTTTCATTTCCTAACTCATGTTTTATCTGTTTTAGTTCTAATACTTCCGTCATGGATTAGACCCTCCTTTGCCATCGGTCGTTCATCCCTAGGCATGCGTACAGTGTATGGTGACCTTATTTTCCACAGTACTCTAACCCTAGGTATATCTACGTTGTTTTAAAGACCTATTATATCTTTACACAGCTTTATAACCAGAGGTAGTTTAATGGTGTACTATAGCATTTTCACGGCTTAACATGACCTAGACCCGTGTCTGGAAGGGTTGCTTCCAGGTAATCCACGGTGAGATAGGCCACCGGCATTTCTTTGGCTTCCACGTATTTGTACTCTACCAGTGGTATTTCCAACGCTATACCAAGTATTCTGACGTGTTATGGCGATCTCACAGTTTCATACGAACAGGAGATAACTGTGTATTCGTAGTTAGGGTTGATCAGATCCTATCCTAAGGCAACAGTCACGTGAGAGACCAGAAAGGGTGATTAATTAAGTCTACATCCAGGATAAGTCTAAACATGTATGCAGCATAACAACTACCGATCATATATAAGATATACGGAGTATTAATTAAACATCATCCCTAATCCTAACATCTACATTTCAACAATCACATATTAATCTGGCTAATCAGCATGGCAACAATCATAAATCGTACTGAAATAATATGCAAAGTAAACATTATAACAGTAAGAAAGTAAGATAATATCACCGAATTAGAAGAGTAATACTGAGGATTACAACAGTCTGACTTGAATAACCTTGCTACAGCTTGATTACCCAATTACAACTTTCCTCTAGCTCTAACCGCTAACTTATATCTCTCTAGTTCTCCTCTAACTCCTAAGAGTAGTGTTAGAGAGAGAAACTAGAGAGAGAACTAACTACAAGAATAATTCTCCTCTAACTCCTAAGAGTAGTGCTAGAGAGAGAATTCTAGAGAGAGAGAGAAGTATGTGAAATGAGAGGTGTAAGGTGTGTTTGAAATGGTGAAATGAGTAAGGTATTTATAGGAGAGGCTAGTTGGTCTTGGTACAAGTCTTGAAGCATGAAATACAAGCATCCAAGCAGCATACGGGACCATCGGACCAAGGGGGCAAACGGCACCTCACAAGCCACCAGACCCCGTATACGGAACCCCAAGGGCCGTATACGGCACCTAGGGTACCGTATACGGTACCTAGGGCCAGGGGGGGTTGGTGCTTGGTTTGGCCTCCGCTTGTTTCTCGGTTGCTTGGTTCGTCCGTATCTTCTTCGTTTGGGCTCCGATTTGCTTGATTCTTGCGCCGTTGGCTTTGTTTTTCCGTTACGCTTCTAATGACACTAAGTTTGCCAAATTTAGAAGTGTTTGACTTTTACGTGTTCCGGATGACGATCGACGGGCTTCTAGACTGCACATCTTCTTCGTTCTTCACCCGTTTCTCTTGATTCTTTCACCACCGATCTTGGATTTTCCTATTGAATCATAAAATATGCATTAAGATCTACTTTGATAGGATAATCAAGAATGGAATTTTAAGGTGATTGTTTTTGCCTCGGTTTGCGTGCAAAATGGATGTTTATACTGATTTTTGTAGCAACGCCCGTATTTAGACTACCTTGGTGATTTTTGATGATAAATGATTGTTTTGAAATGTTTTCACCAAAAAATAGTCCAAAAAGTGCGGAAATAAGTAATTAAAAACATGACTTTTTGGGTCACATCAAGTATCCCACACTTAAGCGTTGCTTGTCCTCAAGCAACACTCAGTTGTGTCCCTGTGAAAACATTTTATAGTTTTTAGGTGAGTTAGAGCACCTCCAAAGAATTACCACTTTATCATATGAGAAGATTATTTAGAGAACATATGGAAAGCTAAGATGATCCTTTCAGAAATAAGTATTGACTTTCCCAGGCATACTTTCCAAATCTCGTGATCTTGGAGTATACATGACTAGGCAATCTCACTAAAGGTGGTCACTCAATTCACTCAGAGTGTATCGGGTTTCCTATCAATCTAGCACAATCGAAATCGCTCAAATAGCCAGTCATGCAGCACTCATCATCATAAGCTTGATCGAGAATCGGATCTCCACCACTTAGGAAAAGGACGGTGCTAATTATCCCAAGATATTCGAGTGGGTTGTAGTGTTTGTGAGGGTTAAGGGGTATGGATAGTGGTGATTTTTTGGTTGTAAGGGGTTGCTTATCTTAGGCATTCTAAGAATCATGAAAAACTTATTGTTGAACGGAGAAGATAGTTACTCGTATTTCATTGAATCTTTCTTTGAAAGATTGATACTCTGAAGCACTTTAGCTTTATTTTCTTTTCTTTTTCTTTTCTTTTTTTATTTTCTTTTCTTTCTTCAGAACTTCTTTGCCAGAGAACTTTCAAGGATATTTTTGATTTTCTTTCAGAAATCTCTTCTTTCTTATCACGGACTTCTTCGAGTCTTTTCTTCTGGTGCCAATTTTTCGCACTCTTGATTTTCTAATTTTGGTGAACACGGAGGAGTAGATCAATTCAGAAAGAGATTCTTCAAGATGTTTTTCATAACCTTAGAAATTCCAAGATAAGTTGTTGGGAATTTGGGAAAAGTGGTTAAAGATATAGGGTTTTGAAGAAACGAAAGGTTTAGGCTCAAAGGGTTTTTCTAGGCGGATCATCGCTACTAAAAATGAGTATCGGAAGGGTTTTGGGCTTGAAAAGGTATGTAAGAATGGGTTTAATCCTAAGGAATGTCGAGATCATCTAATTGCACCTATACCGCGTACGGTACTTTCCAATGTGGTCTCGAAACGTATGTCAGGAACAAGTTCTAATTTAGAGATACTAGCATCGGCACACACAAGAAATGAACAATGTAGCATTTAAAATGAATGCTTTTAAGGCTCAAAACCTCACTGCAAATTTGGGTTTGTATGTGCCTAGCCATGCTCCTTAGATTGTTAATACTTATTTAAGAAATTTCTACCTTAATTTCCCTAATATTCTTGAATAACTAACTCATATTGGAACTGGTTTCTCTTTGAAAGAAATCTTAACTCAAAAATAGTAGAGCTAATCGGATGATTTGGCTCATACTTTATTATTTTTTTGTTTAAAAAGTTTTGAAAATTTTAAAAATTTGAGGAACATTTTCTGAGTAAAGCTATTTGGACATTAAAATCTGTAAAACATTTAATTCAAGGTATAGTATTCTATACCTGCTATCCCACACTTAGAGGAACATTGTCCCTAATGTTCTCTTGAGTTGAGATTATATTTGAAAATATAATCCCATACTTAGAGTTTGAACATATAGAAAATGTTTCTCAAGTGTTTGGTTTGGGCTGGAATCCCACACTTAGTGATAAGTTTAGGATAGAGTATAGATTACTTTGCATTCCTAAGCTAACAAAATGAATCAATGTAAACGAGGTGAAAGGTAAGAGACTCCCCAGATGACGATTAGACGTTTAGAGGCGAAAGCTGAGGATTCGAAGAACTTCATTAAGAGTGATTCAGCTCCGCATGTCCTATTCTGGTGCACAACGCTTTCTCATTCATGCTTAGCTAAGAGTCGATCCCTAATGTAAGTGGAAATTCTTATTAGTGAATTTCACACTTTTGTGATTTAAGATTTGGAGACGATTCTAGCTAAGATGTCTTGGAGTGTGGGTTGAGATTCCACACTTAGATCTTTGAAGAGTCTGCGGTGCATGTGCGAGTTTCAGAAGAAGATAGACCAAAGCTCCTCTCCTGAGATGTGTGTAAGTTCCGTGGTCTGCAGTTGTGAATCCTTGGTTGTCTGCCTTTTGACATCACTGTTCTTTTTTTTCTTGAACGCTCGTCATCTCGTGTGGGCTTATTTCTCATTCATCACACATTCAATCACTTATTCTAAAATAAAGAAACAAACATAATAAGTAACTACGATAAACGAAATATAAAGTTTCAACCATAAAGGTCGAAAAATATCCCAAAAGTTTAACCAAGTGCAAGATAGAGATCACTGTAATCAATATAATACAAAAAGTGATATGAAATATGAATCATAAGATAAGTAGTCTAGAATGGAGGATCCTCTGCTGGTATGTCATCAGGCTGAGCTGGAGGTCCTGCAACTGACTGCTGTCTGCTAGATACCCTCTGCTCATCTGGAGGTAGTAGTCCTCTCTGAATCAATATCTGCCTGAGAGTCATCGCTGGAAGCGCCATCATATCATCATAACCCTGTGCGAGCATGTCCGCAGTGGTAACACCTGCCGTCTGTAACATATCAAGGTAGAGCTGCCTGAGAGTGCTCTCAGTAGGAACCTGATCTGAGAAGATGCGGCCCAAATCCAAGTAAGGGCCAATGCTACCAGTGAACAATGCATCGGTGCCAATATAGAGCAGATCTGGTCTGTATGATGTGCTAGCCTCTAGATGCTGATCATGGGTCGGAATGGGTACAGTCGGATGAGGCAATGATGCCTGCTGACGGGCTGGTGATGGTATGTGTACTGAGTAGACTCTGGCTATATCAGATGTGGATCTGTGAGTGGGTAATGGTGCGGAGTAGGTGGTAGGTGTGCGTGGGCGTCTATATGGATGTGGTGGCTGAGTGGAGGTATGTGGATGTGGTGGAGGAAAGGTGGTGTATGGGTGAGTGGTGGTGTATGGGTGAGTGGCGGTATGGGTAGTGGGTGGAGGTGGTGGTCCACATCTGTATAAGAAGTGATCAGGCTCAGGAGTACCATGTGTCCTAGCTGTCAGAACCTGCTGATCACGGATAACCTGTAAAGCATGTAATAGATAGTACTGAGTAAGAGGAGTGACCGGATCCGTGTGATGCACAACGGCCTGTGTAGGCAGTACTGATGTGTCTGCTCCTCGTGATGTCTCAGGTATCTCTGCTGCAACTGGTCTCTGTGGCTGGGGACCAACATCTCTATCCTCTGTAGTCACGCGCTTCGTGGTCATGAAGCATCCAGGAATGGGCTGCCGAGTCTGATACCATAGGCACTGTCTCTCAGGTCCCTCATCAATGATACTGATCAACTTACAATACTCTAGATCAAACGGTTGCGAGCTAGCGTGATGGGTGTAATCCTCACGGTGACGGTTAGTGAGAATCCCCATGCCGACTAACAATCTCGTGATAATGGCTCCCATGAATACGTGGCGTCTATCCTCTCTCTTCTCCTTCCACAATCTATCCGCGATGATGTATGCGACATTCAGGTTCTGCTTCCTTATGATCACATCCATGAACTTAAGCTCCTCTGATGTAGCAGGTCCAGCATCTGTCTTCCCAAAGATAGTACAGCACAGGAGCTTGTGAAGAATGTGATGAATTGGTCGGGTCATGAGTGAAGCTTTCACTCCACTCCTGAAGGTTGTCCCCGTCAATCCTCTCCATATCTCCTTGTGATCCCGTGACGGTAAACTGGAGATAGACTGGAAACTGCTGGTGAACCAATCAGAACTGGCCTGTGACTGTGTGTAAAGGCCAAGGTATACTCCGAAATCTCCGACTGTCATATGATATTTCTTCCCACGATACCGAAAAGTGATCTTCTTCTTATCAGTGATCTCCAATCTCTCTCGGAACTCGTAAGTCATCATAAACTCTGTGACGACCTCTCGGTATATAGCCTCATCAATGGAGAAAAGATGGAAAAATGCAGCATGTTCCTCGCCATCTTTATCATACTTAATCAAATCTTCCAACTCATCCCTAATACCCAAGCGTCTCATATCCGGCCACATGATGACTCTGTTCGACCCTAAGTATCGTCCCATCCATTTCTCAATATCGTCCATATTCTCGGGGGATGAAGCAAGCTTCCTAAACGAAGGGTTTGATAGATCCATCTGTTGACAAGGAAATGAGATGCATAAGTAATAACAAATTGCTAAGTACATTTCCAAATTTTAAACAAAAATTGGAAATGTAGGCTTTAAAATACGATTAAATCCGCAATTTATTTTAAACTAAACCTAGGCCTAACCAATCCTCAATCCGCAATTTTTCACAACCAAAAGTGTCTAACCTATTCCAAGGGTATTAAAGCAATAATAATACTAGCGTTTAATCCAAGTAAGCTCGTCATTTCAAACAACTAGCAAACATTTTTACTTTCATTCATGGAAACTTAATCTAAGTGAGCTTAATCATGTAATTACCTCAAATATATCAAGTCAACCAAAAAGAGCATAAACTAATTTATTCATGCAAATACCATATGGTTAAAGACACGTGTTAACTTATTCGGTTAATCACTTTGCAAGATTTAAAGATTTTGATAAATGAATGACGGTAGCTTACATGTGATGGTCATATTAAAAATATTCAACACTTTATTAATTAAGGTGGTGAATAATTAAAATATTCAAGGACCAAAAGCTAACTAAGGATTTATTGAAAATCTAAGAAACTTGCCATGATTTAATTAACACAAGTACCATTTTAAAAATTGAATATTTAAAATAAAGTATGATACTTGGTTAATTTTTAATCACAATGTGCTTACTTTAACCTTCAATAATCCTAAAGATCATTCAAAATAAACTAGCAATCATGTAAACATGTTTATCAAATCATACTAAGCATGAATTAATCAAAACAAGTCAAAATAAACTACTAGTTACCAAAAGTCAACAAATTTAGTACCTTTGACAACTTAAAGTCAACACTTGAAGATCAAAGTAACAAATTATCAAGTAATCTACTCAATCAAGCATGTAATCATGTTAAGCAACTATGCAAGAACACTTTTGAACCATAAAACACAAGATTTCACCATGGATTTCATAGATCAAAAGTTGAAACCCTAACTTTTAAAAAGTTAATGAAATTTAAAGATTTGAGTTAGGAATTACCTTGCAAGTGATGAAATGATGTTATGTATGCAAGAGAGATGATAAAATGAAGAACTTGAAGCTTTAAATCATCAAAAATGGTGGAAAAATGGAGGTTTGGTGATGGTGATGGAAAGCCGTGGGTTTTGGGGAAGAAGGGGGAGAGAAAATTGACCAAAATTGACTTTTTGTTTGGTGGTGAGTCCCTTCCTCTTGGTTTAAATACGTTTCGATTTAAAACGCGAAAGATACGATACGTACGATTGGTTTTCGAAAGGTTTTAAGATTTTTAATAAAGTAACCAAAAGTAAATACGAATCTTTATAAAAAGTTTTCGCGAATTAAAATTGTGTTTTAAATTGCGTGCGAAAAGTTCTTTGCGTTTAAACTGAAACGAGTTTATTAAAAACGAAACAATTTTTTTGTGTACTTTAAACTTTAAAACAAATCATAATTAATTTACCAAAATTTTAAAATTAAAACTTTGTTAAATTTTTCTGAAAAGTTCGAAATTACGCAAATCGCGCGAGTTTAAAGTTTAAAGGACGTTTTCTTGATTTTTAAACGAAAGCTTTAAAACGAAAAATTAATTTAAACTAAAATTAATACTAACTAATATCAATTAACCTAGATAGGCTTGGGGTGCCTCCCAAGAGCGCTTTGTTAAAGACGAAAGCTCGTCCATACCAGACTTACTGTTTTACCGGATAGTGTCCGAGATGACACTGTTGGGTACAGTTGATGCTTTGGATAGAGACAAGGTATAGCGGGAAATAAACGTACCGCGGAGAGCTCGGATGACATAGTAAACTAAATCAGCAGGATTTATGAAATACCATTCAAATTTTGTTAAGAATTCTCGTTCTTCCTGACTGAGTTGTAACAATGCATCGACTAAACGATTAAATTCCCGTTTCACCTTTTTCTGGTTTGAAATGCCATCCCTAAATCCTGTATCTAGATAAGACAGATCATAGAGCAGTTTTGAAAGTAAATCCACAAATTCCGTTTCCTCAGAAGAATCGGGATTTCCGTAAGTAGTGTGAACTGCTTGCGAAAGCTCTTCGATATAAATCTTCTGTTGGTTAGTAAACGGGAATTTGGTTTTTTGGAATAACTGGATTAGCTGGACATGGATCTGTTTCCTTTTTGCAAAGAAAGTAGCATCCATAGCTTCCTCAGTTGATTCAGGAAAAATAGCTCTAAGCTCATTAATTAAATAAGTAGCAGGATCAACAAAGAATGGAATATCTGCAAGAATCATGTCAGACTTGATAGGGCTTCTTTCTATCCAAAATTCAAGCTCGTCAATCAGGAATGCAACATAACGATTAATCCTAGGTTGTGAATCAGAGGGATAATCGGTGCTGGCAAGTAAATCCATTAAAAGATCTAATTCTGATTTTAACAATAGCTCGTCTTTTCTACTGTGGTTAGCACGAAGAAGTCTAATTATTCTATCAATCTCAACAAAGGTATTTCTCTGCTCAAATGTAAATGGAAAATCAGATATCTTAAGATATTTCAGAAAGTTGGCATGGATATCTATCCTCCTATTGGACTTTTGAGAATTTCCTAAGTGATGGTCTGTTTCTGATTCGGGTAGATGATTCCTAGATTCAGTGGTTGGTGTTTCTATCCTAAGTTCATTCTCAACCTGATATTGGAGACACTCTTCCTCAACAACACTTGAATAAAGTGTAGTGGGGTGGGATCGCAAAATATCTGGGAGATCGTACTCAAAGTATTCATCTAAACAATGAAGACGTTCATTCAAATCCATCCAAGGCATGGGTGGATAGAAGAACACTTCGATTCCAAATGGTTCATCATCAGGTAAAGTAGCAGGTCTAATATAGTGTGGATACCTAGACAAGATTGACAGAATCTCAGGGTCAAATGTGGGTTGACCACTTAAAGCAATAGTAACAGAAGCTGGAATCTTCTGCTGAGATTCATCAAAACCTAAGTCTAAGCTCGATATTTTTGGGTTCTCAACTTCATGATTAACACAGATCTCTCTAACGTCAGAGGAGTTTGTCTCATACTCTGGACAGTTAAAGAATTCCGCATCTACCAAAGCCGTCATCTCATCCGTCATCATTTGATTGAGAGGAGAGATGGGGTTTGAAGGAGAATTAGGGTTTTTCATTTTCTAATTTTTATGTATTTTCTAGGGTTTAAGAACTAAGTTATCTAAATAATAAAGCAATTAACTTCCTAAGTAATGATAATCTTAGGGAAGGATCTCCTAAAGCTAATTATCTAAGGCAAAATTCAATTCTTGACGAAACCGATCCCCGGTAGCGGCGCCAAAAACTTGTCGCGGTCCCAGCGGTCGGTCGGGTTTTAGAATCCGAGTCGTTGCACCGACGGCTACCGAGATGTGCGAGCGGTTGAAAGTTTTAAAAATTTATATTTGCTGGGCTCAAACTATGCAAGCTACCTACCTTGTGGGTAAGGCGGCAAGTATAACTCGAGTGTCGTCCAAAATCGGAACGAATTGAATTGAATTGGAACCTACCAAAGATAACTTGACAATAGGATGGTTTTTTTAAAACAAGGTAGGTATGGGTTTTGGTTTTATCTAATCTAATCTAAAGACAGAAATTAAAGTGCAGGAAAGTAAACGAGAATATAAGCAGCAGGTAGAGAGTGATTGCTGAAACTTCGACGATTAGGGTTTCGGGATGATATTATATTGATGATAGTTGATTACTCTGGTTAAGAATCTTCTAAACAGTCGGTGTGAACACTAGGACCCTACGTCTAGGTGTAACCCTAAAGCATATGTCACTGAATCCTAGGCTATCCTGATTCTGATCAGATGGGACTGTCTTCAGACCCACCTCACCGTCTCTTTCGGAGACCAAGCGACCCTCTGAATGGGGTTAAGGAATAAGGCGACAGTCCACAACACTGACTTTTCTTAACACCTATGTCTATCCAATTTTAACAGAGTAATACTGGTTGTATGCTGAATAAGTTAAACTATCGGTTACGTAGAGTTTAGGGGTTTTAAGCATCTGGGAACACAGCCGGCATCCGTGCTTTCATTTCCTAACTCATATTTTATCTGTTTTAGTTCTAATACTTCCGTCATGGATTAGACCCTCCTTTGCCATCGGTCGTTCATCCCTAGGCATGCGTACAGTGTATAGTGACCTTATTTTCCACAGTACTCTAACCCTAGGTATATCTACGGTGTTTTAAAGACCTATTATATCTTTACACAACTTTATAACCAGAGGTAGTTTAACAGTGTACTATAGCATTTTCACGGCTTAACAAGACCTAGACCCGTGTCTGGAAGGGTTGCTTCCAGGTAATCCACGGTGAGATAGGCCACCGGCATTTCTTTGGCTTCCACGTATTTGTACTCTACCAGTGGTATTTCCAACGCTATACCAAGTATTCTGACGTGTTATGGCGATATCACAGTTTCATACGAACAGGAGATAACTGTGTATTCGTAGTTAGGGTTGATCAGATCCTATCCTAAGGCAACAGTCACGTGAGAGACCAGAAAGGGTGATTAATTAAGTCTACATCCAGGATAAGTCTAAACATGTATGCAGCATAACAACTACCGATCATATATAAGATATATTAATTAAACATCATCCCTAATCCTAACATCTACATTTCAACAATCACATATTAATCTAGCTAATCAGCATGGCAACAATCATAAATCGTACTGAAATAATATGCAAAGTAAACATTATAACAGTAAGAAAGTAAGATAAAATCACCGGATTAGAAGAGTAATACTGAGGATTACAACAGTCTGACTTGAATAACCTTGCTACAGCTTGATTACCCAATTACAACTTTCCTCTAGCTCTAACCGCTAACTTATATCTCTCTAGTTCTCCTCTAACTCCTAAGAGTAGTGTTAGAGAGAGAAACTAGAGAGAGAACTAACTACAAGAATAATTCTCCTCTAACTCCTAAGAGTAGTGCTAGAGAGAGAATTCTAGAGAGAGAAAGAGAAGTATGTGAAATGAGAGGTGTAAGGTGTGTTTGAAATGGTGAAATGAGTAAGGTATTTATAGGAGAGGCTAGTTGGTCTTGGTACAAGTCTTGAAGCATGAAATACAAGCATCCAAGCAGCATACGGGACCATCGGACCAAGGGGGCAAACGGCACCTCACAAGCCACCAGACCCCGTATACGGAACCCCAAGGGCCGTATACGGCACCTAGGGTACCGTATACGGTACCTAGGGCCAGGGGGGGTTGGTGCTTGGTTTGGCCTCCGCTTGTTTCTCGGTTGCTTGGTTCGTCCGTATCTTCTTCGTTTGGGCTCCGATTTGCTTGATTCTTGCGCCGTTGGCTTCGTTTTTCCGTTACGCTTCTAATGACACTAAGTTTGCCAAATTTAGAAGTGTTTGACTTTTGCGTGTTCCGGATGACGATCGGCGGGCTTCTAGACTGCACATCTTCTTCGTTCTTCACCCGTTTCTCTTTATTCTTTCACCACCGATCTTGGATTTTTCTATTGAATCATAAAATATGCATTAAGATCTACTTTGATAGGATAATCAAGAATGGAATTTTTAGGTGATTGTTTTTGCCTCGGTTTGCGTGCAAAATGGATGTTTATACTGATTTTTGTAGCAACGCCCGTATTTAGACTACCTTGGTGATTTTTGATGATAAATGATTGTTTTGAAATGTTTTCACCAAACACTAGTACAAAAACGAGTAAAAAGAGCGCAACATTATAGCGGTTTTATGTGAAAACCGCTATAAAGATCATAAAGTGGATATAATAATCTTTGATGGAGCGGTTTATCCGTCTTACTGTGGGGTCCCAACAATGCTAATGTAGCGGTTTATGTTAAACCGCTTTAATTAATCATGATTGTGGCGGTCAAGTCTACTCGCTACATTTGCTATCCTCCATTAGTAGCGGTTATTAACAAAACCGATTCAAAATTAACAATATTTATTCCGGGAAAAAATACCCAAGAAAATATTCGGAGCCAATTATAGCGGTAGTCAGTAAACCGACCCACAAGAAATGTGTGCATGGGCCTTAATGGGCTTAATAATCTTGAAGTTGTGATAGACAGATCGAGAAGATGAAAGCCCAAACACAAGTGTAAAATATATATATATATATATACTCTGCATCCCACATCGGAAATAATAGAAAAGGTGTGTTGGTTTATTTACGTCTTTTGATGTTTCTTTCTTAAATGTCATTTCCTTGTATCATTATCATTGTAGGTTTGGTTGTTCAATTCTCCATAGGCTGTTTGCTACTTGCGTCGCAAGTAACAAATGGATTTACTTTTCTCGCGAGTAGCAAACAGCCTAAAGAGAAGGGAATTATTATATCTATGTTGATAAAGGTATTTAAGAATGATCATTTTTTGGATATGATGTTAATTATTATTTTTCTCTGGTTGTTTCTTTTTTTTTTTGGAAGTCGATAATAAATGTTAGTAGATATGATGTTGATAATTTAATGGCAAATGTTAATGAAAAATCAAAAAATATAGAAATGATTCGTAGGATTGTAAATCCCTTGATTTTTTTATTGATCACCTCTCAATATATAAAGATTACAATTACAATGCTATAAATAAGATATGTGATTTGTTTGCCTTGTCACAATACAAGCATACATCTACCTATTGTTACATACTGTATATATTATATATCTAGTCGATCTATCATGATTGAATGCCAACTACGCTCAACTAGATCATCACTTAATTTGAAAGATGATCATATGTAGTGATCATCGCTATCATCTAATCTTAGAAGATTAAAGTTACTAATACACCTAGCAACGAATCGCTTAGCGGCAAATCCCCGGTAACATTGAAGCCAGTATATATTTAGGTCCATGTTGGGACATTCCTTTTCGTGCTCATTCTTTAACAAATAAAAGACAGGAGTATCTAACTCCGAATCGAACGATTAAACAGACAAGAAGACGGAGTATTTAAACAGAGAAATCACGGTCGGAAAGGAGACCCAAATTAATATGATAATGAAATATATAGATGATGATGAAAACGTGATCTAAGCAAAAAAGGAGGAAATTAAAAGGATACAGTAGCTTCGTATTGTTATATTATTGTTAATTTGTCACTTAATTGATTAATTTGGTCATCACCTATTGTTTGTATTTATAATAAGTGAAAAACGTGTGCAATAAATGTTTTATTTAATGCAATTTAAACACCAATTAAAATGACACCTAATAATAAATTAAGAATAAATTAAATGCAATTTTTTATTTTATATTTGATGCGGGAACATAAGTAGCGGTTATAAGCGATGACCGTTTCAATTGTTTGTATCATTAGTAGCGGTCCTTTTTAAACCGATCCACGTTTGAAGAAATTTGTGTATTTCTTGTTGGTTATTAATGGTAAACCCGCTTCAAATCCCTTCAATGTTCAATGTTGGAACCATGAGTAGCGGTTGTAGGTAAACCCGATCGAACAATTAAAAACATTTGCAACGGTTATATGTAGACCGATCCAACAACAAGCAAAAACAAATTCCAACATTACACATTTTGACCAGCAACAGCCAAAACAAAAACATTAGCAATCAAAAATATATGTCCAAAACCATCTACACTATATATCGCCAATAACATAAAAGCAATCATAGACTTCATGAGTATATAGCAAAAATATCATAAACCACATCTGTACTTATTAGAAGTAACCACCATTAGGATAAATATATATAGCTTTCTTTTGCTGTAAATGGAATGGAATGGAAGCTTTAATTAGCAACTCGTGGATTATCAAGCCACACTCCTTCTTCGTCGTTGTTGGCTCGTAGGCATACGTTATGTTCGCCTGTGAGCGGAGGTATACCGACAGTGAATGGTGGTAACTCGTCGAACTGATCGTATTCTTCCTCATCGACAACATTATCGACACCAAGTATACGTCGTTTACCTTGCAAGACGACGTGCCATCTTGAGTTTGACGGGTCTTCAACATAAAACGTTTGGGTGGCTAGGTTTGCAAGAATGAAAGGTTCGTCTGCATAGCCATTAGTCGAAAGGTCGACGAGTGTGAAACCCAATTGAGGGTCAACCTTAACAGCACCTCTTCTGTTATTCACCCACTTACACTTGAACAGAGGTACAGTAAACAAACGATAATCCAACTCCCAAATTTCTTGAATCTTACCATAATACGATTCTTTGGCAATCTCAATCCTTTTATTGAGATTATTCGCCCTTCCATATTCAACCGTTGATGCTATAACAGTAACTCCACAGTTTTGCACCGCGCATTTATCATCTTTTCTTTGGGTGTAAAATGTGTAACCGTTAATGTCGTATCCTTTATATGCCTTCACTTTGAAGTTTGGGCCTTCTCCAAACGCTTCCACTGTCTTATTAACATTCGGTTGACCGTAGTTTACGGTCACAATGTCTTTCAACCATTTTGCAAACTCTTTGTTGTGTTTAATCTTATACCAGGCGTCGTCCCTCCCCGCATGTGTTGCCCGTAATACCCTCATGTGTTCTGCAATGTAGGGAGAAAGACATGACATGTGCTCTAGGACTACAAAGTGTGCAAGCTGTAAAAGATCGCGACTTGGATATATATCTTTCTCTCCACTTGTCCCAAGGCCAGAAAGTCAACCTTCGTGTCGAGATATCGGAATGCCAACCTTCTTTACACCTTCCATGTAGTCATTGCAAAATTCGATTACCTCCTCGGAACAGTATCCTTCAATAATACTACCCTCTGGTTTTTTTTTTGTTCCTTACATACCCCTTTAAGAATCCCATATATCTCTCGAAAGGGTACATGTAACGTAAGAATACGGGACCAACAACCTTAATTTCTCCTACAATATGAGACACTAAGTGAACCATGACATCGAAAAAAGAAGGCGGAAAGTACATCTCTAGTTCACAGAGCGTGAGAATAATCTCTTTTTGCATATTGTCTAATTCACTTGGTACAATCACCTTCGAGTGGATCGTGTTAAAAAATAAGCAAAGTTTTGTGATAGTGTGTCGGATGCGGACGGGCATTAAACCTCGGATTGCTATAGGAATCATGTGTGTCATTAAAACATGGCAATCGTGAGACTTCATACCAAGCAATTTACAATCTTTTAGCGACAAAAACCCCTTAATGTTCGAAGAATAGCCAGACGGAACCTTAATACCATGCAAGCATTCACAGAATTTTTTTTTCTATTCTCGACAATGTATAGCATGCTGGTGGGAGAAAGGTGCGCTTTTTTATCAGCGTTGAGCTTTGGACAAAGCTCGGGCCGAATGTTCCATGCCTCCATGTCTTTTCGTACATTAATCCCGTCCTTTGTTTTTCCGGGAATGTTCAACAATAAGCCTATCAAGCTATCACAAACGTTTTTCTCGATCTGCATGACATCCAGGCAATGTCGAACCTCCAAATCCTTCCAGTAAGGTAAATCCCAAAAGATGGACTTCTTTTTCCATGAACCTTTCTGCAACGGTATTCCTTTGCCAAAAACTATCTTTTTATTTACAACTTTCGAGAGTGCTTCATGTCCGGTAAAACGTGTCCGTACAGTTCTCTGCTCAGTGGTCCCGTCAAACTGAGTATCCATGCTACGATACGCATGGTCTCTTTCAAGCGATCTGCGATGCCCCATGAAAACAGTCTTTTTGCAGTTATCTAACCACCTTGAATGTGTATCACTTTCACAATTCCAGTTTCCCTTTCGTACAGTAACCAGACAAATTTCCATATGCGGGGAAATCATTTATGGTACAAAAAATCATTGCTCTCAATCGGAAATTCTCTTTCTTATAAGCATCGTACACTTGTACACCCGTATCCCACAGAGTTTTCAAGTCGTTAATTAAAGGAGCCAAATAAACATCAATGTCATTACCCGGTTGTTTGGGGCCTTGAATTAACAATGACATCATGATGTATTTATGTTTCATGCATAACCATGGTGGAAGATTGTAAAGACATAGAAGAACAGGCCAAGTACTGTGGCGACTGCTCAGGCTTCCAAATGGATTGATTCCGTCTGAACTAAGACCAAACCGTAAATTTCTAATTTCTGCACCAAATTCTTTATAAATATTGTCGATATTTCTCCATTGAGGTGAATCAGCAACATGTCTATATTTTCCATCGTTTTTACGCTGATCGGAATGCCAACGCAACAATTTTGCCTCATTCTTGTTTGAAAATAATCGTCTCAATCTTGGTATTATAGGCAAATACCACAATAATTTTGCAGGCGGGCCATGTTTTGATCCTTCAACTTCTTCCTCTTCCTCTGCTCCTCTTTTCCGCTTGTACCTAGGTGTAGCACAAACGGGACACGTCTTCAATTGTGTATACTCATTTCTGTACAATACACAGTCATTCGGGCATGCATTTATCCTTACGATTTCTAATCCCATTGGACACATCAGTTTCTTTGCGAGGTACAACGAAACAGGTAACTCGTTATCCTCGGGGAGCATTTGATGCAAAAGAACTAGTAGCTTTGTGAAACTCCTGTCACTCCAACCATAGTTTGCTTTTAAGTTCATTAATTTCATCACAGCAGAAAGTTTGGAAAATTCGGAACCGACATATAATGGTTTTTCAGATTGCTCAAAAAGTCGGTGCAATTCGTCTTGATCGTTGTTAACTTGAGCATTGTCGTCATCAACTTCAACTTGAGCATTGTCTTCAACTTCAACTTGCGCATTGTCATCAAAATTGTATTTATATGAAGCATCGTTGTAATTAACTCGAGTTGACGAACAACTTTCAACAACAGTTGGTTCACCATGTCTTGACCAACAAGTATATAGCTGTACAAACCCACGTTGAAACAAGTGGGACTCAATTACACTAGTATCACTAAATCTCTTAAAATTTCTATAATCTATGCAAGGACACAAAATATCACCCTCTCCATTCATCACACGATTATATTCCGCAAATCTAAGAAATTGTTCCACGCCACTCACATACTCTAATGAAGACCGCAATGTGTTATACATCCATTCACGGTCCATCTGAAAATTTAAGAGGAAATGAATCAAATGATCGACGATTTTTTCTTACATAGTCAATTCACTAAAGGACTCCCAAACGGGGATCGCATTTCCGAAATTAATCTCTCTAGCTTCCATATTATAAAGTGTTTTTTTTTAGGAACAGCAAGAAATTAAATTATTAAAACTACCAAACCATTATAAATTAACTTGCTGTTTCTATTAAAATATAACTATAACTATACATTTTTACATATATATAGTTATAAGAACCTTTGTATAGTATATATATATATAGTAAGTATGGTACTAAAATACATACACAAAAAATAAACAGAACAAAACTGAAAATCAAACCTTGATAATTAACAAGATCTCGAAGTCTACTCTAATGTTGTAACTTGTAGGGGCTTTCAATGATCCAATTCAATGAAGGTAGAGTTTAATTTTGTTGGTGAGAGATCTAAGTAAAAAGATTTTTTAATGGAGAGCAGAGCGTCGGATAGTAATTAATATGGATACAGAGAAGATGATGACTTCTAGTTCTATCTCATGCGTTGGCGGGAAAAAATACTCAATGTTGTCACTTGGAATGGTTACACAAAAGTTGAATCGGTTATTAGTAACTTAAGGAGCGGTGTTCATTTTGGAGCATTACACTTAATGAGTTATTGACTATTATTGTTATTAAAAATGATGACCTGTTGGATCGGTTTTCTGTTATCTTTGGAGCGGTTAATGTAAAAAGATTTTTTAATGGAGAGCAGAGCGCCGGATAGTAATTAATATGGATGCAGAGAAGATGATGACTTCTAGTTCTATCTCATGCGTTGGCGGGAAAAAATACTCAATGTTGTCACTTGGAACGGTTACACAAAAGTTGAATCGGTTATTAGTAACTTAAGGAGCGGTGTTCATTTTGGAGCCTCACTTATTATGAGTTATTGTTATTAAAAATGATGACCTGTTAAATCGGTTTTCTGTTATCTTTGGAGCGGTTAATGTTGATCCAGTTAAATTTAAAAGTCAAAAAAACAAAAGACTTCACTATGAGGGTTCTATATATATAAAATAGTAATAATACACTGTGTATATATGTATATATAATATACTCCATAATATACTCCGTATATATTTTCATTGTTGTTTATTACAAGCCCAATTATTTTCGACATTCAATGGTGAACACCTCGCGTTCTTCAACTGAGGTTTCTAGTTCTAGAAACATAAGAAAAACGGGTTGGGAGAGTGAAGATTTGATAAATCGAGTTTGTGTATTGTGCAAATGTGGGGATGTGAGTGGTATGCGGACATCTTGGACCGAAACCAACCCGCGTCGACGGTTTTTAGGCTGCCCAAATTATAAGGAAAGAGAGAACTGTGGTTTTTTTCATTGGTGGGATCCCGATCCAAAGATCAAGTTTTACAAATACAAGATTGTAGAATTGAAGAATGATGCTGTGGATTACCGTAAGTTGCTCTCTGATTTGGATGAAGAAGTCAAAATGTTAAAGTGTAGAAATCATGTTTACATTTGTTGCATTTGTGTGCTTATGGGAATGGTTGTAATGTTTATTATTAAGTAATTACCAACATTAACGACACTTAATAATAAAAATTACAACGCCGTTCGTTGTAGTTGTACGGTCAGGGGTCATTTGGTATTTGTGGTGTAACTTAGGGGTCATTTTGTTTGGTTTCGTTGTAGTAGACGAAAACGTACATGTAGTAGATTGTTGGTACCTTTGTAATTCTAGCATCTTGCTAGGTTGAGTTATTAATATATTTGTGGGGTGCGGGTTTAGGGGGTGATGGCGGAGCCGAAGCTCCCTTCCCGTTCCTCTTTTTTCCGTTAAAAAAAACATATAGTAGATGATAACATAACAATTACAATGACGTACATAACACATTTTTGCATATGGGTGTACACGCCTTTCAAGAATATATATTTACAGTTCAAAAAAATCTAAAATGTACGACTTAAAATGACACACGAAACACGATAACAATCTTTAAACATATCATCAATCATCAATTTACTATACATAACTCGATCTGCAGTTCCACAACAAGTATGATACGGAGTAGATCGATCTGAACCAAAAACTTTTGTATTAATTGAACCTGCATGCTGCTAGCTTTATCCAAAATAATAATGTATCTGAGCCAAAAACAACAAACTAGTTATAGCTAGGTCTTCGATCAACTCTTTCCGTTCCATATTTATATTCCAGTATTACTTTGAGGCTTTGATAGTTTGACCGATGTCCCCTTTTTATTGTCAGCTTCCATAAATAGATAAGAAAAAGTAGTTAATTAACGTTCTTTCTTACTGTATAAAAAATGGGTAACAAGTAGAGGGTACACTGTCATATTACCAAAAAAGGAAAAAAGTAAAAGGGTTGGTTAAGTACTGTGCGCCGTGTTTTTTTTTTGTTTAAGGACAATAAAATTGGGACGAAAAGAGCCATTGTATAAACCGCTCCGGCGCTCCCAACATAGATCGAGGAGAAGAAAAAGAAAGATTTGAAAAGAAGCATGATATGTGGCAAATTGACAATGGCAGCTACCGAGATATGTTAAACAGAGAAATCGCGGTTGCCACCAGACAAAGAGCCCGTTGCATGCAATCAAATGGTGGTTCAAGTGAGTCAAAATGACGCACTTAAAATTTTAAACAGGGAAATCGCAGATGGGAACGAATATATATTATAATTTGTTGGACAAATCGCCGACGGAGGATCGTAAAAAGGGTAATGAAAAAGGAAATGAAAAGTTGAGTGCTTCATGGCGCATAGTCGCATACTACATAGATTGTTACTTAATATATGTTATATATATATATATATATATATATATATATATATATATATATATATACACATATATAAAGTTGGAGACATTGTCTTAAAAGGAGTAATAGTATATTACTATTATACCCTTCTAACTAATAATCTCAACTTTTGATAATTTATTATAAATACAATTTAATATCTCATAATTATTATTTATTTTTTTGGCGAAAATTGAATTGTATTGATTGATACAAATGTAACCCCATAAATATTTACTCCATGAATATATAAATGTATTTTAATATTGTTTTGATATAAGTATCAATGAAAAATCATATATTATTTCCAAATTATATTTCACCTTTATTTTTTATATCTTTTATACTTAAAATTTACTTGATTTTCATTTAAATATGTTATTCAACACTTAAGCATTTAAATATGTTATTTGATTCACATTTACAATTTTTTTAAATGTAATTTAAAATTTATTTAATTCACATTCAAGTGGCGGTTTTACGAACTACCCGCCTTAAAACAAAGATCTAAATTCAAACCGCCGCTAAAATTATAACCGCTCCAGATAGGTTTTTTTCTATGCCGATTTTGATTCAGTTTTAATACTAGGAATGAATAATTTCAAGATTCAAACCGCTACTAAAATTAGAACCGCTCCCGATAGGTATTTATTTATATTCAAACACGATTTTCAGGATATTTGAATTCAATGCTTATACAACTAACCCTGCGTTTTTTTCTATGCCAATTTTGATTTTTAGCATTTTAATTAATGCCAGGAAGAATTTCTAAATTCAAACCGCTACTAAAATTAGAACCGACTTCAGAGTTCAGATACGTTTTTTTCTATGCCAATTTTGATTTAGCATTTTAATGCCAGGAAGAATTTCTAGATTCAAACCGCTAATAACATTATGACCGCTCCAGATACTTTTTCCTTCTCTCAAGTCTCAAAATAGTCAAGATCTTGACTATCTACTAACCAAATGTACAAGAAAGAGAGATAGACTTTACAATCACTTAAAGCATAAGATCTTTTTCTTTTTTGGAGAACGAAAAAGTTGCAACTGATATTTAAACACGATTTTCAAGAGATTTGAATTCAATGCCTATACAACTTACCCGACGTTTTTTTCTATGCCTATTTTGATTCTGTAATTAATGCCTGAAGATTTTCTTTATTCAACAGTCATCAGTTAAATCAAAATTGGCATAGAAAAAAACGTAGGGTAACTGGGAGTTGTATACGCATTGAATTCAAATATCTTGAAAATCGTGTATAAATAAATATTATTATTTTATTATTACTATTAATATTAAAAGTATCTGGAGCGGTTCTAGTTTTAGTAGCGGTCGAACACGATTTAGATTTTAGAATACAACAAGCTCTTGTATTAATAACCGCTCCATTATTCATGAATATATCAAAAACTGATTCAGATGAATTTCAACCGCTCTATTATTAATTTAATACAGTGTATTACACGGCCTTGTAGAAACGGTCAAATATAATTTCAAGTCATTCAATTAGCATTGAGAAGCGAGTAGTTTGGACTTTGGAGTTGGCATAATTTCAAAGGGAACTCGCTCGTTGTACCCGATTTATAAATAGCCTTTAGCTTTGGCAGTCCCTTTGCATACAAACAACAAAATGAAGCAGTTTCATTTTCATTCACCTTTTCGTGATCTACTTTCCGAACAGTATTCATTAACGATCGTGATTTCCCTGTTTAAATCTTTCGTCGAACATATCCGTATCAAATCTCAATGACGGAAGTACAACAAAGCATATGGTTCTTCCAGACCATATTGGACAATCCAGTAGATCTGGTCCTTTGTTTACAAAGATACCAGCCATTTGCTTGAAACCTGTTTTGTTGTCAATGTCGGGATATGTTCGTTACATAATTTTTCTTCCGTGTGAATTCTGATTCAACCAAAGGCTTTTTTTATCCCATAGAAAAGGTGATGAATTCAATGAATAAAAGTTTTAACTAAGCAGGTTGATATACTTTAGTAAAGAGATTGTAAAAAGCTTTACATTCCACAAGCTATTGCCTTCTCTCTCGTCTATATGTAAATCAATTTTTATAAAATCGCCTGGGTAAATTTAAATACAATAGTGTCGGTTATGGTGATTCTTATACAAAAAAATATATATATAATCCACCTTCTGCCACTCTATTCAGTTGCAAACTTACAACACAACATTTCATGTAAATGTTCTAAAAGCATCAAACATATTTTTCAAGAGCATAGTGAAGTGTACTAGCTAGCATCACTAAAGTCCGTTGAAGATATATCGTACTATTCGTATGGATTGTTTGTAAGAAAGAGTGATGGAATTAAGTCCGTTGGAGATTAAAAGAGAGTACGTGGTGATTATGTAGATTAATTATTATATTGTTAGTTTGTTACTCTATCATAGAGGATTGTACTATACCTTAATCAGGAGTATTATATTGTACTACACGTTGGACTGTACCTTATTTGGGACGGTTTAAACTTTTGGAGCAGGTTGTGTATTGTGTAAGACAAAATGTATCTAGATAGTAGTATAATGGTTTAAATTTTGGAGCAGGTTGTGTATTGTGTATTGTGCAAGTATCCAACTTGGTTTAATGGTTTATTTATGTATTTATTTTATTTAATTTACATTTCACAATAAAGATAATAAAAACAACCAGATGCTTTCGAAATTTTATACTCCATATATATTATGTATTTATTTTATTTCTTTTACATTTTAAAACAACGATAATAAAAACAACCAGATGAAATTTTATATATAACACAATTTAAGATTTACAAAATTCGAACTTAGTAGCCCACGAGCTATACGTACAAATTGAATTGAATGATTCCGCCATCTTCTCGCAATTCTTTTACATGTTGATCGGGATGTTTAGGCAATGAATACACTCCGTATATACTAACTGAGATGTTGAGGTTATAAGCCATTTGTAGTTGCTCTGTATCATAATAGTGGGTCTGTCTGTCGATGCCCAATATTATGATTGTGGCCAAAGGAAGCCGAGAGCACGTCAACGTGACTGAATAAAACTACAGATGGCAAAAGATTTAAACAGGGAAATCGAAGTAGCAAAAGAGTATTGAAAGTTTTGTTGGGGAAAAAAGATGATAAAGAAAATGAACTTTGAAAGAGAAAGTGGGCATGGATAGCTTTCAGCATCTTCATATAGTAAATAGTTCCTGGACCCATCTCCACATTTCTTTTTCTTCCTTTGATTTATCATATATCTGGTTCAACACATTACCCCTGAGGTTTTTCGACATAAAACACAAGGGTATGAAAAACCTTCGGAAGGATTTAAACAGCGAAATCGTGGTTGCTAAGAGTATGTCGTTGATACTTTTATGTCTGATTGACAAAAACAAAACTTGGCGAAATATATATATATTTTTTCCCTTTTTTGAATGTTGATGGGGACAAAAAAGAATTAGTATTTGGACATTGGATGTTAATTTAAATACAAAAGTGACCTTATTATGTGCATGTGTACATGTATTTATAGTATAACGAGGGCAGATATATAGATCGACAACATTAAATTCTGAAATGAATGCCATCAAACTTTCCAACTTTTATTTACCCGTTGGGGCGGTTTAGATCGATTAGTGAAGCGTTTTTTTTGTATTTGTATGTAACTAATTGGGGCGGGTGTCTGGGTTCTTTTAAAGCTTGTAATTAACGAGCATGATATATATATATATATATATATATATATATATATATATATATATATATATATATATATATATATATATATATATATATATATATATATATATACATATATATATATATATATATATTAAATTTGAGCGCAACCAAAAAGTAAACAAGTTAACCTTGGGTAATAGACTAATAGGGTCAAATTGTAAACCACGGTTGGGTTTGGACTTTGGGTGAACCGTGGTCTATTCGAAATAAATGAATTTTTTATGTCGACGTGATAAATGAAAATCTTAAGCTTCTTTGACTAAAATAGTGTTTATGACTTTATATACTCCATTTTGGATCCATAAATCTTTTAACAAAAACAATAATTGTACATAAGTACATAACTATTTTATTTTATTCAAATAGCTAGTACTATATCACATACGGAGTAGCAATCTTTTTAACATCTAGATCGGGCCATCAGAGGACAAGTTGAAGAACACGACTTCTCAAACGTGTACACATATACATATATACAATTAGTGATGCATCTATGCTATGAAGATACAACAACAAATTAGATGGTTTCCTTTTTAAACATACACCAGGCTAAGACTATCGGGACGTACATTACAGACAAAACTAGAAGTGTTTATTATGATTTCAACATCAAGAATTAACCAACACCTAATGATTATGGTTTTGGGGAATCGCTTCCTTCTTTCTTGATTATGTCTGCCGGGCACAACAAACCATGGGTATTTAGGACGCTTACTCCCTGTTTTGGGTCCAAAGCATTAGACCCCTAAATATAATTTCTACCGAGTAAACTCCAGAGATGGATTTAAATAAAGAAATCGCGGTTGAGAGGGAATACGTATTGTTACCTTGGTTGTGAAAAATGTGATCAAGAAAAAGGAATTTGATGATGATATTTGGGAACATGATAATCATATTTAGGGTTTGGATGAGAAAAGTGAACCTTATGTGTAACACCCGGCAAATTAGGACTAGAATTAGTGCCTAATTCTTTGTTAATACATGTAATTAGTTCTGTGTTAGGCTAATTTATGTATCGGATTATATATTGGTAAATATATACAACTTTGCGATTTGACTTAAATCGTACGCAATTTAAAAAGAATGAAATTCTATTCGATTAATAGGTGAACAAATGTTTATATACTAAATAAAGCGATTATGCCCAAAATGCTATTTGCTAATGATTAGTAATTATCTCGTATCACTTGATTAAAGTTTACATGATTTAAAAACAAAAGTACTTAAATTTATTTAAACTATATCATATTTCAAACTATTAAAAATTTAAAGAAATAATTTAAGTAAATTATATAATAACAGGTGTGATTCAGAAATAATAAACATGCATAAATAAATATTTAACGCTTAAATGACGGAGAAAACGAACACCGCACGGAGCACAGCGCGTGGACTGAAAAATGGGGGCTTTCACCAAAACCCCCATCCTCCCCTTTTCTTTTCTCATTCTCCTAACTCACTCTCTCTCTCTTCTTCTATTTTCTTTCTTTTCTCTCTCTCACACCAAACAAATACCACCACCTAAATTCGCAAAATACTACAACTAAACGCACCCGGATCATTTCATTCCTTTGGAAGAAAACGTTCACCATCACACGATCTACAACTTCACCTTTCCGGATTTTCATTTCGGCATTTTGTAAGTTTTCGACAAATCCCGACATCTCTCGTTTTTGATCATTTTTACTAATTTATGGTTTAAATAGGCTTAATATGTTCATATGAGGGTTGGGTAAAAGAATCGGACTAAACGGAAACCCGAAAACATGTTTTTGGACCGAAATCCGTCGATCAGGCCGTTTCGCGAGCTGGGGTGTGTTCTTCCTGCGAACCGAGCCGAGCAGCGAGCCGAGCCGATAAGCGAATCGAGCCGAGCAGCGAACCGAACCGAGCAGCGAATCGAACCGGGCCGCGAATCGAACCGAGCGGCGAATCGAACCGAGCTGCGAATCGAACCGAACTTGCGAGCCGAACCGAGCCGAACGAGCCGAATCGAGCCGAACGAGCCGAACTGACCTGGTTTGCTAACTGAGTTTCTACTCAACGATCCGACATTTGCTTAACGACAACTACACTTTTTACGACGATAATTAACATACAAAAGTACATACTTTTACTAAACGTAAAACGAGACGAATAATAATAACACTTATGGATTATTATTACAAACCGTCACCAACGGACCGTACACTTTTACACAAGCGATAACGAACCAACATTTGGACACAATGGGTTGTATGAACAACTAGCCTAGACGTTCTTGCGAGACATCTACTTACTTGACATTACGTGTTTAGGCATTTGGAGGTTACGGGTTCAGAGAACCTACGGTTGATATTACTTACTCGTTTATTGATATAAACGCACTTGCAAAGACTCAGGTGAGTCTTACGGCCCCACTTTTACTGTTTTTCTTATTGGGGGAGATACATGCTACTGATTTTACTTGAACACAAGTACTAAAACTGCTTACTATACCAAACGGAATTGCATGAGTTATTTACTTTCTACTGAAGTCGCTCCATCATATATCGTTAGTTATGTACTTAAGCGCGAACACTAGTTAATGGATCCATTAGGGAAATGACCCTCCCCGCCCGGGGTAGTAGCGCTACCACGAACCGTTATGTATAAACGGGCGACTATTATTTCGTTACTTATGCTTGCTCAATTTCGAGCATGTCATGGGAGCAACTGATTATTTACGGGTTAAGCTTCGATTATGAGCCTCATGGCAACGGTATAACTTGATTACTTTACTTTTGCGAAATTTGCAAATACTTGATATACACCTACGGGCACTACTGATGAAATCTTGTGTTTAAACTGATTATTTACTGATAAACCTGTGAGATTCACCAACCTTTTGGTTGACCCTTTTTAGCATGTATTCTCAGGTACACTTACGGAGTAGGATCACTCCAGGATTACTAGCTAGAGTCGCATGATTTCCAAACTGCATTTAACGGAGATTCTTTGGCATTATCTTTTGTAACTATGGTTATGTAATAGAATCTCCCGCCACATACGCGGACTCTAGGCTTACATATTTTTGTAAAGAAAACTATATGTTTTCAAACGATTTAATTATGAAATGTAATTATTTTACAAAACGTCTCATTTAGAGGTCGTTTGCTGTATATCTTGTGCTTTGTATATTGATTAGTAACACCCAAGTATGCTTCCGCAAATCACTAAATTTGGGGGTGTTACATTATGTGTATTGTGTATGTATATATTTATAAGAGATGATAATAATATATACTCCGTAATCAAACTTTGGATTCGTACATGAAACCGCCCCAAGTATAAGCGCTCATATATAATTTGTGCCGTGGACAAACGTCATATATAAACAAAGTTATAAACAATAAAGAATAAACCGACCCTATTGATAGTATTTGAGGCGGGTAAATCGATTTAAGATGTTGATTAATAGCGGTTAACGACATAACTATAATTAATAATTCTATGTATATATATATATATATATATATATATATATATATATATATATATATATATACACGTGTAGGGTGTACATGATACATAGTCTGTCGTCATACTCTCATATGTAACTAGATCTCAAACCCGTGTATACACCCGGGTGTTGATTGTTTAATTAAAATAAAGGTCTTAATTTTAATTTAACTAAAATAGAGGGACTCAACTGATTAATTAAGCTTGGTGTAAATTATTAATGATGTCATAACCATGTTTCCTATATATAATTTATATATTTATTTGTTGGAGTATATAAGATTCTATTACGTAGTAATACGGAGTAATATATAGTTACTCAATTACTCCACATACTAGTTTGGACCGGTTAGCATTAACCGCTTCAAATATGTTGTTGCTAGCTTGCACTTGCATATCTAGTTGCACTGTTGCAGTGTTGCACACTGGCACTCGGTCAGTAAACAGATGGCGAATACTACAGTATACCCATTTGAAAACCCTCAATATTGATAAGACTTTGCGAGTAGTTCGAGGTTGGAAATTAATACTTGAGCAAATCAATATCCAAAAAAAGATAAAGATGGAGCATACACCATATATATATATACTCCGTATAATACTATATCCATGTACTTTTGGTTGGTGAGGCTATCAATAGCTTAGTAATTACTACGGAGTATAAATAAAAGCATATAAAGCCGGGCATGTATCATCCCAAAACTCCAATTTACACTTTACACAATTATATAAAGTAGTGGGGTTAACTTTTGTCCTCTTTCTCCAATAAAGAAACAACATGAAGCATTACCCTTTCCCTTTTCGTGAACATCTTTACTACAAAGAATTAACATTTAATGATATAATATCCGCAACTGCAATTTCTCAGTTTTAATATCCTCGCAAAAAACTCCGACCAACTATAGGAACGTTGTTAAGAAAGCGTGTTTATAAAGGCGTTACACGCAAGTGCAATTTCTCAGTTATAAACACAATTTCTTTTCCTCGTCTCTCCCAACGGCTGGTGTGCATTTTTTGTGAATTTTGTATCATTTGAAGTTCAAAACGAACTAGGCCTAACTGTTAGTGTGCATTTTTGGATATAATATCATAAATTTTAAAGTTCAACACAAGTTGGGCCACAGTTTCGGTTTGAGTTTCAATAATTTTTATGCTTTTCGCGGTCTTTCAAGGCCTTTTGATGCCGAGTTTGTGAAACAAACACCTTGTTAGAGAGGGAGCATGAGCAAAAATGTCGTCCATCCAAAACCGTTTCTCAAAACCCTTTCTTTTCATAAAGATTCAAATGGGTTAAGATAAACGGAATGGTGACGACATTCATATGTTTTGTCTTCCATGTTTGTTCTTCTTTTTAAAAAAAAAATCTTAATCTTCAAAATCCCCGTCCAGCATGGACCTCAATCATGTCTCCAGTAGACATGTGACATCTTATGGAACTTCGCATGTTGTACATTTTAAGTACACTTTTCATTAAAAAACTAATTAAGTAGAAGATTGCCTTGATTGTCTTATCGAGCAAGTCTTCAACGACAGCTAATTAAAAAACTAAGTGATGAGGAGCAGCGCTAAACATATATATTGGCGATGGATCGAGTAGAAAGAAGCAAAGCACGAGCTGCTAACTAGTGTTAGGGGTGTTCACAGTTCGGATATAACCGGATTATTATCCAAATGGTAATATTTGTAATTCGGTTTGCGGATTGGACAATTTGGTTTTTTTTATCAGATCGGGCAAAAACCAAATTAGTAATTCGGTTTTTGGATTGGCTTTGTACCCTCAGTATTAGAACCGGTTTATCCAAATAAACCAAATAGTAATAATTGTATATGTAATGCTCATCTGTAATACTTTTATTTATCTATCAATTCAAAGTGAAAGTTAAATATTTTTTAATTATTTTTTATACATGAAACCTTATTATATGATTGGTATGTTAATAATTTAATATATATCATTGAATATATAATTTAAGCTTAAGTTCGGATATAAAACACCAACTCCACATTTATATATATAAACCCTCAACGCAACATGAGTACATGATTATCGATAACCATTGATATCGCTTATGACATTACCCTTTCACGAGTCAAAACGTACGATACACCTATGCAATTCACGAAAAAAAACAAATGGTTAATAAGTTTATAACCAATCCGGACATCCAAATAGTAATTTGGTTCGGTTTAATTCGGATTTGTTAATTGTTTCATTGTTTGGATGGATTGAGTTAACATTTTGAGAATCAAAAGCAAAATAGATTTATATATCAAATCCGATCCATCCAAAAGAACACCTCTAACTAGTGTCGTCATTTGTAAATTTGCATTTAATTAAAACGATATTACTCCTGTATTAGGGTAAATTACGTTTTTCCGTCCTTGTGGTTTTTCATTTACCTACTCTCAATCCTCTTACTTGTTTAATTACAGTGGTCATCCTTATGTTTTGTGCTTTTTCTCAAGTTAGTCCTTTTACTTTTGTAATATTCTATTAACATCCTTATGGGTCACAAGATCCATTTATATGGGTCTGGATCTGGCCCATTAGTTATTGGATCATGATCCAATTCAAGATCCAACTAAATTAGTGGATCTAGAACTGGAACAACCCGCTTACCATGACACAATATTGTCCGCTTTGCCCGCAGGCGCACGGCTTTGCTCTTGGCGACCACACATCCCAGGAGGTCACCCATCCTAGAAATTGCCCTCGCTCGAGCAAGCTTAATAGCAGTACTCTTGCGACAATCTACCACATGTGGTCCTAAAACGTGTTGTGTCATTTAAGCTCCTTGTTACCCTTATAAGCCCCAGCATCCCTTATGTCCATGGCCGATGTGGGATACGCCTAAGGTGCTCACCCCCCCCCCCCACCCCCACCCCAAAGACTCATCATTCTCGATGAGGTTTGCCCCACCATCCCGACGGCACATGAGTTGCTCTGATACCATAACCGGAACAACCCGCTTACCATGACACAATATTGTCCGCTTTGCCCGCAGGCGCACGCCTTTGCTCTTGGCGACCACACTTCCCAGAGGTCACCCATCCTGGAAATTGCCCTCGCTCGAGCACGCTTAACAGCCGTACTCTTGCGACAATCTACCACCTGTGGTCCCAAAACGCGTTGTGTCATTTAAGCGCCTTGTTACCCTTATAAGCCCCATCATCCCTCTTGTCCACGGCCGATGTGGGATACGCCTAAGGTGCTCAATTCAGATGTCGGTAAAAATGGTTAGTCAACAATTTTGGATTAGAGGTATATTCAGGACAGAACTTAGATTTCTCATGAAAGGGTTAATAATGGTTTAATCCTCAAAGTTTCACTTTTTTTTTTCCACTTTAACCACTCAATTTTTTATGTAATGATTTAATCCTTCAAGTTTGCATTGACTTAATGGTTTAACCCTTTGAAGGGTTAAACCATTAAATTTTTAAAAGTTTGATGATTAAACTAGCTAGAAAAATTTAAAAGGGTTAAATCATTATAAAAGATAAACTTTAGGGATTAAACCATTAAAATGTTGAAGTATAATCAAACTTTAGGCTTAAATCACCAAAATATTGAAACTTAGAGGGTTAAATCATTAGAAAAATACTTTAGTGGTTTAAACGAAAAAAAGTGAAACTTTGAGGATTTAACCATTATTAACCCTAGAGCTTGAAAGAAAATTTTACATTAGATGGGTCGACCCAGATATAGATCCACTAATTTAGTTGGATCTTGAATCGAATCATGATCCAATAACTAATGGGCTAGATCAAGACCCATATAAATGGATCTTGTGACCCCTTGGATCTTGTCAAGATCCGACCTGCCCCGCCCCCTTGACAGGGATCTAGTGTGCTAAATAAACGGTATGCATGTATGTACTGTACAATTGTACAATATCGGATCCAAATATTATTTTTTTTTGATAAAGTTATGTTGTAAACCGCCATAAATGCGCGCTCCAATTGTGTATTATTATATATTATTATATTATTCCCATTCCCGCCAATGTCAGACGTCACTAGTTCACTCCTCATTTCGTCGAAAAGCGTGGCGGTTATCGTATTATTTAGAGCGGTTTTTAGTCTCTTACGAAGCGGTCTGTGTGTTTAACCGCTCCATTATATTTGAAAATTTTCACTCAAATATTTCAAATTTCGCTCCAAATTCATTCAAAAGATTTTAAAAAGCTCTACAAACCCTCCCTTATTAATTATATATATACTCACTTGTGATCGATGCGCATTTCAATCTATCTTCTTCCATTGTTGTACGCCGGCGATTTCCACTTCGCTTCCGATTCTTAGTTCTCTATATAAGGGTACTTATCTTCCGTTAAAGTTCTTAATATGTATTTCTACAAATATTATGGAGTTCGATGATTAATTAATCCTAAAATTTGTTGATAACATAATACATGGATATAGGGGTGATATAAATTAAATTGATTAACCTTTAGAACTATAAATAAAATGCAGTTTGTTCGATAACAAGTGATGCACATTTAAGAATGAACGTCAGTGGTCCATATGTGTATATATATATGTATGTTTGTGGTCCATACATGCCCTTTGATATATCTATATATGTTAATGTTGTTGGCAATACGTGTCCATATGTAAGGTATCTTTGTCTCACATTGATTGTACAAAAACTTAACGAATAGTATATGAATTGGAAAAGTGATATCCGATCTGTTGTGATCTTTCATGTCTGTTGTCCACACACGTACATGTGTTATTTCTTAAATACTTCGTATATACTCCGTATATACTCCGTATTAGATTATTAGTCACACGTGTATATGTAAAGAACTTTGTCTGTAAAGTATCAGCATTTAATTGTTTCTCATGTTTTCGAGTTGAATTGAATGTATGTATAATTGTATAAAAGAGTATTTAATGCCCGTATGTAATGTAAATAAGATTTGTCTGTATTTGACTCGAATTGAATTGATTGAATCGATCTATTCTATATACAGTATAAAAGAAAAGAATTCAATTGACCGTCTACATTTTGTTACTTTTTCTTGTTTATGTTATTTATTGTTGTATTTTATATATATATATATATATTCATGATCCATGATATGATTTAGTTAAGGTTCGTTGAATGTTGTAATTGTAATAATTAAGATAATTTTTTGTAGGATATTATAAACAAAATGGTAGGCAAAAGACGAGGGGCTGCAAAGGGTAATGACTACACTCATGATCCAAACCGTTTCATTGAGTTCACCAAGGAAGGAGAACCTGTAGGAGCTAATAGGCCAGATTATACCTCATGGTTTGGTACAGAGATTAGAGTACAGATTCCTTACTATTTGGACTGGAACGCTAAGGAAGTTCCACATGATGACCATACAAAAGTGACTCCTCAAATGTTAAATCGATTATGGGACGTAACAAAACGTTATTGGAACATACCAAACGATAACTACAAAGGTATACATATGAGGAAGGTAAATAAAATTTGGAGGAAGTTTAAAAGTGAGCTTACCACTCAATTTGCTGCTAAGGATGTAGATCCCTTTGAAAAATATTCCTATTTGAATAAGGAAGAGTGGCCAAGATTTGTTGAGTCGAGGACCACGGAAGAATTCAAGGTATTTATAGAACATGTTTGTATCCGTTGCTTCCAATGATTAAGTAGTAATGATTTTGATTAAAATTGTCACTAACAATTAATTTTTTTACTTCTCATATGTGAAGGCAAAAAGTGAGAAAGCCAAGGCAAGTGCGGCTATGAACACGGATCCTGCCCGTGTAGGTCGATTGGGATATGCTGGACTGAGAGAGTTTTATTACAAGAACAAAGTCAATATACATAAACAATACCCAGTTCTAGCAAAACTGAAGGCAGAGCGTTATATTTTATATCTTTATGCCAGACTACGGGAGGGCAAGAAAACGGGGTTTCAAGTTATGGCCGAGTATCTTAAAAGTGTAGCTGAAGATTTGGTAATATATTAAATGCGTACTACGCTACTAACTTTTGTTACTAAATATGTTATAACACACGTCAATATTTATTTCATTGATTAACAGTTGACAACAGAGAGAAGAATGTTGAATGATGGTACATATGATGAGAGGGGGGAAGATTCCCTAACAAGGTACAAGGGAAAAGAACACGGGGGAAGGACTCGGGCGGTGTCCAGTGTCGTTGGTAGTAAAAAGGCCCTTGGACATAGGAAGAAGGGTGAAAAAAGGAAAGCACTCACACTTGAGGAATTTGAGTCCTTCACTGAGCGGTTTCAGGATGATAAACTAGTTTCTGCAACGGCGTTAGAAAATTGTAGAGCTGAATTAGCTAGAATTACAGAAGACCTGAAGATTCTCAAGGCTGACCAACGCTTCTTGTCTTCTGCATCAGATGGATCATCCGACTGGTCTGACGAGGACGAGGTAATTCCTTACATGTTAAACACATTATGTATGTATATATATATATATATATATATATATATATATATATATATATATATATATATATCTTAATATCTACTATAAAAATGTTATATACTTATCCTTTTACAGGCCTCTGCTTCATGTCAGATTATGATGCCATATGGTACTCATGATACTAGATGGGCGAGGGGGATGACACATCCGGCTCACAAGGAAGGACTAGTGCCGGGTCATGTGTTTGTTCAAGTTGACACCGTAGAACAAGGTTTTGATTTCCTTGGCATTCCAATTCCTAATGAGGGAATCACTCTTCTAGGCCAAGCAAAAAGTGAATTTATTCAATGGTCTCGCACCGCTATCAAGGTTTATATTCATTTGTATTTAATATAAAAGTGTGTTAATCTGTATATTGTAATATATATACTTTATTGAGATGAGATAACTGTTTTTATAAATGTATCTTGTCTGCAATATGTCGCAACACGACTCTTTTACTTGTTTTAAAAAATGTATTCAATATGATCACGCTTCTTTTAAAAGCTACCGTTAATAAATGTAGCTTGGCCGCGAGGAGTCGCCACACGACTTTAGGAGTGCCAAGCCCACAACACTCTATGACGAGGCATGTCACTCGCCGGTAATTTCTTAAGCCAAATAATGATGTACATAAATGTCTTATGTTTATACATTTTTCAATAATTTTTGTAATAATACGTACTGTAGCCTCCAAGTGAAGCGTCACCCCGCGTCTCCACATGTAACAGGACTTCACAACCTTTCCCCCGTAGCAGCCAACCATTTTCTACAGAAGATGCATATGTGCGTTTTTTTCTATATGGTTTACGTATATGATGTATATTAGTATATTATTGCCATATAATCTGATACTTTGTTAATGTAGCGCCCATTGCCACCACCATCTTCACCACTGCGACCTGTAGAATTATCAAAGCGTGAAGTTGAACTGGCCACGCGAATTTGCAATATGGAACTGAAGCTGGACAAGAGGCCGGCCGAAATCAGGGGACTGGGTGAGCGATTTCGAGAATTGATGGTTGGGTCTCCTTTCATTCCGCTTGATCCGCCACACAATATGTATGCGGATTCACAGCGGGAATGGATTGGATATGAGGGGCTGCTAATGTGGATGACAAATGAATGGCTGGATATCAGCATAATTTCTTGGTTTGCGATGTATGTATGTTAATATGTATATATATATATTCTATTAAGAAAATTTGTGATTTATTACAAATACTTTAATAGTTTAATTAATCATATTTTGATTTTAGGTACTTGTTTGAGTTACGCTTGAAGACGGGGATTCAAACAAAATGTGCGTTCTTATCACCGAGTGCTATTTAATTTAGTGTTTGTGAAGACTTTTTTGCCTACACGGATGTCATTAAACACATCTCATAGCAGTTTGATCTTCACAGTGACAAACAATATTTTATTGCTCCCTATTACCATCAGTACGTATTACAGTATATTATATCTATATCTGCTATATTGTTTTAATCAATATTTATACTAAAATGTTTAAACATGTTGGTAGTCAACATTGGGTCCTGTTCATAATTGATAAAGTTGAACACACTGGGTACATTGTGGATTCCATGAAGAAGGGGAAGGTACCCGGATCTTATGCTCTGACAAAAAGAGTAGAAGAGTAAGAGTCCTAAACTTTTCAATATGTAAAAATCCTCAACTATACCCATGTGTTTTTATAACTGTACTAACTTAATAATATTGAATATCTGATTAGGACTAATTCACCCAGGAAATGGAATTGGCAAATGATTGATGTGAGTTGTTTCGAACATCTTGTTTATATATATTATATTAAATAATGTTGTTTAACTAACTTTTTAACTTTAATTAGTGTCCCTAACAACAATCTAGCTGGGAATGTGGCTACTACACGATGAAACACATGTTCCAATTTGCTATAAATATGGAAAGAAACTTCCCAGCCAATGTACGTAAGTCCTTAAGTAGTTGCTAGTGTTCTGTGTATAATGGACACATCAAATGATAACTAGTTTGTCCTTCTATATATGTAGATTTGGAAAACACACAGGCAATATACATCCAAAGAATTGGACCAGTCTATCATTAGTTGGGGAGCTGCATTTGCAAAACGCTACATTGATGATCGCGCGACTAGCTAGCTAGCTTAGCTAGCTGGCTAGGTGATATTTGAACATGTGTATATTACCTGTACAACATTTATATCTATATCTATATATATGTACATAGATATGTACATTTTGGTAATTTAGTAATCGATGGATATTTTGGTTTTGAATACGATATATATATATAGCTGCTGAGCGAATCAAACTGATTTATATAGGGAATTAATTACATTATAATAATGCTTCAAACCGCTACGAATTTGGAAAACGAACCGATTTATATTTTTGAATAAATATGCTATCGAACCGCTCCTAAATTGGGATACGCCTAACCGATCCGTTATAATTTCGCGGGAATAAATCAGAATAAAATAATGCCGGTGACCGCTCCTAAATTGGAAAACAAACCGATCCAATAAATAACTCGAGAAAAAATCGTAATAAAATAATGATCAGGAACCGATCCAAAGTCATTTGCAAAACCGACCCAATTAATTTGGCGGGAATAAATCAGAATAAAATAATGCCGGTGACCGCTCCTAAATTGGAAAACAAACCGATCCAATAAATTACTCGAGAAAAAATCGAAATAAAATAATGATCAGGAACCGATCCAAAGTCATTTGCAAAACCGACCCAATTAATTTGGCGAGAATAAATCATAATAAAATAATGCCGGTTAAGAACCGCTCTAACATTCACAATCGCTCCATTTTTGCTTCGTTTTAACCGCTTCAATGTTAATTAAACCCGCTTCAAATGCTGTTATTTGAAACGGTCGTTTGCCCGCTCTAAAAGCTTTTCGGTCTTTCGTGGCGCCGGTATCAGGGACGGTCAGATCACCGCTTCAGATGACCTTTTTCACCGCCATATATACCCGTTTTTGTACTAGTGAAAGAATAGTCCCAAAAGTGCGGAAATAAGTACTTAAAAACATGACTTTTTGGGTCACATCAAAACTCAATGTTTTCGAATACAAAATGTAATCCCCTAGAGTCCACGCGTGTAGCGGGAGATTCTATTACATAATCAAAATGTACAAAAGATAATGCTGAGAAACTCCGTTAATGCAATTTAGTTGAAATCATGCGACTCTAGCTATGTCCTGGAGTAATCCTACTCCGTCTGGGTACCTGAGAATACATGCTAAAAGGTCAACACGAATGTTGGTGAATCTCACAGGTTTGTATATAATATCAGTTTTTGAATACAAGATTTCATCAGTAGTGCCCTCAGGCGTAAATCAAGTATTTGCAATTCCACAAATATAAAGTAAATAAGTTATACCGTTGCCATGAGGCTCATAATCGAAGCTTAGCCCGTAAGTAATAAGTTGCTCCCGTGACATGCTCGTAACTGAGTAAGCATAAGTAACGAATAATAGTCTCCCGTTTATACAGTACGGTTCGTGGTAGCGCTACTACCCCGGGCGGGGAGGGTCATTTCCCTAATGGATCCATTAACTAGTGTTCGCGCTTAAGTCCATAACTAACGATATATGATGGAGAGACTTCAGTAAAAGTAGGTAACTCATGCAATCCCGTATAGTAAAAAGAGTTGTTCGTACTTGTGTTCAAGAAAAGTAAGCAATGTATCTCACCCCGTATATGTAAAACAGTAAAAGTGGAGCTGTAAGACTCACCTGTTGAGTTGCGTTGCGTGTGAGTGCTAGCAAAGCCTAAAACCCAAAGTTCACCTAGTCGAATCTCCTAACGCCCTAAACGTTTGAGATTTAATAAGTACGTGGATGTCTAAGTTTGACTATCCATGCTAGTGTTCACGCAACTAAATTATGTCCAAAGTGTTTGTTTAACGTTTACGTTTGTATTTCGTAGTTGTGAAAATGTGTACGACTCGTTGGTAATAGTTTGAAATCACGATTTCAATAAAATAAGTTTGTTTGAAATGTCTGTACAGTTCGTATATCGTATCATGTGTAAGTATTCGTTTCCGGTTAAGTTCGACACTTAGTGGAAAAATGATTTGCAAGTTGAGTTTCGCAAGTTGAGTTTCGCGAGTTGAGATCTGCGAGTCGAGTTGAGTTCGCCTCGCGAGTTGAGATCTGCGAGTCGAGTTGAGTTCGCCTCGCGAGTTGAGATTGGATCTCAACTCGCGAAACTCGCTGTTCGTGATTTTTATGCAAATTTTGACTTTTAAAGTGTTTTTAAAAGTGTTTTTGGACATAATAAGTTGATATAACACTAATACATGGTAGATTAAGCATTATAAACCTTAAATATCAAAGAAAACTTCGAAATCTAAGAGTTGTCGGGAATGTCGGGAACTTACGAAGTTAACGCCGTGAAAATCCGAGAAGATAGAAGTGTAGCTCTCGTCGCGGTGATCGTTTTTCCCTAAAGGAGCTAGTCGATTTATCGAGTTTTTGATGTAGTTTTGTTGTGATTTTGTAATGGTGGTTGTGGTGGTGGGTTTTTGAAAGAGAGAAAAAGATGGAGGTAGAGAGAGAAAGAGATGGTGGGAAATGAGAAAAGCGAAAGAAGGGGTGGGGGTTTTGGTGAAAACCCTCACTTTTCCGTCTCCGTCTCCGTGTTCCGCGTGGTCTTCGTTTTCTCCGTCATTTAAGCGTTAAATATTTAATTTACGCGTTAATTATTCATTTTAAAATACAAATTTTTGTTAAGTGATTTACTTAATTATTATTTCATCAAATCTTTAATAATTTGGATCATATTTAATATAATTTAGATTAATTTGCGTATTTTGTTTTTAAATCGTGTAAGTTTTTCAGATGTACGGTACGAGACAAATTGGAAGTATTATTATAATATTATTTCGAATGTAATAGCGTCTTAATAACATTGATCACCAACGTCCGTTGTAAGTAAGGTCGGAATAATCTAGTACGTATATCCCACGATCTAAACCGATCGCAACAGTTGTGTACGAAAAGCCACGTATATTTAGATTAATTAGTACTAAATACACGTAATTACAATTAGTTAGGCACTAATACATAGTCCTAAGTTACCGGGTGTCACATACACCATTAGAATTATACTCTTAGTCCAAGATTCTTTTACCCCGTAATCATTCATCAACCAGATATCACCTTTCACTTGAGAGAATATACCAAGCTTCCCACCAAGAACAACAAGTTTATGATCATCATCACATAAAACGGGTGATATCACTTCAGTAAAACACTCGTCTATTAAACTAAAAGCTAAAATTACCCTTACACCATCAGAAACTCTTTGAGCAGTCCAATGAACAAACCCGTTTACAAAAATACCACTAGTTGTTGCATATACTTTACAATAAACATCAGGAACATCAACCACCTGCTTCCAAGTATTAGTTCTAAGACTATAAACTTTCACAGTCATAGTATCCGAAACAATCGGATATCTATAATGAAAGCAAGTGAGAATAACAACCTTGTAATCATCAGTCGCTAAATCATAACCAAATCCATGCATCATGTCAATTTTTACGGAATCATTATTTATGTCCTCATAGAAATATCGAGGCAAATTTACATATTCCTTGGTAGTAGGATTTAAAATCATAAGCCTATGAGAATCGGGGTTTAAAGGATACCAAAAAGTCTCCAGTTCCACCAAAACAAGACCATTGCAAGAACCACGTAAATTGAAATTATGCTCTAGATAAGTACCTGGACTTAAGGGAAACTTGATTGGTACTGCTTTCTGGTGATGAAACGTGTGTGAATAGAGTGAGCGATTGACGCAGTAGGACAGGAAAATCATGTGATTTTTGTTGATGGTATTTTGATGGGTTTTGATGAATTGTGGTGATGAAAGTAGAGATAGCCAATCCTTTGAAACGCACCTGAAACGACCAACCGATTTAGTCGGGAGACGATATAGGATTTGGGTTATGATGTCCGGTGGAGTATTGATGGTCTGTTGAGTTGTTACTAGGTTTTCCTTGTTTATTGAATGAGCCATTGTTGAGATTTCGAAATGAGACAATTAGAGGGGAATAAACGATTGATATATGGAGAACTGGACTACTGGAGATTGGAGAAGACTAAAAGTCTAAAAAGAGTAAAAACCGTGCCAAGTTAGCCAACGGAATTTGAAACGACCTAAACGTCAGGCCTGTAATCTCATTTGTACAAAGCCCAATCGGCCCGTGTGCTTAAAAATGTCCGCCCCTTTGCTTTGGAAAAGCCATGACATTAACCCAAAAACAAGTCGAGTCGGGCATTGTCAGGTTCTTTACTCTTTAATTTTCATTTTCATATATTCCCCTCATAAAGTACAAAATAACATATTAACCCAACTAAACAACATAATAGTCATAGTTGTTAAACTCTTACGATTCACGAGTCGACTCAAAAATCTAAAAAACGAGGCGACTCGGACCCCGACTCTTAAATACCTTTGACTCTTACGAGTCATTTATTGACTCTTCCGAATCATGTGTGACTTTTACGAGTCATTTATTGATTCTTCCGAGTCTTGTGCGACTTACTAGTCAGAAAATTAGACAAACTTTTAGTGTAATGTAAGACAAAATTAAATATGAAAAACTAGAAAAGGAAAAGACTATAATTTATTTTAAATTAAACATTTATGTTTATTGTCAATCAACGTTTTAATTATCGACTCTAACCATGTATTACTTCACTGAAGAAAAAAAATATTAAACAAGAATATACATATGCATATAACTATATATATTAATTGTAAAATTGTGAATTTTACGAGTCAAATCGAGTCACGAGTTAAAAATCGAGATATCGAATCACGACTCGAGTCACGAGTTAACTACTATAATAATATTATCATTATCATATATATATATATATATATATATATATATATATATATATTCAGTTTAAAATAAAAACCTCTCATAATTACCCCATTTCCAACAATTATTTATCTACCCCTTCATGTTACGGAATAAGTAGACCTAATCAAATAGTGTATATTAAATTATTAATGCAATTTTATCAAGTAATCATGTCAAAATCATTTAACATGATACTTAATACTATCTAAATAGGTCAAAACACATCTCACAACTAACCAGCAATGTATGCTAATTATTAGAAAAGTATAAATCGAGTAGCAAACATATTTTATATCACTGCATTATTTGAATGCCATCCAGGTTTTCTTTAATAAAGTGATTTAAATTTTGTGATCTTCGAATACGAATTGCTTCTTTTCCGCCCCATATATTAAAATTTTACATGCTTTAAGCCAACTACTTCTAACTTATTACCTATTTGTCACCTCATTATCAACCTCTCCACCAAATTAAATAAAAATTAGCCTGATAATTGCACATGAACCCATCAAAATATCAGATATAGCTCCGACATCAAAGTTTACAATAAACAATAATGAGTTTTCATATTTAATTTCAATATACGTACATTTTTAACAAAATTACTAAAATTATTATCAAAAATGAGTTTGATTTAAAATTAAAATAAAAATATATGATAAACAACTTAAAGTTGTATGTGTATCACATACTCCGTATTTTTTAATAAATTTATCTCATATTAAAGAACATACAATTCTAATAATTTTGATATTTTTTTGTCATAAAAATTAGTTTATTTTTAAATTAAAAGTGAAATGTTCGTTTCTATTTCTCACCATAATAAGTGTTTCTATTTGAACCTTCCTTCAAAAACTATAAATGTTTTTTCTATCTTTTTTCCCTTTTATCACGTCTCATTCATAGATTGATATTTGTTATACTTCACCAAAATTTCTTATTAAAAATCGTGATATTATTGATTTTGATTTTTCAATCTAAATTTCGCAAACTCATAATTGTAACACGAACTCAGTCAAATAAGATAAAAATCACTAATTTATATACATACATTTATTTAAAACTGAACACTTTATACAGGGGATAAAGAAATCTTTCAACCAAAAACCTTCTACTGTCAATGTGTAACTTCTTTGTATTGTGATCGTTAGGTACTTTTAGTTTATATTCATTTTCGTGTGATTTTGATGAAGCTCTATTCAAACAAACCTATATGTTATGAGCTTGTTACAACATTTAATTACCGTTCGAGTTTTCTTGGAAATAGTAAGTTAATTGGCCCACCCATATATAAATCCTAGTTCTGTCATTGTGCGGGATAAAATGGAGAAGCTCTAAATAAAGGAATAGGGAAATAATTTGTAATGTTGAATCATACGATTTGAAAGGTAATGTTAGTGTTAATGTATGAGCCATTTATGTAAATATAAAAAGTTGAAAGATCAAAAATATAAAATATTTATTTTGAGATTGGTCAACATTACAAATGACATCTCCGAACAATTAATGCAAGTTCAATGTATTATTTTATTAAAACATTTTATTAAACATATGGTGTGCATGAAACTTAATACAAATTATAAATGTCCTTGTTCAGCTAATCTTAGAAGTCAAAAAAATAGTTGCGACTTGTACATGAGATATGAATTTTAATGAAAAAATGATGTTAAAGTCGACTCACCAAATCATATACTCCAACAAGCGAGTAACTTTTGAGTTGTAGAAGGCTCTGTTTGATCGGATATGAAACGATAACTAATATATTAAATAAGATACATAATCACCGTGATTACTTTTAACACTTAACTTCACATATAGTAAAAGAAATTAAAAGCAATATTTTATTCGTATCGAGAGAATTATCTTTTATTCCTGAAACAAAAAATAGCAATCAAACGAACATAACAACAAGAATTAATATACGTGGCGATGACAGGAAGATAACCAATCTTCCAATGATGATGATAAAGATGGATGATGATGAATATGAAGGATTTAATTAAAGAAAAGATAAAAAGTCTTATTCCCTAATACACATACCTGAATTTGGTGGATGAAATTATCGCTGACAAAATTTTGAGTGTGCCTCATGAAATGTATGTACAAACTTATTTTAAGGAATTGAATGTGTATTTGGGGGAAAATACAGTCAACCAATTCAAAAGTTCATCCCGTTTAAAAATTCGAATAATAATAATAATAATAATAATAATAATAATAATAATAATAATAATAGAAATAGTTTAATATTCAATATTTTCATTAAAAAAATTAATCAATCAATTAATAACTTACCAAAATAAGTTTCAAAAAACGTCAATATATGATCATTTTAGATAGTCATATTTTGCAACTTTAGATTAATGTTTCACATTTAATTTACTAAATCATTTAAGAAGTGAGATTAACTCAGACTACCTGATTCACAGTTTCTTTTGATATATAAAAATAACTAGTTTATTGACCCGCGACAACGCAGGCTAACACATTTGAGTTTTAAAAGTTAACAATTAAATCTAAAATAAACATAATGTAGAAAATATTACATGATAAAAAAGAAATAGAGTAATCCATGTTAAGAGACTTATTGTGGAACGTTAGATCTTCACGTTGTCCGCTATTAAGCATATGAATGTTGATGAAAAATTTACGCCTATAAAATTAAATAAAGAAATAATAACATTGTCTTCGACTTGAAAGTTTAAATAGTCAATTGTAGCATAGGAAATCAGTTTTATATCAAAACCGAAAATGTTTTTAGCAATGATTTAAACACAACTTGTAGAAAAATAAAACCCATGGATTACAAAAAAGAAAATAAAACAATGTTAATATAGTTGAATATGACATATGTTTGTGTATTGTTTAGCTCAATGTATATTAAGTATTAATTAAGGAATTATTAGTTACAAACCATAAAATATTTTAGTTACGACTTTAACGTATTTATCATATATTAAGGTTGTATGGCAATATGAACGACCAATATTAGTGTCATGCTTTTGATAAAAATAAATCATGTTATTAATCAATATTTATAAATCTTTCAAATATTAAGGGTTTATTTATAAATTACAGGTTAAAACGTCATGGTACATAAACTATAAGGATTGAAAAGAATTAAGGAAGTTTTGGAAGTGCTAATTTTCAATAGTTGTGGGTACACCTTTTAAAAAATTAAAATCGATGTTGGAAATAATTTTAGCTGTAGGATCTCTTTGGATGGAACATAATCTACGATCCACATTGCTCCATAGTATTTTGCTAAGTATATATACAAATAGATAGATAGATATAGATAGGTATATATAAATGAATAATAATAAACATAGATATAGATGTAGATATTAATCTATCTATCTATTTTCTATTTTATATACTAAAAGAAAAATCATGAGAGAATAAGGACCATTAGATGGAGATCAACAATTAAGATTTAACCCTTAATTTATTTCATGACATCATTAATTTCATTTTTATGTGACTAAAAGTATAACACCCCTCGTTTAATTATAAACAATCAATATAATAATGGCGACGCGGAAGCTTATATTTCAAACATTACTATCAATGTCTCAAAATGTCAATAAACTTTTTCCAAGTTAAATACATAACATTTCAACAAACTCGGTGTTATATAATTCAAAACATTTCTATAGTTATTAAAATATCATCAGAGTGAAAGCCCGTCAAGCATTCCATCAATCCCAAACACTTCCTGCCCTGTCCCATATGTCCCATCTATTTTAACCTGCAGGAAGAACTGTGGTGGGGTTAGCATAAAGCTAAGTGAATGAAACTATAACAACAATCCAACTTAGTATAACAATCTGTTTACATTAAACACAATAAACAGAATATAGATCAATGAATCAATCAATCAACTAGCCGACATTCACATAATGTCATTCAAGCTACGTCAAGAGGACCGGTGGTCCCTGAGCAACCATATACCGGTCTGGCACCCAGGAACACTTATCGTTCATCTGTATTGGCCTATACAGACCCACCGATAACTTGTTGTCAATCACACACGACCTAGATCTCTAAACCAACATTTCAAGTTTTTCCGAGATCTCTTGTCGTCTACAACAACAACAAGCCCAACCAACACAAGTTGACCTCTGAATATTACACATTGGCACAATTTCAGCCAAGCAATCAACCATGTCTGACTATCATGGCAAAACAGGTTAACAGATGCATCATATCACAGTAATATAGTAAATTACTCGTTGTAACCAAATCATTACAACTAAATCATACTGAGGTTACAGATCCACTCACCGACTACCTCAGGCATCCACTCAGTAGTCTAATGTCACTGAGTCCTTCTGTTTATCTGAAACACAACAGAACCACACAAGTTAATCACTTGTCTCAAATCCATACAATATTTTACAATTGTAATTACATCTATAACTTAACACTTAGTCATGATCAATGATCATAATATTCACTTTCCAAATTAAATCATAATATGATTATTAACTTACATCACTTTAACACCAATCACATCAAGGTTATGAATAACCCTCTTATCACATTAATCCACTTTGATTATCACTAATCAACATGGTTAAACCATTACTAAGGTGATTAACCTCATTTCAAGAATTCATCAAAACCACCATACTTGGTTTAATGAATACTTAACAATTAAATTCACATAATCATCTTTAATCATCAATTAAGTGTTCTTAGCCATAAACAATGCTAATTTTATCTTATAATCCATGATAACCATCATAATCATTATAATTCTCAAGAACACCTAATCACTTATAACTTTTAACTTGAATAGTGTTAATCATCATCATTAGTCACTCTTAATGTGATCATTAACACCACTTATCAATCATAGATCATTATTCTAAGCTTAGAAGCTTCAATTCTTGAATTCTCAACTAAACCCCTAAACTTTTCTCATAATCATACACTAATTCTTTCATTTCTAGGTTAGGGCTTAGAGGCTAATCATCATTTAAGCATCAACTAATCATTATAACATGATTACAAGCTTTAATTCATGAATTATCAACTAACCCATATCTTAACTCATGATTATCATTCATTTATATCATTTCTAGGTTAGATTTTCAACTACAAATCATGAATTAGATATCAACTAACAATTATTTCATCATTACAAGCTTCAATTTAGCATTACTCATCCTAATTTCATCATGTACACAAAACCCCATTTCATAGGTTTATGAAAATCAAGTAATCAAGACTTACAAGATGAGTAGAAGGATTAGAGAGTGATAATCCATGTTCTTGAAGCTTAAATTCGGATTTGGCATCTTCAATTTAGTGTTGTGAAAGGATTTTAGGAATTGATCTAGGGTTTATATGTTTCTGTATGTATGTATATGTACGTACTGTATATAGATATAGTTAGGAAAAAGAAACCGACTCAAAATATGAGTTTATCACATAATTGGTTAAATTTCGTTCCCCGTACTTATCATTGTCTAGAACTTAAAAACCATTTGCGGGAAACACTATTTTATTTTACCGTCAACTGAATTAAATTAAAACAGTAACAATTTACTAGTCACAATAAATTATTTGACTCTTTAACCAATTATTTTCAAATAATAACACAGAAATATTTTCTGACACACTTATTAAATATTAACAGTCAGAAAATATTAAAATACAACTAGACCCGAGGAGTGGATGTAGAGGTCAAATCTAATAGGTAAACTATTATCACATAATCAATTAGCATCCTACCATATCCAGTTGAATGCTAAATCAGCACCAGTTGATACTATGCTGCATTAGCACAAATTTTTCAACAACATAAGGTGCTGTCTTTAATCACATTTTCAACAATATCAACACATTGTTATTTGAAATTAACTGACCTCCACTTGCTTAATTCTTATTTTAATTCATACTAGTTGCAATTAACCACATACACACCTATTGCACCATAGATACCACAGTAACAACAAATTGTAGTTTACTATTCTTTTATTTCAGTCAATCATTGACTATTTCTCAATTACAGGTCAACATATCTTACCTGTTAATTTAAAACCACTTAACTTTATCTGGTACTTAGTAGCCTCAACAATTCCATGTAAAATGGCATAATATAAATACGTTGGCCAGACGTCATCATATTATGTCAGTCACACTTTATTCTCAGGCAACTTCATACCATTTACTTTCCAAAGTGATTAACTTTTACTATCACATATATCGTAATAGTGATATCAACAATTTATACATATTTAACAACCTTTAATAGCAGGTACAGTTAAATATTAATTTACTGCTCTATTTCACTTATCACTTTGAGTGTACAATTAATCACATAATCAGGTATATAACTCTTTTCACTATTTCATTAACATAGATGTAATGTTCAACACAATTACATCAATCAATCTCTTTATTACCTGATTCAATGTCAATTATTGGTATGACAATTAACACTTATAACACATTTAGTACTAAACATTTTGTCAATACTATGTGTAATACTCAACACATATTCATTAATCTAGACATCTTTAGTTGAATTACAATTGAGCATTTCTTGTTTGACTATCACATAACTATAAGCTCATGTACTTGGTTTACAATTTCTTAAAATGATCAATTCAAAATATTTTAATACTTTACATGATTCAAATACTTTATCATGTTTCAATTTATTCACATATATGATCCACATAATCCTATAATCAATGTTTACTAATTCTAGTTAGCAACAATCAACAATACCATTTACTGGTATCATTTGCAGTTAAATAATTCGTCTGCAAACAACTCATACACAATAACATATGTGGACCTCTTAAAACAAGTTTTAGTGTTGCACATATACACAAGAATGAGCTCTGGGCTCAAAGAAACAAAAGCCCGATACAAAATGTAAGTCAAAAGTTCGAAAGTTAACAGCTTCAAAATTTCCTTATACCAACACATTTGCACATAATTTAATTATTTAAATCATTGAAAATTTCATCAAAAGGACATTACCATTGGAAAGTAGACTCTCTCACGTTTCCGGCGGTATAAAGAACGTCAAAAACAGAGTTACGGTTCATCTTTTATGACCATTTTAAAATTAACCTCCTGAATCCCCAACGAATCCGCCGGATTCATTATGAATCCGCCTGATTCAATATGAATCCGCCGGATTCACCCCAATTTTGGCAAAATTTCATTCTCAGAACCTCTTCTAACCAATCCGGTCCACCCAATCCGCCGGATTCATCATGAATCCGCCGGATTCAACCTGAATCCGCCGGATTGGACCCAGTACAGCAGGTCTGCACAATCTTTTGCAAAAGTATGAAATTCAAACGCGCATATCTCCTAAACCGTAAAGAATTAGACTCTAAAATTTTGCAGGCACCTTTATATTATCAAAATACAACTTTCTATTTTTCCACTTTTTCAATTTACACGTTTTACGAGAAAACGGACGTATAACCAATTTTAGGCCATTTTGAGCCATTTTCGTTGACATGCCATATTCCAAATGGCTTATTTTCTGGTTTCAACCCTTTGCCAACATGCTTATACATATATTTGTGACGTGTGGACACTTTCATCACCCTCATATACTTGTCCTATCATGTTTTAACTAGTCGACCCGTTTAAGGGTCCAAATGGGCATTCTTAACAAAACAACTACATTGACTACCCAAAACACTTTTGACACATATTTTCACCATATGTAGGACTAAAAGTCACTGTTACATTGGTCATAACCAAATTACTACTCATTTTAACCGTTTAACCATTAAGTGACCCATTTGGGCACTTTGATAACCCATTCGGGTTTCAACCTATATAACCACTATTCAAACAACCATTTCACACTTTCTTGACTATTTCAAGTCAAACAAAACTGTTTTCACTATTGGTGTCATACTATCACTCTAAAACACCAATTCACATTAAAATCATCATTGTTTATAACAATTACAACAAAGTTTCAACTTTGACTTTTTCCAAACTTGTCAACGCGTATAAAGGTAGTTTAACCACTTTGACTTTTCCAAGTCAACACACACTTTCAAATTAATAAACACTTTTAGTTTTAAACAAAACATGATTCCAAACTACATCTATGGAGATATACCAACATCTCCTTTATTTCACTATTTGGAGTCATATCAACAATTCTATCATGTAGTAACTAATTCCCTAGCAAGGATTCATAACTACACCTTGCATTTATCAAATCATAATTATACAATGATTTATACTTCATTTTCACATTGTAGACACACTTAAATTCAATTAATACAATTGTTACACTTTATTCAACAAGGTGTCTACAAAATCCATTTCTAGTTCATTATGAACTACTCATGATGCTAAACATCTCAACTAATATTCCTAGCATCACATTAACAAGTAATAGTCACCAATGACTCATAACTGGGGAATCATATCAGTCTGACTCAATTTACTTCACTACTAATCATATCATAGCAAAGTAAACAATTCAAGCTTATTTAAATTCAACAGGCTTATCGAAAATACCAGATACACTTAAGCCCACGAATATTGAGGAATCATTGAGAATACCATTCGGTTCCTCACGTTCCTCCGTCTCTGCAACCAAAACAACAATCTTGGAACTTGTTATGGGTTAGTACATATCCAACTAACTAATTTCCCATACAACAACTAATCCCACACTATGGAATGTTTGACTTTACACATCTTATAGATTTGGGATTGAACATAACCAATGTCCAATTCACCCAAACCTATGCTCTGATACCAACTTATAACACCCCTCGTTTAATTATAAACAATCAATATAATAATGGCGTCGCGGAAGCTTATATTTCAAACATTACTATCAATGTCTCAAAATGTCAATAAACTTTTTCCAAGTTAAATACATAACATTTCAACAAACTCGGTGTTATATAATTCAAAACATTTCTATAGTTATTAAAATATCATCAGAGTGAAAGCCCGTCAAGCATTCCATCAATCCCAAACACTTCCTGCCCTGTCCCATATGTCCCATCTATTTTAACCTGCAGGAAGAACTGTGGTGGGGTTAGCATAAAGCTAAGTGAATGAAACTATAACAACAGTCCAACTTAGTATAACAATCTGTTTACATTAAACACAATAAACAGAATATAGATCAATGAATCAATCAATCAACTAGCCGACATTCACATAATGTCATTCAAGCTACGTCAAGAGGACCGGTGGTCCCTGAGCAACCATATACCGGTCTGGCACCCAGGAACACTTATCGTTCATCTGTATTGGCCTATACAGACTCACCGATAACTTGTTGTCAATCACACACGACCTAGATCTCTAAACCAACATTTCAAGTTTTTCCGAGATCTCTTGTCGTCTACAACAACAACAAGCCCAACCAACACAAGTTGACCTCTGAATATTACACATTGGCACAATTTCAGCCAAGCAATCAACCATGTCTGACTATCATGGCAAAACAGGTTAACAGATGCATCATATCACAGTAATATAGTAAATTACTCGTTGTAACCAAATCATTACAACTAAATCACACTGAGGTTACAGATCCACTCACCGACTACCTCAGGCATCCACTCAGTAGTCTAATGTCACTGAGTCCTTCTGTTTATCTGAAACACAACAGAACCACACAAGTTAATCACTTGTCTCAAATCCATACAATATTTTACAATTGTAATTACATCTATAACTTAACACTTAGTCATGATCAATGATCATAATATTCACTTTCCAAATTAAATCATAATATGATTATTAACTTACATCACTTTAACACCAATCACATCAAGGTTATGAATAACCCTCTTATCACATTAATCCACTTTGATTATCACTAATCAACATGGTTAAACCATTACTAAGGTGATTAACCTCATTTCAAGAATTCATCAAAACCACCATACTTGGTTTAATGAATACTTAACAATTAAATTCACATAATCATCTTTAATCATTAATTAAGTGTTTTTAGCCATAAACAATGCTAATTTTATCTTATAATCCATGATAACCATCATAATCATTATAATTCTCAAGAACACCTAATCACTTATAACTTTTAACTTGAATAGTGTTAATCATCATCATTAGTCACTCTTAATGTGATCATTAACACCACTTATCAATCATAGATCATTATTCTAAGCTTAGAAGCTTCAATTCTTGAATTCTCAACTAAACCCCTAAACTTTTCTCATAATCATACACTAATTCTTTCATTTCTAGGTTAGGGCTTAGAGGCTAATCATCATTTAAGCATCAACTAATCATTATAACATGATTACAAGCTTTAATTCATGAATTATCAACTAACCCATATCTTAACTCATGATTATCATTCATTTATATCATTTCTAGGTTAGATTTTCAACTACAAATCATGAATTAGATATCAACTAACAATTATTTCATCATTACAAGCTTCAATTTAGCATTACTCATCCTAATTTCATCATGTACACAAAACCCCATTTCATAGGTTTATGAAAATCAAGTAATCAAGACTTACAAGATGAGTAGAAGGATTAGAAAGTGATAATCCATGTTCTTGAAGCTTAAATTCGGATTTGGCATCTTCAATTTAGTGTTGTGAAAGGATTTTAGGAATTGATCTAGGGTTTATATGTTTCTGTATGTATGTATATGTACGTACTGTATATAGATATAGTTAGGAAAAAGAAACCGACTCAAAATATGAGTTTATCACATAATTGGTTAAATTTCGTTCCCCGTACTTATCATTGTCTGGAACTTAAAAACCATTTGCGGGAAACACTATTTTATTTTACCGTCAACTGAATTAAATTAAAACAGTTAACAATTTACTAGTCACAATAAATTATGTGACTCTTTAACCAATTATTTTCAAATAATAACACAGAAATATTTTCTGACACACTTATTAAATATTAACAGTCAGAAAATATTAAAATACAACTAGACCCGAGGAGTGGATGTTACAAAAAGACTAATTTACCCTTCAATATTTACAATATACACCTTTTAATATTTACAATTTAAATTCTCCGTTTTTCCTTTAACTGTAGATAATCCTCCAAATATTTAATGAAAATTTTAATTTAATAACTAATTTATTATTTCTTCTGTAATTCAAACTCTTCCTACAATCTTATTTATTTTATTTTTTCTGGAAAAAACCCCAATAAGTTGATTTCAATTCCAAAAAATTCATAAATTCATTCCATCGCTCAATTATTTAAATTCTTATACGACCTACTATTTTGAATTATTTTATCACTTTCTAATTTACAATTCTTGGATCATGGATGCCAATGGGTCGGGTTTCGACGGATTTTGGTATATTTGTACCCATACCACTGCCTTTTTAGAATTCATTTATCAATTTCTAATTTACAATGCTTGGATTATGGATGCCAACAGGTCGGTTTTCAGCGGGTTTTAGTGTATCTGCACACATATCCATTTCGAATATTCGTACTGATATGTAACACCCCCAAATTTAATGATTGATTTGCGGAAGCTCGATTTGGGTGTCACTAATCAATATACAAAGCACATAAGATAATAATGAACGACCACTATATGCGTCGTTTTAAACTTGTATAAATAAAGTAAACGTTTACATCAAAACAATGTTACATTAGCTCGGTTCCTGAAATTGAGAGATTACATGGCATAATTACTTTTACAAAATATAATAATGCAATCAAATCTCTAGTTGTATGTATGCTGACTCGAGCTAATAATCCCTGCTTGTGCAGCCAACCTACTGCTGGGTACCTGTGATAAATACTAAAATGGGTCAGCGAAAACGCTGGTGAGCTCACAGGTTTGTATGTCAATGTATAGTTGTCAGAACCGCAAGATTTATATTGAATTTAAAATGCAATTAAGCAAAATAAAAGTTATACAATCCATGAGCACATAGTCTGAGCTTAACTTGATTTGTCAGGCCCAATTAAGGAAACCTAACTTGAAATGCCTCCTACGAGTGTCTAATCCACACTCGTCTTCCCAAATGCTAATACATCCGTTTGACCGGTTAGTGCGTGCTAACCCGGATGAGGATTGTCAATCCCATATGATATCATATACTAACATTCACGCTAAAATATTAACAGACTATGCTATAGAGGACTTTAAATTGATTAGCTTGAAACTCATGTAGTATTTGAAAGTTGGCACTTGCGTTCTACTTGTAAAACAAAACAGAGCAGTAATATCACACCCCTAGTTGTAAAATAGTGAAAATGGGGCCATGAAACTCACCTGAGCCTTGAGTGGTTATTGGAATAAACTTGAATTGTTTAGCTATGATGTGTTGTCCGAAGACTTGTAACCTGAAGGTGTCCATGACACGCGATGGTTATTAATTGATTAGGCATCCCGCAAGACTACCCTTGCAGTTGTTTGTCCAAATTACCCCGATTTGGTTGATTGACTTGTCCAAATTACTATGATTTGGTTGATTGACTTGAATATTTGAAAGTATGTACGGCCCGTTGGTGACGGATTTGTAATAATAATCTCAACTATTATTATTTTGATTTCGTGGCGTTTTACTTGAAAAATGTGTTTTGATTATGTTTTAGAAGCCGTTACGGAATCTAAGTACGGGGGTCCGGGGGCAGCGCCCCTGGTAGCGGGGTCCAAGGGGCGGCAGCCCCTGGCGGGGTCCAAGGGGCAGAGCCCCTGGCTGGGGTCGAGCTACCAGGTCAGCTTGGAAAATTTTTATTTCTACTATATTGCTTTAAGGAAAAACGCATCTGGATTTGAATTTGGGTAAAATCAAGTGATAAATTTCGAGCCTCGACACTTAGTAAAAATCTGTGTTTTTGAGGTTCTGGTTTGTGTGACGTTGGGTGCGACGTCACAGATCCTGACTGCGACGTTGAGCACGGCGTCGCTATGTGCGACTTTCGCAATTTAATGCGACGTTGTACGTGGCGTCGCTATAGGCGACGTTGTTGATTTCTGCGACGTAAGGGTATGCGTCGCTAAGTGGGACGTTCGCCAGTTAAGGCGACGTTAGGGATGATGTCGCTATATGCGACGTGGTGATGGTTTATGCGACGTCGTAGCTGACGTCACAAAATGTCTGGGCGAAAAGCGACGTTACGGTCTGATCGGAGCTAGGTGGCCGGAAAATCTGCCGAAAGGCCTCCGTTTGGTCCAAGTCTTTTACCCAACCCATTTTTGGACATTTTAAGCATGTATAAACCATAAATACGTAAAAATGAGTAAGAACGGAGAGTTTCGGGTTTGTCGGAAACTTACGATTCGACGCCGTGAAAATCCGAAAAGATGGTGACGTAGATCGTGACTCCGTGGTTCTTTTATTCCAAAGGAGTAAGATGATTCGGGTTCGTTTGATGTTAGTTTTTAAGGGATTTAAGTGGTTGGTGGTTTTGGTTTTTGAAAGAGAAAAGAAAGAAGAGAGAGAGAAGGGAAATGAGAAATGAGAAGAAAAGGGGTGGGAGTGGGAGGTTAAACTCCCATTTTCGCCCCGCGTTCCCGCTCTGTGTGGTGTTCGTTCGCTCCGTTGTTCAAACGTTAAATGATTCTTACACATTAAAAGATAAGTTTTAAATTACGAATTTATTATAAAATGTTTTATTATAATATTTTACCAATTATCTATTTAGGGTATTTAAATTTGAAATTCGTTTTATTTGTTTGCGCGTTTGTATGTTTAATCGCGTATACCTTAATTGTGAAATAAAACTTGGATACGAAATATTACTACAATTAATATTTTGAATAAAATTGAGTTATTAAATAATATTTGTATTACCTAATAAATTGTTCACCAACGTCCGTATTTATTGTATCGAAATTCATTCGATTTGAAACTCGTACGATTTATACAAACCGTATAATTGTGTAGATATATATTCAACAATATATATAATAATTGATACATTAATTAGCCTAACACAGAACTAATTACATGTATTAAACTTGATTAGGCACTAAATTCTAGTCCTAAATTGACGGGTGTCACATGATACCTGACCCAATACCCGTTGGGTACCCAATTAGTATTACCTATCGGTTTTTCATATTTTTTCGCGGGTTTCGATTATCCCCATGTATGTAACTTTGGCAAAACAAAAGAAATTTATTTATTGAAAATACGACACTTTGAAACATGGAAAAAACGATATCAAAATACCATAAACTATAGTATATTTAAGATTTGAAATCTTAAAGCTAACAATTTAACTTTTTAATTAACTAATTCAAAGTTTCGGTACGTTCAAGATAACGAACAATTTCACGTTTTCATATCATATAAATTTAAAATGTAATAATCGTGAAATTCCAAATATAATAGCGAATGGTATAAGGTTCACCAGTTGATGTGTACACTATCTTATTATATATAAAAACTTTTGTATATATAGTATATATAAAATTAAAATTAATGATAAATGGATACAGGTACTTAAATATTTTTCATGGACAATTTCACGAATTTCGCAGGTCCGAAACTAACTTTTATAACGAAACATTTTCAAAAATATATTGATAACATAAACTCCATTTAGTTTTGACCGAACGTACCTTTTTTTTTTTTAACATAAAATAAAAGAAAGCAAATTGTATTTATGAAAAATTAAGGATTAGAACAAAACTTTAAAATAAGTAGGGGATGTGAACAGTGAACGAAACCTGAAGTACGGAGTGTCGCCGTCGGTAGCCTTTTGTTTCCGTCGTTCTATTCACTGAACGCCGAGGGTTTGTTGTTTCTGCTAATCGAAAATATAATCACACGTCACCATTTGCCGCTGATATCTCTTCCTCTTATTCCATCATTGGGGCTTAATAATATCGCCGGACATCACAAGTTTTGAAGGTGAGTAAGACGTGTTCTTTTGTTGAACTTATTATGTATTATTTTTTCTATACGTTGTCTTCAGGGTTATAAACCGAATAACTTGTTTGTAGGGTAGGGTTTAATTTCCTTAGATAAAGAGAATTAGGGTTTACAACTTTTAGGTTTAATTGAAGATTATATGCTTATTTTTGGATTTGATGTTTATAGTAATTATTATTATTTGTGCTCATTTTACCATGTTATTTATTTGCAGTCAAAACTTAGTTTTGTGAAATTGAAGCCCTGAAAATGGCGCCTAAAGCCATTATTAGCATTCCATCCGAGTTAATCACCGAGATCCTATATCGTCTTCCGTCCAAATCTGTTGGTCGTTTCAGGTGCGTTTCAAAAGACTGGCTATCTCTACTTTCATCACCTCAATTCATCAAAATCCATCAAAATATACTTGACCAAAATCACATCATCTTTAAGTCAGACGATTCTATTATACATTATCTAATCCCGTTGCATCATTATGAAGAAGAAGAAGCAGTACCGGTAGAGTTTCAATTAGATTTTCCTTATATCAAACTCCTTTTCGATGGTTGTTGCAATGGCCTTGTTTTGTTGTCTGTTTATCACCGTGATTTGGGGCCTGGTATGCTCGTGATTTCAAACCCTACAACTAGAGAATTTGTGGTATTGCCACATCGTAGTTATGGGGTTGCCGGTATGCATGTCAGATGTGAATTTGGATTCTGTTATGATTCCGTGACTGATGATTACATGGTTGTCACAATCTCCTACGTTCATCATTATTATCCGGGGCATCCTGATTGTATGTATGTTGATGTTTATAGTCTTAGAACAAATATTTGGACGCGGGTGACTGATTATCCTTATAAACATTACCATTTGACGAGTAAACCAGTTGCTTTTGTTAATGGATTTCTACATTGGATAACCATGGATTCTAATGTGCTGATCGTTGTTGCTTTTAGTTTAGCAGATGAGAAATTTAGTGAAGTGGCGTCACCTAATGATCTTGATAAACTGTTTAAGTATGATTGTCAACTGGTTGTTCTTGGTGGGAAGCTTGCTATTTGTATGGACGGTGAGATTTGGTTGATGAAGGATTATGGGGTAAAAGAATCTTGGACTAAGATTATACACCTTGGACTCGATGAAACTCCTATCCATCGACCGATAATTTTTGATTACAGAGGAAAAATTATGCTGCTAAGCGACGATCAAATTTTGATGTATGACATTGAAGAAGGAAGATTATGCAAACATATGAACGCTTCACGAAATCTCAAGGACATGAAAGTTAAGGCTATGTGTGTTGAAAGCCTTGTATCACCGAAAGTCAGTTGAACCAGTTATAAATCTACATTCAAGTGAAGGTACATGGGTACAAGTAAAAGGCTTAGTTTTTGCATTTACAGTTCCTCTTTTCAATTTAATTCATGGGGAGATGGTATATCTTTTTATTCTTGATGAAGCATATAATTTGAATATGTTTTAGTGGTTGGAAATGATCATATGCATGTGTCTATGAGATGCATAATTGAGCATCGTTTCTCCGAAAATCTTATTTGTATGCATATCATCTGATCTGAACCGATGTATGTATGCTACTTTCAGCCCCTAGTCGTGCAACAAATATTGCATCTTTAAGCAGCGAACTACCACACACGTACTGTTAGATGAAAATAGTGATAACAAAATACACAAAATTCTTTTTCAGTTTTGTTGTCAAGTTATAGATCGCGCTGACAACTTAAATTGTTGGATCCTTCCTTTTCAGGTTAGACCTAAAGAAAAATAACAAATGAGAAGTGATGTTATTGTCATTTCTTAGGAAAATTTGAATTATAATTGGTTCCATGATTTGGAATGGCTAGATAAATCATGCATATAATTATTCGATAGTAATACAATACGATATATAGAGGTGTCAATTTTAGACTCATTGATTAATTATGGATCATTTATAAGGTGATGAGTTTTGTTGGGTCTCCATCTATGTTTTTACATTGGTTTAGGCTGTGTTTGATTGTCACTGAATGAGATGGTTCAGCACTGGATGCTGAATCGGTCAGCATTCAGCGCGTTTGTTTACAGCCTCTGAACGAGTGAGTGTGCTGAATGAGAACAAAATTCCTGCTGAATGATTCAAACTCAAAACACTCTCTAAACCATTCAGCACTTATATTTTACTCTAATACCCTTTCTTTACAATCAATATTTTTCACCTGTCACCTGTCATTCAATTGGATGAGATATCCAATTTCAGTTTCCACACATATGATTTGGATCCTGAATGATGTTTGTTTGATTTTCAACCTGCACCTTTTTCAATTTCGTATATTATGCCTTACGCTTAGACATAAACTGAAAGCTCTTGTAAATTGAAATTGAAATTGAATACCGAGGCTGGTGGGTAGATGGGATAATGAGGTTTATTGAAAATGTGATGGTTGTCTTCAGCAAATGGTACGGTGGAATTGCGATGGGCCAAGAGAGATGGAAAAGTCAATAAAGAAGGCTGTGCAATTTTAATTTTAATTGCAAGAGAAAGTCCAAAAGTATATGTATGTAAATTAATCAAATGATATAGTTAAAAATGTACGAATGAGTTGTACATATGAAAGTATGAAACAACTCTGTTTGTACATATTGACATGTATTTGCCTTATTAATTTTTTTTAAAAAAAAGTCTTATTACATACTATATAAACTAAATATGTCACTTTTATGTAATTCACATCAAGAAATATGAGAAAATTAACTAATTACTATTTGTGTCTTATTTTACATCCTGTGTTTTGAATTATATATACATAATACTTGTTGAACAATTATATATCATTGTTTTTTCGTGAGAAGGTTAAAATGGTAATTTTGTATCATTCAGAGTCCTCGTTCAGATTTCTATCAAACAGTTTAATTTAATTCAGAACCAAGTTTATTCAGAATCTTTGGATCATTCAGCGTTTGAATCATTCAGTGCTAAATCATTCTGCGTTATCAAACGCACCCTTAATAAGATTGTATTACAATTAACCAACGAGTCTAGCGGGGTATTTATTTTTATTTTTGAATACCTCAATTTATTTTTTTGATTTTTCACTCGTATAATTTTTTTTCTTCTGGAAATCCGATGGGTCAACCCGACTCGAGACCCGTTTAGAGGTGTCCTCCTAAGTGACCCATCTAGGTCCAGACCCGTTTAGACTTAAAGTCATCTAGACCTATGACCTGACAAGAGCTACTCATTTTGCCACTAATACACAATCTCAATATTAAGTTTTTATTTTATTTTTATTTTTTTCGGGAAAAGCTTTCTTTATTTATAATTAGGGTGTTGGTGGTAATGGTTATTATTAACTTATCATGACAATAATTGCTTTAGGTGTGAGAACAAAATATTTGGATACAACTATCACACGATTACATAGGGGAAATATAATCAAATATAAAGAAAACCCAATGCATGAACACTTGATATGAAGATACAATGGAAAGGGGTGCCTCTGTGAACTCAAAGGCATTCTTATACCAAGAGAAAGAACATCATATGGATTGGTTACGTTTTGGTCAAATGATGGTTTCATACAAACTATCCATTATAAATATCATGTTTACAATACATGATCATTGTCTATGATCTACCATGACAATTGTGATTTTGGTCAACACGTTGGTCAAGGCGGCAAATAACTCACTTGGCGCAATAGATTTCGGGGTCGGATTGGGCTGAAATTCGTACGGTAGCTTGGAAACTGCCCAACGACCAAGCCTCATCGCTTGCAATGAGCCTTGTCAGTTTTAGGCGTTTCGGGGTCATTTAGGGGCCGAAAATGGCAATATACTATTTTTCGGGTTTAAATTTGAACTTCGGATTTTGTTTCCTTTTTGTTTACGTTTCCTTTTGCTTGCAAAACACTCCTAGTATTTAAATATGTTTCTAGGGTTTTATTCATTACATTTTTACATGCTTTTGAGTATTGATTGAATAAGAGATTTTCTCTCATTGAGAAATTCAGTTAGTTCTTGTTGATTCTACGTTTTGTGTAGCTTTTGTTTATCGATCCGCATCAAATTGTAGAGAGATTTTTCTTCCCCAATCAAATGTAACGCATCCCCTATCATCGATTAACGGGTTGGAAATGCGTTAGGGGAAGTAAGTTCAAAGAAGCGGAAAGAGAATATAAAACATTCATGTTTCCAAGCTTTTTTCTGCCTACATAAGGGTGAGGTTTGGTACATTGGGTAACAAAAGGTTCTAATGGTTTACCAGCAATGTTGCTTTCATGTCCGATACTATATGTGAACTTGTTGTCTAGGTGTGAAGCTTAAAATATTAATGAAAGCTGAAAATGAGGTTTGGCTAATGAACTATAATCTTGGTCCAAGCTAGATTCCTTTACCTCGTACTCATTCATCAACCAAATCTCATCTTTCACTTGTGAGAATATAGCAAGCTTCCCACCAAGAACGAGAAGTTTACAATATAATCATCATTACATAAAATAGGTGATGGCAGTTTAGTAAAACGCTCGTCTATTAAACAGAGGCAGAACTTGAAGAAAATTTTTGGGAGGCCAAAATCATTTGATATGTAAATTCAAGTACAAACAATAATTTTTTTTTTAAATAATTATTATGTTTAACTAAAAGTGTAGATAAAACTATAAACTTTTTTACAACTTAGCATACAAGAATATTGCTTCTGTAGAATATATGTTGTCCGTTAGTTACACTAAAATAAAGGGATAAGTCCACCTAAACGCTACTAACTTTGGCCAAAAAGCTATTGTGTGTAACCAACTAACACATGGGTGTAAGAATGCAACCAACTTTCAAAAAGGGTGTTTTAATGTAATTTGCTGACGTGTCGATGAGTTGTCAAACTCTCCGGAAGCCATGTGGCACATCCGTACGCCACGTGTCACCTTCAACGAGCGACACGTCAGCAAATTACATTAAAACACCCATTTTTGAAAGTTGGTTGCATTTTTACACCCATGTGTTAGTTGGTTACACACAATAACTTTTTGGCCAAAGTTAGTAGCATTTCGCGGGACTTTTCCCTAAAATAAAAGGGTTTAAGTAGTTCAGATTTTAGGTTGGACTATGTTCCGCCCCTCCTATCAAACTATACCCTTAGCCCATTAGAAACCTTTTAAGCAATTCAATGAACAATTTCCGTTTACAAAAACACTAGTTGACAAGGTATCCGAACAATCGGATATCTGTAAGGAAGGCACCTCCTCGACGAGGTCCTTAACTACCCTGTTGGCATCAAGTTAATGCCGAAGTTTTAGAATAAGTGAATACAATCTTTTCAAATTTCTAACTCAAATGGATTATACAAGTATTGATTAAGAACACGTACATGTTATAAATTTCAATAAATTCTTTATTGATATCAATGAAAGAATTACAACTTTGTTTAGAGGAGTCACAAACAAGTTGAATACAGGTTCAACGCTTATTAACAAGAACACACTCTAAGCTAATTCTAAAGAGATGTTAAAATCACTAACAGAAATGTTATCAAGTTGCTCTAAATTTACACACATATATCCGGCCAACCGAAGGGAGTCGACTATTTATGGTTGAGGAAAAACATTCCTTTGCATCAAGTCAGCCAATCAGGAGCATTCATGAATCCTCACTCTCATTAAAAGAATTTTGTGCTTGCTTTTTGCCTATTAGTAATATTATGTCATGGTTGTAGGTATATTGTCCTGTTCATTTGGCTAGCATAGTTGGTAGGAACACGCGCGTTGATAAAAAACGGCCACCTTTGCAAGATACGTTCATGTTGTACACCGTTGGAGATGCCTCTTTAAATAAGGATGAACGCCACAAAGTGTTGATGAATCATTCTAATCACATATGTAACAAATCTGATTATTGTCATTCTCTGAGCTGGCTATGTGTAGGATTCAATCACACCACTGGGTGTTCATTCTATTTCATTATTATTATTATTATTATATTTTTTTATTCATACTATTATTATTAAAATTTAAATATAAGATTGAACCTTATTTTGGATTTATGGTACGCATCACAAACGTAATTACTTTTTGTTCCGAGATCAGTTCATACCGTTTTTATTACTAAGGTCACCAGCATACTTTTAATTTTTTGTTTGTTTGTGACTAAATTTTGTTAGGGACCTCAACATATAACTAACAAGTATGTTGGTAATATGATGTGGTGTATAAAACGAAATATGAATTAAAATCCCGTTGATTCAACGAATACTCAGGAAAAAATCCATTATGACAAGCGTTGATTCAAAAGAATACTGATGTTATGAGATATTTCAACTCAATCGCAAACAAAAATTGAGTGAAAATTCAATTATCATCAAAACAAAATTGAAAAGTCTATTACATCCCAAAACCCAAAAAAAAGGAGATTTTCGAAATGGGCCTAAAAACATAACGGGCCAAACATAAAGCTCATAATAAAAGCCCAAACATAACAGAAAAATCATAAAATAACCCATAACTTATTCTAGGAGCCATTTTTGGGCTTAGAAGTTGGGTAAACCGCCTACCTAGAAGTGGATCTCGTTCCAAGCTTCGAAATTCGAATCACCAACTCATGGGCCTGAAACGGAGCCTATAGCTCAAATTATGACCTTTATCGTGAGGCCCCTTTATTCGCACACTCAAGGGTCCACATAAACATATGAGCTTGCTTTTCAACACTTGGGCCTCCATTATAATCTCAAAGAAAAGAGAAGAGAATGTTGGTGATCCTTGCCTAAACCCTTCTATTTTTAACGGGTGTTGATGAATACATCAAAAAATTGTGATGTATACATAAAAAAATTTTCAATATTAATGCATACAATACAACTTTGTAATGCACACTTTTATTGTATCTAACAATCATTTTGTATTTATCACTCTCCATTTTTAACGCCTCTGTATATTAACCCCTCTGGTTCAAAGTTGAAAGTGTCACAGTCGGTATATAGAGTGTTTCTGCTTATCGAAGTTATAATCCAACCTCCCCGGTTACCGATGATATCTCGTCTTCTTTTTCCGTCACCGGGCTCCAACAATATCGCCTTACATCACAAGTTTTGTAGGTGAGAAAGACTTCTTCTTTTATTAAACTTATTATATATTGTTTTCAGGGTTATCAACGAGAAAAGTTGTTTATAGAGTAGGGTTTAATCTCCTTAGATAAAAAGAAAATTAGGGTTTTCAATTTTTAGGTTTAATGAAGATATGCATACTAAGATCGTCTGTTCGTTTTTGGATTTGATATATTCGTGCTCATTTTACTCTGTTACTTTTCTGCAGTCGGAACTTAGTTCTCTGAAATAGAAGCCCTAAAAATGGCGCCTAGAGCAATTATTAGTATTCCATCTGAGTTAGTTACTGAGATACTATATCGTCTTCCGGCCAAATCAGTTGGTCGTTTCAGGTGCGTTTCAAAACATTGGTTATCTCTACTTTCATCACCAGGGGCGGATGCAGCATGTTACTAGGGGGGTCCTGGGCCCCCACTCACTTTGGCCCAGCAAGTGTTAAATTTTATGGCCCATATGTGTAGCCCCCAACCCAAAAACTCAATGGCTCCCAATATGAGTTTGTATATGAATCGATCAATGAGTATATTGGTCCAATATGAGTTTGTATATGAACTGAAACAACAGATTTGTAAGCACCGGCCCATATATTGGCCAAGATATCAAAATATTTTTCTTACTTGTCTTTAAATGTGGTGTATTTGATATATTTACAAAGGTTTTTGTACATGACCCGTTTGGACCTGACCCGTTTTGATCAGTTATTAAACCATTTATTATACGCTACTTCTATTGCGAGATACCAAGTGCCCCCCTAAACAATTTTTCTGGATCCGCCACTGTTCATCACCACAATTCATCAAAATCCATCAAAATACGCTCAACCAAATTCACATCATCTATCACGCGGGCAGTTCTATTATACCTTATATAATCCCGTTTTGTCATTTCGAAGAAGAAGAAGCAGTACCCATAGACTTTCGCTTAAAATTGCCTTATATCAAACCCGTTTTCTATGGTTCTTGCAATGGCCTTGTTTTGCTGTCTATTTATCACCATGATTTCCGACCTCATATGCTCGTAATTTCAAACCCTACTACTAGAGAATATGTGGAATTGCCAAGACACGATTATGGTCACAGAAATATGTTTGGCAGATATAATATTGGATTCTGTTATGATGCCGTGACCGATGATTACAAGGTTGTTACTATCTGCTATGTTCGTCATTATTATGAGATTCGTTCTGACTGTATGTATGTTAATGTATATAGTCTTAGAACTAATACTTGGACGCGGGTGACTGATTATCCTTATAAGTATTATCGGTGGACGAACAAACCAGATGGTTTTGTTAATGGGTTTCTACATTGGGTGACCAAGGGTTTCAATGGTCCACCAGTTATCGTTGCCTTTAGTTTAGCAAATGAGAAATTCAGTGAAATGCCGTCACCTAAAGATTTCGATATCCTGTCTAAGTATGATTGTGAACTTGTTACTTTTGGTGGGAAGCTTGCTATCTTTGTGGAAGGTGAGATTTGGTTGATGACGGAATATGTGGTTAAAGAATCTTGGACTAAGATTATACTACATGGACTAGATGGAACTCCTATGTTACTTAGTCAACCGATGATTTTTAATTACAATGAAAATATTCTGCTGGTAAGTGATGATCAAATGTTGATGTACGACATTGAAGAAGGAAGGTTATGCAAACATATGAATGCTTCTCGGAATCTCAAGGACTTGAAAGTTAGGGCTATCTGTGCTGAAAGCCTTATCTCGCTGAAATTCAAGTGAACCGGTTAGAAATCTACAAATTTAATTGAAGGTGCATGTGTAGAACTGTAGAAGTAAAAGGCTCTAGTTTGCATTCTACAATTACTTATTTCGAGTTAATTCACCAGGAGATAGTATATTATATATATTCTTGATGAAACGTAGAATTGGAATACTTTTTAGTGGTTGTAATGATCATCTTGTGTCTGAGATACATAAACGAACAAGATTTTCACCCCCAAAACTTGTTTGTATGCATATCATTATTACTATGTTTGGTGTTTACTGATGTATATGTGCTAATTTCAGGCTTTCAGCACCTAGACGTGCAGCAAATGTCCAACAAAATCAGCATCCGGCACATACGATCAAAACGTACCAAGTTGCTGATTCCGACCCTAATCATGAAGCTGTTGAGGAATCACAATGGTGCAAAGCAATGAATGAAGATATTGCATCACTTGAACGGAATGATACTTGGGAGTTAACCAAACTTCCAAAAGGGGAGAAGATAATTGGAGTAAAGTGGGTCTACTACACAAAGCTGAACGAGAAGACAACTGGAGAAAGCACCTTTGATGTGGATTACAAAGAAGTTTTTGCACCCGTTGGACGTCATGATACGATCAGCCGAGCAGGTTAGTAATTGCTCTAGCTGCTTAAAATTTATGGCCAAGTCTTCGATTAAATGTAAAGTCAGCATTCCTTCATGGAAGCTTCGAGGAGGAGGAGGAGGTATTCGTTGATCAACCTCCTGGTTATATCAAATCTGGCCAGGAACACAAAGTATACAAACGAAAGAAAGCTAAACAAGCTTCTAGAGCTTGGTATAGTCATATAGAAGCTTATTTCTCTAAGGAAGGTTATCAAAAGTGTCTTTTTCAAAATACTGTTTTCAATAAAAAGCGGTGATGGAGGCATTTTTTCAATCGTATGTGTGTATGCTGATGATCTAATTTATACTGGGAATGATGGTGCTATGTTTGAGATTTTTAAGAAGTCAATGATGGCTGAATTTGATATGACTGATCTTGGGTTGATGCATTATTATCTTGATATTGAAGTGAAACAATCAGATGCTGGAATTTTTGTGACTCAAAGCAAGTTTGTGGAGGAGATTTTGGACAGATACTAAATGATAGGTTGTAATCCCGTCAACTCACCAAGAGAAAAAGGGCTTCAAATTATTGCTAGAATATGGGATGTTTTATAAGAAAGAGGAAGTTATAGAATTATTTGCCTATACAGATGGTGATTATGCAGGAGAGCCAAATGATAGAAAGAGTTTGTGTGAACATGATTTCTATGCTGGGATCAACTACAATTTCATGGTCATCAGAGTAGCAGCCGATTGCTACTTCGTTTAGTACAGAATCTGAATTTGTAGCAGCAACAAGCATGTCAAGCAATTTGGTTGGGGAGAATCCGTAAGTTTTATTAACTGAGTTCATAGCAGAGCAAACATATTGATATTGGATTCTTCTTCTTAAGGTACTTGACTGAATCTGGAGCTTTTGAGCTCGTTCCGTGCAGGAGCAAGGATCAGGCTGCGGACATATTCACTAAAAGTCTCAACGGGGATATGTTTACCAATCTTAGAAAGTTGTTGGGAGTCTGCAAAATGGAGGATTAATGAAGTAAACTGATGCTCCGTATTAACTAATATCCCTTTAAAGGAGGGGTATGTTAGTTAATGTTAATAATGAGTCTTTTAGCTTTATTATTGTTTAGTAGTATGCTCATTAGTTTAGTTGTTCAATTGACCAAGTCTTAAATCCGCGGCAGATTCTAGATGAGATAGTTGTTTGCTTTTTTCGGTATTGCTCTTACAAAATAGTTTTCGTTATGATTCTATTGAATGTGGAACATTTATAATGTTGTGTTGGTGCTTAATATATTTGTACATTGTTTTAACAAAAGTTCTTTTTGTCGGTACTTTATATAATCATCTGTTTTGGTTTAAACTGTTTGAGTTACAACGCATATGAATGTAATTGTTTATGCTGTAAACACAAGCATCATGACCATGTTTATATGGATGCATTACATTAGACAAACTATATATTAGAAAATGGTTGCAGGTGGTCAATAACAGTTATATATATATCAGGAGAATTTGCAGCATCCCATGATAATAGTTGAGGCATTCACTACCTCAGCATCCACCCAAAAAGAAATCATAAGGAGAAAATTCAACCAGAGCACAAGCATTTTTTTGCATCAATTTGCAACATAATTAATGACTTGATGTACTCTGTTTCTGCGGGCCTTTTATTTTTCTTGACAATGAAGAAGTGCATTGATAACTGATCTTGTAAAATTATTGAAACCAAAACCGGTAATCAAGATGTTTTTTGCTGCTAGGATGATGCTATAGCAATGTTAGTATTTTGTAAATCAGTTACAATGTTTAATTCTTTGTTAAAATTTGATATGCTGTAGCCCACTACAAACGCTCTTAAAATGATATTGATACAATTTCACTTGAACGACTTGCTCCAAAATGATTTAACACACCTTTCAAAGGTACACTGGCTTATTTAAACATGCGTCTGATCCATCTAGCTGAGTTTGTGCTGGCCTAAACCGAGTCGGTGAACAAAGTCATGTCTGCTCATACGCACTGTTGTAAAAGTCCCGATTAGTCCCAACTCGTCGGATTTTAGGGCTACACCGACCCGACTCGCCTGTATCCGACTTAAACGTCAGTCAACGGTGGTCAACGGGTCAAATTCGGGATTATTCGATCAAAGTAGCGATTAATCGGTCAAAAACGGTCAAAGTAAAACTTTGTCAACATTTTAAACTTGGTCAAACTTGAACAATTGAACGGTTATGTTTATGTCTCTAGACAATTATGTTTCCAGACAATTATGTTTATGTTTATGGTTCTCATATGTATTTACATATACAATTTTAAAATTTGTTTTATAAATGTAAAAGAACGTAAAAAATAGTCAAATCCGACTAGTCCCCGATTAGTCCCCGACTTGGTCGACTAGTCCCTACAAGGTCTCGACCGACTAGTCCCCGACTAGCGACTTTTACAGCCTTGGCTCATTCATAGTGTGAATCATATGAGAGGAATTCGGGCAGGATTCTTGCAGGCCTTAGAGACTGATTGAGAAAAAGTGAAAATAAGTTGATAGAGTATCTAAGCTAATTTAATAATGTTTATGAATAAATATTAAAATCATTGTAATTTATGTCTTGTTGAAGATGTATATTGGAAACAAAAAAAAATCTTTGTTATTGCTACATTTATTTAAGGGAAATTAATCAAAATACCACTTTTCCCGAACGTATTTTTCGTTTTGCCACTTTTTTAAAAAAATTACCGATTTATCACACCCGGTCGCCGGTCGCATCGTGCGACCTGCGACCATATCAATGCGACCCGCGACCACCATGGTTACCGAGTAAAAGACAAGCCCAAGTCCTTACGACCCGTTAACCGGTCGCAGGTCGCACCATGCGACCTGCGACCCGACTCGGCGACCTGCGACCGAAGAAGAACGAGAACGATGAGCGATGCGTAACTAATGTTCACTAGTCGTAACTCTTGTTCACTGGTCGTAATTCTTGATCACTAGTCGTAATTCTTTGTCACTAGTCGTAATTCTTTGTCACCGGTCGTAAGTCTTGGTCACTAGTCGTAAAATATCATTTTCGGATTTTTCAAGATAAGATTTTTCAGATAAGATTTTCTGACATTTTTCAGATTTTTCAAGATAAGATTTTTCAAGATAAGGTTTTCCAGATTTTTCAGATAAGATTTTCTGACATTTTTAAGATTTTTTGTACTTTTTGGATAATGATCTGGATAACTTCCATTTTAACAATATCATATTTTTGTAGTTTCAATACTTTTCATTTTAACATCCATCTCTGCAATCACTCTCAAATTCTCACACTCCTCTCATCATCCTTTTAACATATCATTCTTTAGGTACAAATTTTCACCCACTTAGGTAGTATTGCGTTTTTTGATGGACAAGTTTAAAGTTTTTATATGTTTTGGGGGTCGTTTTGAATATGTTAACAACATGCCAATGTATTTGCCAATAGAATGTAGTAGAGTGCCGTTAAAACTTCCAGTGGCACCAGAGAAGCCCATGACGTGCAGAGTTTTGTTGAAAAACGTATTACGAAAGGTAGGTCTACCACTTGATTCACCTGTTTGTCTAAAATATATGGAAGGTCAATATGTTGTTGATATAAATGATGATATTGATGATTTTGGTGATTTTCTGTGCCATGCAATTAACAATGCTCCGATAGAAATTTACATTGTTGATCTTGTACGAAATGTTTCTGGTAAGGGTAGCAATCAACCTAGTAGTAGTAGTTCTGGTTTTCAACCACAGAACCAATATCAGCCATTTCAACAACCCTTTCAACAACCTCAATATCAGCCATTTCAACAGCCCTTTCAACAACCACAATATCAGCAATTTCAACAACCCGTTCAACAATTTCCGTTTCCTTATCAACCACAATATCAATTTCATTATCATGCTCCTCCACAAAATACAGTTTTCCATCCAACAGAACAACCGATGAACCCTTCATTTAGGGTAGTTGAAGAGACCCAAGATAATTATTGTAACAACCGCCAAATTAGAACTAGTACTTAGTGCCTAATCATATGTTAATACATGTAATTAGTTCTGTGTTAGGCTAATTAATGTATCGAATTATATATATTGTTGAATATATACGAAAATGCGATTTGATTTAAATCGTACGCAAGTTAAATCGAATGTATTTCGATTCAATTTTATACGGACGTTGGTGACCAATTTTATTAAGTAACTCGGTTATGTTAAAAATATTATCTCAATAATGTTAGAATTACAATTCGTATCGTACAAACAAAACTACACAATTTAAAATATTAAAACGCGCAAACTAAACAAACTTACATTTTATAACGCAAATATAAATTGATTTGTAAAATATTTAAATAAAATATCGCGTAATGATTTGTATTTTGAAACTTATAGTTAAAATGTAAAATAATTATTTAACGTTTAAACGACGGAGTAAACGAACACCGCACGAACCGTAAATGCGGAGACTGAAAGTTGGAGGTTAAACCCCCAACTCCCTTTCTCTCTTTCTCATTTCTCACCACACTCTCTCTCTCTTACTCCCTCCTCTCCCTTTTTCTCTCAATTCACCAAACACCCTTAATCTCACAAAATCACCAAATAACATAATCAAACGCACTCGTATCATCAATATTTTTAGAGATTCACGACCACCTCGCGACGATCTACATTTCTATCTTTCCGGATTTCCATTTCGGCAATTTGTAAGTTTCCGACAAAATCCCGAAATCTCTCGATTCTTAGTATTTTTCACTTGTAGTTGTTATTATAACTTGTATATGTCCCTTGCTAAGTATATAACACGATTTCATAGCTTAAAAACGGGTTTGAAATGGGTTTTTGGCCAGAAAATTCTTGACAGCCGGACTTTCTGGGCTGATGTTCTCCCATGCGACACAAGCCTTGTGTCGCATGTTGTGTCGTATTTTACCTGTTGTGTCGCACGTTATGTCGTATTTCGCATGTTATGTCGTACCAAAGAATTAGTGTCGTAAGTTTTGCGACACAACCATTATGTCGTATTCTATGTCGTATTTTCATACGACACAATCACTATGTCGCTATTGAATCAGCATCTCGCATCTATGCGACACAACCCTTGTGTCGTATAGACATTGTGTCGCATTCCTATGCGACACAACCCTTGTGTCGCATGACAAACTTTTGTGTCGCATATTGTGTCGCAAAACACAGAAAACTCAGATTTTTACTAAGTGTTGAGACTCGAAATTGATCACTCGATTTTACCCGAATTCAGATCCCAGATGCGTTTTTCACCAAAGCAATATAGTAGAAATAAAAATTTTTCAAGCTGACCTGGCATCTCGACCCCAGCCAGGGGCCAGCCCCTTGGACCCCGCCAGGGGCGCTGCCCCCGGACCCCCGTACTTAGATTCCGTAAGCACATTTCTCACCAAGTGTCAAACTTGTATGACTTCAAAACGCTTATATGATACAACTTTTCAAACATAATGGAATATACTTTTCAAGTATAACACTTCGAAATCAATCTGATAACATCAGGACTATTATTACAATTAATCACCAACGGGCCGTACACGTTTCAAACACTTAACAAACCAACCAAATCGTAGTAATTTGGACATATATATATAGTTGTGTAACAACTACAAGGGTGATCTTTTGAGATACCCAATCATGTTTATAACCATCGCGTGTCGTGGACACCCTCAGGTTACAAGTCTTTGGACTTCATCACTCGGCTAATCAACTTACGTTTATTTAAACGCTTTCAGACTCAGGTGAGTCTCATAGCCCCTCTTTTTACTGTTTTACTCAGGGGTGTGATACATTGCTTATTTTAACATGTGAACGCAAGTACAAACATTCATATACTACATGAGTTTTTCACAACTAATCATTTAAAGTCCTCCGTCAGCATAGTTGTTAATACGTTGTAGCGTGAATATTAGTATATGGTACCATATAGGATTGACCCTCCTCGTTCGGGTTAGCAAGCACTAACCGGGTAAACGGACGTACTAATATTTGGGAAGACGAATGTTGATTAGGCATTCGTGGAGGCACCTCGCCCGGAATTCTCTATAGGGGACCCGACCCTCGAGTTAAGCTCAACTATGTGCTCATGGCTGTATAAACGATTATTATCATTTCATTTGCTGGATGCAAATCATTATTAAATCTTGCGGTTCATACTTTATTACTTGATTTCAAACCTGTGAGCTCACCAGCTTTAGCTGACCCATTTAGCATGTATCGCAGGTACCAAGCAGTAGATTGCTTCGGCTTCAGGACTTTTAGCTCGAGTCAGCATACAGACGATTGAGATTTTCTTGCATTAGTATATTTTGTACAAGTACTTATGTACTGAAATCTCCTTTTATTTAAACTCGAGCTATGTAAAGCTATAAATGTTGTAAACATTTTCAATATCAATATATTTTGTTAAAACGACGCATATAGAGTCGTTTACTATATATCTTTGTGCTTTGTTATTGATTAGTAACACCCAAAAATCGTGCTTCCGCAAATCACTAAATTTGGGGGTGTTACAATTATAAATTTGATTCGGATGTTCAATATGATCAATCTCATTCAAATTACTATGTGGAGGAGCCAGATCCAGATCCACATCCTCATGATTATGATCATTATGATGAGGAAAATGTCAATCCACCAAAGGATCATGACCATCCATTTTGTAATCACATTGTTGAAGATGATGAGGATGATGAGGGTGATGAGGAGGATGAGCCTGATCCAAGAGATATGTACGACAAACCAATACCAGTAAAATCAGCCGAACCTGATATATTCTGGAATATACCAACGCCGTCAGGAGAGGAAGAAAAAGAAGTTCCTAAACGGCCAGATGCAATGTATGAGAAATCTTGTCGGATTCGAGAGGGCCAAACATTCGTAAGTAAAGAGGAATTTCTGCTTCAATTGCATACCAAGTGTCTAGAAGAGGGTTTTCAGATTAAACCAACACAGTCAGACAAAAAAAGGTACAGAGCAAAATGTATTTTGCCTGATTGTGATTGGAAGATAAGCGCAGCGTGTATTCGATATTGTGACAACTTCCAAGTAAGGAAGTTACTTGATGCACACACATGTTCTCGCACCCAAATCTTGGCCAATAGTCGTCATGCAACCAAGAAAGTGCTTGGTAACCTTTTGAAGGAGGCGATGACTTTGGAAGGTCGTGTATACAGAGGCAAAGAGATCAAACTTGATATGACTGAACGGTTTAAAATCAGCCTTACATACAACCAAGCATGGAAAGCAAAGTGTTATGCTATAGAGCTGTTAAGAGGTAGTCCCGCTGAATCGTTTAAGAAACTTCCCATTTATCTGCACAACCTAAAACTACATAACCCGGGGAGCACTACGAATCTCCGTACAGACGACGAGGATAAATTTGTAATGTGTTACATGTCCATCGGAGCAGCTGTAAGTAATTATTATTAGTCAATGACATACGTTACATTATTATATAATTTACAATTATTTTTTTCTGAATTTGCAGATACGTTCATTTGTCAACCATACACGCCCAATAATAATCGTAGATGGGGCACATTTGAAGGGTGGGTACTTGGGTACTAACTTAATTGCTGTGGCGATGGACGGTAATAATGGCATCTTGCCACTGGCTTATGGCATTGGTGCGGGAGAGACGACCGACGTGTGGACTTGGTTCTTGGGAAACTTATGTGACGCGCTTGAATCTGCCGGTGGGGTTGACAACCTCACATTCATCTCTGATAGGTCTGCAGCAATTGCGGCCGGTATTTCAGATGTATTCCCAGAGGCATTTCATGCCCTCTGTAGCCGTCATTTGTTAATGAACCAGAAAAGCAAATCTGCAAAAGTCAAGCACTTTGAATGGCATTACTGGAAAATGTGTAAGGCATACCGAAAGTCGGATTTCGATGAACATTTTGATGTCATTTCTAGACATTTACCAACTTCAGCTAATGTTCTTAGAGAGGTGGGGAAAGAAAGATGGTCAAGGCATCATTCAACAAAGACACGATATGCTTACCTCACGACTAATAGTGCAGAATCCATTAACGCCATGACCAAGCATGCAAGAAAACTCCCGGTGACAATGTTACTGGAGTTTTTTAGATCTTCAGTACAACAATGGTATTTCAAACATCGAAACACTGCTGCGGCCGTTAAAACACTTGTCACGCCATATGCCGAACACAAAATTGGTAAGAGGGTTGGCAAATCACTCAGCTGGAAGGTCAACCCATCCACAAACATGATATGTGAGGTGGTGGATCGGCAAAAGAATGGAACAGTCAACTTGGAAGCAAGAACCTGCACTTGTAAGCAATGGCAACTCTCTGGTTTACCTTGCGGACACGTAGCGGCAGTGATCCGTCACTTTAAAATGGACAATGTCAGCTGTTTTGCGGAGAAGTATTTCACCACGGAAACATATCGGGCAACCTACAGTGAGGCTATAAATCCAACACCTCATCCTTCAGAATGGGAAGATCCAGGTAATCTGCAGACTTGCTTGCCGCCGGTACTTGTGAAGAGGCAATCTGGCCGCCCACCTGGCCGTGCTCGTATTCCTTCGAAAGGAGAGGAGAAACGGGAATACAAAAATCAATGTAGTCGGTGCAAGGAACGCGGTCATAGTCGAGTTAATTGTACGGCTCCTTACGATAGAACCGATGAGCCAACCCGATCTAGAACCACCGCAAGATCAAACTCAAGGTCCAAATCAAGATCCAAATCAAGATCGAAGAAAGTAAGATATTAAATTTATTCATATTAACACATAAAATTTACATTGTGTTATTAATACAATCGTCATTACTTGACTTGCAGCAAACGTCCACAAAATCAACGAAAAGCAAGTTCGAGGAGGATGGAGGAGAGCCATCCCAGGCGACTCAAACTTATCCGAGTGTACATTTGAGTCAACCTTGAGTCACATTTGGATTTGTTGTGATGAAAAAAACTATGTTTGCATTATTGTGTTGTATTTGAAAAAAACTATGTTATGTACTTGTTAGCAATGTTATCTATGTTTGCATTATTGTGTTGTATTTGATTAACTTACTTTGTTTGAACATTACTAAACCTATCATTACATAATGATTATAAATCATATAATTACATTAACAACACAACATAACTGGCCAACGATCCACTTTATTGAAAGAAAGAGACGAATTACAAGATTTAACCAATAACTAATCGAATAAACGCCTAGCGGCAGAAGAGCCGGTAATAACCTTAGACATTGCAAACGGCATTGTTGGATCAGAATTCGAGAAATGTGACAGATCTTTGCGGGTAACATACACCTCAATTTCTGTATGTATTTTGGCATAGTCAGTAATCTTCTTGAGTTGCTCGACATCATCTGTTATCAATTCTAAACCATTATCTAGGTCTTTTTCATGCTCTTTAAAGTAAAAATACCACTTCGGTGGAGGCACGTAACCGAGTTCGTTCAAAGCCGTTTCCAAAAGTTTGGTTGAAAATTCATCGGCCTCAACGCAGTCAAGAAACGTCAATGAACCTTGAGTGTACATTCTGTAAGCGCCCTGAAAATGTCCGGCGTGACGGAAAGCAACACTAAACATCCAGGGTACTTGTGCGTATATTATCTCAGTTGATGGTTCTTCATTTGGAGATCGAAAATACCAAAAATGTTCTTCCAAAACCATTTTCAGAAAACTGATGACGAAGATATATGAAAAAGTTGAGAATGTGGTGAGAATGTGAAGTGTTGATAATTATATCTTTCAGTTACACTATTTATAAATAAATAGAAAAGAAAATCAAGGAAAATCTTATCCAAAAAGATAAGATATCTTATCTCAAAAATATAAAAAGTTATAAAAAAACTTATCAAAAAAGTACAAAAAATCCAGAAAATCTTAACAAAATGTCAGAAAATCTTATCTGAAAAATCTTATCTTGAAAATTTTGAAAATTGTATTTTACGACTAGTGAACAAGACTTACGACTAGTGACAAAGATTTACGACTAGTGACCAACAATTCCGACTAGTGACCAAGACTTACGGCTAGTGACCAAGACCCCTCGATGTCGTTCACATACGGGTCGCAGGTCGCCGAGCTTGGGTCGCAGGTCGCTAGGTGCGACCTGCGATCGGTGAACGAGTCGTTACGCGGCTTGGCTTGTCTTTTACTCGGTAACCAATTGGTCGCAGGTCGCATGTAACGGGTCGCAGGTCGCATGATGCGACCGGCGACCGGATGGGGTAAATCCGTAATTTTTTTAAAAAAGTGGCAAAACGAAAAATACGTTCCAAAAAAGTGGCATTTCGATTAATTTTCCTTTATTTAATGTAAACTACATAAGACAATTTAACATTCAATTAGAATAAGTGGAAAAATATCCCGGCCCATTAGAGCCTTAAACCCCTGTTTTTTTGCTTAACGATGGGCTTTTTAGGATCCGAGCTTTTTTAAACCATTCAGCTACTGTCCACTAAATTCTCACAAATGAAACTCGCAACAATGGGTTGTTTAAGAAACAAGAAAACCCTCGTACCAATGGCGGACACCGTCAATATTCCATCGGAGTTAATCACCGAGATCCTATATCGTCTGCCGGCCAAATCTGTTGGTCGTTTCAGGTGCGTTTCAAAGAGTTGGTTATCTCTACTTTCATCACCACATTTCATCAAAACTCATCAGAAGACATTCAACCAGAATCACATCATATTTGTCTCCGACTGTGACTTTTCACTCCATTCACTCCCTGTTAAACAACATGGATCAGCTTCAAGACCAACGGAACTTCATTGCAACTTCAATAATCTTAAAATTCATGGTTCTTGTAATGGCCTTGTTTTGGCATCATGTTATATTGATGATATTAATAAGCTAATTGTGTTAAACCCAACAACGAGGGAATTCACGGAATTACCGCAATTACCAGAATCCAGATATGAGGTGAACTTTACTATATTTAAAAAATCCCAAACATTTGGATTAGGTTATGATTTGTTAACTGATGATTACAAGGTTGTTAGAATCAGTGGCGGAGACAGTAGGGTGGCTTGAGGGTGTTCTGCCACCCCCAACTGGCCCAGCTGTAATGAATCCTCAGTAGCCCAAGTTCAAAAAAAGTTATCGAGCCACCCCAATTCAGTAATAATGTAAAATATGTAATGTTACTTTGTTTTTCATCTCTAGCCCAATTGATGTGTATATTATTGGCCCAAGCCCACATGTTAAATTAAATGAAAACCCCTACTCAACTAAAAATAATCTTATTTGCTCTGCACGAATCACGAAACGTAAAAATCATTGTGACATATTTCTGGGAACTGACTTCGTCTGCAGGTTCTTTTTTCTTTCCGTTTTCTTCTCTTTAACGATTTCCATTGCATAGAACATCCAATATATTCTTATTATTTGATATATCGTAACCTCAAAAATGAACAGATTACTATTTATTTAGATTTTTTATTTATCATATCGTTATTATTTATTAGTTGTTGATGGTTATTAGCATTATGTATTACTATAAAATTGTACGTCTTTTACGGTTATCGTTGTTCATTTATCTTCTTAATAATAATAATACATTGTTATGATGTGTCGATATAAATTATGGTGTTGATGTTTAATTAGAGTAAGGCCCCCCTATCACCAAATCCTGGCTCCGCCCCTGGTTAGAATCTCCTATTATTTTTGGAAGCCTACTTTTGATAATATTGGTGTTCATGTTTATAGTCTTAGAAGTAATGCTTGGAAGCGGGTGATTATTTCTGCCAATGATCATTCTTTTTTGCTGAGTGACCCCTATGGTAGTTCCCTTTTCCTGAATAACCCAGGTGTTTTTGTCAATGGCTTTCTGTATTGGTATGCAAACAAAGGTTCTGTGGGCTCACCAGTAATTCTTGCGTTTAATTTAGCAGATGAGAAATTTAGTGAAGTTATGTTACCTAATTTTTCTGAGACGTATTCAGAGCTTGTTGATCTTGGTGGAAAGCTTGGTATATTCTTGGAATCGGAAGGAGAGGTTTGGTTGATGAAGGAGTATGGGGTAAAAGAACCTTGGATAAAGATTTTACGCCAAAAAATTTATATGGTAGGTTGACAAAAGATTTTTTATGGCAATGGCAAAATAATGCTGATAGGCTTGAAACAAATGTTGATATATGACATTGAAGAACAACGTTTCTCACAAAGTTTTTTGGTTACTCAAAAACAGTTGCGAATTGAAGGTAGTTATGTTGAAAGCCTCGTCTCCCCACAAGTCACGAGGATCAATTAGATATTCGTGAATACAAGAAAAGGTACATGCATGGATGTCTACAAGTAATTAAGACTTGGTTTTTATGTATATCCTTTCATGTTTACTAATTATACTCTCGTTTGAGGCATTGTACAATTTCATTTATTCTCATTAAAAGTATCATGAGATAGTTGATCTGCATTTTGGTATCCCTATAAATTTACAGATTTTGGATCTATGATATTGTGTTGAAACTTCATATATGATCATATCCTGAACGATCCTATATATATATTCAAGTACGAAACAGAATTTGTTTTTGAGTGATATATACATCAGTTCCATCTGGACCATCCCACCTGTGTGTAACCAATGTGTTCTGTATATAAACATGATCTTGAAGATCATGATAGAATCAAATGAGCATGAATCAAATTCACTCTCTCTATATATGTGTTCGACTTTAAGGTTTCAGCCTGTTGTATTGCAGCACATATTGCATCAGTAAGGAGCACCTCAATTTTTGATAGATCCACCCAGAATACGCGGTACAGTGTTGTACTGTACAAACAAACAATGCACATTGATGATGGATTTATCAAAAATAGTGGTGGATTTATCAACACCCATTCCTTATACTCTACATTTAAATTTAAAACTATCAAAGAGTAGCTATAATCAGACACTATGAAAGTCTCAAGGTTGAAGGCTCGCTCACATGTTATAGGCCTTCCAGTTAACACTCCAATTAATACAATTATATTGTTTTTTTATAGAAGATAAGTTATTCTTGAGTAAAATCCAATTCAATAATATATATATAGGAGTAGGATCTAGGGAAAAGGTTTTTTAGGGAGACCGCTACGTTAATAGTTTCAGTTTATGTGGTTCTTCCGATGTACATGTTTTAGTGGAATGGAAAACTTGAGTGGATCGGATCATCTTAAACTATATTTTACGAGGCTTGTAGTTTTAAATCCAACCACTAGAATTAACGGAACAAGTGTACGAGGTGACAAATAATCCTGCTACTCGACATGAGTTTGGTTACGATTCAATCACCGATGATTACAAGGTTGTTTCATTCTTCTTTCGTGATAACAATCGGATCCCTCAATGTTTGTGCATATTTATAGCCTTAGAACTCGAACTCATACTTGGAAGGAGGTGTTCGATTTTGCTGATGTGAATAATATAATTATTATCTATATTGAAAGACTCATGATGGTGTTTTTGTAAATGGATTTATCCATATGATTGGTAATAGGGATGCTAATAGGGTTTCGGATGATATAACAGTAATAATTTGCTTCTAGTTTAGTGGATGAGAAATTCAATGAAGTCCCATCACCTTATACGTAATAATAGTTCCAAACTTGATGTTCTTCTTGGTGGGAAGCTTGCTATTATTACGGAAGGTGATATTTGGCTGGTGGAGTATGTGGTATAACAATCTTGGATTAAGATTATACTCCATGGACTCAATTTTAATTTCTAGGCCAATCATTTTTATGACAAAGGCGAAATTGTTGTGGTCAATAACGATAAAATGTTGATATATGATGCTGAAAAAAGAGGTTCCGTTACAACTGATCATATCTGGAATACCAAAAAGTTCATGGTTACATGTATTTGTGTCAAAAGCCTTGCCTTGCCGCGCCGAAATTCAGGTGAAACAGATCGATATCGACAAGTTCAAGCGAAGGCACATGCATTGAAATCATGATCACTTGGTATATATCTTGTAGTTTGTTTTCATTTAGAAGCTGTAATATTTATATATTCACAATTTTCGACAAATCGTAGATATACTATGAATTAGTGGTTTGACCTCAAACTCTCAAAATATACTCCGTATTTTGCAACAATCAAACTTAAGTATTGCATAAACAAGACACGTTGTCGAACGAAAACTATTGTCCATCGTATTATACAGGTATCCTATCAGTTTATACATCCACTCTTAATTAATCATACCGTACGTTTATTTTACATAACTAGCCGTGTACCCGCGCAAAGCGGCGGCGGCATATATTTTTGACGATTCTTTTTATTTTTTAGGTATCCTGCACTTATTTTCAACAATTCCGAGAGTTTGTAGCAATAATAAAATTGTTTTTCATCAAATGTGTATTCTTAAGCGACACAATTTTGAGGCGTTTTCATCATTTCATTTTCACTTAAAGTATATAAACGTTCATTACGAATTAGACAATATTGAGTATTGATGCTATAAACACTTTGTAGTTTGTGTCTTTGTGATATATATATGCACTCACAATAATTCAGTAGATACAATTACAAATGAGAAGACTCACTCGATAAGGTGTTTTGAATATAAGCTAGATGTTATATACGAAGTTAATGTTTAGGTTAAAGAAATAAAGAGTTGTTAAAATGTAATTTCAATATGAATATACAAACGAATCATAAAATTAGGATCAACCAAAATGCTATGCTGGTCTTTTACGTGTATTATTTCTGAAATTTGATAATGATATAATCTACTACAACAACATATGTGAATTATCTATTTCAACTTTTCTTATGTGAATTATTCATATTAAACATTACAAACATGTGCTCCAGAATTTAACTTCTGTACTATGAAATTAACAATTATTTTCAGCTAAAACCAAAATTCAAATTTTTTCAACTTTCAAGTTTTTTAATTTAGGCAACAAAAAGTACATTGTTCTATCGAATCTCTGATTTTACACTCATTTCTAGCTATGTGATAAGTGATCTGTTTGACCCAACCAAAATCAATTCAAATTACATCTTCTCTAGTTTTCACTAAAAAGGAAAAAAAGAGCCTGCTAGGGGGAATACACCCTCAAAAGCACATGTCAGTTTTTCTTATAAGTTTGTTTTTTTTTTTTTTTTTCTTTTTTCTTTTTTCTTGTAAAGGGGTATCCCTTGGGAAAAAAAAAAAAAGAAACCTTGGTGACAAGACTTGAACTCTTGACCTTCAAAAGTTATACTAATACAATACTCATACATAATTTTCTATAAATGAGTTAAATTTTGATGTTTTGGATAATAATTCCTATTTTATCATGTCAAGTAACTCCATAAACGTATAGATTTTTGCCTTGTCTAGTAACTCCATAAAGGTATAGATTTTTGCCTTGCGGTCTCAATGAAGATATGTACGTTCGAATGAATTTTAGCTATCAACTTTTTATTTTGCTTTTTTCAATGTAGTTCATGAGATTTTTCCAGTGTCCATCAGAATGAGTTTCAAAATTTCATTCTCAATGCTATATTTTGATATCTTAACCTAAACAAACAGGGTAGTGATCCGTATACCACTATTTTTAGCCATCCACCATCAAACATATTATAAGGTATTATACTGTACAATACTATAAAGCATGTTTAATAGTGTATGGCTAAAAATTAGTGGTGTATGAATCACTCCCCAAACAATAATTTAGTTTTGACAAAAGCTAAGACTAAGATCCTTTTTCTAGGATGAGTTTCAAATTACAATCACCCATTATACCTTATTATCTTGTATGTTTCCTCTTCCTACATCTTTTATTCACTTTCCAATACAACTATTTTCACAGTAAACATACAAAATTGGTAGCCAATATAATAATCCACCAAAAACGACACAATCGAGAAATATAAATTTATAGGGACCCATCACAACTTGAATGTAAACTGGGGAAATCACAAATTTGATCCGTTTACCAAAGCAATTTACACAAAATAATCCGTTGACTTTCGTTTTTAACAAACTAATCCACCCATTGGCGCCGTACCGGGGCGCCGGCGCCCCTGACACAACCAACCGCCCAAAACGTGACACGTATACGAGGAAAAAACATGGGGCGCCGTGTGTATGATGTGGGGCGCCAAAAGAAGGGCAAAAAAAGGGTGGGGCGCCAAATGAAAAAACATGGGGCGCCAAAAAAATAATGGGGCGCCGGGTTTGCTTTTTTCCTCGTACACGTGTCACGTTTTGGGCGGTTTGGTTGTGTCAGGGGCGTCGGCGCCCCGGTACGGCGACAATGGGTGGATTAGTTTGTTAAAAACGAAAGTCAACGGATTATTTTGTTAAATTGCTTTGGTAAACGGATCAAATTTGTGATTTCCCCATGTAAACTACCAAGATAGCTTGAAACTATTTTTGATCAAATCATATGAAAGTTTATTCATCAAAAATAAACATTGCATATATCTACCAATCATGACATATCAGTGTGACCTCCTCATTCTTGTTTCCAAAAATATCACGTACAACAAAAAAGCTCATTCCAAATTACAGTAGAATATTATTAAAAATATTATTAAAAATGAAACAAAAAGCTAAAACAGAAACTTGAAAGGAAAAAATAGAACGCTGCAGAATTTAGAGCATATACCATGAACTATAAAGATGAAACCAGAATTTATCTATTCATGTCCTCAACCTGCAAGAAAACCAAACCCGTCTCAGAATATCAATATTTACTCAACCAAAATATCACAATACAAGTCAAACAACAAAAGGTACAAGACATCGATGACAGAGTCCATACTATGCCATAAAAGTCATATTCATAAAAGAACTCGTCAAGTCAACAAAAAGAACTCATGATGAATCATTGAAGTAAGAAACCAACAAACAAAATAATCAAATTCGTATTTAAAAAACATAAGCATTAGATCTACGTATTTGTAGAAGAAAATCATCGATCATGTGAACTTTCAGACTTACATTAAAAATAGTAGCAGACAGTAAAAAACTAAAAATAAAGCCGGCGAGCGCTTTTATCCACCAAAAACACACTAAAATCAACACACATTCCTCGATCCATCTTTTTTTACCTCGGTTGCGCGTATTTTCCGACAAACGGATATAAATGGTGGTATGGTAAGTAGTAGAACTTTTAGATCCGGTAGTTGTTCCCAATATTTCTACAAAAAAAAAAAAAAAGTTAGATCTGGAAAAAAAAAACTTTTAGATCTACCAAAAAGAACCAAAAATCTTTAGAATCAGCTACTGTTCTTGAAAGATCCAAAGGCTTCGGTGATTATAGAGGTAAAAAACTATACAAACCTGTCATGGTGGCTCCACCTTGTGCAAAACCACAGGTAGTGCTTTAGATTGGTGTAGATCCGGAAGTTTATGCTAGGCAGCAGCACATTTCATCGCCGATTTGAAACGAAGGTTGCGGATTTAATGACGGAATCTAATCACGTTTGCGGAAGCACCAGCGGTGGTGGAAGAAAATGTGGTGGTCATGGTCTGAGTTTGTGAGAAAGACGGTGGGGTGCAGTTTAGGGGTGGTGGGGTTTGGAGAAGAAGAGAGAAAATGGTAGATGTGTGTGTGTTTTTATGGTGTTTTTTGTGTGTCCTGGTGTGAAGTATGCTTTTATACAAGTGGTTAATAGGCAATTGTGTATTTTTGAGTTGGTTACATAAGAACCGTTAGATCAAATATGACTGAAATGAAGGGCCACGATTCGATATTGGTTGAATTTTCAGATATCTTAAAGTTGAAAAGGGCATATGCATTATATAATAGTAATAGATTCATATTACATATTTCAGTTTAGTATTAGAATTTGTAAGTAAATGAACAATTTAGCATTTCAATAAAAAAAAATCCCAGCTTGCTCAGGTCTTCAACACCTTTTTTGATTAATGGGCCCGGCTCATTTTGAACCCAAATCTTTTTCTATCCATTTAGACTTAGACCGGGCTTTGTAGTTTGCAGTTTTGCACAAGCAGCACAATTTCTATTTCTATTTTCTATTTCTATATATATTAATTAGGGGCCGCGATTTTACTGTTCAGCACGAATTTTTATCCTCTACAATCGTTTGCTTCTTTAAATTTTACATTTACATGTCTGACGCGCTTTAATTCTTTATTTGGAATTTGGCATTCTCACGCGCTGATGATGTCACTGAATATTTTTCTGCTTTCCCACTTGGTGAGTCACTGAGTTGGTGGTTGGCAGGTACAATACTACTTCCTTGCCGATATAATAATGATTTTACATATAGATTTAAATGTTTGTTAAAATAATAAGAATTAATTAATTAATTAATTTATAGTAAGTAAATAAATAAATATCAACGAGGATATAGAAGGATCTCTCCTAATTTCACATCTTTTTATCATTTTTCATAACTTTAATTTTTGTTTTTATTGTTTATTTTTCTTATATACATAGACATATGTGTGTACATAATTTAATATAGTTTATACAACATACATACGGTTTAATTGTATAACTAAAATAAGATTTAATATTCAATTTAATTAAAATAGATAAACCTAATTTTTTAAATGAATTTGAGTTAAGTTAATGATCTCATAACCCTATTTTTTTTATATTATATATTTATGAAGATGATTCTTTTTATTCGATTACGATACATATAATCTTTAATTATAATTATTGAGTAAAAGTTCAAGTTATATAATCAGTTTGCAAGAATTTCAAAAACATTACTTTCTCCGTCTCAAAATTTAACATAAGTTTGACTGAAAATATTTAAAAAAATAAGTTATTTGAAGCAACAAATGAAGGCAAATTTGAGAATTTAATGAAATTTTGTAGTTAATTTTTTTTATGGGTGGACAATCTTTTTGAGAAATACAAAAATACTGAGATGGACATTTATATTGGGACGGATGAAGTACAATTTATACTAAAAGCAACATTTTTGACATGATTTTACTTCAGTTATATCTTACCTAATTTATTTAATCTGATATTATATATAAAACTTACTACTTCTACATCATGTCGTTACCTTCACCATCATTCTATGACAAACTCATATTTAGATGCATTTGATTATGTAAAAAACTACCAATCATCATCCAATTTAAATAGTCTCTATAACATGATGAATGAAAAACGTTATGTTAAATTACCGCAACGAAGTGCGGATGACCTTCCTTGTTATATAAATCAAGGGCTCCAAGTTGGCACGTGCCTTTAGCAATCTCCATCTATCGTGGCAATAAGGATTCTTTCAAGAAACAAGAAATACCTCGTAACAAAGGCGTCTGGATCTGAAGACACCATCAATATTCCACCGGATATCATCACCGAGATCCTACATCGTCTTCCGATCAAATCAGTTGGTCGTGCGTCTCAAAGGATTGGCTATCTTTACTTTCATCACCACAATTCATTAAAAACCATCAAAATACACACATTATCTTCCAATCCCGTTACAACAATCACACACTCCATTCACACCCGTTTCACCACCATGAAACAACATTAACACCCACCAAGCTTCCCTTAAATTCGGCTTCCTGTTGCGTGGATCATTTTAGTTTATGTGGTTCTTGTGATGGTCTTGTTCTGGTGAAATGGGAGACTCGTCGTTCTGTCCTCCGTTCTCATAGGCTTGTGATTTTAAATCCCACTACTAAGAAACATGTAACTTTGCCACAATAAGTTTGTCATTTGGTATAAATTAACTGGATGAATGGATTTGGTTATGATCCCGTGACTGATGATTACAAGGTTGTTGGATTCTCCTACTCTTATTATGAATATCATTTTGTTCCGGCTGCTATGTATATGCGTGTATATAGCCTTCGAACTAATACTTGGAAGTGGGTGTTTGGCTTTCCTGATGCTAATAGTTATTTACATGCAAGGACTAGTGAAATCGATCTAATCGAGCTATTGATGAATCACAATTAAGAACAAAGATGAAAAACGATGATACGGCTATTGTATTGATATGAAAGCGCAGGAGAAAAGTTTAGCCAAAGATTCATGATGGTTAGGGTTTACAAACTTATTTATACCCTAACCATCTTACATGATAAATTACCAAAGCACCCTTAGACAAGTTACAAGTATTAAAACATAAATTACTTATAAACAAATCTATGCAAAATCCTTATATATATAATATTGCTAACAATCTCCCCCTAGGATTTAGCATAGATATCAACTAGGAAGCGTGAGCCCTTGTTCAATTCTTCGAATTAGCAATCCCACTTAAGCACATATCTTGCTTTACAATCCCCCTAGAAATCAAATCATTTTAATCTCTGAATATGCTCCTCCTCAAACGAATAACTCTTCTGTAGGAAGATAATACAAATGGTCATTGACGCTTTATCTCCCTTTGAACACTTGACAACATTTGTTAAGCAGATTCCATCATTTCTTCTTCCAATTTGTTGAGCAGATTCCATCATTTCTTCTTCCAATTTATCTCTTGAAACCTCAGGCTTTTCAACCTTCACAGGTTTCCAAGACCTCTCTCAATCGCTCTTTACGCATTCACTTTCAAACATTACTTCACTTTCAGTAACTCTTGTTGTGATTTAAACTTTAAGCTCTTCTCTTTCAGCACACTTCTTTAAACTTTTCCAACATCTTGTTCTTTCTAACCTTTACTTATGAACACAGTCTTCAACCATTTGGATCTTTTCTCTTCATCTACAAATTCTCCCCTTCTCTCCCCCTCATGATGCTTGTGACTTATCATGAGCATCATGAATCTTCTGTAATCCAAGGTGTTGGAAGAATAGAAGAACCTAACAATCTCTCCTTAACCAATGATCATCCTCACCAACCAAATTTTTTTTTTTTCTAGTGAAATGTTGAATCTTCAAAAAGCACCATGAAATACGAATCAAAATTCATGTATTTGATGAATATGATGATCAAATCAATTATCACGTGATAATGATGCGGAAAATGATCATAAAATTCAATAAAACATGAATTTTGTTAAGAACCGGTAATACAACAATTCACTTGGGTAAACAAGGAAAAGTTTTTTGTAATTTTTGAAAAACACATTCCTGAAATTACTAACTCCTGGATCACATAGATTACCAGTTAACACATCAACTGAATCATGTAAATGGATCTAATGAGTGACCTACTTTCAATGTTGGCTTTGATGATAGCATTGGTAGGATTTCCATTCAATCATCGTGGAATACCTATATATAGATATCACTATGAATGTTCCGGCAAAGTCACAAAAACTTGCAAAGATGTCACAAAGACATGTAGTGTATAAGAACACCTATTTCCTAAAGATGTGTTCTTAACACAATAGGATCTAGACTCTTTAAGTGCAAAAAATGAAGTTGAGGACTGGAGCTGACTGTCCTCATATTTCAATATCAACATTCTCCAAATGAGAAGTGTAACATGCTGTTTCTGGGCCTGGAAATAAATTGTATTTTATTAAGTTTATTTGGTTTATTTGAAAATAAACGGTTAAAAGAGTCAACGATTTTATTGTGACTAATAAAATATTGATTGTTTTAAAAAGTTGAAGTTGACGGTAAAATAAAAGTATTTTGACTTTCGGGTATTTTCGGGTTCCAGACAATAGGCTAGGAAGCGGGTATAATTTATACACATAATATTAGATGGGGCGGTGGGAAATATCTGGATCATTTCACCTACCTTTCCCCATTTCCTTTCTCTTTGTTTTCATTTCCTAAACTCTCTCATTTCTTCAAAGAAATCAAAGAACTAAATTGTGGTTTGGATTGTAAATACTTGAAAGAAGATTAAATCCATCTTGCTCATCATCTCTATCTTGTTGAATCGTTGTAAGTGTTCTTGTGTGTTTATGCAATAATATGATTTTGATTGAAAGTTAGGGTTAATGATTGTAATGAGGAATTGAAGTTAGAACTTGGTCATACATGATTATAGGATGATAACATGATAGATACTTGATGATTACATGAAGATTTGATGTTAGAATGTGTTTGTGTTCTTCATATTTAAGATAATAGTTAGGGTTTGGTGATTAAGTAATTAGATGATGAAACATGAGTTAGATTGTTGTTAGATGATGTTGGTTGTTGTTATTATATGATTATAGTTGATGTTTGTGGTCATTTTTATGGTAAAATTCGTGTTTGCAACTGATTTTGGTAAAATGGAGTTTTTGGGTTCGTGTTGTGTTCTTGCTAAAAGTGCAGGTCGTTTTTAAGCTTGCGAACGCGATCCCAGCTATGAACCCGGATCGCGTTCCATTGTGTAATCTCATTTCAAACGGATTTTTGTTCTTGCGAACGTGATCCTGCCACCTTTCTCGGATCGCGTTTCGTAGTGTAAAACGGTGACGGAATTATTTTCAAAGGGGAACGCGATCCCACCAATGTTTTCCGGATCGCGTTTGCATGAATTATTTTGATGGATTTTGTAAATTTTGAAAATGCATAAGTGTTTAGAAGATGGTGTTTTTAGTGGCACTTATGGTTGACATTCCTTTTGTGGCACTTAAACGGTAATTTAGTGGCACTTTTTATTAAAAGAAATACATAATAATGTGAACGATTTTAAGGGGTTTCGGGGCTTAATGAAAGAGTTTAAAGTCAATTGGGTATTGTATATGATATTGCTTTAGTGGCACTTCCGTGACATTTTAGTGGCACTTTATGCTTAGAAATATATGTTTTGAAATATATGAATTTGTATTGGTATAAGATATACATTGATGAGGCGAGATACTGACCTGGTTATTATTTGTTTATTCAGATAAGCTGGCGGCAACTCAGTAATATAAGACCACTGAGTTGAAGATCTTGACTATCGGTGAGTGGAATTGTATTCCTCGGTTCAATTCCGTTGTAGCAAGTTTGGTTGCAACGGATGAACTTTCGGTTATTAGTTTTGATTGGTTATCTCATTAAGGCATTGGCATGACTATTGGTTATGGTATTTGGATTATTTGGTTATTATCATTATTGGTTGGCATGATTATTACGCGGTATGATTAGGTACGCTACATATTGGCATGACGATTATGCTATATGTGATGCTTGGGCCTTCGGGCATATATGAATTCAGAGGTCAACGCTGGTTGGGTTTGGGGATATTGTTTGGCTGGCAGGGTTTTCCGATACATGTAGTTGAGGGATGAATCCTCGTCAGTGAAGATAGCTTCCAAACTATCGGTAAGCCACTGTTGGGGCCGGCAGTGGTTGTAGGCTTTCGCTGGTTGGCTAACCAGGGGCCGCCGGTCCTCTTTGACGATACGTGCTTATGATTGCGATGCTTTAGGCGGTAATCATAATTTGTGTGCTTGTTGTTTACGATGCTTTAGGCGGTAAACATTACTTGTTGTTGGTTTGGTTTGGTTTGTTCGTTGTAGGCTTGTTATTTCTGAATTGAACCGTCGGTTACGGTTCCATTCACTTAGCATTGGCTAATCCCTCGTTGTTAATCTTTTTGCAGGCTTTTATTAGGTGTGGACCGGGTTGTAGATGCTTATGGGAATGACTGACTGTCACGCGCTACTCTGACATTTTGGGAATCTAACTTTTGGTTTTGAATAGTTTTCTTAACACCCGGTTGTTTAGTAAATGTTTGTAACTAAACTTATATAAGTGTGTAAATGTTTTGAAAACTCGGTACCTTTGGGACACATGTAATTCGGTAAATATGTTTTGGGGACGCGCTTCCAACGAATTTAATATTATATATATTATGATATGTTTTGGTCAGTAAGGAGAGGGCCTTACAAGAAGTCAATAGCGTATGTGTTAAGTCTCCGTGAGAATTGAAATAAGAACTTTTTAAGAAGTACTTGAGTGGCTAGGAGGGTAATGTGCATTTCATCACTAGGTCCATGATGTCTTCTTCAATTCCAGAAATCAACGTATGAAAACTGATAGATTATGTGGCAACCCGGCGATTTAGTAGTTTAGGAAGGGTTTTCTTTTTCTTTTAACCCTGTCACACACTCCTCACTCAACCTCACATATTTTTCAACTCCTCCCCCATTTCAGTCATTGGTGAACTTGTCACACAATGTTGGCATTTTGATGTTTATGTTGATCTGCACCCCATTCTTGTAGGTTCCATATGATACGGACCAAATCGAGTCGTATACCCTTTTGTATGAGCGGAAATCAAACAAACGGGTTTTGCAAATTAAAACATGAACAAACACAAATCGTATTGTAATCTTTGTATGTATTAACACTTGAAAGTATAATCGATTACAAATACAAACACAAACTCAAACAATCTGCCCTCTCTCTCTAACTCGCCACTTTCTCTCTCTAAACACTCTCTCACACACACACAAAGAAGGCTTTTTTAAATGAAGACATTTGACCTCTATTTATAGTCTGACCCAGACATCATGCGACACAGTCCTTGTGTCGCATAGATTGCTTCTGCGACACAATGCTTGTGTCGCATAGAATCCTTCTGCGACACATTGCTTGTGTCGCATGACATACAAAAATTGTAATTAAATTAGAACTAAAACTATTCAATACGTAATTACAATTCCGACACGATTACAGACTGAGACCAACTGACAGACACACATTGATGTACCAACAAACTCCCCCATGTCTTCAGCTTGGTCTTCGAAAAAATTCTTCAATTAGCTTCAGTCTTCAGACTTCTTTAGAACTTCAACAATCACAAACTCCCCCATTGAGATAGCATGGTCTTCAAGTAAGATCTTCAAACTCCGTGACCATCTCTCAATTATCAACAGCATCTCCAATAAAATTTATCTTCATAATGTATGGAGAATAATCAACATCCTTTGCATCCTCGATATTTGACTTTAACAAGATATGTGATATTTGAATAAAATAACATAGAAATAAAATCTTTTTGTGTTTTCTTAAAGAAAAGTAAAGAACATGGATATTAACACATCGGGGATAAGATTGATTTAGGTCTGCTTTGAGATCATATCAGATCAACATGCAATTATTAGAAAATAGAAGATGTTATCTCGATTACCAGTATTTTTGTCCTCCTTAAATTTACTTAGCATACATAACACACCTTTTGTGAAAATTATTCCAAGACGATTACTGATATTGTTTGTCCACCTAAACATGATACATTGAGTCTGTGAGCTAACCATTATTGTTAGAATGATTAGTCCTCTGTGGTCCCCACCATAGACATACCCCATTAACCCAGACATTTACAAAATTTCCATATTCGGAAAGAATAAATGAAGATCATTTTTAAGAATCAAGCCAGAGTATACAGGTCTGCACCAAAGTACAACAAAGTAACCCAACATGATTCAGGCTTAATCAAAACCGAACGCAGTCAAACCGAACTTGGAGTTTCCCAAACGGCGACCTTGTTTAGTATTTTTGATTTGAGGTTTAAGCAAAACCGATCGCGGTCAAACCGAACTTGGAGTTTCCCAAACGACGACCTTGTTCAGTGTCCTTTAAATTTATGACTTTGCAAGTGCATTGACTTGTATTTGCTTAAACCTAAGTTTATACCAACTGTGACCATTTGTGTACTATCGTACAATATGGGAAACAATCGGCATAAACCCCCAAATGATTTCAAATAAACATTCAAAAGATACAAATATGTTAAGCTGTGCTAAGGAATTAAGACCTATAGTCTTACATCACACGGTGTTTTACCACAAGATTATAGCCATGTATTTATTATACTTCTTAATAACCCAAAGACCGGTTTGTATCATGCCTACCAGTACATCGCATGATGAAGACAATTTTCATAAAAACTGTATTAAGTATGCTAGATAAACCTACTGATACATCAATGATAAACCTTAAAATTTTCATTTTGTGCATGTCATCTGATGTACTATCATTTCTCAAGAAATTTACAAACACAATCAAACACCTTTTCAAGAATTAAGAATATTGCTGTTCACCTTTCTGATCCAAATAATCAGAAAATTTTTAAGTTTTAAAATTACTCCCCCTGAACAGCAAATTCTTTTCACAATTCCACTAAAATTACTCCAAAGGCACTCCCCTTAAAATTAAACATATTTTTTTGTTTTTAAATTAAGAAATTTCGCAACATTGCATTTCCTTGGTACTAAAGAGTACAAAGAATGGCTATTGCATATCTAACGAATAGAAAAATATCAAAATCACATATCAAGTCACGTCAAATGTCTTATAGCAATATTACCACCAATAAACTTTGATAATCTCATCCATCCAACCACAAGACCATCGCACATAACCACCTTGAAAGAAATTTTCCGACAATTATCAACATCCGTGCAGTCACTAAAATTGTTAGCTAATAGTAACTTGACTGCATCACCACAAACAATAAAACGTTAAATTTTATGGGACACCCAAGCCTTGACAGACTTGGGATGTCCACTGTCATCCATAATCATCACATCAATGAGTTTATGATACTTTAGAAACTCAGATGAATTCATTGATGTGTTGTTTGTGGATTTGGGTTTCCAAACCTTTTTAGGTTCAGAAGATTTATTTTCAACAATGTTATGCTTTTGAACTTGAGGTTTACTGGGCATAACCTTGTTTACTCTAGCCGTAGGTTTAGGAGAATTTGATGCATAACTAGATATAGGCGAGCGGGAACTACGCCTCGAATATGGTTCACAGAAAGAATTCCTATATGAAGGAATTCTTGGCATCCTTCTACCAAACCTAGTCAGGGATAACAACTTACAATCCCTAATGATATGGCCTTGTTGACCACATTTAAAGCAAGACCGTCGTTCCACATGCGGTCTATTCCAATGACTTCCCTCAAATGGTTGAGGTGGAGAATAAACTGGAGGAGTCTTAGGCAATGAGGCATTTACTGAACATGAACACATAGGCATACATGTTGAAGTAGAATTCTCAGAAGTTGAGCAAGTTGATGTGGAGAGATTTCCATTAACATCAACCTTTTCAACTTTTACTTCAGACTCGTTAGGTAGATTCTCTACCTCAACTACCTTTTCAGTATTACCTAGGGATGTAAACTTAAAAGGTTCAAAAAGCTTTACTGGCTCAGCCTTGATTTTCTTAGCCCTCTTCTTATCATGTTTCACGTTTATGTTATGTGTAAAGAACTCGGGCATTTTAAAGTTTGCTGCATTGATAGGCTCATTAACAGACTCATTAACCGGCTCATTAACAGGCTCAGGAGCGGGTTTATTTACTGATGAATCAGAAGAACTTGCATCTGCTCTAAGAGAGGTAGGCACAAAGTCTTTGATCGGATCCTTTGACACACTAGGTTGATTAATGTTTGACGGAGGAGGTTGGTTATGATAACCAAATCCTTTCTTACTTTTCTTATTTTTATTATCAACCTCATGTGTCTGCAGGATATCAGCATAAACCATGGAAGTTCTAGAGATATTTGAAAAACGTCTTTTTAAATCAAGAACTTCAGCTTGAGAGGCAGCAAGAATCATTTTTAAGTAGCTATCGATTTCATCTTGATTGCTGAAAATCAGAGCTTTCAACTCTTTCTTTTCTTCAATGATGGCTTGAAGGTTACTTTCAAAAGCTTTTTCATTAGTTTTTAAAACCTTATTTGCTTCCATCAGATTAGAAAGATCTGACCTCAAGTTATCATGAGCCTCCGTAAACCTATTTATTTTACCAGTTAATTTAATACATGATTCACAAGAGAAAGGTTTGCAATTGACCTCATGTATAGGAGTCGCGCATGTACTGGTATGTGGCTCTTCTTCCTTCTTATGAACATTGTAATGTTTCTCAATAGCTTTCCACAGATCATAAGCATTTTCATGATGTTCAAAGATTTGGCGAGCTTCATCCGATAAACATTTGAGAATTGCATCATGAGTTCTCCTTTCTGTTTCCCAAGCTTGTCTTTCTTCAGAAGTAAAACGGTGGAAACACTCGGATGGAGGATGACCAATATGTGTACCAAAAGCTAGTGGTCTAACGTATCGTTTAACTAATGCGTAGGACATATCTGGATAGTTTAATGATACGTATGCCTCAAACTCATATCTCCACGTAGCGTAATCAATAGAGGGTGAAAGCTTAGGAGCAGGTATAGTTACACTTAGAACCCCACCATTGTATGGAGAAAGACATGCCATAATTATACTCAAAGCGTCGCTAAAAGTTGTAATAAAAAAAATTTCGGCGTGAAACGAAACTTTTGTAAAACCAAAATTAATCACTTTCAAGCTCAAAACAAAATTTTGGTATTATAAAATTTTTGCGAATTTTCCGACAAAAGTTTCGTCGCTAAACGACCAAAAAATGCTCGGGTAAAATGAAACTTTTTCGGGGTTAAAATTGAACACTTTTAAGCCTTCGAACAAAATTTCACAATGCGAAATTTTTTTCGCCAAATCCGTTGCTAAAAGACTTTTTTTTTTTTTTTTTTTTTTTTTTTTTTTTTTGCGACACTAGTGTTATGTCGCAGGTTGTGTCGTATAAACAGTACCTACGACACTACCCTTGTGTCGCAGAACAAGGAATTAACGTCGCAGAGTTATGTCGCAACTTGTGTCGCAGACAATTTAATGTCGTATTGTTGTGTCGCATGAACAGTAACTACGACACAACCCTTGTGTCGCAAAAGGGAGCGTGCAGACAGCTTTGAAATTCAAAAACTCGATTTTTGCAACCCACTTTCACAACCCACGAAATATTGACTGGTCAATCTTCAAAGTTCATCATTAAACTCAGAAAACTCAAGAACAAACACCTAACTTTGAAGATCAAACACCATAAAATGTCAAAAATATCAATTTTTAAACCGAAAATTTGCAAACACGAACTCGAAACCAAGAACTCAAAAGCGGAAATTAAACACACAAGATATGCTAGATGTTCACAAGTAAATGACCAAAACACAAAGTGTGAGTTTATATATAATCAACAAGTAAGATTACAAACACTTTATACTAGACACACAAAGATCAAAATAACACAATAATGAAGTTTTTCTTCTGTGATTTTCGTGGTGTTATGTGTGTGTTTTATGTTGAGGCTGATTAAACAGAAACTGGCGAGCCTCTATTTATAGCCTGGACCAAACTGTATGCGACACAAGCTTTGTGTCGCATGAAGGCTTATGCGACATAAGCATTGTGTCGCATGAGATGATTCTGCGACACAAGCCTTGTGTCGCATAGAATGCTTCTGCGACACAGTGCTTGTGTCGCATGATGACAGAAACTGTAAATAAACTAGAACTTAAACTATTCAATACGTAATTACAATTCCGACATGATTACAGACTGAGACCAACTGACAGACACACATTGATGTACCAACAATTCTCCATCACCCCTCTCAAAATTTTATCTCATCACACACTAATCAAGATCTCCTGATACTTGATCCTGCTCACCTAGACCTAAAAGACCCTCGCATCCTAGTTTTGGTAGGTGGCTCCTGGGGTAGATCCAACCGGCTTTGGTGGATCGTAGGAGATGATTGTATACTATAACACTCTGTGCAGATTTTAGCATTCACCAAAAATGATCATGAGTTAATCATGATATCACATCATTGTGATCTAAAGTTGTTGGTTGGATGCCTTCGATGAGATTTCTCTGATATGATAAGAACCAAAAAATGATTCGAAAAACATTCAAATTGTTTTGAATAGATCAAAGATTTAAACCCTTGGAAGTTTTATTTTGAACAACACTCCGCCCTTTACATATGCATGTACTTTCAGAAAACTACATATGAAGGTGAGTTTGTAAGCCTTTTGAAGATGTACGAGCTCCCCCTCAAACGTAGCTTTAGCTTTTTCAAAAAGATTTATAATGAGAGCTCGATTTCAATCATTGAAGTCTTTTTCCAAAACGTGAAACTTTTTCTTGAGAAGTGGAATCTTTCATTTGAGCACAATCAATTAAAACAGGTTTGAACTGAAGTGTTCAGAAGCCATTACTCTTAAGAGAGGGTTTTGCACCGAGATGTACAAAAGCCATAGATTTCGAAACTAGACCACAACTTTGGGAACCCATTTAAGCACGGTGCCAATGGGTTTTGAAAACTTTGAAAACCAGTTGTTAGTTGTGTCTATTTGAAGTATTGACGTTGAACTCCACTTTGAATTGAAACTCGGTGTTTCTTTTCGAAATAAAGTTTGTGGAATCAATGGTGATTGAAATCTTTTGGGAGTGGGGGTTACAAAATCATTTCGTCTTTGCACCGGATAAAAAGCATTTTGTGGTGCAAGTTCAAACATTCTCGATCTCGAATATTTGAAATATTTGGTTTGACAAGATTTCTCAGAAGAACTTTGCTTCGGTTTCCAAACTTTTGTTTGCTTCTGAAATCGTGAAACTGATTCCTTTGAAACTTTTGAACCATATGCATCGGGAAGATCAAAATTGTTTTGAGGTGTGAATGTTCCATTTAATTGTGACTTATTAGGATACCTCTTATTCTTTTGCAAAGAATAATTGGTAAACTGAGAAATCTTTTTCGAAAATGGGTTAGAAGAATTATCCATGTAAATCTTCTTTGGAACATTCACATGTGGTTTTGCTGCTTTGGACACTTGCGGTTTCTCAGAGGTTGAAAAATTATCAAACCCTTGTTCCTTTTGAGATGTAGACTTAGACTTGGAAACTTTTGGTTTAAACTTTTGAATTAAATCATCATCAAAAGATCCCTCTGAATCCATAGCTTTATCAAAATCTAGTTCCAATTGGGATTTTGACACCGGGTGTGGTTGAGAAGACGAAGAGGAACTATTGAGTTGTTCAATAGTGCTTAAGAGATAAGCTCGTTCCTTTTCAAAATCGTTTATTTGAGTGGTAATTTGTTTTTCTAATTCAATGATTTTATTTTCCAAAACCAAGTTTGGAATGTAAACCTTAGCAGCTACCACTTGTTGAACAATTTCTTTTGAAGAAGGTTTATCATTTGTTTCAAGTTCCGATTTTAGATAACTCGGGAAATAGTCATCGGAAAGTGGGATTTTCCGATCACCATAACTCTTGTTTAATTCCTCATAATTAAATCAAAATTGAGCTTTGTCTTCTCTTGCCCTATTGAATGTTTCAATTTCTTCTCCTTGGTTAGTTTCATAAAATTCATTTGTACACCCCGACCCATGTATTCTTTAGCATACAAAGGTGCTATGTTAGAAATTGCTTTCTTTAAATAGCAAGGATTGTCAAAACCTAAACCTTCCCTCAGATTGTAATACGTGATTTCCTTTGGTTTGTTAAGAAAAATCGTTTGATCTGTTTGACCTCTTTTAAGAAACTTTTCTTCAAGTTCTTTTATTCGAGCATAAATTCTAACATTTTCAGTTAAAACGTAGCTGTTTTTCAAAGTACACACTCTTTGTAAACGTTCTGATTCCTCAAAGTTCATTTTTAATTCAGAAATTCGAGTTGTCAGTTTTTCTTGTTCCAAAATAAATGATTCGTGTTTCTTTTTATACCACTCAAGTTGGTTTTCTTGAATAGCTTTTTCCCTAAGCACAGTTTCTACGGCCCTAACGTTACTAGCAACCTCTTTTTCGAGTTTAGCAACCTTTGATTTTTCAAAGTCAATCTTTTCCCGATATGCGTTCATTTTATTTTTTATGAGAATTAACTGATCTTCATTAAAAGCAAGTACCTCAAGTTCCGATTCAGATTCGGACCCAATCGCCAATGCTTCACGAGACATCCTTATGTCACTTTAAGCTTTACACTTAGCACAAAATCTGGTGATGTAGCAGGTTAAAACCGGAACTTCCAATGGCGCAATAATCCAAGAATAGATTAGTAACCCAAAAATGCATGATAGCACACAGATGGTGTAATACAATCTAGCACAATACTCCAGATGGTGTAATACAACTTAGCACAATACTCCAGATGGTGTAATAGAATTGTTTGTCACAAATCTAGCGTAATACACTAGTTTGTGTAATAGAATTGTTTGCCACAAAATATGGCGTAATACACTAGTTGTAACAAGCTCTGGCACAATAGACTTGTTCCGGCGTAATAACTTTGTACTCTCAAAACTGAATCTGGCACAATAGCTTTGTACTCTCAAACTTGAGTCTGGCACAATAGCTTTGTACCCTCGGAACTGTTGGTGTAAAAGATCTCTTGGTCACAAACCTTGCACCCAAAGTTGGCGTAATAGGCACTTCACAAGTACTTGATTTCTGGCGTAGTAGACTGGTGTAACAGCTTGGGAATCTGGTGTAATACACTTGCAAACTTGGCGTAATACAAGTGTCACAAGTGTGACAATCCTTATCTTTTGGTGTAGGACACTTTCCGGTTACAAATTTGGCGTAACAGATTGAAAATCAAGGCTTGGTGTAATAGCTTGGACTTAGGAAAAACTGGCGTACTATCTTGGTTACAAGACCATTTGGCGTATTACCTTTGCTTGGTTACAAGACCATTTGGTGTAATACAATGTCCAATCGAATCTGGCTTAGCGTAATAACTTGTGTTTGGCGTAATACTTTGGTAACCAGAGGTAACCAGCTACTTATTGTGCTGTAAACCCTATAAGAACACAATCACGATCGCAGCTTTTGATCTATATTAGATCCAAAATCAAACTCAACAAAAATATATGATATTAGTATCAAAAGATTCGCTATGTTGAGGAGATCAATCCATACGGACGAATTTTCCAAACACTTATTCGATCGAGAGTAATTGAACCAAAACTTCAAAAACCCTAATTACTCAAAAACATCAATCTTGAACAATCTGTAGTTGTTTTTCAAAATCGTTTGATAAATTCAAATCAATAGTCGATAACCTTGCTCTGATACCAATTGAAATCGATCTAATCGAGCTATTGATGAATCACAATTAAGAACAAAGATGAAAAACGATGATACGGCTATTGTATTGATATGAAAGCGCAGGAGAAAAGTTTAGCCAAAGATTCGTGATGGTTAGGGTTTACAAACTTATTTATACCCTAACCGTCTTACATGATAAATTACCAAAGCACCCTTAGACAAGTTACAAGTATTAAAACATAAATTACTTATAAACAAATCTATGCAAAATCCTTATATATATAATATTGCTAACAACTAGCGGTACTTTTGCAAACGGATTTGTCCATCGGATTAACGGTAATCGTTGCCTTTAGTTTAGCGGATGAGAAATTTAATGAAGTGCCATCACCCAATTTGTGTGATGATGTTAATCATATTATGTCTAAGAAAGATTGTAAACTTGTTGCTTTTGGTGGAAAGCTTGCTATATTTCTGGTAGATAAGGTTTGGTTAATGAACGAGTATGGGGTGAAAAAGTCTTGGACGGAGATTTTACTCGATGAAATTCCAATGAATAAACCAATGGTCTTTGATGACAATGGCAAAATTATGGTCGCTGATGATGCCGGGATGTTGATATATGATGTTGAAAAGAGAACTTTCAGTAAAACTGTTTATGTTTGGAATCCAAAATTCCTCGAAGTTATAGGTACTTGTGTCGAAAGCCTTGTCTCGCCAAAATCTATGTGGAACAATATGAAATTCACTAGTTCAATTGAAGGTAGATGCATTTTAAGCGATACTTAATTGGCTGCAAAAGCATGTTTATTATACTCTATGTTTACGTTATATATATAGTTCATCTGATCTATATTTACAGGGGCGGAGCTAGAATTTATATATTAGGGGGCAAAAAAAAATTTAAAATTATTTCTTCATATTTAAGAGGCAAAACCTATAAAATATTATAAATACCCTTAAAAAATTACTTTTTTACATGATTTAAAAATTCTTGGAGGGGCGACTGCCCCCCTCTACATCCGCCCCTGGATATTTATGAATAATTTTATTGTGTTTTGGTTGATTATGGATCGGTTACAGCGCTTTTTGACATGACTGATGCGTTTAAGTATTCGGTTGTCTTAGCCAAACTAACCCATTCTCAAATCCTAACCCTATTAATCAATAGAAGGAAAATGTAATTTGACATGACTGATGCGTTTAAGTATTCGGTTGTTTTGCACTTGATCGGGGTAGCAAATCTCAATATTTTTTATATCAGGGGAGATCAAAGACTTGTGACAGTTGGAGTGATTGGGTTAACTCAGTTACGACACTGGACTTGGCTACAACTGGCCAGACCCTACCTAATCTTTTAACTTGAGTTTAGTGCTACAGTTTAAGTAAGCCATATCTATAATTTGATAGTGAAAGTGTGACATTGAATAAGAATTGTGTAAAATTTCATAGATCCATGCATGTTCTAATTGAACTATTGAATAAGTGTGACAATTAAGTATATACGTTTACAGCGGATAGATTCAATTGACTATTAAACTATTGAAAACTAGTGTAGCCTATTGCCCTATTGTGTTCTACAAGTTGAAAATAAGAGAGTACGAAGAAAAAGGAATAAAGTACATAAAAAGAAGATAAGAAGAAGGAAGACATTTAGATGTTTTCTCAAGTTGGAAGGAATGAAAAGGAAATCTCACGTTTAGTAGGAAAAGTTTGGATAAAAATTGAATCAAGATCTTCCTTTTGCTGGTTCATGCCTCTAACAAACACCAACGTGATACATGTATTCACGAGGATCATCTCCAATCATTCAAACAAATTCAAATACCACATTGAACTAATTTCGTCTCTTTTGATTATTAGTAAATGTCAGGTGCGTTTAGTTATGGATAACTCTTCATATTATTCAAAAAGAATTCCAAATAAAACTGGAAATTAGCAAACGTGTTATAGTTGAGAGTTTCTAGAAGAAAATAAAAATCTATAATTAATGGTGGTCTACATTATATGTTCTCGAAAATTAAAATAATGCACATCGTAAAAATATTTCGTAATTAAACACGCCATTGAATTATTTAAGAAGGAGTAGAAGGTTTAAAAATTTGAGCTTGGACTATTTAGTTTTTTTGGGCTCTTGTATTTTCTTAATTATGTATTTTGGGCTTCGGCTCTTATATTTTCTTAGTTAAATAGTTTTAATTTTATTAAATGTATTTTGTTTAATTATTGTTTTGTAATTAATTAATTAAATGTATTTTTTTTGTTAAATAAATGAAAATTAAATTATATTGGTGGGTCCTATGGGCAAAACTGGGTGTTCTGGGTTTACCGCTGCAAGTGCTGACGTGATGTTGACGCTGACGTGACGCCCAGAATGCCCAGAACACCTCGCACCATTGCAAATGGTCTTGTAGGCAATGAAATTTGACAAATTATTCTAACGTGAAGATGATAATATGACAGCAAGTTCATGTTCATATTCATTAAAGTTTTTAATAGGGTTAATAATGGTTTAATACCCAAACTTTCAATTTTTTTTCGTTTTAACACCTCAACTTTCTTTTTTAACGTTTTAACACTCCAACTTATAGTTTGACCAAAACTTAATACCCAAACTTTCAAAAAAATTTTGTTTTAACACCTCAACTTCTTTTTTAACGTTTTAACACTCCAACTTATAGTTTGACCACAATTTAATCCCTTTAGTTTGTTTGTCCGTTTAAAATTACAGTTCTGGATTTTTTTTGTTAACTCTTTAGTTTGAAATAATCAAGATTCGATTTGAATACACTAGAAATTCTTCTTATGTGTTGTCTATTTAATATGTATTCTATTAATCCTTCAAAGAATACTAACATTAGCTAACATCGGGATCTCGAATGTTTAGCTAACCTCGTGATCTCGAATGTTATTATCCTGTTAATTATAGTTTATTATTGTTATAATTCTAACTTATTACCTGGTCAGATTTTAATCAGGGTATTTATAACCGGTAACCTGCATGAATAGGTAATGTTGAAATAATTGACTAGAAATACCCATTTATCGTTTAATACCCATTTATCATTTTTTAGCAACATACATTCATTATAAATAGCTTTTCATATAACTAGAAATATTATACATGAAAACATTATAAAAATATATCGCTATCAAAATAAAACATTATAAAACTAATTGTGATGACGCTTTACAATTAATTTATAAGCATTTAAATCATATATATGTACGTATCAAAAAAATCCAAAAGTGTAATTTTAAACGGACAAACAAACTAAAGGGATTAAATTGTGGTCAAACTATAAGTTGGAGTGTTAAAACGTTAAAAAAGAAGTTGAGGTGTTAAAACGAAAAAAATTTGAAAGTTTGGGTATTAAGTTTTGGTCAAACTATAATTTGGAGTGTTAAAACGTTAAAAAAAAAGTTAGAGGTGTTAAAACGAAAAAAAGTTGAAAGTTTGAGTATTAAACCATTATTAACCCTTTTTAATATCCGTCCTTTTTAATTAATGAATACAGGAGAACTTGAGGTCCATTTTGGACATTTTGGTCCAAAACTAAAAACCCAGATACCCACCAATCAAAGCGAATTACACAATCCGTTATCCCCCCGAAAACCCTCCATATCTCTAATCTCCGATGATGACAATATCAATGGGGTTCACAACCACCCCAAATATCACGTGCAAAGCATCATCTCCTATCGTCAATCAAACCAACGACCATCACCACGCGCTTGACGCCTCGTTTGTCAAACGCGCCGTCGAGTTATCCGACAAATCCGCTTGTTTTACTTCACCACACCCCAACTTTGGTTGCGTAATAGCGACCACGGGGAAAAATGTCGTCGGAGAAGGGTATCTTTATGCTCAAGGAACAAAGCCGGCGGAAGTTCAGGCGGTTGAAGCTGCCGGAGAATATTGCCGTGGGGCTACTGCTTATGTTAATATGGAACCTGGTGATTGTCATGGAGATTATACTGCTGTTTCTTCTTTTATTAAGGTCTTTGAAATTTTCATTTTACTTTGATAATGTGAATAATTTTGTTTGATTATATTTTTAGTGTTGTATATGTATATATGTATATATATATATATATATATATATATATATATATATATATATATATATATGGTTTTAATAAGAAGTATTGGGGTTAGAATCTTTATGTGTTTTAATGATTTTGAGATTTTATTTGGAAATTACTAATGAAAGTTTGAAGCTTTTAAGTCATGAAGTTTGAAACTTTTGATGCATAAGTAAACAAAAATCTCAACTTTCTTGAGTGGATAATGATTCGAGACAGTATTAATCAGTTCGATTGAAATTAATAAATGCAGATATGGTGAATATTATCTACTTTTTTATGTTGAATTCGCAAAATTTAGTAATCCTTAAGATCATTATCAGATAGATAGCTTCTGTTTGATACTGACTCTCTCTGATGCTAAAAAAAATTTAAATTATAACCATATACAAATATCAAACTTTTAAATATTCTGTATGTTAAAGATACATACATACATACACATTAAGGCATGGGCACAAATTTGGCATGTATGCACCGGGAATAAATGCACAAATCAAGAGTCGTGATTTTGTTGACTATAATGGTTCAAAATGTTATTGTACACTTTAATCAATAGAGGTATAAGGGTATAAACCACATTAGATTTGTTGACTTATATGATCCCAATTAGAGAAACTGAATGTTCTTATGGTTATATTTACGCACATACAAGTATCTGAGTGTTACTTCTTAGGCAGGAATCAGTAGAGTTGTTATAGGGATCAGACATCCGTTACAACATCTACGAGGAAAAGCTATACAGACACTAAGAAGTGAAGGACTGCAAGTTGATGTTCTTGGTGAGGATATACGAAATGTCTCCATAGAGGTATTCCTGTAAATTTTTAGTAATATCTCTGTTTTTCTTATATATAGTGAGTCATACATTTTGTTAATGTTATATATGTATTTTATAGGATGCTCTAAAATCTTGTCTTGTTGTCAATGCTCCTTTGCTGTATAGATCGGCTTCTCGAGTCCCATTCTCGGTTCTGAAGTATGCAATGACCCTTGATGGTTAGTATTATGCACTTATATTGATTGTTTAGTTTAACCATCAAGTAAATCCATACACTGATTCTCCATATTCTAATAGGAAAAATTGCTGCTAGTAGTGGTCATGCATCATGGATTAGTAGCAAACAGTCAAGATCTCGTGTTTTTGAATTACGTGGTAGAAGTGATGCAGTTATTGTAGGAGGAAATACTGTACGCAAAGATAGTATGCAACTTTAATCTTCGGTTAGTTTATAACCTCTGCAGATTTTGGATGTATCCTTGACTGAATTCTATTTTATCTATAAATATAGATCCACGTTTAACTCCAAGACATGGAGGTGGGCATTTACCTATGCGAATTGTTATGTCACAAACTCTTGATCTTCCCGAGGTTGCCAATCTATGGGATGTTAGAGAAGTTCCCACAATAGTCGTCACTCAAAGAGGTGCAAGAAGAAGTTTCCAGAAGTTTCTTGCATCTAAAGGCGTTGAAGTTGTGGAGTTTGACATCTTGAATCCTAAAGATGTTGTGGACTACCTTTATGATCGTGGGCATCTATCGATTTTGTGGGAATGTGGAGGGACATTATCTGCATCGGCTCTTTCTTCTGGCGTCATACACAAGGTGCACGCTTTTGTTGCTCCTAAAATAATTGGTGGAAAGAATGCTCCGTCTCCGGTTGGGGAACTTGGCATGGTTGAAATGACACAGGCTTTAGAGTTAATTGATGTCTTTTATGAGCAGGTTGGTATAAATTATGTTCTCTTAATGGTAAGTTTTCATGTGTTAAATGGTGAACCGTCGACTAAAAATGCAGATAGGACCTGATATGCTTATTAGTGGATACTTGCAACCTATTCCTGATTTGACACCTGTCATTCCATCAGTTGATGAAACCACAACCATTGATCCATCTTTATCTCCTTATGATTCTCCAATCATATTCTTCTATAAGACATGGGACCTATATGGGAGTTTCTCTAACTTTTCTCCTCATCCAATTCAACTGCCTGATGAAAGTGGTGATTATGTCACTTGGTCAAGTGTAGAGCACTATTATCAGGTGATTTTTCGAACCACTTGTAGGCTTGTAGCTGCTCATGTTATGTTTATAGATAGCAAAATGACGGGTCAGGCGGATTGGGTAACATGTCAAAATGGGTTGGGCTCGGCCAACCCAAAACACTTCAGTTTTATACACACAATTTTTTCGAGTAAGACCATTTAAGAACTGTTATGCTTTTACTATTTTCTTTAGGAAATTCCTAACCTGTGTGCGCGGTGCGCCTTTTCTTTTAAGTTATATTCTACCATTTATAAGTAAATGTGTGGAAATGGCCACCTCAGTTATGATCAATATATTGCTAAACGATTTTATATTTCTTTTCAATATGCAGGCACATAAGTTTATGGGGTCAAGCAATCCTGAAGCTAGAAGTTATGTTGAGGCAATATATTTGACAAAAAGTCCTGAAGAAGCAGCTCGGATGGGAAGGAAATTACAAAGGGAGTGCCCAGATTTGGTATGCCTTACTCTCCAAATTCAGTTACATAATAAATGAAGGTAAAAGATGAGTTTCTAAGTTTTTAGTTAGGTTCACGTGAGAACAAGAAGCAAGCAATCAAGAAACCCAATCCGATTTAGTGTATAGAAGTATTAAGAAAGCTTTAGGATTGCCTCTGAAAATTTCGTGATGGAACTCAGAAATATTTATGTCTCCACATGGTTCAGTTACTTAGCAGGCTGCCTACTCCCGCACTGTTTGAACTAAGTTGGTTGCTTTTTAGTCTTCTAGTATTGGTAAATGGGTAAACGCATCCATGTTTCTTATGTGTTTGAGAGCAAGGCATATTGTGAGGTAGCTATTCTGGTTGGATCTGTCAGTGGTATATTGTCTGAATTTTATGTTATATCTTATCTTCTCATGGCCTCAGTCTCATCTGGTATCACATATACTCTGCGCGAGTTATATCACCTTCTGGTCAATCCAGACTATTGCCTGGCTGCCCCAGAAAAGGTCACTACACTATACAATAATGAGTATTTTGTAGAAAATATGACTTTTTCTTGTCTGTGCTTTCTGCAGTCTGGTTAGATTATTTTTTATTCTACAGTAGTCTTTTTGAGTTATACTGAAGAACAATATTAGTTTGTAGTGGTGGTAACTTGGCTCGTTCTGTCGACACTTGGGGTCCCCTGAAAATATTTTTTAAACACATTTCACATATATATTTTTATAGGTTTATTGTGTTATATATGATTTAAAACTTATAATATTAGAATAATATTCTAGGTTATTGAATTAAGAGAGTTATGAGGTTGTGTGCAGTAAAATACACTTTGGGTGACTTTTGACCTGTGTAACCCGTTACATGTTTAGCTTTCTGTATCTGACCCGGTTGAGATCAAACATTATCCAGCATTGTTAGCAAATTAATAGAAATTGCCTCCTCCTATTATACTGCAACAAAAGGTCAAGGTGCATTGATCAGTTAATTAGTAGATTAGGGTCTTATATGGCATGTTAATATAACACATTTGGATATGCAGGTAAGGTCTGATTGGGAAATTGTGAAGACAGAGGTGATGTATAAAGCATTAAAATGCAAGTTCTCACTTTACCCGCACTTGCATTCTATGCTTTTATCAACAGCAGGCTGTGTGCTGGTTGAAGCTTCTCCTCATGATCTCTTCTGGGGCGGAGGCCGAGACGGTGAAGGTCTTAATTATTTAGGGAGGTTACTTATGAGGTTAAGATCTGAGTTTCTAGATGATGACACACATAAGCCTCAGATTTCTGCAGTTTACCGTGAATCCCAATCATAAATATATTTTAAGTCTTTGTGGTTGTATTTTAAGTGTAAGTTACTGCATATCCTTTGCAATGAGTTTGTATCAGTTCATGATGTATACGAAAATAGATGTTATACTTGAATACTTTGCAGTTCTATTGATCTAGAGGTTATTTTTTACAAATAAAGACACTATTGACTCCATTATGAGCTGAGCCTTTGAATCCCCAACTTAATTTGTTTCAGATTATTATCATACAAGTTATTACTGTGTAAAACTGTTGCCAAAACAGAGCAGAAGATGGGATCGAAGACCATTAAAAAATCAAAACATCACGAGTGGTCCGTATTCAACGAAAGACATAACAAAAACTATTGATGCTCATAATCTTATATTCTATGGCCAGTTCTTTAGAGCATTACTAAAAAAAAGTTTACAAATTATCTCATGATACCCTAACTTTCAAATCAATTATACAATGCAAATTCAAAGTACAACAATCATCCCTGGATGCATATACTAAGTGTTACTTCTAAACATGTACCTTCACTTAATGTACTAATTTCTAACCAATTGTGTAGAATTTTGGCGAGATGAGACCAGACTTTCAACATAAGTACCACCAACCTTGAAATCTTTCAGGTTATGAATATCAACACTTTTACACATAGTTTTTTCTTCAACATCATATATCCACATTTGATCGCGCGTGACCAGCACCATCTTGCCATCTTCATACAAAATCGTCGGCTCAAGAATCAAACTATTCTTGAATCCATGGATTAAAATCTTAGTCCATGATTCTTTTACCCCATACTCATTCATCAACAATATCTCACCTCCCACTTTAAAGAATATAGCAAGCTTTCCACCAAGATCAAGAAGTCTGCAATCATCCTTAGACCCGATATCTACATCAGGTGATGCCACTTCACTAAACTTCTCATCTGCTAAACTAAACGCAACAATTACTTGTAAATCACCCTTCTTAGCAAACCAATGAAGAAACCCGTTAACAAAAACACCTGGCAAATTCCTTCCATACGAATGATCATAAAGAGAATCACTCACTCGTTTCCAAGTATTAGTTGTGAGGCTATAAACGTGCACCGACATACAATCAGGAGATATCAGGTAGCTAAAATGAAAGTAGGAGATTGTAACAACCTTATAATCATCACTAACTGAATCATAACCAAATCCGTATGTGATATCAATTTCTAACAAATCATCCACCATCTCATAACCGGATACAGGCAGTACCACACGTTCCTTACTTGTCGGGTTGAAAAAGAGAAGTGTATGATCACAATTCAAGTCATCAAAAGAAGCTAATATAAGACCATTGCAAGAACCATGGAAAGTGAATAGATTGAGATGAGGTAATTCTAAACCAAGCTTTGTTGGTGATCTTGAAACTTGTTCATGATGATTCAAAGGGAGTGAATAGAGTGAGAGGTCGATCGAGATGAATATGATGTGGTTTCGGTTGTGGATGTTTTGATGGGTTCTGATGAATTGTGGTGATGAAAGTTGAGATAGCCAGTCTTTTGAAACGCACCTGAAACGACCAACTGATTTGGCCGGAAGACGATATAGGATGTCGGTGATGATATCCGGTGGAATCGTGACGGTGTCTTCAGATGCCATGGAGTTTGATTCAAGAGAATTTAGGAAAATATCAAAGGTGTGGTGGTATCTGTTCAACCGTTTGTTTAGAGCTTCACCATATTCTTTTTTGGAAAATGTTATACGTAGCCACAATGATATGAAAAAGTAATTCAGACACGTATTAAATGTTTGTACCTTGATTATAATCACACACCCCTAAATATAACTTCCTTCAACCAACTTGATATACCACCTTTTTATGCATAAAACTAACTCTTAAACATAACCCTTAGGGCTACAAATAGCAAAATCTTACTTTTTTTAATAGTTATATACTGCTCCAAAATACACATCTTGTTCATTTACAAAAAAATAATTAATAAAAATCATTAACCTCCAATATTACCCTCAATTATTTATATTCTAAATAAATTCAATCAAATTCCTTGAATATAGCGATAAAACTGACATTCAATCATTTAATAAATAAATTTAGTCAAACGTGCCTTAAATATAAGGGTAAAACTGAATTTACTCAACCTATCTTAATCTCAACAAAAATGTTGAGGGACATTTTTTTTGAGATTGCATGAATGGTCCTTGTAATTTATACACATTCTCATCGTTAGTGTCTGTTTATTTTATGTTGCATGAAAAGTCCAAAAACTTAAAAGTTGTTGCAAAATTAGTCTCTCATCTACCTGGAAAGACTAAAATACCTTTGGTGATACGCAATAAGCATATCTATTTTGCTCGGCAAGAGGATGGTATTTTAGTCATTTTAAATAGACAAGGGACTGAACATGCAACAACTTTTGAATTTTGGAAATATCCATGCAACCAACAAATCACATGAACTAATATAGTGAGTATGTATGTAAATAGAGGTGACAATCTTAGAGCCATTGATTATTTATGGGTCAAGTTGGTTAATATTAATGAGTCTCCCTCTGTTTTTTTAGATGGATTTAAATGGTTATTTAATATTACCTCTAATTGTATAACAATTAACCAACGGGTAATTTTTTTTTTGTAACACCTCGTTTCATTTTTTTTTTTTTTTCATTTTTCACTCAAATAATATAACAATTGGTGGATACCCGATGGGTCGACCTAAGTCGAGACCTGTTTGACTTGGACCCGTTTAAAACCATTGACCCATCTAGATCCGGATCCGTTTAAACCTATACTCATTTAAACCTGCGACCCGACCCAATCCGACACGACCCATTTATTTCGCCACTTACATATGTAAACCACATTGACTATTAGTGCAATTTACTCATATATGCATTTGACTTCTTTTCTATATTGTTGTGATTTTCTTATTTTATTGTAGTAAGGTAGTTTACCTATATCTGCCTCTGATTATTCAACTAAATAAATGAAATTCTGTATTTTTCGATTAATGTTTCCCACGGAATACCAAAGTTAAAAAACTATAATTTCTTAGAGTAATGTACATTTCGGGTCTTTAATGTTTGTTACACATTTCACTTCTCGTTCGGGGACAAAAAAAATTTTCGGGTTCCATCTCTTAATTTGGGTTCTAGTTTCACTCCTCGTCCCTTGGAGGGTAAAAAAGTCTTAATATTCTATGGGTATTTTAGTCATTTCGTGAGAAATGAGGGACTGAAAGTGAAATGAAATCTTGGTTCACAGAACTGAACTCGCAAAATCCCCGACGGAGCGAAATGTATACAACGATGAATGTAATTTAGTCAATTTCTTATTACGCCAAAATTAGTGGGCTTTTGCTTATTAAAAGGCAATAACAAGGAACAATGATAAATAGTACATTAAAATTGTCCATTATTAATATATACATTACACACTATAAAAAAATTATTAATGCATACATGTTTTTGTTGTATTTATCGAAAGTAATGGTGAATTTATCATTACACTTTTTATATGAGTAATATAATTTCATTCTTTATCTTTATTTCCGATAAAGAAAAACATATATATAGATATTTATTGGGCTGACAATTTCATTATATAGTTTTGGGCTTACATTTGTGGGCTGTTCTAATAAAAACAAAAGAGAGTCAAGGTCATTTAGTTGAAGTTGATATTTATTTCTAAATTTTTAGAATTAAGTAATCATTCCCTCCTTATTTTAATATCTACCGTAATATTTTCGTTTGTCCCAAAAAGAATATTTACTTACAAAATATAACCGTAAAAAATCATGAATTCCCAATTTACTATTAATTATTACTCTAAACAACTCATATACTCCCTCCGTCCCAGTCAAAATGTTCCCTTTGACTGCGCATAAAGTTTTAAAATTTTCACTAACTACAAGTTTTTACTAATCATATGTCATACTTATCCACTAAAACCTTTTTTGATTGGTTGAAATATGAAAAGAACATTTATATTAAGATAACTGTAAATAGAAACAAGAACACTTGAAATGCGATCGATGAAAATTGACATTTTATTTAACTATCACAAATCTAACATTTTTATACTCAGGTTACATTCACTACGAGACATCGAGAGTACTAAATAAGACAATAAGTGGCCGACACTAACGTATGCAGAGATACTACAGGGTGTGCTGTTTACTTCACATGCAATGCTTGTTTGAACAGCATGTGCCATGAGGTCAACTCTGCTTATGACCTATTTTATAATACAACATCACAAACGATCTACATCTAACTAAAGAGTTTAAATTAATAATCTCATAATGATACAAATGTTAGGAAATATAAAACTAACTAAGCGTTACTTGTACACATGTACCTTTTCTTAAAATATATCCATTTCTAACCGATCCAACTGAATTTCGGCGAGATAAGGCTTTCGACATAAGTACCAGTTACCTTCAAGTCTTCCAGATTCTGAATATCAACACTTTTACAGAAAACTCGTTCCTCAACATCATACATCCACACTTGATCATGCATAACCAGCAGTATCTTGCCATTGTCATACAAAATCATTGGCTCGACAATCGGCATATCATTGAATCCATGGACTAAAATCTTGGTCCAAGATTCGCTTACACCGTACTCATTCATTAACCAAATCTCACCTTTGGCTGCCAAGAATATGCCAAGCTTTCCACCAAGATCAACGAGTACGCAATCATTGTTATAAGGGATAGAAAAATCGGGTGATGGTACTTGGTGAAATTTCTCATCCACTAAACTATATGCAACAATTAATCGTAAATGATCAGTTCCTTTATTAGCAAACCAATGAAGAAACCCGTTGACAAAAACACCAGGCAAACTCTTTCCGTAAGAATGATTGTAAGGAGAATCGATCACTTGTTTCCAAGTATTACTTCTAAGGCTATAAACATGAACATACATATAATCAGGAGATATCAGATAGTTAAAATGAAGGTAGGAGATTGTAACAACTTTGTAATCCTCACTAACGGAATCATAACCGAATCCGTATCTTATATCAGTATCTATCAAATCATCTACCATCTCATAACCCGATACCGGCAGCTCTACCAACTCCTTAGTCGTCGGGTTTAAAACGACAAGGCCATCAGCAGACACTAACACAAGGCCATTGCAAGAACCATGAAAAGCGAATAAATTGAGATCGGGTAATTCTAAGCGAAGTTTTGTTGGTGATCTTGAAACTTGTGTTTTATGATGATCTAGTGGGAGTGAATAGAGTGAAAGATCGTTGGAGACGAAAACGAGGTGGTTTTGGTTGGGTGTGGTTTGATGGGTTTTAATGAATCTGGGTGATGCAAGTAGAGATAGCCAAGCTTTTGAAACGCACCTGAAACGACCAACTGATTTGGTCGGAAGGCGACGTAGGATTTCCTCGATGATGTCCGATGGAATTGTGATGATGTCTTCAGATTCACACAACATTGTTTAGAGTTTGGTTTGAGAGTAATGTATATGAATATAACAAAGGTGTCAGGAATTAGATATGAACATAATAATAATTCTATTTATAAAAAGAAAGAGTAAATTATTTAAATCGTCCTTATGGTTTTCGTTTTACCATTTTTAGGGAGAAGAAACATCCATCTCGTTTTAGTTGTTCCATAATTTAAAAATCATATATACCACTAATAAATTAATAAAAGGGTGGTGATATTTTCAAAAAAAAATTTTATAGATCCACCATATTTATACATTGAAAGTTTGTACTGTACAAATTGGTACCGCACTGTAATGGTGGATTTATCAAAAACTTTGGTAGATTTATCATCACCCTTAATAAAATGCTGGTTAAATTAGAACGAGTTTGTTATGTTTAATTATCACATATAAAGAGGAAATATAAATACTAGACTAAGGTTCAAATGAGTACAAAATAACGGAACCAATAAAAATGCGTCACGTGTCACAAAACCTACTTTCCTTCACGTTTTTTTTTGTAAATTAAATATCTCAAGAGTGACTCAGCTCATTGAAAAACTATAAAAATTGCACCAACATTTTTTACTTTCGATAATTTTTTTTATTTTATAAATTGTACAATATTCGTATCACATATGTTACTCGCTGTTATCACATATGTTACTCGCTGGTATCACATGTATTAAGTTGTTTTCTAAACCCACAAAAAAACGGAAAAAAAAAAGTTCGTCGAAAGTATATCTTGTGAACTCGATCTCTAATTGAAAAGAAAAAAAAACGATCATTTTTATGGTGCAATTTTTGTGATTTTTCAAAATACTGTTTATGAGATATTTAAATTTTAAAAACATGTGGAAAATAAATTGTATGACACATTGCACATTCTTATTGATTCTTTCATTCTCACCAACGTATATTAGATCACCTTGATATACTCATTTAAACCTTCACAGTATACAAGTCACTTCCACTCCTCGTACCAAAACAAGTTTGACTTTGTAAATTGAATTAGAAGAGGATGACACACCACTTCAAGATCCTCGCATCTCGGCGTATATTAAGCGTCAACTAGTATCTGATTTATTTACTTTTGTTAAATTAAATAATACATGATATACATAAAGTCTCGTAGTTTCGTTAATAACGATTTAATTTCTAAAGTTTCAATTTTTTTTTTTTCATTTTAACTCTTCAAGTTTTTTCATATTGTTTATTCTTCAAGTTTCAAAAAATTTGTAATTTAACCTGTTAAGAGAATATTCACTCTTTACACTTTAAAAGTTTAATCATTCAAGTTTATCTTTTATAACGATTTACCATTTTAAATTTCTCTAGTTTAATCATCTAACTATTAAAAGTTGGAGTGAATTATAAAGATAGTGCATGACTACATGGGGCTTTCATGAAATTATACCAATTTCATCCTTATCTTTTAGAAATTATATCAATCGTCCCTGAATAATTTGAAAGTGCACAGCGGTAGTTCCTTCCACTAATGAGCGTTAAATATTTTCATTAAGTTAGATCACCAGACATGCACATGAGGGTAGAAGTGTCATTTTATTATTTATAATAGTTTTTATATTTTATAACAATAAATTAATCTCAACGTCCCAAAATTATAGTCCATCTTTCCTTTTACGAATGTTCCAAATTAATTGTCTACTTCCAAAAATCAATAGGGAAATTTGATCGTGATTACCATATTACCCTTAATTGATAGGGTGAATTACATATATATTCTTTCAGTGGTTTACTTTGACATTTGATTATAAGGTGTAATCTTAATTGGTGTAGCACTAAATATGTGTAATCGGATAACCCAAGTATATTTCAATAAAAAACTATTTTCAATGTTGAAAAGAAAACAAATATTAATAAGGAGTAATGTTCAAATAAGTATAACCATATTGGAAGATAAAATGGATGAACCAATAAGAATGCGCTACGTGTCACAAAACCCATTTTTTTCCACGTTTTTAAAAATTAAATATCTCAAGAATGGTTCATTGAAAAATTAAAAAAATTGCACAATAAAAATCAATATTTTTTTCTCTTCGATTTGACACAACATATACTTTCAACAACTTTTTTTTTTTAGTTTTATAAATTGTACAATCTTAGTATCATATGTGTTACTCGCTGGTATCACATGTGTTAGTTGTTTTCTAAACCCACCAAAAAAACGAAAACAAAAAAGTTCGTCGAAAGTATACCTTGTGAGATCTCTAATCGAAGAGAAAAAATGCTGAATTTTATGATGCAATTTTTATGATTTTTCGACTTACCGTTTGTCAAATATTTAATTTTTAAAAACGTGAAGAAAAATATTTTTTTGTGACACGTGGCGCATTATTATTGGTTCCTTCATTCTCACACAATGTTGTTGTACTCATTTGAACCTCACTTTAGTAATAAGAATTAATTAAACAAAGAGTATATGTAACATTGATCATTATCAATTTAACAATGGTGTTTGGTAAGACAATATCTTCTTTAAAATGTTAGTTATTTGTACACTATCACAATTTACGAATAGTGAATTATGAATCTTTAGCATTTTAAAGCATAATTAATTGCGTATAATTAAAATGTGATGGTGTACAAATTACCATATAATACAAAATATACTTTTCTCTAGAATAGATATATAAAAAAATAATGTAAATTACACGATAAATTTTATTAACAATAAATAAATATAATAAAATATACAATAATGGTTAATTTTCAATGTTTCGATTTTTTCATTTCAACCATTCAAGTTTTATTCTTATGATTTAATTCTCTAAGTTATTCGCTGACTTGTTGGTTTAATCCTTCGAAGGGTCAAACCACTCAACTTTTAGAGTAAATTATAAGAATCGTCCTTGTAGTTTTCATGAAATTATACCACGATCATCCTTATCTTTTAAAAATCATATTGATCAATTCTGACTAATTTGAAAGTGCAGGGTGATAGTCCCTCCCACTAAAGAACGTTAAATATTCCCATTATAGATCACACGACATGCCCATGAGGGTAGACGTGTCATTGTAATTGTTTCTTCTTCCTCAAAGCCATGATAGCTGATACTTTCACCACCAACCCTATTTTCTTTTCTCTCTTGACTCACTCCCACACCATCCTCCTGCACCCAAGCGCAACTACCAACCGCCCCTTACACCACCTACAACCCAATCACATTTCACCTCCACCACCGTCAGATCTCCACCCTCCACCCAACCTATGAATCTGCCAGAAAACAGCCACCCAAAAAGCCATATCACCCCATCAATGGGACTTCAATTCCCCGTTAATTACATCACGTGTTTCTTAAAACAAATTGGCAAATACACCGAACGTGTTGGTGCCTGAGCTTTAGTCTACCTCGCCGCTCTCCTCCAAAACCTCTTCGCGGAGTTACGTACCTTTCGATTTACAAATATTTTGATATAAAATTTAGCCCTAATTGAATTTCTAGAGTTTCTTAATTAGGTCCAAATTGAATTTTTAAAATTGATTGTGAGCAGGTGCTTGAAGCCTTGAATTGTTGATGAGAAGGGAATCCGACTGGAAAATATGAAAATAAGTGGTTGGGTTAACCTTTTGCTTTTGTTTTTGGGTGTGTTTAACAAAACTAGCTTGTATCTAGTAGCTGGAGCTTATATTTCAAGCTGGAAGCTGTAGCTTATTTTCTTATAAGTGTTTGGCAAAAGTAGTTGGAGCTTAAATATATGAATTTACATATACGGATAAAAAAATAAATTATAATAAGTAGATAAGGGACATGTATGTAATTTGTCATTTAACAAGCTAGGAGCTTATTTTTATAGAGTAAGGTTCAAATGAGTACACCAATTTTGAGTGAGAATGAGGGAACCAATAGATTTATGCCATGTGTCACTTTATTCTCTCTCCTCCACATTTTTTAAAATTAAATATCTCACAAACGGTAAGTCGAAAAATCATGAAAATTGCACCATAAAATTCAGCGTTTTCTCCTATTCGATTTGCCGTCCCTCAAGGCATACTTTCGACAACTTTTTTTTCTTCCATTTTTTGGTGGGTTTTACAAATTAGTAACACATGTGTTAGTGATTGGTTATACATTTAATTTGTGGTTAAGGTTAGGGTTTAGGGTTAGGTTTAGGGTTTAGTAATACATTTGGTTCCACCACTAATCTTGATTTTTGTTTCTTTACCTATATACTTTCCTTCCCTGTTACCTAAAATCTAATCTAATCTAATATAGTTATAAAGTTGTATCATCCATAAAATCTAATCATGCCACATATCTAACAGAAATTTTGTAATAATTGTAATTTACAAATTAAAAGCATCATAGAAAAAAAGAAATTCTAATTAGGCAAATATAAAGTCATGACTCAAGACTAGCAAATTTTTTTAACACCATGAAACTAAAATTATCATCGTAAATTATAGAACTACAACTATATGTTAACGATGTATTAATAATTAAATTACTAATTCATAATTTATCTCCTCACATTGTGAAGGGCATATCAAATCTTGTTTAAGGCCACTCCCATTCGTTTCCTAATCACTTCTTTATCACTTCTGTCACCTCAACGCCACGTCAACTTTCCACTAACTGATTCACAACTGATTACCCACTGTTATCAATGACTAATCACTTCATTTTTCTGGCCCCACATTTACCAATATACCACCATTTCTATACACTAAACCAAAAAAAAAAGTACGCGGCCCCACAATTTCAACCGATTACAAATCGGTTCTGATTACACTTGCAAGTGATTAAGAAGTGATGCAACCAATGCCACCAAATCACTAATCACTTCCTAATCGGTTTGAACCGATTACAAAGTGATGCAATGGATGGGAGGAGTCTAATATAGTACAATTCAACTAATTAATGCACTACACATCATTTATTTGGTTGATGATAAAGTAAGTAAATATTAATTTAGAAATGATAGGCTCATACCATTTTAACAGATAGATTTCTTCAATAAATGTAAAACTATAGCAATTTGCGAATACATTTGAAATTAACATATCACATCTTATCAATTCCATGTCATTCATTCGATTGGCTTAATATTTTAAATCACATGTCCAAATAACAAATTGGTTAGTGATCTATTTTATGAAAAAAGGGGTTATAGTTATACCCAACAAATTTATTGGTGATCTACTTTTAATTAATGTTTGAATAATATAATGATGATGTGGACAGCCGATAATATGAAAAATTATGACGAATTATAGCTAGTTAACTTTAAAGGATTTCGTAATTAACCAAAGAGAAATGAAAATGGTATCTTAATCTTAAACCGTTATAAAGTATTTAGCCATTAGACTTAACGTTTACAAATTAATGATTGAAAATTATGCTTATTCCCCTCCTGCTAATTACATAAATATATTAACTAATAAAACTAAATCAATTTATACCAATTTATTTATACACTACACCACATTCATATCATATCTATATTTACATTTATTTTAATTTAAAATAAATAATAATAAATAGAAATTCAATCATTCAATTAAAGTTGATCAACCACTTTAATTCATAATATATTATTTAAAGTGTTTGAACATATAAGAATTTTTTTGTTTTTTTATCATCATGGTTATGATAACATAAGTATTAAATAAAATTGACACAAATGAAAAAATACAAAAAGAAAAAAATTAACAGTCTACGCTAATACAACCGTTATCGTTACACTTGTCATCATTATCGACCTCTATAACTTTGTCATCCCCTAAATTAAACGCAACAGTTACTAGTTACCGGTACATCATCAGAACGCTTCTTAGCAAACCAATGAAGAAACCCATTAACAAAACACCCGGATAACTCCTCCAATTATAAGAATGATCATAAGACTTGTCCCTATGGTAACATCGGTTGTAGCATCAGTTGGGGTGAAGAAACTGACACCATAGGCAGCGAATGTCAGTTCCTCACCATCGGTTTGGAGCGTCGCCAAAGCGACGAAGAGAAGTTTTTGTGGGGCCTGCGTCAGTATCTTTTTCCCCTTTTTTTATTGTTTTGCAGCAAACGATTGGCCAAAAAGTAAAATAAAAATTAGTGTGTGGGGTCAAAAAAAAGAGAAGTGATGTTAAGTGATGTTAACTGTAAGCAGTGGAGTGTCAGTTTGTGTCAGTTTTGAAAAAAGCTGACGTGGCGCGGATGTGTCACCAACTGACGCGTCAGTTTGCGTCACTTGTTGGGAGCAGTCTAAGGAGAATCACACGGCAATTACGATGTGTCAAATGTAGAGTATAAACAAACACGTTTAAGGTAAGTGGTTCAAGTGTTGACGACACCTCATAGCCACAACTGCTAATTGAGTCTAATATTTATCAACCTTTTGCCATAAAAGTTTGTTTATCATTACCCTTTTCATCTGAGTAGTATACTTTCAGTTTTAATTTTTCATTAATTTAAGTATATAAATACAGTTTGATAAAAAAAAAAAAAAGTATATAAATACAGTAAATTTTTATTGGGCTTACAATTTCACTAATATAGTTTTGGGCTAGCTGATAAAAGTATTAAATAATGTTTTACATTTGTGGGCTTTTTTCATTATAAAGAAAAGAGTCCAGTTCCTTTAGATGAAGTTGAGTTGTGCTCAAACAAGCTCTTGATATTTATTTCCAAGTATCAACAATCATCTGTTTAATTAGTTCACAATGCTTGTTTGAACAGGATGTGATTAACCGATTTAACTTAAGCCAATTATAAACTTTTACTATGGCCATTAATTTTGAGGAATACCATAAAGAGTTTACATTAGTTACTCATATTCAACTTAAGATAATTAAACAATACAGATTCTAGGACATATAAACTAACTCTTACTTGTATACATGTACTACCTTGTCTTAAATTTGTCAATTTCTAACGGATTCAACTGAATTTCGGCAAGATATAATGCTTTCGACATAAGTACTAGTAACCAGTAACCTTCAAGTCTTTCAGAGTCTGAATATCAACACTTTTACGGAAAACTCTTTCTTCAACATCATACATCCACACTTGATCATGCACAACCAACAACATCTTGCCATTGTCATACAAAATCATTGGCTCCACAATCGGAATATCATTGAATCCATGGACTAGAATCTTGATGTAAAGCATTCTCTATGATGTATCTATACATATATGGTCTTGTTGCTTGTTTCGTTAGTATAGATAATAATTACAACTATATGCATTGTATTTGCACCATTTTGCACCATATCAGAAGACAATTTATATGAAAGATTATTACTATTAGGAAAAGTTTTGTCAAAACAACGTATAATATGCGATCAAGGATCATATTTAAAGTACCAACACAGCTTCTAAAGTGATCAAGGATCCCATATTTCTACTTCTGTCTCCTCCATCCTTTTTTTCATCTTCGTATCCATTTTTTTAGATATCAATAAATGGTATTATACATAGAGGTGCCAATTCGGGTCCTGTTGGTGGCTTAATATTGCTTAACCTCAACATAACCTAACTATATTTTAATGTCAACCCTAAACGTTCTAACAAAGACATGACCCCTCATTTACTTAAACGAGCCAAATGAATTAGCAAGTTGTCAGGTTGGTTTAATTAGGGATGGCAGATCGATTGGGTTAATCGGGTCAAAATTGGGTACACCTGGATATATATATTTCCATTCTGGAATTGCATCAATTTAAGATAGAACAGAACATACATTGGATTTGATTGGTTCATATCTCTACTGTTTGATTTGGATAACTTCCACAGCTAATATTTACAACCATCTGTCTTCTTCAATTCTGAGGCAGATTAAATTATGCTGGAAGTTCTTTATGTTAATCCAACTCTGACGTAGTAATTTTTGACTCGATCTATATACATCATCTATACATTCCAATTTCCAACAAATCAATTGAGAATCTCTCTTTACATTTTTTTTTACAATTATAATTTCATCCCCTGTACCAATATGAAGTGAGATTGTTTCTTTGAGATGACCATGTGTTTGATGTAAATGCATGAAGAATATTATTAGTATTATTATTTTTTTAAGTGTAAGATACATGTCATATTGAACATTAATTTGTGGTTTCCCTTTGTATTGTCTTTTTCAAGTTCTTTTCGCTCCGTAATTAATGATGCAGCATCAATTTGCTGCTAAAGAAAAAGGCCTAACAGTTGCATAAACAGTGCTACTGATACAGTACCGTGGATACTAAACCGACCCGACAATATCCATCCGGTTTAAAGACTAAGACCAAGTCAAAGAAGACTAGTCCACTATCTCCATTTATCTTATGCACGTTTGAATTGTTACTTATTACTTTGTTAGTCTGATGCATAGGTTTAGGAAAGCAGTAGTACTCCACGTAGCCCATTAGTTAAAATTATCTTTCCATGTTTACTCCATGTTTCCTTATGTCTTGCACTAGCTTCATGTTTCCTTTTCTTATAAATAGTTGTAGTTGTAATGCATTTAGATATGAATGAAAAAGAAGAAAGAAAAGAAAGTTGTTTAAATTAGTTTTCTTAGTCTCGTTAATATTATTGGGAGATTGACCGTCTCGAATCGGTTTTTATCAGCTACAGAGTGCATGAACATCAATTGTTATTCAGTTATCAAGTATCAATTGTCAAAATGAGTAGGCAGATACTATTCTAATAACTATGAGTTTCTACCCGAGAGTTTGTCTGATGTAATACATCCATATAAACATGGTTTTATTACTTGTGTTTTTAGTATAAATAGAGTAAGGTTCAAATGAGTACAACATTTTTGAGTGAGAATGGAGGAACCAACCAGAATATGCCATGTGTCACTTTTTTATCTTTCCTCCACATTTTTAAAAATTAAATATCTCTCAAACGGTAAGTCGAAAAATCATAAAAATTGCACCATAATAATCAGCGTTTTATTCTCTTCAATTAGAGATGTGACAAGGTATACTTTCGACGAACTTTTTTTTTTCGTTTTTCGGTGGGTTTTGAAAACAACTAACACATGTGTTACCGTTGAGTAACACATGTGTTACCGTTGAGTAGTAGGTTTTGAAAACAACTAACACATGTGTTACCGATGAAGTAACACATGTGTTACCGACGAGTAACACATGTGTTACCGGCGAGTAACACATGTGTTACCGCGAGTAACACATGTGATACCAGCTACTAACACATGTGTTACTAATTTTGTACAATTTACAAAACCCAAAAAAAAAAAAATTCTTCGAACGTATGCCTTGAGGGACGGCAAATCGAAGAGGATAAAACGCTGAAAAATATGGTGGAATTTTCATGATTTTTCGACTTACCGTTTGTGAGATATTTGATTTTAAAAAACAAAGGGGGTAATGGGTTATTGTGACATGTGGCACATTATGAGTGGTTCCTCCATTCTCACACAAAATCTCATTCTCATTTGAACCTTACCCAGCATAAATAATCACATTTATATGCATTATATTTCTACTAATTTGTACCAAATCAGATGGTTATAGCAGCAGCAGTTCTTCTGGAGAATTACCAGAAAACTCCTGTCAAAAAATCATATATAAAGTACCAACACAACATCATACATGATCTATATCCAACAGAAACTATTTATCTGGAGATATACCGAAAAAGACAGGTAACTGTCATGATAAATTCAACGACAACTAATTGTACAGCGCTTCAAACATGGAGTATAATGAACATGCTAGGAAATTGATATAAACAAAGACCTACTTTTATCATGTACCTTTGCTTAAATTTAATCCCCGCAATGGTAGCCTAGTGGTGGGTGACATGCAACATAAAGGCGGAGGTCACAGCTTCAATCCACGATCTCATATAGGTTTCTATAACTGCGGGTTACGCGATTTAGGTCAATGGGGCCCGCCAGAGTTACTTTTTTTTGCATGAATTTACTGATTTCAAATTCAAGCTAGTGAGTTTCGGGGAGACGAGACTTTCAACATAAGTACTTGTAACTACCATAACCTGAGGAAGAAAAATCTTAAATTTTTTAGAGAAACGTCTTTCTTCAATGTCATATATCAAAGTTCGGCTACTATCAGCCACTCGAATTTTGCCATTGTGATAAAAAATCATTGGCTGAACCATTCGAATTTCATTGAGTCCATGGAGTAAAATCTTAGTCCAAGATTCTTTTATCCCATATTCGTTCATCAACCAAACCTCACCAACAAAATTCAAGAATATACCAAGCTTTCCACCAACATCAACAAGTTTGCAACCCTCCTTAGTAACAATACCAATACTAGGTAATGGCACTTCATTAAATTTATGATCCCCTAAATCAAACGCAACAATTACTGGTACATCATCAGAGTACTTCTTAGCAAACCAATGAAGAAACCCATTTACAAAAACACCTGGATAACTCCTCCAATAATGACAATGATCATAAGGAGAATTACACACCCACTTCCAAGTATTTGTTCTAAGACTATAAACATGAACGTGCACATTATGAGAAAAATCATAGTGATTGCTTATTGTAACAACCTTATAATCATCATTCACAGAATCATAACCAAATCCGTATGCGATTTGGCTATTTGAGACTTTATCTACCACTCTATACCCGGCTTTCGATAATATTCTGAACTCGCTAGTTATTGGGTTAAAAACAATTCTGATGAAGTTATGATATGACACAAAAACAAGGCCATTACAAGAACCATGGAAAGTGATGTAGTAGTGATAATCAGATATTAAATGTTGTGCAGGTCTTAAAACTGAATTTTCATGGTGATCAATTAGTGGGAGTGAACAGAGTGAGAATTCATCGTAGGAGAGATATATGACGTGAGTTCGGTTGAGGGTGTTTTGATGGGTTTTGATGAATTCTGGTGATGAAAGTTGAGATAGCCATTCTTTTGAAACGCACCTGAAACGAGCAACGGATTTTGACGGAAGATGATAGAGTATCTTGGTGATGATCTCCGGTGGAATATTGATGGAGTCTTGGGACGACGTTGTTTTTGTCTTTCTGGACGAATGAGACGCCATTGTTAGGTTTCTCTTGGAGACATTGCCGATTTTTCTCTTAAATAGATATATAGATAAATGGTTTGTTATGATTAATAATAATAATAATAATAAGACCATCCACAATGCTATGGACTTTACCATGTCCATAGCACTGCCACGTCATGCCACATCAGTTTTCTATAAACCTTCACTTTCTATAAACTTACCCAACTACTCCTATAAACTTAATAAAGTCCATAACTGGGTCCCACTTTTCATTTTATCAAGCTATATATGTTTGGATGTAGTGCAAAAAATAAGCTATGGACTTCTATCCATTGTCCATATGTATGGACTTTCATGAATCTTACTTGCATGGACTTTTATGGACTTTGATATACAATGCAATGTCCATATAATAAACTCCACATAGGCATTTTATCTAGCCATATCACTATGGACTTGCATATATAAACACCACTAGGGATGCTCTAATAATAATAATAATAATACTAATAATATAATAATAATAATAATAATAATAATAATAATATCTTCTCTCTTCTTTCTTATCTATTAGAGGAGGATGTTAATTAATTAATCTCCTACTAATTCAACCTTGAAAATATAATCCACACCCTTCATTGGCTTAACCCTTTTAATCACACCCATTAATTGTCATTACAAAAGTGATTAATTAATCATAATATTTTTGTCCCCTTAATTTCCATAGATGCCCTCACTTTTCACCTACCCCCAGGGGCGGAGCTTGGAATTATTCATGGAGGAGGTAAAATCAAAATTATTTTGTGCTTCCTTATAGTTTTGAGGTGGCAAAATTTTAAAATTGTCATTAATACCCTAAAAATTATTTTTTTTTTATGTAATTTCATAACTTTTGTGGGGGCAACTGCCCCCGCTGCCCCCATTCTAGCTCCGCCCCTGCCTACCCCTCCCTTGTCATCTGCTGGAAAAGATCGGCCAATTCGAACCCATAAAAACCAATCGATTGAAATGGAGATCCTGATCAGGAGACACAAAAAAGAACGGCCAATTCCGACCTACAAAAACCAATCGATTCAAATAGAGATCTGATCAGGAGCTACAAAAACGATCGGCCAATTCCGACCCACAAAACCCATTCAGATGGAGATCCTGATCAGGAGAAAAAAAAACAGTTATTGAAAATTAATAGGTTGTGTTCATAACCCGCGAATTCTTGTGTCGATTAATTGATTGTATTCTTCAATTGGTGTATTTTTTCCCAGCGTATTTTCGATTCGTTTGAGTTAATTAAGCAACTTGTGATGATTTTCTAGCCCGCCTACAATCCTTAGGTATACAGGCTAATAACAGGTAATGATTAATTAAACATAACTGATTTAGGTTTACATAAACCATCAATACTTTGGTACATACTTGCGGATTGTAATGACAACAATAGTATTATCAGTATAGTTTACTCCATCACGAATCTTCCCATGCTTATACTGCAAGGAATTGTAGGCGAGATTGGTTAGAATCAATCGGCTTGCACTCTGTTTGAATATCAGATATTGGTTTGTTTGATTTTTATTTTTTTTGTTAAATTGAAGCTTGATAAATTGAGATTTCTATAGATATTCTGTATATGTTTCCCTAACATACTATATGATTTAATTGGTTTGTATTCTATTTATTTTATTACTTGAATTACAGGTTGATATGAGGAAGAAAGGTTTTGGCTACATTGTAGTTTTGAAGTTTTTTTGGATGCACTGATCAACGTGTTCGATGTAATATATTAAAGAGGTTTTGGCTTCGAGGACTTATACCCAAATATCAACCTTAAAATTTTTGAAATACTATTTTGTTTCAGTTTCGTGAAAACAAAGATGGTACCATTAATAAATGTGTTTATTTCTACAATTTTTCCAGCACTATGATATCAGGAAGAAGTGTGACAGCAGCCTCTGCTATGATGCATCAGATTGATAATGGTTATGCTTCATATTTAAATTAGATAGATGGTGAATGTGACTGCTACAACTTATATTGCAAAAATGCATTACTTGCTTTGTTAGTTTGTATATTTTTTGATAAATTTGTTTGTCAACAGGTATACATCAACTAAATTGTGAAGTTACGCCAATGCAAAATCAGGTAATGCATTAACATGTAGACCAACTATTTGATGGAATGCCCTGAATGATGAACTTTGAAAAGTTGGATATGATGTAAACCAAAGTAAAGTGATCAATTAGTTCTCCTACTATGTTGAAGTCAACTTACCATCGTCTTGATTATATGGTCCTTAACCCTTTTATGACATTATATGTATACGAATCCATGATATGATTTTCGTATACATCCATGGTACATTTAATGCAGTCACTGCGGAACGGAATGTTAACAAACTAATTGATCTATTTTGTGGTGTTATGGTTAACCAACTGTTAGTTGGATTTCATATAGTCTTAACAGCTGAAGCAATGGCCTTTGGAGTTCGATTGAGTTTAAATAAAACATGATTTTGATGAGTTTCGCTTATTTTACAACCCCAATCTATCAATGAGTTTCTCCAGGTTTATGGGAACACATTGTGCCACTCTTCAGAAAAGATAATCTGATAAGCTGATTGCTTCGGAATTGGCATCTTCAGAATATGGTGTCTTTAATAATTCATGTAAGAAGACCTTATATACTAAGTGAACATGTATTGTACTTAACATTCAGGTTAAATGCTTAATATTTTATTAGATAATTTGTTTTGTTTTTTAATTTTAGCTTCTACTTCTATATTTTAGATCGTATCAGTGTGATCATGTTAAAATACACTGTTATCGCTAGAATGATACATTCCAATGTGGGTTAATAGCGATTGCGCCCGCAAAGAGAGATGTGTGTTGCCAGCGATTGCACCTGCAATGAGATTATGGAAAATTTCTCACTGGTATGCTATCTTGTATATGCATATTTGTCGCACCCCCAAATTATGATGCGGAAGCGGTTCGGGTCGGGGCGCGACCAAATACGGTAAACACAGCACATAAGATATAAAATGAACGACCGCTATATACGTCATTTTACAATTGTATTGATTAAACAAAAGTTTACAACAACATTTATAATTACATTAGCTCGGTTTGAAATTGAGAGATTTACATACATAATTAATTTATACAAAATATAATAATGCAGCTAAATCTCTGAATGTTTGTATGCTGACACGAGCTAAAGTATCCTGATCGGGCAGTCCAACCTACTGCTGAGTACCTGTGATACATGCTAAAATGGTCAGTTAAAAGCTGGTGAGCTCACAGGTTTGTATGTCAAAACATATTGAATGAACCGCAAGATTTAATTGAATTTCAAGTGCAATTAAGCAAGATAAAAGTTATACAGCCATGAGCACATAGTCTGAGCTTAACTTGAGGAGTCGGGTCCATATTTAAGGGATTCCGATCGAGGTGCCTCCTACGAGTGCCTAATCTACACTCGTCTACCCAAATGCTAATACGTCCGTTTGACCAGTTAGTGCTTGCTAACCCGGACGAGGATTGTCAATCCTATATGATATCATATACTAACATTCACACTACAGATGTATTACCAAACTATGTTTGTGGAGGACTTTAAATTGATTAGTTGAAAATAACTCATGTAGTATTTGATTTTGATTGTACTTGCGTTCACATGTAAATAAATCGAGCAGTGTATCACACCCCTAATGAAAACAGTAAAATAGGGGCTATGAGACTCACCTGAGTCTTAAAGCGTTTAACTTGATAGACTTGAGTTAATTGGCCGAGTAATGATGTCCGAAGACTTGTAACCTGAGGGCGTCCAATACGCGCGATGGTTATAATAGTGTGTAGGTATCTATAATGATTACCTTTGTAGTTGCTCTTCCAACTAGAATGTCCAAATGACTACGATTTGGTTGATTGGTTTGAATTTTGAAAACGTGTACAGCCCGTTGGTGATTGTTTGTAATAATAATCTCAACATTATTATTTTAATTTCGAAGTGTTACACTTATAAAGTATATCCCATGTGTTTTAGGAGTCGTATCGTATAAGTGTTTGAGGTTATACAAGTTTGACACTTAGTATAAAAATGAGTTGTAAACCTTCTGTTTTTGGCGACACTTGTGGCACACTTAATAGTTTTTGGCGACACTCAAGGTAGTGTCGCATAAAATGAAAGTTCAGTGTTGTTGGCGTCACTTAGTGAAGTGTCGCAGATGGTGGCGACACTTGGTTGCTGCACTGAAGGTCAGTGTCGGATAAAATTGAATAGTAATTGGGGCGTCACTAAAGTAAGTGTCGGGAAATGTTACAATTTGATTATAGGCGACACTTAGACAAGTGTCACAAGTTTCTGGTTCTTAATTACGCCGACACTTAGGCAAGTGTCGCGGGAGTACTGTTGCAGAAATAGGCGTCACTACGATGAAATGTCGTTGGGAATAAAGTTTAGTTGTTTGGCGACACTTATGAGGAGTGTCGCTAATAATGGGTTTTCGTGTTCTGTGCGACACTCGACTAAGTGTCGCTATACTGTTTTTGGCCCCAAGCGACACTCGCTTCTGGCCGGAATTTGTTGAGTTAAAAAACGTGGTTGCCGGTTTCCGTTCGGTCCGAAACTTTTACCCAACCCTTATTTCGGTGTATTAAGCTAATAAAAACCATTACTTTGTGTCAAGGACCGTTCTAGGTGTCGATTTTACAAAATGACCAAAACCGCAAACTTTCCGACAATGCTCCGAAAACGGGTTTTACACATATATTTGGACATTACAAGTTTAGATTAACAACATACAAGCAAAATAAATGAAATCGAAGAGTTTTCGAGATTTGTCGGGATCTTACAAATTAACGCGAGAAGAAACCGAAAAGATGAAAATGAAGCTCTCGTGGTCGTGATCCTTTTTCTCCAAAGAGGTGTAGTGATTTAATGAGGTTTGATGGTGTTATCTGGTGGTTGAAGGTGGTGGTGGTGGTGTGGTGGAGGAGAAAGATGAGAGAGTGAGAGAGAAATGTTTGTGTATGTGTGTGTGGTGAATGAAACAAAAATGAGGTGAGGGGGTGATGACCCTCACCTATGGCCGGTAGTTGTTTGACCTCACGGTCCATGATTTCGGCGGGTTCTTCAACAAAGTGAAGCTTGTCATCAATTCTGATTTCATCGAGTGGGATAATAAGTGTCTCATTAGACATGCATTTCTTTAAGTTTGAAATGTGAAAAGTGGGGCGCACGCTGCTGAGTTCTGGTGGCAGCTGCAATCGATATGCCACTGGACCTATCCTCTCGAGGATCTTGAATGGTTCAATGTATCTGGGGTTCAATTTCCCGCGTTTGCCGAATCGGATTACGCCTTTCCAAGTCGATACTTTCAAGAGTACTCGATCCCCAACCTGGAACTCGAGTGGTTTGCGTCTCACGTCAGCATAACTTTTCTGACGATCACGTGCTGTTTTGAGTTTGTTTTGAATTTCGAAGATCTTTTCGGTGGTTTCGTGTATGAGTTCAGGACCAGTGAGTTGAGTGTCTCCCACTTCGGTCCAACAAATCGGTGATCGGCACTTACGACCGTACAGTGCCTCGAAAGGAGCAGCCTTAATGCTGGTATGATAACTGTTGTTGTACGAAAACTCGCACAACAGTAGGTGGTTTTCCCAGTTTGCACCGAAATCAACTACGCAGGCTCGTAGCATATCTTCCAGTGTTGGGATTGTTCGTTCACTTTGGCCGTCGGTTTGAGGATGATATGCAGTACTCATATCCAGACGAGTACCCAATAATTTCTGGAGTGATTGCCAAAAGTGAGATGTGAAACGACTATCTCTGTCAGAGATGATCGAAATGGGAACGCCATGTCGGGATACAATTTCCTTGAGATAGATTCGTGTGAGGCGTTCCATTTTATCGGTTTCTTTGATTGCAAGAAAATGAGAAGATTTTGTGAGACGATCGACGATCACCTAAATGGTATCGCAACCGCTCGATGACTTTGGTAGTTTGGTTATGAAATCCATTGAGATTTGTTCCCATTTCCATTGAGGAATTTCGGGTTGTTGGAGTAAACCGGAAGGTTTTTGATATTCAGCTTTGACTTTTGAGCAAGTAAGACACTTGCTGACGTATGTGGCGATTTTGGCTTTCATGTTTGGCCACCAATAGAATCCTTTGATGCCATGATACATTTTGTCGGATCCCGGATGGATAGAATATTTGGACTTGTGAGCTTCATCCATCACTAAGTCTCGCAGGTTTTCAAAACTAGGCAACCAGATTCGATTAGAGAAGTACCTAACTCCGTTAGGTTTGATTTCGAATTGTTTATCCATGCCTCGCAAGGCTTCGCTTTTGATGTTATCGGGTTTCAAAGCTTCGAGTTGAGCGGTGAGAATCTGAATGGTAAGATCATTATGAATGGTCATACTGAGGGCTCGGACTCGAAGTGGTTTCGATCGTTCTTTTCGACTGAGGGCATCGGCAACAACATTTGCCTTCCCTGGATGGTATTTGATTTCGCAATCATAATCGGTAAGCAACTCGACCCATCGATGTTGCCTCATGTTGAGATCATTCTGATCGAATATGTGTTGGAGACTTTTGTGGTCGGTAAAGATTGTGCACTTGGTGCCGTAAAGATAGTGTCTCCAGATTTTGAGCGCAAAGACGACAGCTCCAAGTTCGAGGTCATGAGTGGTGTAGTTCTTTTCGTGAATTTTCAGCTGTCGCGAGGGGTAAGCAATGACCTTGTCTCGTTGCATCAGCACGCAACCGAGACCTTGGTGAGAAGCATCGCAGTATACCACGAAGTCATCGGTGCCTTCGGGTAGAGACAGGATAGGCGCACTGGAAAAGCTTTTGTTTTAGTAGTTGGAATGCTGACTCTTGTTTATCGGTCCAATCGAACTTTTTGTCTTTCTGAGTCAGTGTTGTGAGTGGTTGGGCTATTTTTGAGAAGTTTTCAATGAATCGCCGATAGTACCCGGCAAGTCCTAGGAATTGCCGTACTTCGGTCGGTGTGGTAGGTGCTTGCCAGCATTTGATAGCTTCGATTTTTTGACGGATCAACATGAATTCCCTGACTATCGATGACATGTCTAAGGAATTGAATGGTTTGCATCCAGAACTCACACTTGGATAATTTAGCATAAAGTTCTTCGTGTCTGAGTAGTTCTAGAATGGTTTTCAGATGTTGCGCATGTTCATGTTCGTTGCGTGAGTAAATGAGAATGTCATCGATAAAGACGATAACAAACTTGTCGAGATAAGGTTTGCACACCCGATTCATAAGGTCCATGAATACAGCCGGTGCGTTGGTTAGACCGAATGGCATCACCTGGAATTTGTAATGCCCGTAACGGGTTCGGAAAGCAGTCTTTGGGATATCGGTGTCACGAACACGTAGTTGATGATAACCTGACCGAAGATCGATCTTTGAATAAAAACTCGATCCTTGAAGTTGGTCAAATGGGTATCGATACGAGGAAGTGGATATCGGTTCTTGACGGTCAACTTGTTCAACTCTCGGTAGTTGATACACATTCTGAAAGAACCGTATTTCTTTTTCACGAATAAGACCGGAGCTCCCCAAGGTGAAGAACTCGGTCTAATGAATCCTCTTTCCAGGAGTTCCTGTAACTGGATGAACAACTCCTGAAGTTCGGATGGGGCTAAGCGGTATGGTGCTCGGGCCACAGGTGCAGCACCTGGCACGAGATCGATTGAGAACTCAACCTGTCTAGGTGGTGGTAGACCAGGCAGTTCTTCGGGAAAGACTTCTGGAAAGTCTCGAACAATGGGCACATCCTCAAGCCGTTTTCCCTCCGACTTATTCTCCATGATGTGCGCGAGGATTACCGGATAACATTTTCTCAGAAATTTACGAGTTTTCAAACAAGAGATGATGTTCAGTCTCGTCCCACCGGTTTCCCCTTGTATGATTAGGGTTTTACCAGCGACGAGCGGAATGCGAACAACCTTATCATAGCAGATGATTTCGGCTCGATGTTTGGACAACCAGTCCATACCAATGATGACATCGAAACTTGATGTGCAAATACCGAGTTATAAAATGTATAAGAAAATATCTAAGTATTGACTATTACACAAATAGGCAAGTGTACCTAATCGAGTAGTAGTATAGCAAAGATAAGTTCCAGGTTATCGTCCATGGAACAGTTTACGAGTATTGTGAAATTGTTGTCAACTAATAGTTAACCTTTATTGAAAGCATGTAAAATTGGGGGATAGTACCTTTTAACGTCAGGTAGTCGAATAGTGCATTTGAAAGTAAATACGGAAGTAAATAAAGCAAGTAAAGATAGATTCATTATAGGTTATGAATGTATTCATCTAGATCTTTTAACCCTAGTGTTGGATGTTTTAATGAAGAACCATATTGATACTTAACATATGTGAATTAACTAGTTGGATTACTTGTTCTCACAACGCAATCACTTAATCAAGATTACACAGTGGAAGTCTCATTTACACCTTAGACCTCTTAACTATAACAAGTTAGTTCAACTAACATTAAGAACTAGATTAATTATTAACGTATGTGGTTTAACTAATCGATCTCCTTGTTCTCACAAGCCAAATACTTAACTAAGATTACACAATGCAACTCTCGTTGTCATTTAAGACCTCTTAATTATGTTTAATTAACCCAACTAACATGAAGTATTAATCGTGTGACTTTACTCTCGTAATAATCAACAATCACACAAGATCTCTCTTAGTATGATCCACCCACATCACAATTCATTTACTTTAATTCAATTCTTTGATTATCTCTAATACAAATCACTAACTGTCACTTTAGTAAATGCAATGCTAAATCCACAAGTTCTCACTTAGTGAAACAAACATAACACTAATTGAATCAAACATAAATAAACCACAATACGAATCATTTAGTGATTAAACAAATATATTATCATACGAACCAAATCAATCTAATAAATATATCCAACAATCTAAAGTTGTAAATCAAGATAAACAACAAGTCTTCAACCCATAAATATTAGCTTAAACACAGAAACAATAATAACCACAGAAGATTCATAATCGCTAGAGTAAGAATTAACCGAAGGAATCAATCGAATCCGGGTGTTTGATAATGATCTCGAGCTTTCCCCATGATTAGAATGATATTTCTAGGCCTTGGATATCTTCAAAAACATGCAAAAATCACCCAGGGGCGGCTGAGAAGGAAGAGAGCCTCGAAATAGGGTAAAATGAGGGTTTTAATATGATTTTCGCGTCAGGTGCCCTTACCCGGCGGGTAGAGGGCCCTACCCGGCGGGTAGCCTTTGTTTTCCAGCTTTCCAACTTTTGTAAATTGTAGCCCTCTGAGAGTTCCGGTCGTTTGGGTAGTTGAATTAACTAAATCGGACTCCGTATGAGAAAGTTATGGCCAAAATACTAATGCCTCGCCAAAAATGCAACTTTTAGCATGAACTTCATTTCCTTTGCAATACTTTTCTGATTTGAACCTGAAAGCATATTTTAAATGATTAAGTATCGAAAGTTCATAAAGTTAACTATAATTACAACAAAATGGAACCGATATGGCTATAGAAAATATGTATAAAACGAACCATATCAAAATCCCCCACACTTGGACTTTGCTTGTCCTCAAGCAAACTAATGATTTATAATCTAAAACAAGTCCTCTGGCATTTTATAAACGGTGACCATGTTTTGAAAAAGTAACACTAACAATAATTACATAAGCAATCATATTAGCGCACCATATATAATAATCACAAAAACCTGATTAATCTATCAAGCTCGAATGCACGACTTAGCACCTCACAATAGGAAATGTGTTTAAAACACTCAACTCTCAATCTAATCTAAATTGGGAATGGAATATGTAAACACTCAATATGCCAAGTCGTGATGCAATAGTTACCATAGGCTTGCAAAAGAATCAAATCTCCACCGACTGGCGTAGGCACCAGGTGTACTATCAAAAGAGGTCTTTTATTAAGGTTGTAATGTACAGGCTAAGGTTCAATGGTATGGAATGGAATATTTACAAGTGGTTAATATGCAAACAAAAATCTAAACACTTAGAACAATAAAACACCTACTTGCTAGTTGCTCTATCCACAAAACTATACAACTGTGAAATCACCAACTTCCTTTCCTTAAACTTTCAAGCCTTTACACCGATTCAAACTTTATTCCCTTATAAGTGTATGCCATAAATAGTACATAAACTGAATTCTGTTATGAAGCCCAAGTCTTTTTTTTTTTTTTTTTTTTATTATCATTTTTTTCTTATTTTTTTATGACTACTTTTACTCTTCATAACAGTCAATTTAACAATTATCTTCACAGAACTACCACAATTTAGATGACAAATCATTAAACGCCCATATCAACCATCTTGCATCTACTTTCAATAACCAACACAATTAGCGACAACTAGCAACTAAAAAGAATTGTTCAGACCTTTATTTGCGGTAAAAAGAAAGATGAAAAAAAAAGTTTAGATATTTAAGTGGTTATATACAAAGGAATAAGGTTAAGGCGCAACATGGTTAACTAGGGGTATCTAGCACTAAAAATGAGTGCTACAAAGGGTTAATAAGGTAATCAAGTAACCAATGTGATTAGCAAATAACTAAACAAAAGAAAGGCTAAAAACAAAGTGGTTAAATCCTAAATGCCTCTTTATCATGCGAATACACCTAAACCACACGAATGTGGCCCCTCTGCGATCTTGAAATGCATCAACTAGAGCAAGTTCTAGAACAAATTACAACACCGGCACACTCATAGCAAACAAAATATATGCACTAAAGATAAGTGCTTCCAATAAGGCTCAAAATTCTCACATATTTAGTGGGGCTACAAGTGTGCTAGTCATGCAATTCACCCAATGAGGTTGCTCTCAATCAAAAAAAAAAAATTTTTTTAAAAAAATCGGCCAAGAGGGAGATTAGTTACCAATTATACTAATATTTAACCTTATATGAATAATGCAACTAATCTTATGAGGATGACAAAAGTTCAATCAACTACCCCCTCCCCCACACTAGAGTTGTGCATTGTCCTCAATGCACTAAAATAAATACATAACGGAAATCAAGTGGGAATAGTAAAAGAGAGCGAGTACTTCCCTGGGGGTAGTTCCACAAAGCAATAGGTTAATGGAAAGTTGGATAGTGGATGTTGTTGAACCTAGTGCCAACATATTCATGCAGTTTTATTCCAGCTCATCCTTGAAGCAAAACACAACTTCACAAAACTTATTAGATACTATTTAACCATGGGCTCGAGATGTAACTTCATAGAAACAAGCCATGCACTGCCTGTAACCATAAACTCACAAACACAAACCCGCAGCAAGCACAAAAATAGCAAAGCAAATTAAACAAACTAAAAAGCAAAGCATAACACAAAAACAAAGCAAAAACACAAACAAAGCACAAAAACAACAAATATGCAACAAAGCATAAAAATAGCAAAACAAACTACAAAAATTAAAGCATTTAACTCTCTGAAGAATAAATTCCAAAGAAAGGGTCGATTAACTAATAGATCAAACAACCTCAAAATACAAACTGTTCTCCGACAGCGGCGCCAAAAACTTGATGTGCAAATATCGAGTTATAAAATGTATAAGAAAATATCTAAGTATTGGCTATTACACAAATAGGCAAGTGTACCTAATCGAGTAGTAGTATAGCAAAGATAAGTTCCAGGTTATCGTCCATGGAACAGTTTACGAGTATTGTGAAATTGTTGTCAACTAATAGTTAACCTTTATTGAAACATGTAAAATTGGGGGATAGTACCTTTTAACGACAGGTAGTCAAATAGTGCATTTGAAAGTAAATACGGAAGTAAATAAAGCAAGTAAAGATAGATTCATTATAGGTTATGAATGTATTCATCTAGATCTTTTAACCCTAGTGTTGGATGTTTTAATGAAGAACCATATTGATACTTAACATATGTGAATTAACTAGTTGGATTACTTGTTCTCACAACACAATCACTTAATCAAGATTACACAGTGGAAGTCTCCTTTACACCTTAGACCTCTTAACTATAACAAGTTAGTTCAACTAACATTAAGAACTAGATTAATTATTAACGTATGTGGTTTAACTAATCGATCTCCTTGTTCTCACAAGCCAAATACTTAACTAAGATTACACAATGCAACTCTCGTTGTCATTTAAGACCTCTTAATTATGTTTAATTAACCCAACTAACATGAAGTATTAATCGTGTGACTTTACTCTCGTAATAATCAACAATCACACAAGATCTCTCTTAGTATGATCCACCCACATCACAATTCATTTACTTTGATTCAATTCTTTGATTATCTATAATACAAATCACTAACTGTCACTTTAGTAAATGCAATGCTAAATCCACAAGTTCTCACTTAGTGAAACAAACATAACACTAATTGAATCAAACATAAATAAACCACAATACGAATCATTTAGTGATTAAACAAACATATTATCATACGAACCAAATCAATCTAATAAATATATCCAACAATCTAAAGTTATAAATCAAGATAAACAACAAGTCTTCAACCCATAAATATTAGCTTAAACACAGAAACAATAATAACCACGGAAGAATTCATAATCGCTAGAGTAAGAATTAACCAAAGGAATCAATCGAATCCGGGTGTTTGATAATGATCTCGAGCTTTCCCCATGATTAGAATGATGTTTGGAGGCCTTGGATATCTTCAAAAACCGGCAAAAATCACCCAGGGGCGGCTGAGAAGGAAGAGAGCCTCGAAATAGGGTAAAATGAGGGTTTTAATATGTTTTTCGCGTCAGGTTCCCTTACCCTGCGGGTAGAGGGCCCTACCCGGCGGGTAGCCTTTGTTTTCCAGCTTTCCAACTTTTGTAAATTGTAGCCCTCTGAGAGTTCCGGTCGTTTGGGTAGTTGAATCAACTAAATTGGACACCGTATGAGAAAGTTATGGCCAAAATACTAATGCCTCGCCAAAAATGCAACTTTTAGCATGAACTTCATTTCCTTTGCAATACTTTTCTGATTTAAACCTGAAAGCATATTTTAAATGATTAAGTATCGAAAGTTCATAAAGTTAACTATAATTACAACAAAATGGAACTGATATGGCTATAGAAAATATGTATAAAACGAGCCATATCAAAACTTTCAATCTCGACGGGCATGAGATCGATTGAAAAGAGTTCGTTAGCGAGGTTTAGAGTGCAATTAGGTATTACACTATTGGTTTCTACGAGTTTACCGTTCGTTAGTTCTACAGTGCACTTAACATCTAGAGCAACAGGGGTGATGTCAAGCAGTGGGTAAAATTCATCAGAGATAAAGCTCCTATTGGCACCAGTATCAAACAGAACAGAAGTAGATAAGTTATTGAGGAGGAACATACCCGAGACCACATTCGGGTCTTGGCGGGCGTCCCCAGAGTTGAGTACGAAGGCTCTACCTCTTGCGTTGTTGTTGTTGCCCTTATTCTTCAGTTTAGGACATTCATTTCTAAAATGTCCGGTGTCTCCACATTCGTAGCAAGATCTGGGCTGTTTGGTGTTGTTGCTGAAAGAGTTGTTGTTGGTTTTGGGAGCTCGACAATCTTTGGTCAAATGTCCGTACCTCCTGCAGTTGTTGCAAGGGGTACTACATGGACCCTCGTGGTGGTGGTTACACTTGGAACAATAGGGCCTATTCCCGGTGTATCCATGTTTGAGTTCAGAGTTGGAGTTGTAAGCTTTGATGGTGTTGGGTTTCTTGTCTGGTTGATTGTGGTGTTCAGTTGATTTGCGCTTGTTGTGGTTATTGGAGGATGAAAGAGATGTCTCACGGCTGACAATCAATGCCATGAGTTTGTGTGCTAGGCGGATAGCACTCTGGATGGTTGTTGGCTTAGATGAAGCAACGTTCCCCTGGATATTTTCCGGAAGACCGCGGATGTACTTTTTGATTCGTTTTTCTTCCGGATCAACCAAACCCGGGCATAAAAGAGCAAGTTGCTAGAATTTGGTGGTATAACCAGCGATGTCATTTCCCTGAACAGTTAGGTGCCAGAATTCTTCTTCCAACTAGTGGAGTTCCTCGTGGGGACAGTATTCGTCTTTCATCATTTTCTTCAGATCAGCCCATAGGAGTTGATTTGCTACCTCGATACCCACAGAACTGGCATGGGTATTCCACCACATAAGTGCACCTTCTTGAAAGGTGTAAGCAGCGAATTTGACTTTGCTGTCTTCCGTACAGTTGCACAAACTGAAGACCGATTCCATTCTTTCCATCCATCTGATTAGCCCGATGGCACCTTCCGTGCCCTTGAAGTTGAGGGGTTTGCAACTGAGGAAGTCTTTATAGGAGAAGGGTTTGAGTGGAGGGGTGTTGTTCAGTGTGTCCTCGCTGCCAGAGTTTTGTCGGCCAGCTAGGGCTTGGGCTACACCCTGAGCAATGAGTTGAGTGATCTCAGCTTGACTGTACAGTCGTCTTGGCGGCATGATTCTTTAGGAAAAGAAATGAAGATACATGAGATTTCGCACAAGGATATCATAGATGTATATATATAAAAGAAATAATATATAACATCATAATATGAAAATCAATAATGTAAAAATAAATGAGGGAAATTGTCGATTGATATTAGGGAGTCAAATGATTATAGACAATTCCAAGTTATGAGTTTCCAAAAGTTACAGAGTTAGATGTTTTACAAAAGGTACCGGGAATTGCTACATCCGGTCAAATTACAAGGATCCTACGATAACATAATGGATTACAAGATAGTTACTACACTAATCTTGAAGCAGGTTCATCCGTGTCATTAGGGTGACAAGGTGATTGATAGTTTCTGCAAGTCGGCTAGTCTGTCTAGCACCATCTTCAGCCAAGGTTAATCGTTGTTCTAGCACTCGAGTGTATTCTTCAGCTTCTTGTGAGCGCTGCTCACATTCTTCTAACCTTGCTTGTAGTAGATCGACCGCTCCTCGGTCGTCAATTACTTGTTGATGAATCATTTCTAGAGTCTGATTCATGTCTTCCTGTTCCCGATGAAGTTGTGCCATGCGATCATGTGCTTAGCGTAACCAGTACATCTGTACTCTGTATTGTTCCCTTTCCAGACTTTCAAGTCTTGCCTCATGGCGGTGAAGTTGGGCGGCTAACACCGGAACAGTATGGTGAACGGGTTCTTGTATATACGGAGAGATGTCCATGGGGTCAGCAGAAATTTGTATTTCTTCCTCAGACCTCCAGGTGTTGAGGGTTGTGGGTAACCAGTCCCACCTACGAGCGTAGGCCGGACGGCGTGTCTCAGTTGTGGTCTCAGCAATGGGGTTTGAGTAATGTAACATCCTTGAAGTGGACCTAGTTGTTTTATATTATTTCCTGATTTAAATCAGTATTTAATGTGTTTGGAAATAATAGTGTCAGACTTAGTTGAAATAATTGAAATAGGAGTTAAATATTCCAATGTGGCAAATAAATTATTGATTGTTGTAAATTAATATAGTTGACGGAACAATAAAATGTTTGGACTCGCAAATGGTTTTCGGGTTCCGGACAATAGATTGAGATGGGGTATTAAATTATACCCGTATAATTGAAGGCGGTTTGTTAGGCCGACTTATATATTTCATTTCCTAATTAGGAAAGTTATTTCCTTTCATTTCCTTTGAAATTCAAAAACCAAAACCAAGAAAACCTAAAGGTTTAAACTGAATTTGTAAGCTGTGATCTTGATTCTAGTCTCATCATCATCAGATTACACCATCATCATCATGATCTTAATCAAGTTGTAAGTGTTCTTGAGTATTTAAGAATTTGATTTTGATTGAAATTGGGTTAATTGATGAATTGTAAGAACTTGATGTTATAAACTTGTTATAACTGTTACATAGTGATTATGTGAAGTTATTTGTGGTTTAAAACTGTTAGAAATCGAGTTTTGATTGTTTTGATGAGTTTGGTGCGAGTTAGGGTTTGAGCAGATCGCACAGGGCTGGGACGACGAGGGAATCCGGCGGATTCAATTGAATCCGGCGGATTCAGGTGAAAATTAGGGAATCCGGTCGGATTCAAGGGAATCCGGCGGATTCAAAGGAAAATGACCGGATTCACGAGAATCCGGCGGATTGGGAACCGGATTGCTTAAAAATTGGTCTGATCACAAGTTGTGCTGGAAGCGTTAGTGAATCCGGCGGATTAAAGGGGAATCCGACGGATTCCCCTGGTTGTCATAGGCTGTTCCAGTGTTTGTTATTTAAAGCTAATCTCCAGCAGCTTTTGTGTTGTAAATATAACTTGAGTATGATATGTTATATTTTGTGATTTGTTGCATGTTTACACATGAAATGGTATAGAGTGTTGAGTACCATTTGATTATTAAATACTATTAGATGATTGTTTATCATGATTGAAGTGGTACATTGTATAATGTACTATTGTGATATGTTATATGATTATAAACATAGACTTATTGTTGTTAATGAGTACTAACTCATTGTTTATTTGATTGTATTCTCAGATGTGGAAAAGACTCGGTAACATTAGACTTCTGAGCTTGCAGCTGAGGTATTGGTGAGTGGATCTGTAACCTCAGTGTGATTTAGTTGTAATGATTTGGTTACAACAAGTAATTATAGTATTACTTTGATAGAATGCTTTATTTGAGATAACTTGCCAGGTTAGTTGGTTGATTGTTTACTGGGCTGTTTGAGCTAGTATGTAAAATTCTGAGGTCAACTTGAATGGATGGTTGGACTTGTTTGTTGTTGTAGACGACATGAGATCTTGAAACTTGAAATGTTGGTTTAAAGATCTAGGTCGTATGTAATTGACAACAAGTCATCGGTAATTCTGTATAGGCCAATACAGATGATTGATAAGTGTTCTTTGAGTACCATACCGGTATAAAGGTATCTCTGGAACCACCGATCTTCATGATGATTGACTGCTTATTGTTATTTGATGTAAATAGGTTGTTGTGCTAAGTTGGACTGTTGTTTATAGTTTCATTCACTTAGCTTTATGCTAACCCCACCACAGTCCTTCCTGCAGGTTAAAATTGATGGGACATATGGGGCGGGCAGGAAGTTCTTGGAATTGATGGAATGTTTGGCAGGCTTTTACTCTGATGTTAGTTTTATAACTAAAGAGATGTTTTGAATTATATAACACCTAGTTTGTTGAAATGTCATGTAATTAGTTTGAAAAAGTTTATTGACATTATAAAGACATGGATAGTATGTTTGAAATCTACGCTTCCGAGTCGCAATTATCATTTTAATGTAAAAAGGAAAGAGGGGTGTGATAAGTAAGGGTTTGCTCGAGACGATCCGGTACTCCTTCGGCGAGTACGTATCACCCGGGCTTCGCCAGTGATATGGTAAAGGCGTTCCGGAGAATTTGGTAAAGTAGTGGTCTCCTCAGTAGGAGGCAGTGTTTGAGTTTCGTTGTTTGAGCCAGGTGACGCTACGTTAGATGAATCCGCCATTTCTGTGGCAAAGCGTTAGGAAATGTGAGGCCTATATTCATATAATTGATATATAATATAGCCTAAAGTGTAGTACGTACGCGAGGCCTATCAATGTGTGTGTGTGTGTATATATATATATATATATATATATATATATATATATATATATATATATATATATATATATATATATATATACATATATCACATAATAGCCTAGAGTGTCTATCATAGACATGTTTGAGTTCGATTTCTCTAGTGGTCAGAGTCAACTATCGTATCCCTATTCCAGTACAACCATTTCAGATCTTTCATCATCTTTATTTAATTGTACATAGTTGATCAGGCTATGTTAACTTAAACTCGTATGATGAAATTCCTGAACCAGTCATACTAAATAGAAAATACTGCCTAACGGTCATAGTCTAAGCCCACTAAATGCAACCTAGTTCACTATAACCTTAGGCTCTGATACCAATCTGTCGCACCCCCAAATTATGATGTTGAAGCGGTTCGGGTCGGGGCGCGACCAAATACGGTAAACACAGCACATAAGATATAAAATGAACGACCACTATATGCGTCGTTTTACAATTGTATTGATTAAACAAAAGTTTACATCAACATTTATAATTACATTAGCTCGGTTTGAAATTGAGAGATTTACATACATAATTAATTTATACAAAATATAATAATGCAGCTAAATCTCTGAATGTTTATATGCTGACACGAGCTAAAGTATCCTGATCGGGCAGTCCAACCTACTGCTGAGTACCTGTGATACATGCTAAAATGGTCAGCTAAAAGCTGGTGAGCTCACAGGTTTGTATGTCAAAACATATTGAATGAACCGCAAGATTTAATTGAATTTAAAGTGCAATTAAGCAAGATAAAAGTTATACAGCCATGAGCACATAGTCTGAGCTTAACTTGAGGTGTCGGATCCACATTTAAGGAATTCCGATCGAGGTGCCTCCTACGAGTGCCTAATCTACACTCGTCTACCCAAATGCTAATACGTCCGTTTGACCAGTTAGTGCTTGCTAACCCGGACGAGGATTTTCAATCCTATATGATATCATATACTAATATTCACGCTACAGATGTACTACCAAACTATGTTTGTGGAGGACTTTAAATTTATTAGTTGAAAACAACTCATTTAGTATTTGATTTTGATTGTACTTGCGTTCACATGTAAATAAATCGAGCAATGTATCACACCCCTAATGAAAACAGTAAAATAGGGGCTATGAGACTCACCAGAGTCTTAAAGCGTTTAACTTGATAGACTTGAGTTGATTGGCCGAGTAATGATGTCCGAAGACTTGTAACCTGAGGGCGTCCAATAAGCACGATGGTTATAATAGTGTGTAGGTATCTATAAAGATTACCTTTGTAGTTGCTCGTCCAACTAGAATTTCCAAATGACTACGATTTGGTTGATTGGTTTGAGTTTTGAAAACGTGTACAGCCCGTTGGTGATTGTTTGTAATAATAATCTCAACATTATTATTTTGATTTCGAAGTGTTACACTTATAAAGTATATCCCGTGTGTTTTAGAATGTCCACCGGGTAGAAAAGCTCAAAAGAAATCATCTTCATCGGACGCGGCTACATCTTCTTCCCGTGCATCAACTGAAAAATCCAAAGCGTATGTAGATATAACACACTCAAAATTCACCAAGGCTATTTTTATTTATTTGGAAGCGTATTAGACATATACAATTTAGATTATAAATATAAATATCATTGCCAAGGTTACATTTAAATGATACCACATAGATTGCATATAAAAACCAAAATGCAATCCACAAGGTATCATTCCATCATAATTCATTACAACTTGGAATGGTACGCTTTAGTGTAATTCAATTCACATATGATGATAAATCATTAATTAGTTAGACCAAAACAGAGCGAGCAGTATCAAACATCCCATTCCCATCATCTTGCTCACCCACATAACCAAAGATATCCTGCAAGAGTAATGAGGGGGATTAGCACAAAGCTAAGTGAACAGATCAATAACCAACAATCTAATTTAGCTTAACAATTTCCTACAACTAAGCAGTCAACAACTAGCTTCAAAGAGGATTGGTGGTCCTTGAGGCACCCAAATGCCGCGGAGGCCCCCAAGCAACGCTTGCAATCACTGACGGTCAAATCAGTGATCTAACCAATAGTTTAGTACTATTACCGCTTCCAACATTAAGTCAATGAACAACACATGTACAAAGCTCTAATGTTATCCAAGTAATAATACACAAACCCGATCGCAATCGACCTCTGAACAATTCATATAATCCATATTCATCATGGCAATATATATCAAGATAAACAATACATCAAATAAACCAAGTTTACCCGTTGTAACCATATCGTTACAACCAATTTAGACTGAAGGTCTATGATCCACTCACCCTTACTATTACAGTCTCCACTCAGAGATCTAATCCTTCCGAGTCTTCGTTTTATCTGAGAACATAACAAAACCGAATTAGTCTATAAATCATGATTTGTCATGTTCTATACAAATATAATAATCAATAAGTGAACATAAAATACATCCAATACTATTTAAATATCACAAGCAATTAAGTCACAAGTTATCAAATTCGTCAATTTAAAACATGCAAACGCGATCCGGGTTGAGGTGAGCTAGATCGCGTTTCTCAGTTAAAAACGTTATGTTACCATTTTTCACTTGCAAACGCGATCCGGGTACATGGTCTGGATCGCGTTCGTAAGAACAAATTGTGCCCGACCTAAAACAACACTAGCTAACGCGATCCGGCAAAGCGTTTCAGGATCGCGTTTCAAAGAACAAAACCAATCCAACCCCAATTAACACTGACTAACGCGATCCGGGTGTATGAAGCTGGATCGTGTTCGTCACTTTTTCAGCAACAAAAACCAGGTCTGATACACTTGCAGCTCGAGCTAAAACACCCAAATCACAAAAACTCAGTTGAAATACACGATTTTAACACTCAATCGACCTCAAGTATCATCATATATCATAGTATAACAACAAACAAACATCATCCAAGCCCTAATCCATACATGCATCATTAATCTAATTTAACCTAATTTCAAACAAAGCTCAAATACATTAATGGAAGATGGGTAATTCAACTTACAATTCACAAAGGGAAATAAGATGGTGATGATGATGAATAGCTTGAATCCAAAACACAAAACTTGCTTCACTTCCTTAGATTTCTAGGTGTAATGTGTGTGTGTGTTCTTGAGGTGTGAAAGGGAGATGAGAAAATGAAACCAAGTTAGGTCGGCCCAAACATTTTATTCCAGTTATAGGTAGTATAAATTATACCCCTTCTAAATCAATTGTCTAGAACCCAAAACCATTTTGCGAGAAAATAAGTTTTATTATACCTTCAACTAAATTAATTTAAAACAAATAATAATTTATTAACCACAATAGGTCATTTAACCAATTGACCTATTTATTTAAGTTTGTCTACATAATACCAATTATTTCTAAATACAATTTAAATACGAATAAAGTAGGGGAAATACCGTATTTCTACTATGTGACACCCGGTCAAATAGGGCAAAATTAGCTCCTAATTTAAACCTTAATCATTCGTACTTGGTACGTATTAAGACGAAAGTATTCGGATATTATATATATAACATTAGATGATTTTTTAATAATCATTATAAATCAATCTGAAAGACGCAGAAAAATCAAATACGGACGTCGGTGAATCAAATTATTAAGTAATATGAAATTATTTAATAATCACAGTATTTATTAACTATTATGTTTATAATAGTTAACACGTAACTGGTATCGTATAAAACACTCATACGCGACCAAAAACGCACGATTTGTGCCCGACAATCAAAACCAACCAAAGTTATATTTTTATAACTTCAAGTAAAGTGTTTTGATAAAATACTTCCACTATAAATATTGAAAGTTATATCGAAAAGCAATACGTTTAGTTTAAACGTCATTTAAACGTCATGATATTAAATAATCGTCAAACAATCACACACATCGTCACCGACACTTTGTCCAAAACATTTTATAAATGTTACCAAGTATTATTAAGTAATACTTCAAGTTAAGCCATCGAAAATGTATTTTTGTATCAAACACGTACGTATATTATATAATGTACGAATTAACGTTAAACGATCGGGTAAACGAACACGGATATAATACCTAAGTATGGAGACAAGATTTTAACAACCTTGCCTCCATTATTGGCTTGGAAAAATCAGCCAAACAAGATCCATGATTCATGGATCTTGTTTTTGACCATTTAACCTCAAAGACCATTATTCCATCCTCATTCATGCAACACCCCTCTATCTCTCTACTCTCTCTCTCTCCCAAACGAATTGGGGCTGTCACCAGCCACCACAACAACCTCCTAACACCACCACAAGTCCACCACATCACCACCATAGAGCCACCACGAGCCGCCAAGCCGGAATTCAAGAAAACACGTGAAAACGAGCATACGACTTCCATTCTTCCTCCTCTTCATCTAGAACATTGTAAGAACTTTAAAACCTTTTCATATTACTTGTAATATGTTTATAATCATGTTATAATGCTCATTCAACGTTATAATGTCCAAAATATAAAACGAAACGCGTTTTAAAACTCAAAATCTTCACTTAAAACTTGCTGTCCAGAAAATGCACTCACTTGAACGATTTTTATAAAAATCATAACAACATGAAAATGAATGTTTCTTAAGCCTAAAATCAAGTTCGGAATGTCAGCTTTCCAACGACACTAATTTTGTAACGTTTTGACTTCGTTTACTATTTTAAAATAATTATTCCGTTAAAGCGTGCGTTACTGTTCCGGCGGACAGAAACATTCGTCTCCTTCTCGAGACTATAACTCGAGTTCTAGGAGGAATCAACTTACGAAGTCTAAACGAAAAATGACCGTTAAGACGTTGGCTACAACTTTTGTGTTTATCACTTTGACCAGATCCTCACGGATTCAAGTGTAGAAACCGATTTATGGACTGAGTGTGTTTATAGACCAAATCCGACCACTTTTCATTTCCATTTTTGTTTAAAATAGTAAACGACCTTATAAAAATCGGGATAAAATGCAGAAATGAACTAGACACCTAGGAGAACATGTGTGATTTTTAGTTAGGTTGGATTCGGACTAGAGGTTGGTCAAATCGAGAGATTAATCGGGTTGAAATCTGGAAAATTATAAACCTAGGGACTGTTTTGACATAATCATGAAAACGACACTTCGAGAGACCCAAGAAACATAACGATAGTTTTCTAAGACTTATTTAACCATTTTAAGACTTGTGTGAAAGTTGCGGGTCAAACCGAGCCTGTTTGACCATATAAGAGTTAGATTGCGAGTTGACCCATGTATTGCGAGTTGAACCATGGACTGTGAGTTGAACCGTCTAGTGAACCGAGTTTGTCATGCGAGCTGAGTCTTGCGAACCAAGCTAACTACTAGAAACTTAAGTTCTTTAAACAAATATCGAATACTTATAACTTATTTCCACAATTAAATATCGAATAACACAACACTTCAAAACTTATACGATACGAATACTAAACATTTCAAATATACTATATAAGTATATCATTACAATATTATGATAATAATGATTTGAGATTATTATTACAATTAATCACCAACGAGCCATACATATTTTTCCAATCATACCTAATCAAACTAAATCATTGGACATTACTAGTTGAGTGAACAACTAGCATAGGTGGTCTGTTGAGACATCTAATCATTATTGTAAACCTTGCGAGTTTAGGACGCCTGGCAGGTTATAGTCGTTGGAACGACATCATTACCTTGTGCATCATCATTACTACTTGTTTTGCAAGTCATCCGACTCAGGTGGGTCTCATAGCCCCTATTTTAAATACTTTTACCTAGGGGTGAGATACATGCTCTGTTTTGTTTTACATGTGAACGCAATTATCAAATTATCACGTATGCTGCATGAGTTGTTTTCATCTAATCAATCAAAGTCCTCTGAAGCATAGTTCTGTTAATATGGTTTAGCGTGAATGTTAGTGTATGGTACCATATGGGATTGACAATCCCCGTCCGAGTTAGCAAGCACTAACCTGTCAAACGGAGCATTATCATTTGTTCAGTATGAGTGTTGATTAGGCACTCATAGGGAGGCACCTCGATCAGGTCCTTGAATGTGGATCCTGACCCCCTCAGTTAAGCTCAAACTATGGACTCATGGCTGCATGTACATTCATTATTTGTTTGATTACAAATCATTATATAAATCTTGTGGTTCATAAATCTCATTTACTCATATACACCTGTGAGCTCACCAGCTTTTAGCTGACCTTTTAGCATGTTATCTCAGGTACTCAGCATTAGGTTGGACTGCCCATCAGGATACTTTAGCTCGAGTCGCATGCAATCATTAAACATCAAGAGATTTCCTTGCGTATCTATATTTTGTATAATTGGAAATGTACTAGAATCTCTCAGGGTAAATCATGTGAACTCAATATAATGTAAACAGTTTGCAAACTCTTATGTTATATCAATGTATTTTGTAAACGACGCATATAGAGTCGTTCATTATATATCTTATGAGCTTGATTATTGATTAGTCGCGCCCCGACCCGATTCGCTTCCGCAACCCGAATTAGGGGGTGCGACATACTAGGCCCAAATTGAGGATGTTACAAATCTTCCCTCCTTAAGAAGATTTCGTCCCCGAAATCTCGCCATGCACAAAAAGACTAGGGTACCGCGACCTCATGCTAGACTCGGTCTCCCACGTAAGGTTTGAACCCAAACTATGTTTCCACTCAACCAACACCATGGGTATGTCCTTCTTTCAAAGTTTAGTCACCTTACGGTCTAAGAGCTCTACGGGTTCCTCTACAAGTCTCTGGCTTAAGTCAATATGCAAGTCTTGCAATGGAAGAACTTGGGATTGGTCCTCCACATTGCATTTCCTTAAGTAACACACATTAAAAGTATCGTGAATACCCGCTAATTTAGGAGGAAGATCTAGAGACACCGATTGATCGTTGACTACTTGCCGGATTCTAAACGGGCCAACGTATCTAGGGGCAAGCTTACCACGTTTACCAAACCGGATAACACCCTTCCAAGGTGAAACCTTCAAGTAAACCAATTCACCCTCTACAAACGAAACGGGTCGACGACGCGGATCGGCATATTATTTTTGTCTATCACGGGCAGCCTTTAATCTATCACGGGCTATAGCTACCTTATCAGCTGAAATTTGTACTATGTCAGGACCCGCAAACTGTTTCTCACCCGCCTCTAACCAACAGGTGGGCGTCCTACACCTACGGCCATATAACATCTCATAGGGTGGCATGCCTATACTAGAATGGAAAGAATTATTATAGGCAAATTCAACCAAAGGCAAGTGAGAATCCCAAGACCCACCGAATTCCAAAACGCACGCCCGCAACATATCCTCTAAGGTCTGAATAGTCCGCTCAGACTGACCATCAGTCTGAGGATGATAAGCCGTGCTCAGGTTAACTCTAGTACCCTGTTCTCTCTGCAAACTCCGCCAAAAGCCCGATACAAACCGAGAATCTCTGTCGGAAACAATGGATAACGGAATGCCATGCCTAGAAACCACCTCATTAACGTACAACTGCGCCAACTTATTCAATGGTGCTGTCTCACAAGTAGCCAGAAAGTGTGCACTTTTAGTTAATCTGTCCACAATTACCCAAATCATATCGTTACCCTTAACTGTTCGAGGCAATTTGGTTACAAAATCCATGGTGATATGATCCCATTTCCACTCGGGAATCTCCAGTTGTTTCAAAGCTCCATACGGTTTCTGATGTTCGGCTTTTACCTGAGAACAAATATGGCAAGATTCTACAAACCGAGCTACATCCAATTTCAAAGTAGGTCACCAATACAATGGTTTCAAGTCGTGGTACATCTTAGTACTCCCGGGATGAACCGACAATCTAGACTTGTGTGCCTCTAACAAGATTACATCTCGAAGTCCACCGAGCAAGGGAACCCAAACTCGGGATTGAAAGGTCTTCAACCCCCGAGTATCATCAACCAATAAATCCTTCCTCTTCAACATAACCTCGGATTTCAAGTTATCATCCATCAATGCCTCTAATTGGGTCACTTTCAACTGATCAATCAAATCCGACGAAACCTCCAAACGCATAAAACAAACCTTTTCTGATTTTCCTTTCCGGCTTAACGCATCCGCCACAACATTTGATTTACCCGGGTGGTAACGAATCTCGCAATCATAGTCTTTGATCAATTCCAACCATCATCTTTGTCGCATATTGAGCTCTTTCTGAGTGAACATATACTGGAGACTTTTGTGATCAGTACAAATGACACATTTCGTGCCATAAAGGTAGTGCCTCCATATTTTCAGTGCAAAAACTACGGCCGCTAATTCCAAGTCATGGGTAGGGTAATTGATCTCATGAGGTTTCAATTGATGCGAAGCATATGCAATAGCACGGTCTCGTTGCATCAAAACACAACCCAACCCGGCAGAAGAAGCATCACAATAAACAACGAAGTCATCGGACCCCTCAGGCAATGCTAAAATCGGAGCTTGACACAAAAGCTGCCTTAGAGTTTGAAAAGCAGATTCCTGTTGTTCAGTCCACTGAAATTTAACATCTTTCCGAGTCAGCTTAGTCAGAGGACCTACAATCTTAGAAAAATCCTTAATGAACTTCCGGTAGTAGCCCGCTAAACCCAGGAAACTCTTAATTTCGGAAGGAGACTTAGGAGCTTGCCAATTCATAACAGCCTCAACTTTTGACGGATCCACCTTAACCCCATCTTTACAAATGATGTGCCCCAAAAATTGAACCTCACGAAGCCAAAACTCGCATTTTGAAAATTTAGCATACAGTTATTCCTTTCTCAAAGTGTCAAGAACCATACGCAAATGCGTCTCATGATCGGATTCAGACTTAGAATAAACCAAGATATCATCAATGAATACAATTACAAATTTACCAAGGAAGGGTCGACAAACCCTATTCATCAAATCCATGAAAATCGTCGGAGCATTAGTCAACCCAAACGGCATAACAAGAAATTCATAATGACCATATCTTGTGCGAAAAGCTGTCTTAGGGATATCCTCCTCACAAACCCGCACTTGGTGATAACCCGACCTCAAATCGATTTTTGAAAAACAAGAAGACCCTTGTAATTGGTCAAACAATTCATCTATTCGGGGCAAAGGGTACTTATTCTTTATGGTTCTCTTATTCAACTCCCTGTAGTCAATACACATACGAAAGGTGCCATCCTTCTTTTTAACAAACAACACATGCGCACCCCAAGGAGAAGAACTAGGTCTAACAAAACCCTTATCTAATAACTCCTGAATCTGGCTCATCATTTCGCGAATTTCTGAGGGGGCTAATCTATAAAGAGCCTTAGCTACAGGGGTAGAACCAGGAATCAAGTCAATTTTATATTCTACTTCTCTAATGGGAGGTAAGCTAGGCAACTCATCGGGAAAAACATCCGAGTATTCATCAACCACCCGAACATCGGAGACCTTTTTCTTGTCTAACTTAGCATCAATAATATAGGCCAAATATGGTTCGCACCCTTTAGCTAAAGATTTTCTAGCCTTCAACAAGGAAATCAAGGGAATACTACCCTTCTCCCTTTCCCCCCGAGCCATGACAAATAACTTATCAGAAATTGGAATTTTAATCAATTTCCTATGGCAATCTATATTGGCTCTATTCTGACTTAACCAATCCATTCCCAAAACCGCATCAAAACCGGGAATAGGCATTAAAAGAAAGGAAACAGGGAAATTATGTCCTTAAATCAAAATACTAGCTCCAGTCACCGATGTGGTAACGGGAACTAATTTGCCATTTGCTACTTCAACTTCAATAGGATTTGTAATAATAGTGGGAGTCAATTTCAGTCTATCACAGAAGCACATAGATACAAAAGAGCAATTGGATCCCGAATCAAATAAAACGCATGCCGGTACAGAATTGATAAGAAAAGTACCGGTTATGACATCCTCTGTTCTGACAGCTTCATCAGCTGTCATCTGAAATGCTTGGCCCGATGCTGCTGGTGCACCCTTTCTTTTCTGGCCAGACGATGAAGAACCTCCGACCGTACCCGCCCTTTGCCTACCCTCATTACACTGACCTGCACGGTGTCCCTCCTTGTGGCAATTCCAGCACACACTGTTAGGAAAAGTGCAATCTTTAAAATCGTGTCCAAGTTGCCCACACTTAACGCATCTACGAGTTTGAGGAGTACAAGGCCCCGTATGTCTGGATCTACAACCATTACACCAATTGGTTCTATCCACCTTAACACCACTTCCAGAACTCGATTTCTTACCTTGAGGTGATCCTTGCCATTTCTTCTTTCCCGGACTCACCGAGGAGTCATCCTTGGGTTTCAATGGAGATTTTTCCTTAATCCCCAAGCCTTGTGCTCGAATATCACCATCCACTGAACGGGCCAAATCAAAAGCTTGGGTAAGAGTACCCGCAAGTCTCACTGTCGTCCGATAAGTATAGGGCAACATTCCAACAAAAGGGTCAATTTTGGTTCTCTCATCCTGCACCCATTGGTGCACAAACCTCAACTTCTCTGTGAATTGGGAAATAAGATCATCCATCGTCATATTGTCTGCCAAATGCATATCCAAGAACTCGCGTCGCAGACGGGTCATGTCATATCCCGAACAATACTTTTTACAAACCTCATTGTAGAAATCGGTCCACCTAATAGAAGCCCTTTGTTGAGGAGAGAAATGGGAGGTAATAGAATCCCACCAACCCATCGCCGGACCTTTAAGAAGCTGAACCGCATAAGGAACCTTAACCTCATCCTCACATTGACATACCTCAAACTTCTTCTCGACATCCCTTAACCAATCTAAAGTAACGGAGGGATTGGTACTACCATGGTAATCGGATGGCCCACTAGATTTAAATGTTTTAAAGGAACAAACTTTATGGTGAAATGGCGGAGGAAATACCGGAAACTGGAATCCCGATGGCCCAGAAGATGAAATTGGGGTACATGTCTGAAGGTATATCCATGAGACTGCTGGTGGTAGTATGGTAGTGATGTAGGAGTCTGAGATGTCACAAGAGTAGGTGGTACCGTGCTATAAACTGGTGGGGAAGTATGCTGAAACTGCTGAGATAACCGAGCTTGTTGCTCCAGAAACTGTTGCTCGATAGCCTTTAGTCTAACATTTTCCCCTTCCAAATGTAACAAATAATCCTCTTGGGTCAAATCCTCAGCTGAGAAGGAGGTACCTGCCTGACCTTGACTAACATTCTGAATTTCCGGAGGAGTGACATCTGTTCTAGAAGTACCATTTGGGGTATCGGTCTGGTTTTCATGATCTGCCATTTCCTGCACCACATCACAACTCGCAATTCGTTAATTGTTAGTACTTACATACTAACCAATTCTTCTATCACAGCTAAATCCCGCACCCTTGAATGTTTGATTAACACAATTAGGTTTGGGATTGAACACTTAACCCATGCTCAATTCACCCAAACTTATGCTCTGATACCAATTTATAACACACTCAAAATTCACCAAGGCTATTTTTTTTTTATTTGGAAGCGTATTAGACATATACAATTTAGATTATAAATATAAATATCATTGCCAAGGTTACATTTAAATGATACCACATAGATTGCATATAAAAACCAAAATGCAATCCACAAGGTATCATTCCATCATAATTCATTACAACTTGGAATGGTACGCCTTAGTGTAATTCAATTCACATATGATGATAAATCATTAATTAGTTAGACCAAAACAGAGCGAGCAGTATCAAACATCCCATTCCCATCATCTTGCTCACCCACATAACCAAAGATATCCTGCAAGAGTAATGAGGGGGATTAGCACAAAGCTAAGTGAACATATCGATAACCAACAATCTAATTTAGTTTAACAATTGCCTACAACTAAGCAGTCAACAACTAGCTTCAAAGAGGATTGGTGGTCCTTGAGGCACCCAAATGCCGCGGAGGCCCCCAAGCAACGCTTGCAATCACTGACGGCCAAATCATTGCTAGTGCTTCGAAACGCTAAAAAAGAAAAAGAAAAAGATTTGCTTCGAAACGCTCGCGCGAATGTGGTGGAAGAGTACGAAAAAATGTTTCCGCCACGTGTAACCGATCCGAACGACGAAGACGAAGCCGAAGCCGACGACGAAGAATCCGGATCCGAATAAATTATTTAAGTGTGTTTTAATTATTGTATTTTTTTAGGAAAAGTAACGTGTGTTTTAATTATTGCATTTTTTTTTAGGAAAAGTAATGTTTTATTTTAATGTTATGTAATGTTTAATTTTAATTTAATGAAATGTGTTTTATTTTAATTTATTTTGTATTAAATAATTAAAATGAAAATAAAGTAGTTAGGAAGTAGTTTGGAAGTGGTTAAACTGTTAGTAGGGACGAATCAGTTTTGAATGAGTTGGTAGAAAGCTGATGTGGCGCTGATGTGACACAACTGGTTGGGAAGTGGTTAAACTACGGTTGGGAAGGCTCTAAGTACCAACATAACGTCATAACGGATCTATATTCAACAGAAACAGAACAAAAAAACTATAAAAAGTAACAAAACCATATATATGCAACATTCTATATTGGTAAGACTCAATGGAAAAACCGAAAAAGTAACAAACCGTAAAACAATATATACAATCCAAACTACGAATACAATAAACAAGTTACGAATTTAGGCTTACTATTATACATATAATTCGCATGAAAATTGCTGATTTCTAGTTTGTTCCGCTTAGTTTAGGGGAGACAAGGCTTTCAACATAAGCACCTTCAACCACCAACTCTCGATTCCGAGAAATCTCAACACTTTCAGAGAAACGTCTTTCTTCAATGTCATATGCCCACATTCGATCATTGCTAGCCATCACAATTTTGCCGTTATCATCAAAAATCTTTAGTTCAGCGTCCTTGGGAAGTTCATCGAATCCATGAAATGTAATCTTGGTCCAAGATTCTTTTACCCCATACTCATTCATCAACCAAATCTCACATAACACATCACGGAATATAGCAAGCTTTCCGCCAAGAGAAAAAAGTTTACAGTCATCCTTAAACACAAGATCAACATCATTATGCAATCTAGGTGATGACACTACGCTAAAACACGCTTCTTCTAAACTGAAAGCAACAATCACTAGTACGTATTCATCATAACTTTTCTTAGCAATCCAATGAAGAAACCCGTTAACAAAAACACCGGTTAATTCCATCCAATCAGAATGACCATAAGGAAAGTCGGCCACCCGCATCCAAGTGTTCGCTCTAAGGCTATAAACATGCACATACACAGTAGTATCGGGTCCAGGACGAATCAGCTGACCTGTATTATGAAAGAAGGAGATTGTAACAACCTTGTAATCATCAGTTACAGAATCATAACCAAGTCCATATACGATATTGATACGTCTTATTTCTTTCAACGTATCAAACCCTGATTCTGACAATTCTACAATTTCCGTAGTCTTCGGGTTAAAAAGTACGAGCTTATGAACATAATCACAGTCATAAAAGTCATGGGTGGACGCCAAAACAAGGCCGTTACAAGAAGCATGAAAAGTGAAGTCCATATGATGTTCTGTTTCGAACCAAAGCATCTTTGGTTGTAATAGTAGTTCATGGTAACAAAACGGGAGTACTATACAGTTCGCAAGGTATGGGACTTCGTAGAGCCTAAGTTCATTGGAGATGAAGACGAGGTGGTTTCGATTGAGGGTGTTTTGATGGGTTTTGATGAATTGTGGTGATGAAAGTTGAGATAGCCAGTTTTTTGAAACGCACCTGAATCGACCAACAGATTTGGCCGGAAGACGGTATAGGATGTCAGTTATGATCTCCGGTGGAACTCTGATGCCGATTTCAGACGCCATGGTTCAGAAGAGTACAAAAATATGCGTAGTAGTATCATAAGCTAGTATGTGTGTACGTGTATAGGATTGGATATATATGAACACACCTAGCTCATAAACTAGAATAATAAGTAGTACGTGTAATGAAATGTAGGCGAGTGTAAAAAACAATGAAATATTTTTATTTATATTGATTTGTATATCAAATATTTGAAGTAATATATTTTAGTTTTGGTTACACACAAGTTATGTGTTATTAAAGATGCACTTAATCTTTGCATAAAAATATGATAATTAAAACAACAGTTAATTAACGATCCAATATTTCCTAATGTATTTTTTGTTACATATGTATCCATGAATCAGCAATAAACCGGTGAACCAAAAAAGGATAAAATATAAGATACAATTACTCATGAACTCCTATCACGAATATATACAGTAGTATAAGTTCAAGGAAAGAAGATGACGATGATAAATTTATATTTACAGATTGGGCATTCATTTGCAAACTCGGAGAATGATTATCATCAATCAAGTTAGTATTTTCAATACTTTCAAGATCAATCATCTCAATTATATACCAAACCTAATACAGAAGAATTACGTAAAGATGGGTGAAAGGTAGACATACCAAGGGTTGAGTTTTGTAATACTCTAGAACGAGTGCACGACTTCGAATGAATCATCCTTTCCACGGAGGCAAAGATTTGCCTGTTAGGTAAGAGGATAGCAAGTTACAAATTCTGTCTCGGTAGGACATGTATCTCTATTACTATTACTATGAATTTCATAAATGAAGTAGTTAATAGTTAATGGTGGGGTTACCATTATCCTTTTTGTAGTGACGAATCCTGTATGTGTTCCTAAGAAAAGGAATTTGTCCATTTTTGGGGTCTCAAAGCAAGTTAGCGAGAGAAAAAATAGAGACTGTTTCAGATAATGTGATTTGGGTGATGGTTGGCTATTACACCTAGAGGCTGGAGGTAGTTTAGTGGTAGTTAGTTATAAAGTTACAAAGAAGCTATACATCATTGTCACTTGAATTGGAAAGGCAACTACCCATATATGTCAATCTTAAATGAACTTTACATTCGGGTCTTCCTGTAATATGATTATAGATATAGATACTCTCTGATATGGGCTGCAAGTCGAAGGCTGAAAGTTGCATATTTACTTATTAGGAGTAAATTCAAATCAAAATGGTAACTAGGGTTTAAAATTTTATGAAACCAACCTGGACCATGATGGGTAGGTTGGTAATGCTCAAGCCGTCCAAAACCGGTCCAATTTGGCAGTGGATTTTATCATATAAAGAAGGAAGATACACAATTGATACGATCTAGACAAACAACCTACTCGATCTAGCATTCAAACAAAGAATGCTAAATTTGGACGACGACCTATGTTATAACCTTCTAAGTTTTATAACTACGTTTCATCATAAAATATTAAAATTTGCATTTTTTCTCTTCCAAAAATCATCTTTTTTTTTTAAACCAAAACAAGAGCAGATGGTACCAAGGGCAAGGGATGTCATATGTATTGTGACAACATGTTAAGTGTATCAAAGAGAGCCAGACTTAACATTTATTAGATTTTACATAATTTACCCTTCAACTTTTTGAAATATACAAAAACGGTCCCTCATTTATACCTTGCTGCACCTAACCATCCATATAGTTTGCTGTAGGGTTGATCTCCCCATATTGAAGTACTAAGCATTCTTTTCTGCAACTTCAAACACCATCTCCAATTCTTCAAAACCTGTGAACGATAATAAATAATAAATTCTATGAAAAGGCGATCCCCATTATTGCAATTTGGAACCCAACATTACCAAAACAATAAACAAGAGGGGCTCATTAAATTATTAAAACAATATGGATCCCCTACATAAATACCACCCACCCAGAAAGATGAACTCATCAGACAAATACTCATACTCATGGTTTTACATAAAAACCCACCAAGGCACCAACCTTTAACTTTCTTCACATATTTCAAAAGAGCCACAACACACATAATTGGTATAGTACATCTTGGATAATAATGATAAATTATAGGCTTATAGCCCCTATCTGTTGAATTCTTTGAACATGAGTACACGACTAAAATTACGTGGACATCCACAAACGTGACAACTAAGATAAATCACACATTACGACTGGGCTGGCTGAAACGACAGTATACTGATGCCGAACAGGTAAAACGATTTTGTAATATGTGAACCAGCCGACAGTGATAATATTACTCAACCAGGCCAAGACAGCTAACCTGGAGTGATAATATTACTGAACCGACCGACAGTGAATATTTTCAAACATTTCAACTAAAACTCAGTTTTTATGATAACATCTAAAGTTTGACTTGGGTAAATCAGACAATAACTATCTAATCATGTTGCAATTACAATAGACTACATATTACTCTATTTAAGATTTACTATAGGTGCTACTTAATCGGTTACATGATTTACTCTAGGTGTTAAAAATTTATTCCACTTTTTCTGTTAAGGAAACACGATCTTATTTATTTGATTATCAATAGGAACCATTGTAAACGTACAGTAAATAACAAAAAAGAGGCTGTTACATGTGGTTCCTCCTTACATGCTGGCGTACATACATATTATGAAACTATTACGGGTTTTTCAGAAAAGAGCTAAGAGTTATAGGGAATGTAGTGTAGGTTTCAAAAGCCATGGGATTCTTTGACAAAACTATTTATACTCCAGGGGACCAAACGAATAGTAGTCGTCATCTCTATCAATACTCACCTAAATGGTATTCCCCAAACTCCACTCTAAGCTTTCAACTTGCAGGTTTGATACTCACCTAAATGTTATCTTTCTTACACTATGTGGCTCAATTAACTGATTAAGTGTTTCACAAAAAAAGCTGTTAAAGAGCATCAAAATTTTACACTTTATTGACTCAGTCGACTGGTAGCATGGGCCAACGTTGGCCGTTACGTGGGTCCGCCCCTGCGTTAATGTAGATCTAATAGAATGGGAATTAGTAACATTAATACTTATTCTACAAAGTATATAGTTTTAGGCATTTTGATAAGAACAATATCCGTTTGTTACAAAATATCAAAATGTTTGAATAAGTTAATACATGAACACATTGATTATTCACGTATGAGCAAGTATTTTTACCAATTTATACCAAAACGAATGTTATGGTCACAATTTATATGGGTGCATAATAAATTACTACTATTGGAAAGCTCCGGTCAATGTATAGTACAACATCAGGGATGTATATATATAGTACTAACTTCACATAATAAATGATCCATAGCAAACAGAAACATAAACGGGAACTATTTATCTAGAGCAATACTAAAGCAAGCATCTGTCTCATGATGAATATAACCAAAAAAAAAAGATATATACAATCATTTACCTTTGCTTAAATCTACTGATGCCTGATTGGTCCTGATGAGTTTTGGGGAGTCAAGCCTGTCAACGTAAGTACTTTTAATTATCATTTCATCCCCGTTTGTCTCCTTTTCCTGCTTAAGAGAAATCTCAACACTTCCACAAAAACTTCTCTTTTCAATGTCATACGTCAACAAACGCTTATCGTCAGCCACCAAAATATTGCCATTATCATAAAAAATCATCGGTTTAACCATAGAAAATTCATCGAGTCCAATGAGCGAAATTTTACTCCAAGATTCTTTTACCCGATACTCACTCATCAACCAAACCTCACCTTCTTCTTCCAAAAATATACCAATCCTTCCACCAAGATCAACAAGTTTAGCATCACCATTCTTAGGCACGATATCACCATCCGGTAAACACACTTCACTAAATTTCTCATCTGATAAACTAAACGCAAGAATTACTACCAAACGCTTAGAACCTTTCCTAGAAAACCAATGTATACACCCGTTAACAAAAACACCATTCGCTCCTCTTTTATAAGGCGAATGATCACTAGAAGCATCAAACACGCGAGTCCAATTATTAGTTCTAAGACTATACACATGAACATACATTTTTTCAAAATGATCACTCAAATACTTATTATGAAAATGGAAGATTGTAACAACCTTATAATCATCACTAACTGAATCATAACCAAATCCACATGTGCTTTCAGTCTTGCTAACACTATCTCTCATCTGATGACTCATCGGTAATTCCGTAAATTCCATCGTTGTCGGGTTTACAACAACGTGCTTATATGGGGGCTCAAATGTAGAAACAACATCAGGATCAAAATATGACGCCAAAACAAGGCCATTGCAAGAACGAATGTTGAAGTACTGATACTTGGATTCCGATTGAAGTTTTGTTGGTGTTAAAAATGAATTTTCATGGTGATTAACAGGAGCTGTATATAGTGATTGATTAGCGACGAAAATGAGGTGCTTTTGGTTGAGGGTTTGATGATGGGTTTTGATAAATTGTGGTGATGTAAGTAGAGATAACCAAACCTTTGAAACGCCCCTGAAACGACAAATTGATTTTACCGGTAAACGATATAGAATCTCCATCATCATCTCCGGTGGAATTGTGATTCTGCGCCGGTCTGTAGACGCCATTGTTAGGGCTTCAATTTTACAGAAACCCCCAAATTGAGAGAAACCCCAAAATGGCAAATTGAGAAAAACCCCAAAATTTTGTTTTGGAAAAAAAAAAAGTAAATTACATAAATGGTACTTCTTGTTTACCCATTTTTACACTTTTCCTCCTTTAAAAACTTTTTAGCTAGAATATATAACTACTATACTTACAAAGTTACAATAGAATAAACTATAAAAACTTTTTAGGAATTTCCAAACTTATGAATGCTATCAATTTGTTACGCAAAGTCAAGACGATAAGTGATCATCACGTTTTCAGAGATCTTTTACGTCGTGAGTGTAGAACTCATTGGTTATGAAGGTGAGGCGGAGATGATGTAAAAAGCGGTGAAATGCAAATTATCTATCGGATTTGAATTTTATGAATGTGTGAACAGTGGGTTGTGTATAAGTTGAAGCTTCCCGTTGGGCGTTGGCCCTTTATCTCTTTTGTGGTGGATGTTGAGGTAGTTAACTCCTCAAGTGGCCTACTGATGAAGTTAAGACTATATGATTTTCTTGGTGAAGAAACATGTACTTAAGATTTATGATCTCGAACGTTTTAGCAAATCTTAATCAGATCTATGTTGTTGACCATCAACAACTAGCTTCTTAATCAGATCCACTGAAACATGATGTTGTTGCTTGTGCTTTAGCATTAATAATTACATTTGAAAGCATTAAATTGGATTCCTGTACAGGGCCGGCCCTGGCCACGGGCAGGCCGGGCGACCGCCCTGGGCATCGAGTAGTGAAGGGGCATCAAGCTAATCGTTAGTGTTGATAAATGTTTACTGACTTTTGGATGATTTGTTGCATTTGATGATGGTTTATGGTGAAATAACAAATTCTATGTACTTTTAAACTAATATTCAGAGTTTCAATGGGAAAAGAAGAAGCTCCGTTGTGTACTTTAATGGAGGAATTGTGAGATCGGAGGGTGGGGAAGATGACAGTGACAGGGTGGGGTCGTGGGGATGATGACATAATTTAAAGTTCTTTTCAAAACAGCCCCCATTCTTATTTACAATTTCACCTTAGGTTCCTTTTGTAGTTTATTAATTTTACAATTTTAGCTTAATATTTCTTAAAAAAATTATGCACACTATTGATTGGTTACCATATCATCCAAATAAATATATAAAAGTTAGGATATATATATTTTTTTATCATAGCACTATTTAGAATGTTATACATCCAAACTTTTGATAAAAATAAATGTTTTTTACCGAAAAGTATAACTTATATGTAAAAATCTAATAGCTTAATCAAATTGAAGCTAACATCCTTAACATTTAATTGGTGTTTTATATGCTCAACGTCTTTTTTATGAGAAATAACACTTCGATTAGTGATTCTATTTGAAAGGTTAATAATTCCAATTGTTTTATGGTGAAGGATTAGAGGAGAAGGCCTCAAATGAGAAGAATGAGGGACATGTCGAATTCATTTGTAGGTGTAAAATGCAATTTTGTATCAAATTTTATAGGTGTAAAATGCAGTGAATCTGAGTGACATTTTTGTCCTAAATGCGGTATGTCACTCCTTCCCCTCATTTGTGGCTTTCCCCTTAGAATCTTACCTTTATTTTATTCCCTTTGTATTTTTGATGTTAATTTCGAGTTTGTCTACACAATTTGTAACAATTTATGATTTTAATAAGATTCTGTGTAAGGATGAGCCGTCTAACTTGACTGAAGTTTATTTCAAACTTCGGAAAAAATAATGGATTTTAAGTCACAAATTTAGTAAGGGCATTTTTAGTCGTCTCGCCCAGGGCATCGAAAATCTCAGGACCGGCCCTGTTCCTGTATATCGATAAATAGCAAAACAGATGGCAGTTATGGGGAATTATTATTTATTATTGATTATTGATATAGTACATGACATATTGACATATATATTTGGTCCTGATGATGAAAGGAATCGAGAAGAAGTGAAAGTACAGGGATTCAGTTTCATCTTACTCCTGAAAAACTCATCCCTTCTTATGACAATATGACATCGTATTCCAGTTTTACTCTCTAAATAACTATATAGAACAAGGAAGAATCCGATACTATGGTGAGGCCATGATTAGGTCCGATCAAATCTATACTGATGCCAACTTATATGTGCTGCAAGACAACAAACTGAAGATTGCATATTTACTTATTTATAGCAGAGGTGTTTATGTTATGAGTTGGTCAGTTTTTTATGAAAATTTAAATCAAATATGTAATATCTATATGTGTCTGAAACAGTGGGTTGGAATGGTGAAGGCGCAACTATTACAGCAGCTACTCGTGAAGTTAATTAAGATCCGAGTTTCTTGGTGAAGACACACATATATACCTGAGATTTATAATCTTGTTGATTATCACAAATTCTAATCATATAAATGTAGTTGTTGACCACCTACAACCAGTTTCTACTTCAAAGTTGCTCTAAATTCTAAAGTCGCGCATCCATATTACCATGGTCTTGTTTCTTGTGTTTTTAGCATAACGATTTACATTTACTTTCGTTGTGTTTCTACCAATAATTACCCGAACATATGGAAGTTATGGACAAAACTTTTGCCAAAACATATACGAGCAAGATGTGATCAAGGAACATGTAAATAGTACCAACACAGCATCATAATGATCCAAAAACTATGTACATAGAGCAATACCGAAAAAGCAGACAACCATCTTATGATAAATTCAACCGAAACAAATAATGTAGAGTATAATATAATAAACATGAGAAAAAATAAATATACAATAATAATTAGGCCTTACTTCTATATATGCTTTGTACCTTTGCTTGAATTTACCGATTAGTAATTGGTCTTGATGAGTTTTGGGGATACAAGGCTTTCAACATAACTACCTTTAATAGTCAAGTCATCATGCCGTGTAATCTCAACATTTTTAGATAAAAGTTTTTCTTTGATGTCATATACATACATATGACCAGGAGATACCATTATAATTTTTCCATTGTCATAAAAAATCATTGGATCAAGAAACGTATTAATTAACTTAGAAATTTTATCGACTCCATGGTGTAAGATCTTAGTCCAAGATTCTCTTATCCCATACTCGTTCATCAACCAAACCTCACCTTTCCATTTCATGAATATGGCAAGCTTTCCATCAGGGACGGAGCCAGGAAATCATCTTCGTGGGGGCGAACTTTTGAAAAGAAAAAAAAACTGTCGAAATGATTCAATAGCATTAATATAACGATCCATATACATAAAAGTTGTAGACCCAAAAACCGACTATAACCGACTATAAGACTTACATAATTAGACTTTGAACCACTAATAACTACACCATGTTGTAGACCAAAAAAATGACGATGGTTGTAGACCCAAAAACTATAATACTTACATAATTAGATTTTGAACCACTAATAACTACATCATGTTGTAGACCAAAAAACTGACGATGATGCTTACATTGTGAATCACTAACACAAAAACCGACCCGTAAACTGGCCTAAATGCTTACATTGTAAACTGCTAACCCAAAAACCTACTGTATAACTATTTAATTTTCCATCAGCATTTGATCTCACGAGAACGACCTATAGTTCAACCAAAAACAACTTAAGTTTCAGTATACATTATTGAATCTTTAATATCCAACTTAACCAATTAAATGCAATAAACCGTACCTAGCATCTTTTTCGGCAATTGACCACGACGAGTGGTTTGAGATTGAAACTTTTTCATTATTAACTCATTGTCAACACTTTCAAATACCTCTCTCTCGATGTAGGTACCAAATTTCAGCCACTAAGGCACTAAATCACTAATAATAAACAATAACCTACAATGCTTACATCTGAAATCAATTGCGTCTGAACATTTAGCTCATCACCCAAATACATATATAAGTATTACATATATACATATAAATGAATAAATCAAAAGGAAACTAAAATAAAAACCCTAACTTAAAATAAACCCTAGGAAAAACCCTAACTTTAAGGTAAAAAATCAACAATAACAAACCTAAGATAGTTAGAGTACGGAATGATCGACCATCAAGCAATCAATTGTTGAGGTTTTTTCTTCTCCAAATCCTAATCGCTATTTTTATTTGAGAGGATAAATACGCTGTGTTGTGTGAGTGTGTGATCCCAAGAATTCCCATCAGTGCAATTGTCAGATCTAACTATTAATTAGTTTTTTTTTTCTTTTTTTTAAGGTCCAAATATGTGTTTACGAGTAGTCCTTAACATTTAATTAGTTCCTTTTTTTTTTAATCAAGGGACACATATGAAACATAAAAGTTACTGTATCATTTACTTTAATTAAATTTTCTTTTCAAGGGGCAAAAACATCATTAGTTTTTACCATATAATTTTTTTTTAGGCATCCGGTAGGGCGGAGCGGAGACAGGGTGGGGACTAATTTTTTTTGAGTGGGGGCGATTATCAAAAATATCTACAAATATAAAAAAAAAATTATACTGTATAAATTTTGAATGGGGGGCGGCTGCCTACGCTACCCCCACCCTGTCTCCATCCCTGCTTTCCATCAAGATCAACAAGTTGGCAATCATTAAAATACGATAATCCATCAAGATCATTACCGAGATCTGGTAACAACACCTGACCAAATTTATCATCTGCTAAACTAAACGAAACAATTACTAAAGAACGCTCATAACCTTTCTTAGCAAACCAATGAAGAAACCCATTAATGAATACACCTCGGAAAAACCTTAAAAAAACATAATTATTAGGAATATTACTCACCCGCATCCAAGTATTAGTTCTAAGGCTATAAACATGAAAATAGGTAGTAATATCTGAGGGAATCATATACTTACGACGACGATAGGTACAATGACCAAAATAGGAGATTGTAACAACCTTGTAATCATCAGTTAATGAACTATAACCAAATCCATACATGTCATGTTTGGCATCATCTATCACTTGATAACCAGATTTTCGTATTTCTGTGAACTCCCCGGTCATTGGGTTTAACATAACAAGCTTATAATGACGAGATGTCACCAAAAGAAGGCCATTGCAAGAACCATTGATGTCCAAGATGTCAATTAGCTTCGTTGGTGTATGAATCATTAATGATCCATGGTTATTGACAGGGAGTGAACGGAGACAGAGTCTACGATTATCGGAGACATAAATGAGGTAGTTTCGGTTAAGAGTGTTTTGATGGGTTTTGATGAATTGTGGAGATGAAAGTAGAGAGAGCAAGTCCTTTGAAACGCACCTGCAACGACCAACGGATTTCGATGGAAGACGATATAGTATCTGGGTGATAACTGTTGGACGGTTATCCAAATTGATGACTCACATTTAGGCTCATTATTTGCATGGTTTATAGGAAACTATTCATCAATAGTTTTGGCCATCTTTTGTGAAGAAAATGTGATACGTTTCACATGCAATTGTAAAGTCAGAAACAACAACATGTGCTGTGGTTGTTTATTTGTTTTCACATGGATATTTCATATATGGCTAAGGTTCAAGTTGATAGACTATGCATGGAAAGGAGCTGGTATAAATAAGTGATCATGCAGACCAGAGAAGTATCACAAAGAAATAGAGAGTTGATAGGTACAATCAACGGAGAGTCATTTCTTGTGAGGTTAAGAGTGTATTCTTGTAAGGATTGAAAAAGAGTGTACGAGAAACTTAGATTTTATCCTAAAATCTAAGGGGCTTGGGTTTGGGTCCAACTCATAGTGTACGATTTCTTGTACTAGGATCTTTTTCATTATAAGAATAAAGGAAACTCTTGGGGGTGGACGTAGGCAGGGTTGTGCCGAACCACGTTAATCGTCGTGTCTATCAGTTACTTTATATTGCTTTCTATATTTCTCGCAAGTTTGTCTCAAACAATTATATCCTTGCTTCCGCTCGTGTGGGTGTAGTAGGCAAGTTTTCATAACAAGTGGTATCAGAGCACCCGGGTTTTTCGGATAGTTTTTTGGTTTGAGATGGCGGGAAATGCTAGTATGCATTTTTAGGTGGAGCCATTTGACGGAACCGGGAATTTCACCTTGTGGCAAGCAAGGGTGAAGGATATTCTCGTTCAACAGGGCTTGGCTAAGCCGTTGAAGGGTAAAAAGGATGGCAAGCCAGAAAAGATGACGGATGACGATTGGAATGACATCGAGGAAAGATGTGTCAGTACCATTCGCCTTTCCATCAGTGATAAGATCATCAACAATGTCAGTGGAGAAACAACCGCGACGGGTTTGTGGGTGGCTCTCGAGAAGTTATATCTCGGGAAGAACATGACCACGAAGCTGAACTTGAAGCGTGATCTGTATCGGTTGAAGATGGAGGAAGGCGGGAATATCATAGAACACATGAATGTGTTTCATGGTTTGGTGGATCAACTTGCAAAAGTTGAGGTTAATATTGAGGAAGAAGATAAGACCCTTATTCTTCTTACCTCTCTTCCCAGTTCGTATGATACTTTGGTCACTACTATTTTATACGGTAAGGCTACCGTAAAGATGGAGGAAGTAGTACCGGCGCTTTTGTCTCAAGATAAGAGGCGAAGATCAAACGAAGGTTTTGACCATGAGTTTGCTATGGTTGTTCATGGAAAGGGAAGGTCTGCTGAAAAGAGATCTGGTAGCAGTAGGTCTAGATCAAGAGACATCATGAAGGGTGTCCAGTGCTTCAAATGTCATGAGTGGGGTCACTACAAGAATGACTGTCCACTCTGGAAGAAAGGTGAAGATAATTCTGGGGGTTCATCGGCTGCTGTAGCAGTTATTGAATCGGTTCATTTAGGAGATGTTCTCACAGTCTCCGAAAGTATAAATACTTCTACTCAAGATGAATGGATTTTAGATTCCGGTTGTACGATGCATGTGTATTCCAAGAAAGGCTTTTTTGATAAGCTAGAATTAAAGAAGGCTGGAGTGCTAACTTTAGGTGACGGTTCAACATGTAACGTTGAAGGTGTTGGCGTGGTGAAATTTAAATTGTTTCACGGATCCGTTTACACTCTTGGTGGTGTGGCGTATGTCCCCAAGATGCGTAAGAATCTAATTTCCTTAAGCCAGTTGGATTCTCAAGGATACGGCTATTCGGCCGTAGGTGGAGTTATGAAAATCACACGTGGCGTGAAGGTCCTGATTAAGGGAGAGAAGTATGAAGGTTTGTATCGTCTGGTTGGGAGTACAAATTGTACTCGGATCTCGAAGGTTTGGAAAGTGTGCACGCGGGAAACAGATCGGGAACATGTTATGACATGTTTGACCGAGTTAGACGATGGTGAGAAGGAAAATCCTACTGAGGGAGAGGTGATTCGAGACTCCTCTCGGGAGTCAACTATGTAAGTTGATAGGGGCAGCTGCACATGATTATTGGCCGTTTATTTGAATCAGGTGGAGTCAGGACCAAGGTGATTCAAGGTGTGCAGCGGTGATAACGGAGGCCAATGGTTGGAGTACTAGGAGATAGTATTTCAGAGATAAATGTTCGTCAAGGTGGAGATTGTTGGACGGTTATCCAAATTGATGACTCACATTTAGGCTCATTATTTGCATGGTTTATAGGAAACTATTCATCAATAGTTTTGGCCATCTTTTGTGAAGAAAATGTGATACGTTTCACATGCAATTGTAAAATCAGAAACAACAACATGTGGCTGTGGTTGTTTATTTGTTTTCACATGGATATTTCATATATGGCTAAGGTTCAAGTTGATAGACTATGCATGGAAAGGAGTTGGTATAAATAAGTGGTCATGCAGACGAGAGAAGTATCACAAAGAAATAGAGAGTTGATAGGTACAATCAACGGAGAGTCATTTCTTGTGAGGTTAAGAGTGTATTCTTGTAAGGATTGAAAAAGAGTGTACGAGAAACTTAGATTTTATCCTAAAATCTAAGGGGCTTGGGTTTGGGTCCAACTCATAGTGTACGATTTCTTGTACTAGGATCTTTTTCATTATAAGAATAAAGGAAACTCTTGGGGGTGGACGTAGGCAGGGTTGTGCCGAACCACGTTAATCGTCGTGTCTATCAGTTACTTTATATTGCTTTCTATATTTCTTGCAAGTTTGTCTCAAACAATTATATCCTTGCTTCCGCTCGTGTGGGTGTAGTAGGCAAGTTTTCATAACAAGTGGTATCAGAGCACCAGGGTTTTTCGGATAGTTTTTTGGTTTGAGATGGCGGGAAATGCTAGTATGCATTTTTAGGTGGAGCCATTTGACGGAACCGGGAATTTCACCTTGTGGCAAGCAAGGGTGAAGGATATTCTCGTTCAACAGGGCTTGGCTAAGCCGTTGAAGGGTAAAAAGGATGGCAAGCCAGAAAAGATGACGGATGACGATTGGAATGACATCGAGGAAAGATGTGTCAGTACCATTCGCCTTTCCATCAGTGATAAGATCATCAACAATGTCAGTGGAGAAACAACCGTGACGGGTTTGTGGGTGGCTCTTGAGAAGTTATATCTCGGGAAGAACATGACCACGAAGCTGAACTTGAAGCGTGATCTGTATCGGTTGAAGATGGAGGAAGGCGGGAATATCATAGAACACATGAATGTGTTTCATGGTTTGGTGGATCAACTTGCAAAAGTTGAGGTTAATATTGAGGAAGAAGATAAGACCCTTATTCTTCTTACCTCTCTTCCCAGTTCGTATGATACTTTGGTCACTACTATTTTATACGGTAAGGCTACCGTAAAGATGGAGGAAGTAGTACCGGCGCTTTTGTCTCAAGATAAGAGGCGAAGATCAAACGAAGGTTTTGACCATGAGTTTGCTATGGTTGTTCATGGAAAGGGAAGGTCTGCTGAAAAGAGATCTGGTAGCAGTAGGTCTAGATCAAGAGACATCATGAAGGGTGTCCAGTGCTTCAAATGTCATGAGTGGGGTCACTACAAGAAGGACTGTCCACTCTGGAAGAAAGGTGAAGATAATTTTGGGGGTTCATCGGCTGCTGTAGCAGTTATTGAATCGGTTCATTTAGGAGATGTTCTCACAGTCTCCGAAAGTATAAATACTTCTACTCAAGATGAATGGATTTTAGATTCCTGTTGTACGATGCATGTGTATTCCAAGAAAGGCTTTTTTGATAAGCTAGAATTAAAGAAGGCTGGAGTGCTAACTTTAGGTGACGTTTCAACATGTAACGTTGAAGGTGTTGGCGTGGTGAAATTTAAATTGTTTCACGGATCCGTTTACACTCTTGGTGGCGTGGCGTATGTCCCCAAGATGCGTAAGAATCTAATTTCCTTAAGCCAGTTAGATTCTCAAGGATACGGCTATTCGGCCGTAGGTGGAGTTATGAAAATCACACGTGGCGTGAAGGTCCTGATTAAGGGAGAGAAGTATGAAGGTTTGTATCGTCTGGTTGGGAGTACAAATTGTACTCGGATCTCGAAGGTTTGGAAAGTGTGCACGCGGGAAACAGATCGGGAACATGTTATGACCTGTTTGACCGAGTTAGACGATGGTGAGAAGGAAAATCCTACTGAGGGAGAGGTGATTCGAGACTCCTCTCGGGAGTCAACTATGTAAGTTGATAGGGGCAGCTGCACATGATTATTGGCCGTTTATTTGAATCAGGTGGAGTCAGGACCAAGGTGATTCAAGGTGTGCAGCGGTGATAACGGAGGCCAATGGTTGGAGTACTAGGAGATAGTATTTCAGAGATAAATGTTCGTCAAGGTGGAGATTGTTGGACGATTATCCAAATTGATGACTCACATTTAGGCTCATTATTTGCATGGTTTATAGGAAACTATTCATCAATAGTTTTGGCCATCTTTTGTGAAGAAAATGTGATACGTTTCACATGCAATTGTAAAGTCAGAAACAACAACATGTGGCTGTGGTTGTTTATTTGTTTTCACATGGATATTTTGTTGGGCTTGTGAATATTAATGGGTGGGCTAGGGTTTAGGCTTGGCTTGTTGCCTAAGTTTGTGATACCCTATAAGTATAACCCTAATTTATTTGTAATCTTTGAGCCGTAATAGTAATAAAGAAAAAACTCTCTGGTTTGGCCCCGTGGACTAAACCAATCTCCAAGTTGGAGATTGGACATAACCACGTTAAATCCTTGTGTCGTTTACATTATCGTTTCGCATTTATTTATCTTGTTTTGCTTGTTTGATTGCTTTGTTAGCGATTTGGTTATTCGTTTATTGGTGTGGGTATAATTGTGTTCAATTATGCGCGTTATTTGGGTCCTAAATTCCTAACAACTGGTATCGGAGCTCTAGGTTGAGCGATTGGGAACAATAGCGGATGAAAGCACGATCAAGATGGATTGTTGATGGTTAGGGTTTTACTGAAGGATGGAGAGCTAGGGTTATTGTGGCCAGATAATCATAGTGGATCTAGATTCGGTTGAAGATAATCATCGAGGGGAACGATTGAAAACGATGCGGTTTTAGGATTTGTTTGCAACATGTGATCGAGATCGATAGGCTCGTTTTTTGTGTTAGATCGCGACAAACTCGAAGAGTTGTTTTCCAGATTGAACAAGATTAGGGTTTTATCTGGTGGGTTGTGACGTGACGACACGGTAGGAGGCCGGTTACGTTATGACAGTGATTGTTCGCGGTGGTAATGGAGTCGGTGATCGGGTTTCGATTGGTGATTTGTTGCGGAGAGATTTTTCTGGGATCCGGGTTTTGGATTCGAGTTTATCATTCTTTGCGATCCCGGGAAAAAGAATAGATAAACGTTATCAGACTTAGGGTTTGATGTTGCGAGCGTAGGGACGTGATTTCTCGAAAACTTCATTGATACGGCCTGGGTTATTCAAAGATGTGAGGTTTGTTACGGTGCTCAAGAGGATGGTTTCTCGGTTGGGTAGATGGGTAATAAACGGTACCACATCCGTTTTGGTAATCGATGGGTGTCAGAGGGAGTTTTGTTTTTGCTCTCGGGTTGAAATGGGAGACCGTAATTTTGGTCGAGTATTCCATGTTCCTGGAATGATTAGGCGGGTTAGAGCTACTACTCTTGAAGATATTGGTTGTAGAAGATGTCGGATAGAACGCGTTCGACTGGGCTCGGGTATTGGTTGATGTTTGGTTCAACAATACAGCGATTCTTCTTGAGGAATCAATTGGAAATCTTCAAGTGGGTTAGAGGCGGATAACTGTGTAAGTCCTAATGTTTTGAGCTTTCGGAGATTGTTGAGAGTATCGGGAACTCTTGGGAGTTTGGTAACCGAAGGAAGTATCGAAGCTAGTGGGAGTTTGGCGACTAGTGGGAGCTTTGGAGATTGGTGTGCAACAATTGGATCTCAGTTTCTACAGGTTTAGTTTGCGAATTCCGGGTAACACTAGAGCGTTCGGATCTTTGTTTCTACTCTCCAATGGCAAATAAATTTGCGACTGACCTTGGGTTATGAACTGGAGTCTTCTCAGATAGCCGCGATTGTTATTTTAATTCGTACAGTGGGAGCGGGCTGAGGGGGAGAATATGTGTTCATAGAAATCATAGCTATGTATTTGGGTCAGTGTACCAGCAGGAAAGCGAAAGTTTGTAATGTAGGTTTTCAAGGTTGTGACTGCGTTCTCACGGGTGAACCTTGATGATGATCTACGGATTTGTTCTATCAGCGATTTTCTGATTGCTGGGAAGGAAAATCAGATGGACGAAATTCTGTACGGGTTGGTCGATGACATGTTGGTGGCAGGATCAGACGTGGCTGTAATCGATGAGTTGAAGAGATATGCGGCTCTTGATAGAATCCTGTGGTTGGAGTTGTTGCACACTTCAACGAGTCTTCTTGGGCCTAGAAGATGATTATGTTTAGAGAGTGGTCCCAGTTTCATGATGTGAGTGTTCTGGTAGCTTTGTGTCGAAAGTCTTCCGACTCTGTGTGGTCGAGCGGCGTGTCCCGAACGGTATTCGGCGGTATGAAGTTTGAACGTGTGATATTGGTGAAGGGACGAGATTGTGAAGGATTACTGGTTTTGAGTTCATTAATCTTCAAGTGGGAGATTGTTGGGCTTGTGAATATTAATGGGTGGGCTAGGGTTTAGGCTTGGCTTGTTGCCTAAGTTTGTGATACCCTATAAGTATAACCCTAATTTATTTGTAATCTTTGAGCCGTAATAGTAATAAAGAAAAAACTCTCTGGTTTGGCCCCGTGGACTAAACCAATCTCCAAGTTGGAGATTGGACATAACCACGTTAAATCCTTGTGTCGTTTACATTATCGTTTCGCATTTATTTATCTTGTTTTGCTTGTTTGATTGCTTTGTTAGCGATTTGGTTATTCGTTTATTGTTGTGGGTATAATTGTGTTCAATTATGCGCGTTATTTGGGTCCTAAATTCCCAACATATTTCATATATGGCTAAGGTTCAAGTTGATAGACTATGCATGGAAAGGAGCTGGTATAAATAAGTGGTCATGCAGACGAGAGAAGTATCACAAAGAAATAGAGAGTTGATAGGTACAATCAACGGAGAGTCATTTCTTGTGAGGTTAAGAGTGTATTCTTGTAAGGATTGAAAAAGAGTGTACGAGAAACTTAGATTTTATCCTAAAATCTAAGGGGCTTGGGTTTGGGTCCAACTCATAGTGTACGATTTCTTGTACTAGGATCTTTTTCATTATAAGAATAAAGGAAACTCTTGGGGGTGGACATAGGCAGGGTTGTGCCGAACCACGCACGTTAATCGTCGTGTCTATCAGTTACTTTATATTGCTTTCTATATTTCTCGCAAGTTTGTCTCAAATAATTATATCCTTGCTTCCGTTCGTGTGGGTGTAGTAGGCAAGTTTTCATAACAATAACATCAAGGGGAATATTGATGATGTCACTAGAAGCCATTGTTTTAGGTTTGATTTATATTTGAGAGAAGGAAGGAAACTCGTCTGTGATATAGTAGGGATTTAGTGATTGACATAAATATATATATATATATATATATATATATATATATATATATATATATATATATATATATATATATAGACTTGATTGCATTTAAGGTTATGTATTACTAGCAGGCACATATATATGGTATCAGGATATATAGATAAAATAAAGCAGCATACTTACATAGTTGACCTTGATCAGTAATTTCTTAAATAAACATCATATTACGTTTTATTGGAAAGGCAACTAATTAAACATATATGTCAATCTTCTTAGATAAATATGAGCCTTGGGATCTTCTTGTTATGTGATTAAAACTACTCTTTTAACAACAACGACAACGACGACGACGACGACGACAACAAGGACAACAACAAGGACGACAACAACAACAAGGACAACAACAATAAGGACAACAACAACAACAACAACAAGGACAACAACAAGGACAACAACAACAAGGACTGATGCAGACTGATGCAAATATGCAATATGTGCTACAAGACAGGTTGCAGAAAGTTTCATATTCACTTATTTGGAGAAGGGGTATGTAACACCCCCAAATTTAATGATTTGCGGAAGCATAATTGGGTGTTACTAATCAATATACAAAGCACAAGATATACAGCAAACGACCTCTAAATGAGACGTTGTAAAACGATTTCATATGAAATAAATGTTTGAAAACTCAATGTTTTCGTATACAAAATGTAGTTCCCTAGAGTCCACGCGTGTAGCGGAAGATTCTATTACATAATCAAAATGTACAAAAGATAATGCTGAGAATCTCCGTTAATGCAATTTAGTTGAAATCATGCGACTCTAGCTATGTCCTGGAGTAATCCTACTCCGTCTGGGTACCTGAGAATACATGCTAAAAGGTCAACACGAATGTTAATGAATCTCACAGGTTTGTAAGTAATGTCAGTTTTTGAACACAAGATTTTATCAGTAGTGCCCGTAGGCGTAAATCAAGTATTTGCAATCCTGCAAATGTAAAATAAGTAAGTTATACCGTTGCCATGAGGCTCATAATCGAAGCTTAACCCGTAAGTAATAAGTTGCTCCCGTGACATGCTCGTAACTGAGCAAGCATAAGTAACGAATAATAGTCGCCCGTTTATACAGAACGGTTCGTGGTAGCGCTACTACCCCGGGCGGGGAGGGTCATTTCCCTAATGGATCCATTAACTAGTGTTCGCGCTTAAGTCCATAACTAACGATATATGATGGAGAGACTTCTGTAAAAGTAAGTACTCATGCAATCCCGTATAGTAAAATGAGTAGTTTCGTACTTGTGTTCAAGAAAAGTAAGCAATGTATCTCACCCCATATGTAAAACAGTAAAAGTGGGGCTGTAAGACTCACCTGAGTCTAGCAAGTATGTTCGTGTAAGCAAACAAGTATAGCGGAAGTAAGTCCGTAAGTATGTGTCGGATGTAATTCCGTAAGTTGGTTCTCCGAACCCTGCAACCTTCTGGCGTCCAAAACGCACAAGGTTGTAAGCAAGTAAGTAAGTAAGTTGGTGTCACGAAGGATCACCTATGCTAGTTGTCCACTCAACTAGTTATGTCCAAAGTTTGTTTATTATTTGGGTTTAGCGAAAGTGCGCGGCCCGTTGGTGACGGCTTGTAATAATAATTCCCTAAGACATTGTTATGTTTGTTCCCATGTATACTTATAAAGTATATATGTTTAAAAGTTCATAAAAAGTAGTTTTTATGCCTCGTGAATATTCCGAAAGTGTTGTTTTAACGCGAATACGAAAATAGCCCCCGAGTTAGATTTTACGAAATAAATACGTTTTTATCCTTGCGATTTAACCAACTAAACGTCCGCAATCAAATCCAAGAAAAATATATGTTATTACCCTATGTCTAAGCTTTTCAAAACATGTTTTTATGAACTCTAAAACCAAACACAACTCAAGAAATAAAATCGCAAAGTATAAGTGTTCCAGCAGCTATTTTCAGTGACACACATTCAATGTTTCGATCATATCTTACGTTTTTCGAAACTTCAAAAAGTTTGCGAGTAGGGGAAAGGTGACGAAAATTGTGATCTTTTCCCACTGGTTTCAAGTTAATTGGATTCGTATTTTTCGAGATATGCTCTGTTACATTTGACCAAACTTTCTGCTCAGAATTATCAGACGGTATATGTACTTTTATTTCTTTAAATTAAAATAGCAAATGATCTTCAAAATTCGTGAGGCTTACAGATTCAAAAACTAGACATCTTGAAATTAGTTTTAGGCTCAAGAAACACTTGATTTCGTTAAAAATTGGTTCGGTTATGGTCAATCTAATCCGATCTATTTTATTGTCCATTGTGTAAAGCCTTTATCCAGTGGTTAATAGCATGTTCAAACGATTTTTAAGCATGAATATGGACATAATCAGTAGGAAATGAAGCACTAGCATGTATTTATATGTTAAGCAAGTAGATCTAGTGTAAAAGGGGAGAGGTTTTACCACAGAAAGGTTGATCTGGAGTCGAAATGGAACCGATGGTGCTGCTGTTGCTCGATCTGCTTCTCCCCTGTGAAAAACCGATAAAGGAGGTGATATATGGTGATCTTTGTGGCTAGATTCCCTTGGAGGAGATGATGGAAGGTGGTGGAAGTCGTGGTTGAGGCTGGTGAGCCGTGAGAGAGTGTGAGATTGAGAGAAAAATGAAGGTGTGTGTGTTTTGCAAATCTGGAAATGAGATGGTTTAAGGTAAATGGGGTTTTTATATGGGGGGAGTTTAGGGTTAGCTCTTGGGCCGATTTGGGCTGACCTTGGGCCCATTTTAGGTCGGTTTGGGTCAGTCCAAGAGGGTCCTCGGGCCCGTGGGTTCGTTCCTTGATCCGTGTTTCGTTTGTAAATCGTTAATCGTTCGTTTTAAGTTAAGTTTAAACGATTGATTTCTTGTGTACATTTTTAGTATGTAAATAATATTTGGGATGGCTAAGTAATTCTTAAACCATGTATTTTAAGTTACCAAAATATATTTTGGGTTTCGTTCGGTGTCGGGTTCGATTTGCGAGTTTTCGTCGCATACTGTGTGTTTTATACGTTATGAAATACGTGTAATATATTTTCGTAATGTTTTCAAGTAAATAATGTTTGTTTGGATAATTCCTCATTATTTATATATTTTTGTCACCAACGTCCATATTTAGTAGTGTCGGACTCCGTCCGAGTTGAATTTGCACGATTTAAACAAATCGCGTACGCGTGTATGTAATTACACAAAATGTCGCATATATTTAGCCTAATATAACTAAATACATGTAATTACAAGTAAGTTAGGCCCAAATAAATGTCCTAAATTGGCGGGTGTCACATTCTCCCCTTGTTAGGAGAATTTTGTCCCGAAATTAGCTCGAAGTCGCGGTGTGAGTAAAGTCTGTGAACAGGTGTGAATACTTTAGTCGCATTTGGTCTTCCCGTTCCCAAGTGAATTCAGGACCACGTCTCGAATTCCACCTGACCTTAACGATGGGAATACGACTCTGTTTTAAGCGTTTGACCTCACGGTCCATAATTTCCACGGGTTCCTCGACAAAGTGTAGTTTGTCGTCAATGTGTATCTCATCGAGAGGTATAATCAGTGTCTAATCAGACGGACATTTCTTCAAGTTAGAAATGTGGAAGGTAGGGTGCACGCTACTAAGTTCAGGAGGTAGCTGCAGTCTGTATGCCACTGGACCAATCCTTTCCAGGATTTTGAACGGTCCAATGTACCTGGGATTCAGTTTCCCACGTTTGACAAAACGAATAACGCCTTTCCAAGGCGAGACTTTTAAAAGAACTCGATCTCCAACCTGGAACTCGAGGTGTTTGCGTCTCACGTCAGCGTAACTTTTCTGACGATTACGTGCGGCTTTTAGCCGGCTTTGAATGCTTACGATTTTCTCTGTAGTTTCGTGAATGATTTCGGGACCGGTGAGTTGGCTATCTCCCACCTCGGTCCAACAGATAGGTGAGCGGCACTTTCGTCCGTAGAGTGCCTTAAACGGCGCAGCCTTAATGCTGGTATGGTAACTATTGTTGTACGAAAACTCGCACAATGGTAAGTGGTTTTCCCACGAGGTACCGAAGTCAACTAAACAGGCTCGTAGCACTTTGTACCATATAAGTAGTGTCTCCAAATCTTCAATGCAAAAACGACTGCTCCTAACTCTAAGTCATGAGTCGTATAGTTCTTCTCGTGAATCTTCAATTGACGAGATGCATAAGCAATTACTTTGTCGTTTTGCATGAGAACACAACCTAATCCTTGATGTGAGGCGTCACAATAAACAATGAAGTTCTCTGTTCCCTCAGGTAAGGATAGAATCGGTGCGGTGCTCAACTTTTGTTTCAACAGTTGGAAGGCGTTCTCTTGTTTCTCTCCCCATTCGAATTTCTTATCCTTCTGAGTTAAGGTGGTGAGTGACTGGGCTATTTTTGAAAAGTTCTCTATAAATCGTCGGTAATAGCCAGCCAAACCAAGAAATTGTCGAATTTCTGTGGGAGTTTCCGGTGCTTTCCAGTTCTTAATCGCCTCTATTTTGGATGGGTCCACATGAATTCCCTTGTCGTTGATCACGTGACCTAGGAAATGAACCTCTCTAATCCAAAATTCGCATTTGGAGAACTTAGCATACAGCTTCTCGTTCTCAAGTAGTTGGAGGATAAGTTTCAAATGCTGTTCGTGATCCTCTTTCGTCTTTGAGTAAATCAAAATATCGTCAATGAACACAATGACAAACTTATCTAAATAAGGTTTGCACACTCGGTTCATGAGATCCATGAATACTGCCGGCGTGTTAGTCAATCCAAACGGCATGACTAGGAACTCATAATGACCATAACGAGTCCTAAACGCTGTCTTCGGCACATCCTCTTCTCGAACCTTCAGTTGATGGTAACCAGAACGAAGATCGATCTTAGAGTAGTAACTCGATCCTTGAAGCTGATCGAACAGGCTCGTCAATGCATGGTAATGGATATCGGTTCTTAATAGTTACTTTGTTCAACTCTCGGTAGTCAATGCACATCCGCATGGATCCATCCTTCTTCTTGACAAACAAAACCGGAGCTCCCCAAGGTGAAAAGCTCGGTCGGATGAATCCTAAGTCTAAGAGCTCCTGCAACTGTGTAGACAGTTCTTGCATCTCTGATGGAGCTAGACGATAAGGTGAGCGAGCGATTGGTGCGGCTCCGGGCACCAGATCGATGCGAAACCCGACTTGTCGCGGAGGTGGTAATCCTGGAAGATCGTCAGGAAACACTCTCGTCTAGTCTCGCACTACAGGTATGTCGTCTAAGCGTTTCTCTACGGGTTTCTTTTCTACAACATGCGCCAAAAATGCTGGATATCCCTTGCTGAGATATTTACAAGCTTCCAAGCAATTTTATAGCTTTGACGGCACTCGTCCTCTTATCTCCTTGTATCACTAAAGTTTCTCCAGTCAACAATGGTAATCGTACCAATCTATCCAAACAGCAATCTCTGCACGATTCTTCGACAACCAGTCCATACCGACCACGATGTCAAAGCTTCCCAACTCTACCGATAGCAAGTCTATTTCGAAGAAATGTCCCTCTAACGTTAGGGCACATTTCGGTACTATTTTTCCTGATTCGATCAACTTACCATCGGTTAGTTCTATATTGTACTTGTTATCCAACTTACGGGATTAAATGTCTAAGAGTGGTCTAACTTCACTAGACATAACTCAAATTGACATCCGAATCAATATCATCGAGGCATAAGGTTGTTGTTGCTACAGTTGTTGAGCTTTTGGCACTGATTTCGGTAGTGATTTTAGGTCACTACACTCGAAACGCCCATTTCTTTGTCGCTCATCATTGGCTCGGTTGAGAGGGTCAGCTCAGCAATATTGGGTTCGATGGCCCTACTGCTCGCAGTTACCACTGAGAGTACACTCTTCATTGTGGCGTCTCTCACATTTCCCAAGCTTTTTCCTTTAGTTGGGTTTCCATCAAGTGTTTCGGTTATCCTTCATGGCATTGTTTTGAGTACGAATCACCTCGTGTCCGGTAATAGTTTCAGTTACTCCTTAATAAATGATTTCTCATATTGCTTCGATCGTGGGTAGTGTGTCGATTCATCAATCGTTCCTAATGTTTCGTTGCTAAATTATTGAATGAATAAGGAAGGGTTATTGTTATCCCCATTACGCATCTTACGATTTTGAAACACCCATATGTACCTAGTATAATATAATCACGTTAGCCAGGCGTCATTATATGATGCTAAATACATACTTCTTTTCATCACCGCTTAACACGATCAGGTTCGTACAAACTCAATACAAGGGTTTCAGATATAGATGTGAGTGATTCAAAGAATGTAAGTAGTTAAGACATTCATACTAGAGTGTTTATCTAAAAGGTGATGGGATTTATATATATATCCATCGAATATAAGTTTTTAGTATAGTACTGCATAGGCACAGTCCGTCATACGTAAGTTTAACGAAGATAGGATAAGTACGTTCCTATAACTACCCTATTATAGTCATCATCATGTTGACCCCAGCTACACTCTCTGCCACTCGAGCATGCTCTTCTAGCATCTATACATGCAGCATGGGTACTCTTGATTTTCTTAAGAGGTAGTCCCTTCAGTAGTTCCTAAAACATATTCGTTGTTTCATCTACTCCAGATGCCATGTTAGACGTTGGAGTAGGCATAGTCGTTAAGTTTTCGTTGATATTCGCAGCATCGACATTATAGTTGTGCTCGGGCGGTTCCTCGTCGGAGTCGATCACGTTTATAGGACGCTCGTTAAACACACTCATAATATATATAGCAACTACGTAGTGATATAGAGTTATGCAATGTATGAATGCATAAGTGTTCTAGCCAAGGCTATAGTCTAGGTCTCTAAGGCTTTCAGGTAACATAAAGACTTCTAGTTCGCTATAACCAATGGCTCTGATACCAAGTCTGTCACACCCCCAAAAATCGGTAATCTCGTTTATTATTAGTTTAGCGGAAGCTTTAGTTAATTAGCGGAAGCATTTTAATAATAGTTAAAACAGCGGGGGTGCTGACGTTACAATAGTATGCATTCATCGTATCAGAGCTTATGATCATTGCAGAACAGTAATTAAGATGCCATTAATATAAAAGTATTTACAAAAACTACAACTTGTCAAGTCATAGAAATAGTAGTATTGTAAAAATACATTTGTCCCAAATGTGGCATCCTAATTCATCGTGGGTAACTTACGTCCATTATGCATGCATCAGTACCTGAGTCCTAATTCCCTGAAAAACATAGTAAAACGTCAACATTGAATGTTGAGTGAAATCACAGGTTTGTATATACGTAGTTAAACCAAGTTTTGTATAAATCATTCATGTACACAAACATGATGTTTATAAGTTTAGTAGGAAATTCAAGTTATTCTAGTTAAAGAAAACATTTCCCATATAATGTAAGAATGTCATTCTTACTACAAGTAAATAGTTGTGTAAGAAACACAAGTTAAATCAAAAACAATTCCTAATAAGCATTTGCAGGAAATGTGGGTTTAAATAATCAAAGTAAACCTTTCCTATCAGTTGTATAACTTCAAATAAGTAATCTCAGGAAAGTACCATTTCCAAACTAAGTTTGTAGTTTAATAATCGTTGTTAATACAAGTTAATCGTTAAAGTAGGAAACCAGGTCTATTCAGATATGATAAACATTTCCTAAATACTTTGTAAAAAAATACAAGTTTATCCAATCAAGGAAAACATTTCTATAATAGTTAAGATTTAGAAATACTAGTTTATCCAATCAAGGAAATACTTCTAAAAATAGTTAAACGTTTAGAAACTCTAGTTTATCCATTCAAGGAAAACATTTCTAATAATAGTTATGCATTTAGAAACACTAGTTTATCCAATCAAGGAAAACATTTCTAAAATAAAGCAATTGTGTAGGAACACCTATCCTATTAGTTGTCATAGGAAATATAGGTTTAACAATTAAGTAAACATTTCCAATTCAAGCAGTTTGTAGGAGACACATGTTTAACATTCAAGTAAACATTTCCATTCAAGTTGATTACAGGAAACACAGGTTTATAAATAAAATAAACATTTCCATTTTCAAAGTGTTCGCAGGAAATACAAGTTTAACAGCTAAGTAAATATTTCCAGTTCAATAGTGACAGGAAAATCAGGTTTAACAATCAAGTAAACATTTTCCAACAGATAGTTGTCAGGAACACAAGTTTAGAAATAAGGTAAATGTTCCAAAATGATTGTTTGCAGGAAACACAAGTTTAGCAATTAAGTAAACATTTCCAAATAATCATCGTAGGAAACTCAAGTTTATCATTTAAGTAAACATTTCCTTTAAAAGTAGTCGTGTAGGAACACCTGTCCTAATCAGTTATCACAGGGAATATCCTTCCCAAAACAGTAGTTGAGTAGTTGTGTAGTTTAAGTGGGAAATACAGACTAAGATCCCTCTAAGGTGAGCGACACCTTTAAAGTTAAAGTACGACTCCTAGTGCTATAACCAATCCATGACCATAAGTTGTGTTGTTGCCGCAGTAACAATCTAAGTATACACTCCGCGTTACGACTGCCGTCGTGTGGTTGGAATGACCAACGAGTTATGTTCCTGGGAGGGTTGTCAAATCGATAGTACTATCTGTATACTCAGTGGCTAGAGTCACCTAGCTAATGGTTATAGGTTGTAAGCACTGGGACTTATGTGCATTACAACTACCTCTCGTAAACCTAGGATCGTACCAAGATGCGTTGTTTTAATTCCCAAAATAGTTATGAAAATCATTTCATAAAAATAGTTCAAGTTTAATCATATGAAAGCCTTTCATATAAACAGATCAAGTTCAATGATATGGAAACACTTCATATAAATAGTTCAAGTTTAAGAACACGAAAACGTTCATGTTAATCAATAGTATATAATGGCATGCAGAGAAATTATACGTAAAGCAAGTAGCATGTTATAACACATTGTTCTATGTTTTCCACCCCTGGTTTTAAAACATTTAAAACAAGTAAAAAAAAAAAATAGAGGCTGTGAACTCACTGGTAGCAAGTCCTCAGCGAATAACAGCTAGTAATATACAGTAGTCCAGATGCGTCCCTCAAATACCTAGACGCAAATAAATATATTTTATATAAGTACACGGACTATTTGCTACGTTTAAGTATTTGTACAATTTTAGTTGGTTGGTGATACATGTGTTAAACAATGATTGTGTGTAAGTATATCCCTATATACTTATTAGTTGAATATATATATATATATATATATATATATATATATATATATATATATATATATATATATATATATATATATATATATATTCGTATATATATTATTTGTTGTCGTTCGTTGTTTATGTTTTAAAAACATAAGTTAAGTTGTTACTAAAATAAATATCGTTTTCCCATTGTTTATAGATGTAAATCGTTGTCGTTCGTATATAAAAATAGTTGTCGTTCGTTTGCGTATATATATATATATATATAAAATGTTTCGGTTTAAATTTGCATTTTATAACTACATAACCCGTTGGGCTCGGCCCAACACGTTCGGCCCAATAGGTGCTGCCCAATTGATATGGCCCAAATATATTAACCAAATTACTTTGGCCCATTAACAAAATAATAATTTTGACCTATTATATATTCTACCCGTTTGGTCCAAAAAGTTATATCGTTAAGTATTTGTGTCAAAATAGCGTCCCGCGGACGTGTTCAATTTAATACCATATTTTGTATCAAAAAGTTTTATAACTTGTCAAAATTTGTATTGTGGACTCGTTAATATTTTTGTACCATTTAAAATTTAATATGTATTGATAATAATTCTAAACAATATTATTTGATTTATTAAATAAAAAAAAACTTGCTATTATTAGTAAGTACTATAATTAGTAACTTATGTATCCTCACTAAATCAAATCCCTCGGTTCCATTTAATTCGTGAATATGGGAATTACATGATCGTGTGGTTTTATTAAAGCCACGACAAAGGATCGTGTGATAAATAAATCTTTGTGTTATGTTTTCGTTCAATAGACTGCAGAATGTTTGTTTAGTTTGGGAATCCGCCGGATCCATTGAGGAATCCGCCGGATCCAAGTTTGTGACAGCATCCAGTCGCTTGATCAAGTTTTACATAACCACGAATTTTTACCAAATTTTAATCATCAAATCAATTATCATCAATCACCATACGGAGTTTAAACATAATATAACTAGTTCTTTGCATAATACATAACGATTTCAACAATTTATTATATATTAAATCTAAAGTATGAAATTGAGTTAGAGAAAATTCCTCACCATGGTTTAACAGTGGTGGTTGATGATTATGAGATGATTTGAAGATGATGATTGACTATTGATGATGACGAAAATAGATGATAATTAAGCAATCATTTTGTTAGTTTTGCTTGTGATTGAAGTATTAAAGGATGAAGGTGATTATGAAGGTGAAAAAAAACTCAATGGTTTTTAGCTCCTGCACTTATGTCTCTACTACTGCTGCTCCACGATGAACACCCAGAGAAAAAAATTTGGTTGGTGTTGAATTATTGGAAGGTTGGTGGTTTGATCAAAAGTGAAGGAAGGGAGTTATAATATTTAAATTATTTCTTCCTTGTTAAGATTCCAAAAAGAGTATGGTTGGGAACAGTTTGTGTCCCCAGATATTTAGATTGCGTTAAAAGTTTGGGTTTATAACCCGTTAGTTTCGTGTACGGGTATAATTAGTAGTACCCCGTGTACCAATCAATCAATTGTTAGTTTGATTTATATTTTAAACTTTATAATTGATAATTATAAAGATGAAAAATTCTATTAAATCATTAATAAAATTATTCACATTTGAAGTACTGTAAGGTTAAATTGCGTGCCAGATTTCAGTTGAATTTGGAAATTATATTTTGAAGTAATGTTCCAAATACTAAAACAGGAATGAGAAAAATAATACTTTTATTATTTTTGACCTTTAGGCGCGTTTTATAATTGTTTCTGTTCGTGTAAAACGCGTCCTAAATCGTCATCTAAAGGTTCCCGAACAATTTTTGTTTCAACTATTTTCTATAATAGTTTCCGTTAAAATTTGTTCAAAGGTAGTTTGAAGATCTTTTTGGAACTTTTGTACCGTGTCCAATACGTTAAATAATAAACGTATAATATTATTATATTATCTCAATAATATAAATATCTAATATTAGTAATTAAAAATTTTCGAATTATTAATTATTTTGTATCACCAACTTTATTGTATTTAGTTTGTCGAGTACGATACGTTCATTTAGTAGAGTAATTATATATTATATAACTACCATTCGCAAATAAAACACGTATTCACATAGTAAGTTTCACCAAACTTAACAAATAAAATAGTTTGAATTCACTAATTCAGGGAATTACTCTAGGTAATGCATTTACTTAAGTTAAGAATGTACCCTAATTGGTGGGTTGTCACATTCTCCCCCCGTTAGCGAAATCTCGTCCCGAGATTTTATGTCGAGTTGTGAGTCTCGGTCACATGTTTGAAAAGTTGAGGGTATTTCTTTCGCATTTCATCCTCGTATTCCCAAGTAGACTCTACCAACGAACTTTGACTTCTTTGATTCGACTGCGTCGGAGTTTGTGTGTTTTGCGGTCAATTATTTCGTTGGGTTCCTCCACAAAATTTAGTTTTGAATCAATAAAGACTTCGTCAGGAGGAATGATGAGTGTTTCGTCCGACAGTCACTTTTTAAGATTACTGATGTGAAAAGTATCGTGAATGTTACTAAACTCCTGTGGTAGTTTGAGTTTGTAAGCGACAGGACCAATCATCTCAAGGATTTCAAAAGGTCCAACATATCGCGGGTTTAGTTTCCTCATTTTCCAAATCATGATATCCCTTTTCAAGGTGATACTTTGAGTAGGACTTTGTCCCCTACTTGGAACTCTAATGGTTTATGGCGGTTATCGGCGTAACTCTTTTGTCGGTCTCATGCCGCTTTAAGTCGGTTGAGTACTTGGGATATCTTGTCCGTGGTCACTTGGACAAGTTCAGGTCCAGATAGTTGTCTGTCACCTAACTCTACCCAACAGAGCGGTGATCGGCACTTTTGTCCATACATTGCTTCGAATGGTGCCATTTGAATCCTGGTGTGATAACTGTTGTTATAGGAGAACTCTACTAATGGGAGATGAGTATCCCAAAATCCTCCAAAGTCAATCACACATGCTTATAACAAATCCTCGAGCGTTTGAATCGTTCGTTCACTCTGACCATCGGTTTGTGGATGATAGGCCGTACTCATATCGAGTCGAGTACCTAAAGCCTGTTGTAGCGTTTGCCAGAAACGAGATGTGAATCTGCTATCTCTATCACATATAATGGACAATGGCACACCGTGCCGAGAAACGACTTCTTTGATATAGATCTTTGCCAGTTTTTCTAGTTTGTCAGTCTCTTTGAAAGCAATGAAGTGAGCTGATTTCGTCAGTCTATCGACAATCACCCATATCGAATCAACTCCAGTTGATGTCTTTGGTAGCTTTGTGATGAAATCCATCGTTATGAGCTCCCATTTCCATTGTGGCATCTCTGGTTGTTGCAAAAGTCCTGAAGGTTTTTGATACTCAACCTTGACCTTTGAACAAGTTAGACACTTGCTGACATAAGTAGCGATGTCTCTCTTCATATTAGGCCACCAATAGAATCCTTTCACATCTTGGTACATCTTGTCTGAACCAGGATGAATTAAGTAGTTGGACTTGTGAGCTTCGTCCAAAATCAGCTTACGTAGTTCATCGTCGCACGGTACCCAAATCCTATTCATGAAGTATAAAACTCCATTCTCTTTTGTTTCAAGCTGTTTCTCCATTCCTTTCAGGGATTCGTCTTTCATGTGTTCGGCGGTGAAGGCTAATTGTTGCGCTTCGCGAATTTGAGTAATGAGATTCGAGTGAATTGTCAATACCAAAGCTCGAACTCTGCGAGGCTTAACGTTCTCTTTACGACTCAGGGCATCTGCTACTACATTAGCCTTGCCCGGATGGTACTTAATCTCACAGTCGTAATCATTCAGCAATTCGACCCAACGTCTCTGTCTTATGTTGAGCTCTTTCTGGTCGAATATGTGTTGTAGACTCTTGTGGTCAGTGAAGATCGTACACTTTGTACCATATAAGTAGTGTCTCCAAATCTTCAATGCAAAAACGACTGCTCATAACTCTAAGTCATGAGTCGTATAGTTCTTCTCGTGAATCTTCAATTGACGAGATGCATAAGCAATTACTTTGTCGTTTTGCATGAGAACACAACCTAATCCTTGATGTGAGGCGTCACAATAAACAATGAAGTTCTCTGTTCCCTCAGGTAAGGATAGAATCGGTGCGGTGCTCAACTTTTGTTTCAACAGTTGGAAGGCGTTCTCTTGTTTCTCTCCCCATTCGAATTTCTTATCCTTCTGAGTTAAGGTGGTGAGTGACTGGGCTATTTTTGAAAAGTTCTCTATAAATCGTCGGTAATAGCCAGCCAAACCAAGAAATTGTCGAATTTCTGTGGGAGTTTCCGGTGCTTTCCAGTTCTTAATCGCCTCTATTTTGGATGGGTCCACATGAATTCCCTTGTCGTTGATCACGTGACCTAGGAAATGAACCTCTCTAATCCAAAATTCGCATTTGGAGAACTTAGCATACAGCTTCTCGTTCTCAAGTAGTTGGAGGATAAGTTTCAAATGCTGTTCGTGATCCTCTTTCGTCTTTGAGTAAATCAAAATATCGTCAATGAACACAATGACAAACTTATCTAAATAAGGTTTGCACACTCGGTTCATGAGATCCATGAATACTGCCGGCGTGTTAGTCAATCCAAACGGCATGACTAGGAACTCATAATGACCATAACGAGTCCTAAACGCTGTCTTCGGCACATCCTCTTCTCGAACCTTCAGTTGATGGTAACCAGAACGAAGATCGATCTTAGAGTAGTAACTCGATCCTTGAAGCTGATCGAACAGATCGTCAATGCATGGTAATGGATATCGGTTCTTAATAGTTACTTTGTTCAACTCTCGGTAGTCAATGCACATCCGCATGGATCCATCCTTCTTCTTGACAAACAAAACCGGAGCTCCCCAAGGTGAAAAGCTCGGTCGGATGAATCCTAAGTCTAAGAGCTCCTGCAACTGTGTAGACAGTTCTTGCATCTCTGATGGAGCTAGACGATAAGGTGAGCGAGCGATTGGTGCGGCTCCGGGCACCAGATCGATGCGAAACCCGACTTGTCGCGGAGGTGGTAATCCTGGAAGATCGTCAGGAAACACTCTCGTCTAGTCTCGCACTACAGGTATGTCGTCTAAGCGTTTCTCTACGGGTTTCTTTTCTACAACATGCGCCAAAAATGCTGGATATCCCTTGCTGAGATATTTACAAGCTTCCAAGCAATTTTATAGCTTTGACGGCACTCGTCCTCTTATCTCCTTGTATCACTAAAGTTTCTCCAGTCAACAATGGTAATCGTACCAATCTATCCAAACAGCAATCTCTGCACGATTCTTCGACAACCAGTCCATACCGACCACGATGTCAAAGCTTCCCAACTCTACCGATAGCAAGTCTATTTCGAAGAAATGTCCCTCTAACGTTAGGGCACATTTCGGTACTATTTTTCCTGATTCGATCAACTTACCATCGGTTAGTTCTATACTGTACTTGTTATCCAACTTACGGGATTAAATGTCTAAGAGTGGTCTAACTTCACTAGACATAACTCAAATTGACATCCGAATCAATATCATCGAGGCATAAGGTTGTTGTTGCTACAGTTGTTGAGCTTTTAGCACTGATTTCAGTAGTGATTTTAGGTCACTACACTCGAAACGCCCATTTCTTTGTCGCTCATCATTGGCTCGGTTGAGAGGGTCAGCTCAGCAATATTGGGTTCGATGGCCCTACTGCTCGCAGTTACCACTGAGAGTACACTCTTCATTGTGGCGTCTCTCACATTTCCCAAGCTTTTTCCTTTAGTTGGGTTTCCATCAAGTGTTTCGGTTATCCTTCATGGCATTGTTTTGAGTACGAATCACCTCGTGTCCGGTAATAGTTTCAGTTACTCCTTAATAAATGATTTCTCATATTGCTTCGATCGTGGGTAGTGTGTCGATTCATCAATCGTTCCTAATGTTTCGTTGCTAAATTATTGAATGAATAAGGAAGGGTTATTGTTATCCCCATTACGCATCTTACGATTTTGAAACACCCATATGTACCTAGTATAATATAATCACGTTAGCCAGGCGTCATTATATGATGCTAAATACATACTTCTTTTCATCACCGCTTAACACGATCAGGTTCGTACAAACTCAATACAAGGGTTTCAGATATAGATGTGAGTGATTCAAAGAATGTAAGTAGTTAAGACATTCATACTAGAGTGTTTATCTAAAAGGTGATGGGATTTATATATATATCCATCGAATATAAGTTTTTAGTATAGTACTGCATAGGCACAGTCCGTCATACGTAAGTTTAACGAAGATAGGATAAGTACGTTCCTATAACTACCCTATTATAGTCATCATCATGTTGACCCCAGCTACACTCTCTGCCACTCGAGCATGCTCTTCTAGCATCTATACATGCAGCATGGGTACTCTTGATTTTCTTAAGAGGTAGTCCCTTCAGTAGTTCCTAAAACATATTCGTTGTTTCATCTACTCCAGATGCCATGTTAGACGTTGGAGTAGGCATAGTCGTTAAGTTTTCGTTGATATTCGCAGCATCGACATTATAGTTGTGCTCGGGCGGTTCCTCGTCGGAGTCGATCACGTTTATAGGACGCTCGTTAAACACACTCATAATATATATAGCAACTACGTAGTGATATAGAGTTATGCAATGTATGAATGCATAAGTGTTCTAGCCAAGGCTATAGTCTAGGTCTCTAAGGCTTTCAGGTAACATAAAGACTTCTAGTTCGCTATAACCAATGGCTCTGATACCAAGTCTGTCACACCCCCAAAAATCAGTAATCTCGTTTATTATTAGTTTAGCGGAAGCTTTAGTTAATTAGCGGAAGCATTTTAATAATAGTTAAAACAGCGGGGGTGCTGACGTTACAATAGTATGCATTCATCGTATCAGAGCTTATGATCATTGCAGAACAGTAATTAAGATGCCATTAATATAAAAGTATTTACAAAAACTACAACTTGTCAAGTCATAGAAATAGTAGTATTGTAAAAATACATTTGTCCCAAATGTGGCATCCTAATTCATCGTGGGTAACTTACGTCCATTATGCATGCATCAGTACCTGAGTCCTAATTCCCTGAAAAACATAGTAAAACGTCAACATTGAATGTTGAGTGAAATCACAGGTTTGTATATACGTAGTTAAACCAAGTTTTGTATAAATCATTCATGTACACAAACATGATGTTTATAAGTTTAGTAGGAAATTCAAGTTATTCTAGTTAAAGAAAACATTTCCCATATAATGTAAGAATGTCATTCTTACTACAAGTAAATAGTTGTGTAAGAAACACAAGTTAAATCAAAAACAATTCCTAATAAGCATTTGCAGGAAATGTGGGTTTAAATAATCAAAGTAAACCTTTCCTATCAGTTGTATAACTTCAAATAAGTAATCTCAGGAAAGTACCATTTCCAAACTAAGTTTGTAGTTTAATAATCGTTGTTAATACAAGTTAATCGTTAAAGTAGGAAACCAGGTCTATTCAGATATGATAAACATTTCCTAAATACTTTGTAAAAAAATACAAGTTTATCCAATCAAGGAAAACATTTCTATAATAGTTAAGATTTAGAAATACTAGTTTATCCAATCAAGGAAATACTTCTAAAAATAGTTAAACGTTTAGAAACTCTAGTTTATCCATTCAAGGAAAACATTTCTAATAATAGTTATGCATTTAGAAACACTAGTTTATCCAATCAAGGAAAACATTTCTAAAATAAAGCAATTGTGTAGGAACACCTATCCTATTAGTTGTCATAGGAAATATAGGTTTAACAATTAAGTAAACATTTCCAATTCAAGCAGTTTGTAGGAGACACATGTTTAACATTCAAGTAAACATTTCCATTCAAGTTGATTACAGGAAACACAGGTTTATAAATAAAATAAACATTTCCATTTTCAAAGTGTTCGCAGGAAATACAAGTTTAACAGCTAAGTAAATATTTCCAGTTCAATAGTGACAGGAAAATCAGGTTTAACAATCAAGTAAACATTTTCCAACAGATAGTTGTCAGGAACACAAGTTTAGAAATAAGGTAAATGTTCCAAAATGATTGTTTGCAGGAAACACAAGTTTAGCAATTAAGTAAACATTTCCAAATAATCATCGTAGGAAACTCAAGTTTATCATTTAAGTAAACATTTCCTTTAAAAGTAGTCGTGTAGGAACACCTGTCCTAATCAGTTATCACAGGGAATATCCTTCCCAAAACAGTAGTTGAGTAGTTGTGTAGTTTAAGTGGGAAATACAGACTAAGATCCCTCTAAGGTGAGCGACACCTTTAAAGTTAAAGTACGACTCCTAGTGCTATAACCAATCCATGACCATAAGTTGTGTTGTTGCCGCAGTAACAATCTAAGTATACACTCCGCGTTACGACTGCCGTCGTGTAGTTGGAATGACCAACGAGTTATGTTCCTGGGAGGGTTGTCAAATCGATAGTACTATCTGTATACTCAGTGGCTAGAGTCACCTAGCTAATGGTTATAGGTTGTAAGCACTGGGACTTATGTGCACTACAACTACCTCTCGTAAACCTAGGATCGTACCAAGATGCGTTGTTTTAATTCCCAAAATAGTTATGAAAATCATTTCATAAAAATAGTTCAAGTTTAATCATATGAAAGCCTTTCATATAAACAGATCAAGTTCAATGATATGGAAACACTTCATATAAATAGTTCAAGTTTAAGAACACGAAAACGTTCATGTTAATCAATAGTATATAATGGCATGCAGAGAAATTATACGTAAAGCAAGTAGCATGTTATAACACATTGTTCTATGTTTTCCACCCCTGGTTTTAAAACATTTAAAACAAGTAAAAAAAAAAATAGAGGCTGTGAACTCACTGGTAGCAAGTCCTCAGCGAATAACAGCTAGTAATATACAGTAGTCCAGATGCGTCCCTCAAATACCTAGACGCAAATAAATATATTTTATATAAGTACACGGACTATTTGCTACGTTTAAGTATTTGTACAATTTTAGTTGGTTGGTGATACATGTGTTAAACAATGATTGTGTGTAAGTATATCCCTATATACTTATTAGTTGAATATATATATATATATATATATATATATATATATATATATATATATATATATATATTCGTATATATATTATTTGTTGTCGTTCGTTGTTTATGTTTTAAAAACATAAGTTAAGTTGTTACTAAAATAAATATCGTTTTCCCATTGTTTATAGATGTAAATCGTTGTCGTTCGTATATAAAAATAGTTGTCGTTCGTTTGCGTATATATATATATATATATAAAATGTTTCGGTTTAAATTTGCATTTTATAACTACATAACCCGTTGGGCTCGGCCCAACACGTTCGGCCCAATAGGTGCTGCCCAATTGATATGGCCCAAATATATTAACCAAATTACTTTGGCCCATTAACAAAATAATAATTTTGACCTATTATATATTCTACCCGTTTGGTCCAAAAAGTTATATCGTTAAGTATTTGTGTCAAAATAGCGTCCCGCGGACGTGTTCAATTTAATACCATATTTTGTATCAAAAAGTTTTATAACTTGTCAAAATTTGTATTGTGGACTCGTTAATATTTTTGTACCATTTAAAATTTAATATGTATTGATAATAATTCTAAACAATATTATTTGATTTATTAAATAAAAAAAAACTTGCTATTATTAGTAAGTACTATAATTAGTAACTTATGTATCCTCACTAAATCAAATCCCTCGGTTCCATTTAATTCGTGAATATGGGAATTACATGATCGTGTGGTTTTATTAAAGCCACGACAAAGGATCGTGTGATAAATAAATCTTTGTGTTATGTGTTCGTTCAATAGACTGCAGAATGTTTGTTTAGTTTGGGAATCCGCCGGATCCATTGAGGAATCCGCCGGATCCAAGTTTGTGACAGCATCCAGTCGCTTGATCAAGTTTTACATAACCACGAATTTTACCAAATTTTAATCATCAAATCAATTATCATCAATCACCATACGGAGTTTAAACATAATATAACTAGTTCTTTGCATAATACATAACGATTTCAACAATTTATTATATATTAAATCTAAAGTATGAAATTGAGTTAGAGAAAATTCCTCACCATGGTTTAACTGTGGTGGTTGATGATTCTGAGATGATTTGAAGATGATGATTGACTATTGATGATGACGAAAATAGATGATAATTAAGCAATCATTTTGTTAGTTTTGCTTGTGATTGAAGTATTAAAGGATGAAGGTGATTATGAAGGTGAAAAAAAACTCAATGGTTTTTAGCTCCTGCACTTATGTCTCTACTACTGCTGCTCCACGATGAACACCCAGAGAAAAAAATTTGGTTGGTGTTGAATTATTGGAAGGTTGGTGGTTTGATCAAAAGTGAAGGAAGGGAGTTATAATATTTAAATTATTTCTTCCTTGTTAAGATTCCAAAAAGAGTATGGTTGGGAACAGTTTGTGTCCCCAGATATTTAGATTGCGTTAAAAGTTTGGGTTTTTAACCCGTTAGTTTCGTGTACGGGTATAATTAGTAGTACCCCGTGTACCAATCAATCAATTGTTAGTTTAATTTATATTTTAAACTTTATAATTGATAATTATAAAGATGAAAAATTCTATTAAATCATTAATAAAATTATTCACATTTGAAGTACTGTAAGGTTAAATTGCGTGCCAGATTTCAGTTGAATTTGGAAATTATATTTTGAAGTAATGTTCCAAATACTAAAACAGGAATGAGAAAAATAATACTTTTATTATTTTTGACCTTTAGGCGCGTTTTATAATTGTTTCTGTTCGTGTAAAACGCGTCCTAAATCGTCATCTAAAGGTTCCCGAACAATTTTTGTTTCAACTATTTTCTATAATAGTTTCCGTTAAAATTTGTTCAAAGGTAGTTTGAAGATCTTTTTGGAACTTTTGTACCGTGTCCAATACGTTAAATAATAAACGTATAATATTATTATATTATCTCAATAATATAAATATCTAATATTAGTAATTAAAAATTTTCGAATTATTAATTATTTTGTATCACCAACTTTATTGTATTTAGTTTGTCGAGTACGATACGTTCATTTAGTAGAGTAATTATATATTATATAACTACCATTCGCAAATAAAACACGTATTCACATAGTAAGTTTCACCAAACTTAACAAATAAAATAGTTTGAATTCACTAATTCAGGGAATTACTCTAGGTAATGCATTTACTTAAGTTAAGAATGTATCCTAATTGGTGGGTTGTCACATTTTGAGAGCGAATACAACAGCTCCTAACTCTAAGTCATGAGTCGTGTAATTCTTTTCGTGGATTTTCAGTTGGCGAGAGGCGTAAGCAATAACTTTATCTCGTTGCATCAACACGCAACCGAGACCTTGGTGTGAAGCATCACAGTATACCACGAAGTCGTCGTTGCCTTCGGGTAAGGACAAGATTTTTGCACTGCAGAGTTTCTGTTTCAGGAGTTGAAAAGCTGACTCTTGTTTGTCAGTCCAATCGAATTGTTTTTCTTTCTGAGTCAAGATAGTCAAAGGTTGAGCTATCCTTGAGAAGTTTTCGATGAATCGGCGATAGTATCCAGCGAGACCTAGGAATTGGCGAACTTCAGTTGGCGTGGTAGGTGCTTGCCAGCACTTGATTGCCTCTACTTTTTGCTGGATCTACGTGAATACCTTGGTTGTCGATAACGTGACCTAGGAATTGTACGGTACAAATCCAGAATTCGCATTTAGAAAATTTAGAATATAGTTCTTCCTTTTTGAGCAATTCGAGGATGGTTTTCAAATATTGTTTGTGTTCTGCTTCGTTACGGGAGTAAATCAGAATATCGTCTATGAACACGATGACAAACTTGTCAAGATAAGGTTTGCACACCCGATTCATAAGATCCATGAATACAGCCGGTGCGTTGGTCAAACCAAAAGGCATAACCTGGAATTCGTAATGTCCGTAACGAGTTCGGAATGCGGTTTTCGGAATGTCATCGTCTCGAACTCTCAACTGATGATAACCTGAGCGCAGGTCGATTTTGGAATAAAAGTTTGACCCTTGAAGTTGGTCGAATAAGTCATCGATTCGGGGGAGTGGATATCGATTCTTCACAGTTAGTTTGTTTAGTTCTCGGTAATCGATACACATCCTGAAAGAACCGTCTTTCTTTTTCATGAAAAGGACCGGAGCTCCCCAAGGTGAGGAACTTGGTCGTATGAATCCCTTATCCAGGAGTTCCTGTAATTGGGTAGACAACTCCTGCAACTCGGAAGGGGCTAATCGATAAGGGGCTCGTGCCACGGGTGCAGCTCCGGGCACGAGGTCGATTTGGAATTCGGCTTGTCTGGGCGGTGGAAGGCCAGACAAATCTTCAGGAATGACTTCAGGGAAGTCTCGAACAATAGGCACATCCTCAAGCCGCTTTTCCTCCGACTTCTTCTCTGTTACGTGTGTGAGGATTGCCTGATACCCTTTTCTCAAGTATTTTTGGGTTTTCATGCAAGATATGATGTTTATTTTCGTCCCACCGATCTCCCCTTGTATGATCAAAGTTCCACCGGTGACGAGAGGAATGCGAACGAGTTTCTCATAGCAAACGATTTCGGCACGGTGAAAGTCTGTTTTCTTGGCGGCATGTTCCTTAAATAAAGGAGACAGGAGATACGTGAGATTTTTGTACAAAGAGTATGATTATCACAGTTGTATATATATAAAGGCGGTAATATACAACATTACGATATGACAATCAAATAATGAAGGATAGATAGATTAGCAACCAATTAAGGTGCGAGTTTCAAAAGGTTACAGGATTTAACGTTTACACAAGATACCGGGAATTATTACGTCCGGTCGAATTACAAGAGTCTTACAATCCTAGCTAGTCAATTACACATAGAGTACAATACTAATTCTGGCGTAGGTTCATTCGTGGTATCAAGGTGGCAATGTGTTCCACAGCTTCTGCGAGTCGGCCAGCCTGTCGGGCATTTTCTTCAGCAATTGTCAGGCGTTGTTCTAGCATGAGAAAGTATTGTTCAGCTACTTGTGAGCGTTGCTCACATTGTTCCAATCTAAGTCGTAGGGAAGCAACTTCATCCCTAGTTCCCATCACTCGATCGTGGATAACATCCATGTTGTCAGTGAAATTATCCTGATCCTCAAGGATGTGTGCAATCCGGCCTTGAGCCAAATTCATCCAGGTTGAGCGGGTTTCGTGTTGTTCTATTTCCATGTCGTGTAATCTGGTCTCATGACGGTGTAGTCTAGCAGCTAACACCGGCACAGTGAGGTGTGTGGGTTCCTGGGTGTAAGGAGAGAGATCCATGGTGAAAAACTCTCTGACGTCAGTAGGAATTTCTATGTCTTCCTCAATCCTCCATGTGGAAATAGTTGTAGGTAACCAGCTCCATCGTTGGGCAACTGCCCGATGACGAGCTAAAGCGGAGGTGTTACTAGTGGTGGCAGGATGGTGGTAGGGGCTAGCTCGGTGCGAGCTACCAGTTCGTCTAGCCACGAGCGGTTCTGAGTGGCTGCGACGAGAGCGAGAGAGAGAGGCACGTGTAGTTTGCCTGAGTGGTGTGTCTGCCATTTCTGTGGCAAGAGCGTTAGTGAGTGAGGCTTATCTATATATATATACATATATCATATAATAGCCTAGTGTGTCTAGCACAAACAAGTTTGGTCCGTTTCACTCGTAGTCAGAGTCTACTAATGTATTCCTATTCAATATGACCCCTTTCAGACCTTTCACCGATCCCTCTTTAATTATACATAGTTGATCAGGCTATGTTAAATTAAAGCTGATTGATGAAATTCCTGAACCAGTCACACCTAATAAGGAAATACTACCTAATGGTCATAGTCTAGGCCCACTAATGCAACCTAGTTCGCTATAACCTTAGGCTCTGATACCAATCTGTAACACCCCCAAATTTAATGATTTTCGGAAGCATACTTGTGTGTTACTAATCAATATACAAAGCACAAGATATACAGCAAACGACCTCTAAATGAGACGTTGTAAAACGATTTCATATGAAATAAATGTTTGAAAACTCAATGTTTTCGTATACAAAATGTAGTTCCCTAGAGTCCACGCGTGTAGCGGAAGATTCTATTACATAATCAAAATGTACAAAAGATAATGCTGAGAATCTCTGTTAATGCAATTTAGTTGAAATCATGCGACTCTAGCTATGTCCTGGAGTAATCCTACTCCGTCTGGGTACCTGAGAATACATGCTAAAAGGTCAACACGAATGTTGGTGAATCTCACAGGTTTGTAAGTAATGTCAGTTTTTGAACACAAGATTTTATCAGTAGTGCCCGTAGGCGTAAATCAAGTATTTGCAATCCTGCAAATGTAAAATAAGTAAGTTATACCGTTGCCATGAGGCTCATAATCGAAGCTTAACCCGTAAGTAATAAGTTGCTCCCGTGACATGCTCGTAACTGAGCAAGCATAAGTAACGAATAATAGTCGCCCGTTTATACAGAACGGTTCGTGGTAGCGCTACTACCCTGGGCGGGGAGGGTCATTTCCCTAATGGATCCATTAACTAGTGTTCGCGCTTAAGTCCATAACTAACGATATATGATGGAGAGACTTCTGTAAAAGTAAGCAATGTATCTCACCCCATATGTAAAACAGTAAAAGTGGGGCTGTAAGACTCACCTGAGTCTAGCAAGTATGTTCGTGTAAGCAAACAAGTATAGCGGAAGTAAGTCCGTAAGTATATGTGTCGGATGTAATTCCGTAAGTTGGTTCTCCGAATCCTGCAACCTTCTGGCGTCCAAAACGCACAAGGTTGTAAGCAAGTAAGTAAGTAAGTTGGTGTCACGAAGGATCACCTATGCTAGTTGTCCACTCAACTAGTTATGTCCAAAGTTTGTTTATTATTTGGGTTTAGCGAAAGTGTGCGGCCCGTTGGTGACGGCTTGTAATAATAATTCCCTAAGACATTGTTATGTTTGTTCCCATGTATACTTATAAAGTATATATGTTTAAAAGTTCATAAAAAGTAGTTTTTATGCCTCGTGAATATTCCGAAAGTGTTGTTTTAACGCGAATATGAAAATAGCCCCCGAGTTAGATTTTACGAAATAAATACGTTTTTATCCTTGCGATTTAACCAACTAAACGTCCGCAATCAAATCCAAGAAAAATATATGTTATTACCCTATGTCTAAGCTTTTCAAAACATATTTTTATGAACTCTAAAACCAAACACAACTCAAGAGATAAAATCGCAAAGTATAAGTGTTCCAGCAGCTATTTTCAGTGACACACATTCAATGTTTCGATCATATCTTACGTTTTTCAAAACTTCAAAAAGTTTGCGAGTAGGGGAAAGAAAGGTGACGAAAATTGTGATCTTTTCCCACTGGTTTCAAGTTAATTGGATTCGTAGTTTTCGAGATATGCTCTGTTACATTTGACCAAACTTTCTGCTCAGAATTATCAGACTGTATATGTACTTTTATTTCTTTAAATTAAAATAGCAAATGATCTTCAAAATTCGTTAGGCTTACAGATTCAAAAACTAGACATCTTAAACTTAGTTTTAGGCTCAAGAAACACTTGATTTCGTTAAGAATTGGTTCGGTTATGGTCGATCTAATCCGATCTATTTTATTGTCCATTGTGTAAAGCCTTTATCCAGTGGTTAATAGCATGTTCAAACGATTTTTAAGCATGAATATGGACATAATCAATCGGAAATGAAGCACTAGCATGTATTTATATGTTAAGCAAGTAGATCTAGTGTAAAAGGGGAGAGGTTTTACCACAGAAAGGTTGATCTGGAGTCGAAATGGAACCGATGGTGCTGCTGTTGCTCGATCTGCTTCTCCCCTGTGAAAAACCGATAAAGGAGGTGATATATGGTGATCTTTGTGGCTAGATTCCCTTGGAGGAGATGATGGAAGGTGGTGGAAGTCGTGGTTGAGGCTGATGAGCCGTGAGAGAGTGTGAGATTGAGAGAAAAATGAAGGTGTGTGTGTTTTGCAAATCTGGAAATGAGATGGTTTAAGGTAAATGGGGTTTTTATATGGGGGGAGTTTAGGGTTAGCTCTTGGGCCGATTTGGGCTGACCTTGGGCCCATTTTAGGTCGGTTTGGGTCAGTCCAAGAGGGTCCTGGGGAACGTGGGTTCGTTCCTTGATCCGTGTTTCGTTTGTAAATCGTTAATCGTTCGTTTTAAGTTAAGTTTAAACGATTGATTTCTTGTGTACATTTTTAGTATGTAAATAATATTTGGGATGGCTAAGTAATTCTTAAACTATGTATTTTAAGTTACCAAAATATATTTTGGGTTTCGTTCGGTGTCGGGTTCGATTTGCGAGTTTTCGTCGCGTACTGTGTGTTTTATACGTTATGAAATACGTGTAATATATTTTCGTAATGTTTTCAAGTAAATAATGTTTGTTTGGATAATTCCTCATTATTTATATATTTTTGTCACCAACGTCCATATTTAGTAGTGTCGGACTCCGTCCGAGTTGAATTTGCACGATTTAAACAAATCGCGTACGCGTGTATGTAATTACACAAAATGTCGCATATATTTAGCCTAATATAACTAAATACATGTAATTACAAGTAAGTTAGGCCCAAATAAATGTCATAAATTGGCGGGTGTCACAGGGTACGTGCTCGATAAGGGTATGGGTTGGTCGGTTTTTGATGAAAATTTTAATAAAAACAGTAACTACAGCTAATAAAATTTAAAACCAAACCCTGATCGTGATGGGTAGCTGGTTGGCGGAATGGCCACACCATTGCAAAACCGGCCGGTTTTGACAATATATTTTCATCAGAAAGAAGGAATTCGCGTAAAATGATATATTAATCTACACAAACAACCTCCCCGAATGTAGCATTCAAAAAAAAAAAAAAATGCCACCTTTGGACGAATATGTATGTTGTAAAGACAAACTAAGTATACTACGTCCGTTATAAAACGGTAAAAGTACATCAACCATAAATTCAACATTAGATATAAACCATTCAAACAACAAAGTTTTTTCCAAATTCACCAACATATTCAATACAGTATCTTACATTCTACAACATCTTAAACCTTCTCAAAACAATAGCTATTACAAAGTACTAAGGTTTCTTTTCTCCAGCTTTGGTCACCATCTCCAATTCTTCAAAACCTGTAAACAATAATAAAACCTATGAAAATGCAATACCATTTATAATAAATGAACCCATCATTTCAAAGACAATAAGCAAGGTCAATGGGCTCACTAAGTGAACTCATATCAGACAGATACTGACACTCATGGCTTTACATACAAACCCATCTACAACTTTCTTTACAAACTAATTTTATATAGCTACGAAGAAGCACATAATTAAGCTCTAAATTAGTACATTTTGGACAAATAAGATCAATTGCAAAAGACCCTATCGATCTGTTACTTTCTTTAGACATTAGGATAAATCACACATTATATATACAGTCAGTGAACTGGTGTCCAGCCAGGTAAACCAATTTCGCTGATTTGTAAAACGGCATCAAGTGTCCTTAAAAGTAGATCCAATATAATAGAATGGAAACTTAGTAACACCCCAACTTATAACACAAACTGTACGTAACTTTTTAACCAGACATTTCGTTAAGATCAATATATATTATCAGTTTGTTACAGAAAGAAGATGTTTCAATAAGTTGATCACATGATTTCATATTAGTAAAAAAACATTGGTAATACACAGGTGATCGATCTGATGCATAAAACAATGAAATGCAAATTATTCTTTCTCGTACTTGAACTTATTGCCCGTGCTGGTTGAAGCTTCTCAAGATTTTGGGGTGGATGCTGATGTTGTGAAGGACTCAATTATTTACAGTGGCTACTTAATTAATGAAGTTATCATCTGAGTTTCTAGTGTATGGCATACGTATCTGAGATTTATGATATGTACCACGAATCCTAATCATATATAATATATGTCTACTTTAGAGCTTCTCTATTGTAATGAATCCATATCATCAATATGGTCTTGTTACTTGCGTTTTTAGAATTAAATAGATATATTACATCTAATTGCATTCTATTTCGACCAACAATACCATAAGAGATATTATCGTCGCGGTTCTTATGGACGAATATTACTTTGGGAGAACTCTGGTTAATGATATAGAAAGTACGTACCAACACGAGCAACATCATTAATGATCCATATTAAACAGAAACATAACAAACACGAACCACCTATAGCAGCCATATATATATCTCATGGATCATGATGAATTCAAGCAAGACAAATTGTAGAAGACAAACTTAGAGTATAATAAGCATGCTATGAAATGAATATAAACTAAGCCTTACTTCTATATATATGCATGTACCTTTTATTGTTTGATAATACCGATTTCTGATTGTTCATGATGAGTTTTGGGGAGACGAGGCTTTCAACATAACAACCTTTAATAAAGATTGAATCCCTGTAGCTACACCTCTTTCGCTGATTAAAAGATATCTCAACATGTTTAGAGAAACATCGTTCTTCAATGTCATATGTCAACATTTGTTTATGATCAGCCACCAGAACTTTGCCAATATCATCAAATATCATTGGTCGACGAAAGAACATATAAATATCATCAAATCCACGAATTATGATCTTAGTCCACGATTCTTTTACCCCATACTTATTCATCAACCAAAGCTCACCTTTTGATTTCACGAATATACCAAGCTTTCCACCATGATCAACAAGTTCGCAAGCATCCTTAGAAACAATATCAATACCGGGTAATGGCACTTCAACAAGTTTATTTTCTGATAAACTAAACGCAAGAATAATGGTTAAATACGCGGAACATTTGTTTGCCAACCAATGAAGAACCCCATTAACAAACACTCCTGGCAAAGTACTTGGATCATAAGGATGATCATTATGAGGAGCATCAATCAGCTGCGTCCAAGTATTAGCTCTAAGGCTATAGACACGTAGGCACGTAGAATTGTGGATTATAACGATCTTCTAATCATCAGTTAATGAATCATAACCAAATCCACGAGTGAGATCCCTATCCCTTCTAATGAAATCATGTTTAATATCAGAAAAACCATCTGGTATATCTACAAATTCCCTAGTTGTTGGGTTTAAAATGACGAGCTTATAATAAAACCCAACATCAGCAGCTGACGCCAAAACAAGGCCATTGCAAGATCCATGGATGTTGAGGTATATATGATCTGATTCAACACGAATCTTCTTTGGTTTAGAAACTGATTCATGGTGATTAAATGGTAGTGAATAAAGTGAACCACCTGAGCAGAAAATGAGGTGGTTTCGGTTAAGGGTTTTTTGATGGGTTTTGATGAATTGGTGTGATGAAAGTAGAGATAGCCAGTCTTTTGAAATGCACCTGAAACGACCAACTGATTTGGTCGGAAGACGAGATACGATCTCCGTGATGATTTCCGGTGGAATCGGGATGCTGCCTGTAAACGCAAATGATTTTTTCTTCCCGAACGAATTAGTCGCCATTTTTGTAGGGTTCTTATTTTAGAGAGAACGGAAGAAAACTCAAGTAACGTAAAAGCAAAATATTGCGTGAAATAAATGTAATTTATTATTTATTATTGGGTTATTGGTTTGTAAATGTATTGAACTTGTCAAAAATTTCTATTGTATGCATCTAACTTTTAAAAATTCTATTGTATGTACTGAACTTACTAATCACTCCTATTATGTATATTCATTAACTTGTTGACCAGTTGCTTGCTTACGTGGAGCCAGTTAATCCGTTTTTATCCATTTCAGGAGCCACGTAATACTATGTAAATGTATCGAACTTATATTTATATCCTTACTTTTCCAAAAGGGTTAAATTGTAATCTTTACTATACAATTATACATTTCTAAGAATCGGAGTAATAAAAAGCAAAACAAAAAACAAAAATGCAGAATTCATCACAAGTTGCAATTACTTTTAGTTATCAACTTAAGAGATGAGATCATTAGAGTACATGAATTTAGTAAAGTATGGAAGTACCAATCATATTGTGACATGTGTACAAAGAGAGTGTTCCACATGTACAATACCCATTTACCCCCAACATCAATTATCTCACAAACGACAAATCAAAAAATTATGAAAATTGCACCATTAAATTCGTCGTTTTATCCTCTTCGATTTGCCGTCCCTCAAGGCATACTTTCGACAAAAAAAAAAAAATTTCTTCTTTTTGGTGGGTTTCACATTTTAATAACACATGTGTTAAAGTGTTAAAGTGTTGCGTTTAGGGTTTAGGGTTTGGAGTTTAGGGGTTAGGGTTTAGGGTTTAGGGTTTGAGGTTTGGGGTTTCTCCCCGAAACCCCAAACCTCAAACCCTAAACCCTAAACCCTAACCCCTAAACTCCAAACCCTAAACCCTAAACGCTTTAGAAAACGTTAAACCCTAAATCTTTCTAAACCCTAAACCTTGAACCCTTCTAAACCCTAAACCTTAATAAACCCTAAACCCTTATAAACCCTAAACCATCAATCATACTAAACCCTAAACCCTAATCCTAAATTAAATGTACAAGTATGTAATAACACATGTGTTAATAATTTATAAAACCCACCTTAAAAATGAAAAAATTAAAGTCGTCGAAAATATGCCTTGAGGGACGGCAAATCGAAGAGGATAAAACGACGAATTTAATGGTGCAATTTTTATAATTTTTCGATTTGTCGTTTGTGAGATAATTGATGTTGGGGGTAAATGGGTATTGTACATGTGGAACACTCTCTTTGTACACATGGCACAATATGATTGGTACTTTCATACTTTGATAAATTCATGTACTTCCTTGAACTTTTCTCATCAACTTAATTTAATCAAGTTATTTCTTAATAAAAAAGTATATGATTGTAACTACATAATTTTTTGCAAAAAAAATTCGCAATCCAATTATTATGAATATTTACATGTGTCATCTATAGATTAATCTTTTATCTTTGATTATATTCTTCAAAATATGTTCAAAGTTCATCTTCATCATCAGGTCTATGGATGGATCCAGATCTACGGGCCGGCCAGCCCCGGCCGATGAGCATAGGTAATCTATACTCGAGATCTACGGGCCGGCCGGCCCCGGCCGATGAGCATAGGTAATCTATACTCGAGCGTTCAACTGGGCCCCTGACAGGATAGGTGAGGAATCACTCTTGATCTTTTTTATTGGGCCTACAACTTCTCCGAGCCGACTAGCATCCCTTTCCACTACGCATTTCTCGAACAAAGAAGATCCTATATCTATCTATATGAAAAAGAAATCATGTAACGAAGTGGATTATTATTTGTACAATTGGTACTTCGAACTTGGAACGAGCATGAAGAAATTAACGATACTTATTTATCTTTTGAGTTGTTCTGCCGGATCGGTCACTCAAGATCTTTGGTCTCTACCCGGACCCGATGAAAAAAATGGGATTTCTTATTCCCCTTTTCTTTTCGTAGGATTTTGCTTACTATACCTGATGCTGTAGCATTATAAGATTATATTCTTCAAAATATGTTCAAAGTTCATCTTCATCATCCTCATCGGTTCATCACCAATCACTACCACCCATCAAACACCAATGTAACAACACAATAAAAAACCAAAAAAACTATCCAAAAACTTTGAGATCTTGTTTATAAATTTCTAACAGAAGTAAATCAACAATAAAGAAAGCGACATTCTTCAAACTTACCAAAAAAAACCCTAGAATCCATCCAAACTTTATAAATAAACCACACTAGATTGAAGATTACAGAGAAAAGATCTTGTGCTGGTTACACGGTTGTGGTAGCGTACAAATCTTGACCGCGGTGGTGGCGTACAGATCTTGACGGCGAACGGCGGTTGTGGCGGTGTATAGATCTAAACAGTGACGATATTTAGCCGACGTTCCCGACGTCGATAAAGCACTACCCATCTGTTTTGCTCTTTTTCGGACACCACCAACTCCGAACCACCGTCGTTAACCCCACCATTCGAACCGCCGTCATCAACTCCGAACCTCCACCATCCATTTTGCTATTATTCAGACACCACTAACTCCGAACCGCCGCCGCCACCACCACCGTCGTCAACTCCAAACAGCCACCACCACCATTTGAACGACCACCAACAACCCCGGAACGACTACTGCTAAACCCGAAATTTCAACTCCCAACTCTTGACAAATCTATTTCGTTTTTAAGTTAGGGTTAGGGTTTTAAGAAATTGGGGAAAAGAATATTACTAATCTTTAGTGGGTTTTGATCTTATGTTTCGATCTCTAGAGGTTACAATTTGTAGTGGTCAACGGAGATGAATGTATTGTGGTCGGGAATTCATGTTTAGAAATTTGTACCCGAATACCTTGTGGAGTAATTATTTTGGTTTGATTTTATATTTTATATGCTTTTGATATTTTGTTGATGAATGTTTTTTGTGATATGTATTAAGGTTTGATGTTAGTGGGGTTTGAAAGAAAGATGAGGAAGTAAGAAAATGAAGATTGATATGGTGGTTGGGGGGGTTTTTCACAGAGGGAGTAACAAGGAACAAGAAAAGAAAAGATGATAATACATTGTGTTTATTTCATTTTCTATTAAATGCCATGTAGATAATGAAATTTAAATAATTTATTCATCTTTTAGTGACATGTCAATGATATGGCAATGCCACGTCACCTTATAATGCCACGTAAGATATTTTTGACCGATAACCCGTTCAACAAGTTAATGAATACACACAATAGGAGTGATTAGTAAGTTCAGCACACATAATAGGAATTTTAAAAGTTTGATGCATACAATAGAAATTTTTGACAAGTTCGATATATTTACAGACCAATAACCCTTTATTATTTAACTAAATTTATATTGTATTAGATTTGAAGTTTAATTTTTAATTTTTTTAATAAATAAACTAGAATATAACTCACGAATTCGCGGAGCTACACTTGGAAATTGTCTACATATATTTTATGAAAGAATGAGTGAATTTACATATAATAGATAAATAGATAAATATGTATTATTTTGTGATGATAAACGATTGAAAATGATCTATCATTCAAGAATATATTATGCCATTAACGATTGAGCAAAAAAATTCTAGTCTCTTGGTCGTGGAACTCAAATAGTGCTTAGTGCTTGTAACCTTGCGACGTAGTGATTTATTGACAGTAACACAACAGCTGATTGGCCTGTTAAATATAATTATCTTATTAACCCGTAAAAAATTAAAAATTTAACGCGAATCGACCCATTCATAACTTGTACGATCAAAATTACCGTTCTTAGACTTCAAATAATGAACAACCCAAATATCATATTCCATTTATTTTGTCTAACTATTCAACTAATGTTTGTATGATAAATAAAGATATAACAAAGATGGGTTAAAATGATACCCGTTAAACTATAGAAATAGAAAAATATATAATAACAATATTAGATATGGATAATTCCTTGATGTGTCTATGTTGTCTTTTACATACTATTTTTTTCATCAAGTAAATTTGTCAAGATAGGCCGTTCCTACTTGTACATTGATTTGCATCCACATACTTAAGCATAAACAAACACATATGGCACAAATTGTTAAACGAAATGGATTCATGGATATACAAAATGATATATGATATGATGAAAATTGTTGAGGTTAGAACATACCATGAACTCGTCTAAGCATAACAAAATGGATTCGCCATAAACCCATACCGATATTCCAAGAATAAGATATACGATCGACAACATATATAAAATAATATCAAACGTAACTTAATCATAGCTTGCAATATATCTGTTGCTCCAAAGGTGAAGTAACACGTTAGGTGAGGACTGGTTTCTGATTCGGGAGGTTGTTCCTTCTTCGGTCACAACCAAATTTACTTCATCACACATGACCGAGGGTTTGCCCAGTGTTTCCACGAGAACTTGTTTTGTTAGGTGTTCGAAAGCCACTGAGGCTAATTTACTCAACGCATCTGCTTTGTGATTCTTGCTTCGTGGTACTTGTTCTATTGTCGCTCTTTCGAAATTATTCATCAGTTCTTTCGCTTTGTCTCGGTACCGTTTCATTACGTTACCTCTTGCCTCGTAGTCTCCATTTATTTGATTGGCTACCAGCTTCGAGTCCACGAAGACTTTTAACCTTTCGACACCCAATCTTGAGGCCAGGCGAAGCCCTGCTAGCAATGCTTCGTACTCTGCCTCGTTGTTGGACGCATCGAAACCGAAACGCAGTGCATACGTGTGCTCTATTCCCATTAGATCTATAAGGATAAGTCCTGCACCAGAACCGAAGCTATTTGATGCCCCATCGGTGAATAAATTCCACTCGGTCTCTTTTGGTATTTCCCCTGTCGGCATTTCAGCAACGAAATCTGCCAATATCTGGCCTTTTATTGCTGTTCGTGATTGGTATTCAATGCCATGTTCGCCCAGCTCGATTGCCCATTTTGCCAATCGGCCAGAAACTTCCGGTTTGTGCAGCACCTGCCGGATTGGCTGATCGGTTATTACGATTACTTGATGTGCCTGGAAGTATCGCCTTAGGCGTCTCGAGGCATGAACCAAAGATAAGGCCAATTTTTCTAAAGGAGAATAATTCATTTCCGGACCATGTAGTGCCCGACTGATGAAATATATAGGAAGCTGTTTACCCTCCCTTTCGGCCATTAATACCGCACTGACTGCTTCATTTGCTGCCGCTAGGTATAGGTATAACGATTCTCCTGTTTTCGGTGCTACAAGCATCGGTAGAGATACGAGGGAGAGCTTTATTTCCTCGAAGGCCTTGTCGGCCTCATCCGTCCATTTGAAGTTTCGTTTGTTCACACCGTTTTTCAATGTTTTGAAGAACGGAAGTGATCTTTCGGCTCAACGAGACAAATACCTGTTTAATGCCGCCAATTTCCCGTTTAGGCTTTGGACCTCTTTTATCGTCTTCGGTGGACGCAAGTCGACGATAGCCTTTGTTTTATCAGGGTTTGCCCTTATACCTCTTTCTGTGATGATATGTCCCAAGAATTTGCCTTCTTCCACCCCGAAGATACATTTTTTTGGGTTTAGCTTCATGTTAATTCTCCGGAGGTTGTCAAAGGTTTCTTGTACATCAGCAAGCATTACCTGTGGTGCCCTGCTCTTTATCACAATATCATCGACATAGGCCTCCAAGTTTCTCCCAATCTGTTCCTTGAAACTTCTGTCGACCAACCGCTGATATGTCGCGCCCGCATTCTTTAGACCGAAAAGGCATTTTTTGGTAGCAGTAAACCCCTTGATCTGTGTGAAAAGCCGTTTTGTCTTCGTCTTCTTTTGCCATCTGAATCTGGTGATACCCCTTGTATGCATCCAGAAAACATTTATACTTGAAGCCAGAGAGAGCTTCGACCTTCCAATCTATTTCCGGTAGGGGGTAGGGGTCCTTCGGACAAGCGGCGTTAATATCCTTGAAATCGACACACATTCTCCATGAACCGTCGTTTTTCTTTACCATTACTGGGTTAGCGATCCAGGTACGGTACTTTACTTCCCTCACAATTCCGGCATTTACTAGTTTATCTACTGACTCACACGCCGCTTTGCTTCTTTCTGGTGCCAACGACCTCTTTTTCTGCACTACGGGTCTTATACTTTTGTCTGTGTTCAGACGGTGTTCGATAACGTTCCTCGGTACACCCGTCATGTCGGATTCTGTCCATGCAAAGACGTCTATATTCTTTTTTAACAGGAGCAGTAGCCCCGTTTTTATATGTTCCGGTATTCTACTACCGATGGATACTTGTTGCTCCGGGTATTGAGGATTAAGAATGAACTTTTCTTCAGTTTCTTCGGACGTCATATCCTTCGGGCCCCCGGATTCCAGTGGCTTTTCTACCGGGGCCTCGTGAGAGTTTTCTTCGTATAATTCCCTTTCGGCTTGCAAACTTTCACGAACTTCTTTTCTATCTGCTCTGACCGTTGCGATGCCATGTGGAGTTGGGAACTTCATGATTGCATGCATGGTGGATGCTACAGCCCGTAAGGCAGATAGGCCCGGACGGCCTAGTAGAATGTTGTAGGACGAGGGAGCGTCGACCACTAAGAATCGTAAGATTATCGTTCTGCTTAATGGGTATTCACCAAAGGTTACCGGTATGGCTACTTCACCCATCGGCCATACTCTTTCTCCTGCAAAACCTACGAGGGGTCCTCCGGTGTTTCGAATCTTTTGCTAAAATTCTGGCTCCAACGCTCGGAAACAATGCGCATACATGATTTCTGATGCGCTACCTCCATCCACGTAGATCCGATGTACCATTTGATTTCCGACTTCAGCTTTTATGACCAGTGGGTCGCTAGTCGGAAAATTTCCTGGTTCAGTTGGAAAAGTGATTGGTTCTTCCATCCAGTCTTCTGAGCGTTCCTTTCGTTTGGACCGATTCCATTCGGAGTATGTCACCATTATAGATTTCCCGCGCCCCTTCGGCCCGCTATCCTTCTGACCAAGTGGCACGATAGCTTTACTTTCCTGCTTCACTACCGTCCCACTCCTAACGTCTTTTATCAGATGAGTTAGCTGTCCTGACTTCAATGCTTCTTCAATTTGTTTTCGAAGTTGAAAACAGTCGTTTGTATGATGCCCTCGGTCATTATGGAATTCGCAGAATCTGTCCATATTCCTCCGTTCGGGTGTTCCGGTAAGGGGACCCGGAGGTTTGAAGATCGAACGGGCTTCTTCAGTGGCCAAGATTTCACTGGGCGTTTTTGTGAGCACCGTGAAGGGCATATTCCTTCGGTGAAACGTGGCCGGTGGCATAGTAGTTTGAGGGACTTTGCGGTGCTCCGGTCTGCTTGAACCGTACATTAAAACACCAAGTAAATGTACCCTAATTGCTGATGTTTGGATGAAGATGGTGTTTGCTTTTTGTGAGAGTCTGTGTCCATCCGTATACGGTCTGGCTCAGCCGTATACGGTCTGTGTTCAGCCGTATTCGGTCCGTTGGTTCTTCGTTTCTTCGATTTGGCGTAACTTCTTCGTCGTTTATCCGTTTTGAGTGATTCTCATGCTCACGGTTTCGTAATTTCCTAATGAAGAAAATGACATAAGTTAGAGGTCATAATTCCAAGTATAGCTCAAATTGTGCTTAAATGCGTGAACGGAAGATTCGTTAATCGTTTGTGCTCTATTTTACTCGTTTTTAGGTCTTTTTGGTTGAATCTTGAAACATCGTCTATATTTTAGCCCTTATGATGAAATGTGATGTTTAAGTTCATATTTAAGTGTTTTCATTAATAATTGGGCTAAAATTGTGAGATAATGGCACACAAAAACATGACTTTTTGTGTGTCATCAAATATCCCACACTTAGACATTTGCTTGTCCTCAAGCAAACTTACCCTCTTATATTTCACCTTAAAAAGTTTTTGATTTTGACCCACAAAGAAGAATTCACATAGATTGGAAACAAGTATTCGCCTGTTAGATAAATAAGAGGTGTTCACATGAAGTATCTAAAGGTTTTCAAGATGATTCACTTAGGCAAACTTTCAATTCTCGAATTTGTGGAATATACACGACTGGGCGATCTCACTGGTGGTCACTCAATTCACTCAAAGTGTATTGGGGTTCCTATTATCCTAAGCCAAATGACAAATCGCTCAAATACCAGCTGTGCAGCACTCGTCGTCATAGGCTTGCCCGAGGATCAAATCTTCATCACTTAGACAGGAACGGTACTGATTATCCCAGGACATTCAAATGGGTTGTAGTGTTTGGTGTGGGTTTTAAAGGGTATGGATAGATTGGGGGTATCTAGGTTTTTAAGGGTGTTTGCTTATCTTGGGACTTTTAAATTTTCGAAAAAACTTTATCTTGGTATCCTTTTTAATGAAAACGAAAACGGATAACACTTTTAGGGGATAAGATAGCTATTTTGACTTCTATCTTTTGAAAACACACGGAATGATATTTCTTTGAAGAGTCGAGTTTTCGAGAGAGTAAAAGCACTTAGCTTTATTTCAGCTATTTTCTTTCTTTTTCCTTGCTTTTCTATTTTTATTTTTTTGGGCTTAGATCTTTCTTTGCCAAGAAATTTCTAAGGGATTTTCTTTTATTTCCCTTCTTGAGATCCCTTCTTATTTTCATTTTTTTCAATCCTTTGATGATTTTTGAGTTTACTTTGGTGCCAATTTTTCGCACCATATGACTCTCGATTCTTTAGTATAGATCAATAAAACGCACACGAGAAGTTTTAGTAAACATTATTTGTGATCTTTGGAGTGAAAGCAAAAAGGAATACCTAAATATCGTTTTTCAAAAAAGATTTAAAAATTCTAAGATATTTTTTTTTTTTTTTTGGTAGGTAAGGGAATAAGTAGGTTTAATAATATGGGTTGAAAGAAATGAAAAGGCTAAGGCTCAACAGGGTTTTCTAAGCGGATCATCAACACTAATATTGAGTGTTGGAGGGGTTTTGGGCTTGAAAAGATATGTGAAAAGGGGGTTAAATCCTAAGGAATGTCAAGGTCCTCTAATCGTACCTATGTCACGTATGACACATGTCAATGTGATCTTGAAATGTATACCTGGGGCAAGTTCTGATTCAGAAATGCGTGCACCGGTCACACACAACAAACGAACAGTGAAGCATTTAAAATGAATGCTTATAAGGCTCAAATTCCTCACCGCAAAAATGGGTTATATGTGTCCAGTCGTGCGATGCCCCTCTTAGATCCTCATCTTAAATTGTTTAGAATCCGACATGATTTCGACCTCATATTTACCAACTTTTGACATACTTGTAAAAAAATTATGTACTTCATCTTACTTTATGACTCATAAAAGTTTAAAATTTTTGAAAATTTTGGCAAAATAAGGGTTGAAAAATTATTTTGAGGACTAGCATGTTTCTAGATCAACTTAAACAGATATTTTGACAGACGAGAGATATACCGCTATCCCACACTTAGAAATAAACATTGTCCCCAATGTTTCTACACTAAGTAGGGATAAAATCTCACACTTAGGGTTTTGGTTTAGGAAAAATGTGAATTTAAAAGTTATAAGTGAGGGGGATCCCACACTTAGAGATTTAAGTGGTCAATAGGCATATCGAAGTTATATCAAAATAGGAAGAACGGGTTTAGGAGAGATACTTCCCTACGGACAGTGTATACTGGATATAGGACCAGATTCGTGTAGGGTTGGTGTAAATAATTTGCTGGATCGTGAGAACCAGACTCTTTTCAAAGCTCATCCAATTCCTACGAAGATAAGGTCTGCAATATCATAAAATACCATCATAATCATCAGTTCAACAACATAACAGGTCTAATGATAAATAAAGATAACTAAAGATAAAATAAGCTAGATATAGTCTAGTAAATCATCCATGTCTGGATCAAATGCTGCAAGTGCGTCAGGATCTGGATCTGAAGCAAGTGACAAGGCAGCAGTGCGATCAGACATCATGGATGCATCAGCGGGAATCCGAGGTGGCCTAGAAGGCGCAACAGCAGTGGGAGGAACAGTCTGTGGTGGGGCAGCTGGGAAGAAGGACCAAGGTGGGAGAGTTGGCCTGGGACCCTGACCAAGCTGATACGACTGGTCGGTGAGTCTCGGCAGTCCCATCGCCTCTCTGATTTTGGACTGAGAGCTACGCTGAATCGAAAGCTCACTGAGCATCGCCCAAGTCACCATCGGATCTGAAGTGGTCACTCCAAAGTTAAAAAGTGGGGCAGATACAGGAGCAGTCGGAGCATGCTCATCAGTAGTGGTGGTCGTCTTCTTTCTTTTTCCTCTGCGGGTCCTCTTCCTCTGTTGTATCTGAGTAGCTTGTCCTGAAGTCTCGGCTGAAGCGTCCATCCTGAAACATAAAGATAAACAGGTAATGCTATAGTTTTAAAATGGGTATACAAATGCAAAATAATCAGATGACTTCAAGAAATGTTTGTTTAAATGTTAAAGCTTTGCGAGGTCATCTGTTCATTCACATTTGTATACTATGAATAAAACTTATCTGATGTATATGTAGGAGTGTGGCATCGTCAGATATTTGGGTTATCCTGCATCGTTAGTTTAGGGATGATAATACTAAAGCAAAAATAACTAAGAAATAAATAAAATAAGATAAGCAATGGGGTGCCTCCCAAGAGCGCTTGTTTGGAGAGTCTCTAGCTTGACTATTGGTACCTATTAGTCGGCTCAAGGTGGTTCAAAGATATAGACTTCCTCACCAGAGGGGAAATCTTAGATGTAGTGTTTTAAGCGATGGCCATTGACTTTAAAATTACCTTCCGGGGCTTCTAGTTCGACTGCTCCGAAGGTAAAGACTTTTGATACAACAAATGGTCCGCTCCACCTTGATCTGAATTTGCCGGAGAATTTTTTGAAGCACGAATTGAAGAGAAGAACTTTGTCTCCGGGCTTGAACTTAGAATATTTGAGTTTAGCGTCGTGAGTATTCTTTGTTCGTTCTTTGAAGTGCAGAGAGCTATCATATGCTTGGTCACTTAATTCAGCTAGTTCATTCAGTTGCATTTTCCGATGTGATCCAATCGCAGAAGGGTCTAAATTACACTCTCTTAGCGCCCAGTGAGCTTTATACTCCAACTCTATCGGCAGATGACACCCTTTTCCGTAGACTAGTCTGTAGGGCGTGGTTCCTAGTGGTGATTTATATGCGGTTCTGAACGCCCACAGAGCATCGTCTAATTTTTCAGCCCATCTTTCCCTATGATTAACCACGGTTCGTTCTAAAATTATCTTGAGCGCTCGATTCGTCACTTCGGCTTGCCTATTCGTCTGCGGGTGGTAAGCCGTAGAGGTCTTATGGGTGACACCATAATATTGTAATGTCCTCATAAACTGAGCATTACAGAAGTGCGTGCCCTGATCACTAATGATCGCTTTTGGAGTACCGAAACGTGAGAAGAGCTGCTTTAAGAATTTCACCACTACTCGGGAATCATTTGTAGGAAATGCTTGAGCTTCAGCCCATCTGGAGATGTAGTCGACAGCAACCAGAATATACTCTTTCCCATATGATTTTGGGAATGGTCCCATAAAATCCAAACCCCATATATCAAAGATCTCGCAAGCTTGGATGTTAGTAAGTGGCATTTCACTCCTCCGTGAGATACTTCCAAACCTTTGGCAAGCATCACAATGTTTTACCAGGTCGTGAGCGTCTCTGAATATAGATGGCCAATAGAATCCGGAATCGTATACCTTCCTTGCGGTCATATTTGCTCCATGATGTCCTCCAGTTGGTCCGTGATGACTTTGGTGAAGAATGTTCCTTGCCTCCCTCTCGTCTGCGCATCTTCTGATGATTAGGTACGGGCATACTTTAAATAAGTATGGATCGTCCCAATAGTAGCTCTTTACGTCTCTAAAGAATTTGCGTCTTCTAGAGGTGGGCATTCCTTTTGGCACAATTCCTCCAACCAGATAATTTGCATAGTCTGCATACCAAGGGTTGTAAGTGAATTGAGATCCCTTTTGGTATCCTCCGATATTCATGAGTTGTTCTTCAGGAAACTGGTCTTGAATCTCTCTCTCATCAAGCTTCTCCATCGACGGATTTTCCAATCGACTAAGATGATCTGTTGCGACATTCTCTGCTCCCTTTTTATCCTTGATTTCTATGTCAAATTCTTGGAGGAGGAGAATCCATCTAAGCAGTCTTGGCTTAGCGTCTTGCTTTTTGAAGAGATACTTCAAGGCTGAGTGATCTGTATAGACAATAGTTTTGGACAATATTAAATAAGAACGAAATTTATCAAAAGCGAATACTACCGCAAGAAGCTCTTTCTCTGTTGTGGTGTAATTCTCTTGTGCATCAGTGAGTGTCTTACTGGCGTAGTAGATTGGCTGAAACTGCTTCTCCTTCCTTTGCCCTAAGACAGCTCCAACAGCGAAATCACTAGCATCGCACATGATTTCAAACGGAAGTCTCCAATCGGGGGCGACCATGATCGGTGCATGTGTGAGCTGATCCTTCAAAATGTTGAAAGCTTTAAGACAGTCATCTGAAAAGACAAACGGAGTATCCTTCTCGAGAAGGTGCGTCATAGGTCGAGAGATCTTAGAGAAATCCATAATAAAGCGACGGTAGAATCCGGCGTGACCTAGAAAACTGCGAATGGCTTTAACAAAAGTAGGTGGTGGAAGTTTGGAAATAGTCTCAACTTTGGCTTTGTCAACTTCCATTCCAGATTTTGATATTCGATGTCCTAAAACTATTCCTTCTTTCACCATAAAGTGGCACTTTTCCCAGTTTAAGACAAGATTTGATTCTTCGCATCGGGTTAGCATCCTTTCAAGGTTGGAAAGACAGGATGTGAAGGAATCACCGAAGACTGAGAAGTCATCCATGAATACCTCCATACACTGTTCAATCATGTCATGGAATATTGCCACCATACACCTTTGAAATGTTGCAGGCGCATTGCATAAACCGAATGGCATGCGGCGGTAGGCAAATGTACCATATGGACATGTGAATGTCGTCTTTTATTGGTCCTTTGGATCGAGAGGAATTTGAAAATAGCCAGAGAAACCATCGAGGAAGCAGTAATATTCATTCCCCGATAATCTTTCCAACATCTGATCGATGAACGGCAGAGGGAAGTGATATTTCCGGGTGGCTTCATTTAATTTTCGGTAGTCGATACACACCCTCCAGCCGGTGACGGTTCGTGCAGGAATCAATTCATTATTTTCGTTAGCGATATCCGTCATTCCTCCTTTCTTTGGGACAACCTGAACTGGGCTGACCCATGGGGAATCTGAGATAGGATAGATCAAGCCAGCATCCAAGAGTTTGATAACCTCTTTCTTGACCACATCTTGAATCTTTGGGTTTACTCTCCTCTGTCTCTGTATGGAAGGTTTGAAGTCGTTTTCCATGAGTATCTTGTGCGTGCAGTAATTTGGACTGATCCCTTGTATATCAGAAATCTTCCATGCAATCGCCTTCTTGTGTGACTTCAAGACCTGGATAAGTCTTGCTTTCTCTTCAGGTGAAAGACCTTTGGCAATTATGACGGGTAGATGTGAGGTTCCTTCGAGAAAAGCATATTCTAAGTGAGGGGGTAATTCCTTCAGTTCCAATTCTGGCGGTTCTTCGATAGAGGGTTTCATTCGAGCGATCTTGTCTCTTTGTAATTCGTCATACTTCTTTTGGAACTCTGATTCTTCTGGAGATGAGTCGGCTGTAGTGGCTGATGCTATTTCTACTAGTTCTGTCTTATTGGAAAGCGCGTTCTTCTTTAACTCGTATTTGCAGGTAGATGATGAAAAAGTTGCATTATCCTCAGTGATGAAGACATCATTGTTGTCGGTGAGTGCGAACTTCTGAAATTGAGCTTTAGAAGAAGTACTTATGGTGATTTCTGGATTTGATTGCTCACAACCTTCAGATAGTTGTGGCAAAGTACCGGAATCCATCTCCTCGAAAGATTTGAGAATCTCAGCTACAGACGGAGATGATTCGGGTATCGGAAAAAACTGACTTCTTCTTAAAAGTGGGATAGGGATGCCTTCGCCTAAAGGAACAGTAACAACGGAGTTGTTCGTGGGAGAGTAGTTAGGCGGTGCTAAAGGATTCTTCATTTCAGGTAAGGGAAATAGCAGTTCTCCGGAAGGTGCTGGTTGGTCAGAGATAGCCGAGCAGAGTCCAATGTCGTCCTGGCAAAGTCTTCTTTTGGTGATGACAGTGCTGGAGAAAGGTTCGTTACTGCTGACTGCTAGAATCTCCTCCAAATGCTCGTCATATATTTCCTGCATGGCATCCACAAGACCAAGATCTTCTCCCATAGGGTGCTTCATCAACTTATCGATATTAAAGGTGACTTCCTCCGCTCCGACCCTCAGTTTTAAAGATTTTTTGTTTACATCTATCACAGCCTTGGCAGTGTTTAGGAAAGGTCTACCAAGGATGAGGGGAACGTGGGCATCTTCCTCAATATCCATAATGACAAAGTCAACTGGGAAGATAAATTTACCGACTCGGACCATTATATCTTCAGCAATTCCTCGGGGGAGTTTAACTGATCTATCAGCTAATTGGATGGTCATTTGAGTGGGTAGCAGTTCACCTAATCCTAGTTTCTTATAGAGAGAGTAAGGCATAAGATTGACACTAGCTCCTAGGTCAGCTAAGGCGTTACTAACTTGGATGTTTTGAAGAAAACAGGGAATAGTGAAACGGCCAGTATCTCCTAGTTTAGGTGGAAGGCCATGTAACATGATTGCTGAGCATTCAGCATCTAAGGGTAAACTAACTATTTGTCTTAATTTTTCCTTATTTGAAATGAGTTCTTTGAAAAACTTAGCACAACTAGGCATCTCTACCAAAGCGTCTAATAGTCTAACGTTTAAGTGCAGGATTTTAAACATTCTAGATATTTCCCAAATTGTGCTTCCTGTTTCTCTTTCTTAAGCCTACCAGGGAAGGGTATCCTAGTTCGTGGAATGATTTCTGGGGCTTTAGGTGATACTGGATCTGGTGCAGTGACAGGGGTGTCACTAGGCACTGGATCAGTGGTCGGTTCAGAGATAGGAAGTTGATTTGAAGAATTATCTGAGGACTTCTCATTTCTGGTCTCCTTACCTCCTCTAGTGATGACCATGATTCCTCCTTGGTTCTCAACTTTTAAAAACAGTTGTTTAAGACTAACTTCCAGGTTTTTGATCAAATCTTCTGATATTCTAAGTAAAGCATCAATTTTGTCTTGAAAATCTATTACTTGTTTGTTTATGTTCATTTGATCAACCATGAAATTAGTCAAAGTTTCATTATAGTGTTGTTGAGAATTTACGGGGGAATCTGGTATTTTAGAGGATAAAGGTTGCGGATACTGAGTAGGTGGGTTATTGGTCGGCCGCTGAATGAAAAGTTTAGAATGAAAGTTCGATTCAGGGTTTTTAACAGTAGTGACAAGAATTTCTTCCGTACCTTTATGAGGCTGAGGTGTAGAAGATTGAAGATCCTTGAAGACTCTGGAGAGATTGTCCACTTGAGCTTGCAGAGCTTCCAAGGATAGGCTTGAAGTACTAGTTACTTCCTTAGCCGGTTCGCCAAACTCCCAGTCATGTTGATGCGTTGCTATCGTCTCAACTAGCTCCCAGGCTTCTTCAGAAGTGTGTGACATGAAATTTCCTTGAGAAGCAGCATCGAGGGTTGTCTTGTGCTGAGGAGTCAGACCATTGTAGAATATGCATATTAGGTTCGTCTTACCCATTTGATGATTCAGACATCTATTAAGCATCTTCTTAAATCGTTCCCATGCTAGATATAACGATTCATTGGTTCCTTGTCGGAAACTGACGATGTCATCCTTGAGCTTGGTTTGCTTGGAAGGAGGGAAAAACTTAGCCATAAACTTAGTAGCCAACTCCTCCCAAGTATGAATCGAATTGGGTTCGAGTTCATCAAACCAGGTTCGAGCACACGAAGATAAAGAATAGGGAAAAAGATATAGTCGGGAGACTTCTCTTGAAATCCCTGATTGCTCACAGGAATCAGAAAGATTGATGAATCTATCCAAATGTGAATTTGGATCATCGAGCGAAAAACCGTGAAATTGGCAGAAGGTTTTGAGTAACTTGATAACGCTAGGCTTAATTTCAAAGTTTTCATCGGGCAGCACGATAGGTCCTCCTCTTCCCTCCAGTAATGGTGTGCAGGTTGAGGCGGGAGTAATACGATTCGTCATAGCTGATGAAGTTCAGGTTTGGTAGAAAAGAGAGTTTTGGAAAGGAAAGAACATAAAAGGAACTTTCGGATGATATTGATCTTCCGAAAGGATCGCTAAATAACTAAGACAACTAAATTCCTAAATCGGTCGTTGTAGTCCCCGGCAGCGGCGCCAAAAGACTTGACGGCAGCCGAACGGTCGGTATTTAGGAATCGCTTCCTGTCGTTGCGGGCCTCCCACCTGGCTGGGTCAGTGGGTTTTAAAATTTGTTTTTGCTGGGCCTAAGTATACTAAAGCTATGGGTGAGTACAGCGATAGGTATGACCTAGAGTCGTTCTTCAAACTACAACGGGCATAGGATCTAGGACTTTAGTTATCTATGGGGATTTAGCTGGGTTTTAAAAGAGATTTTGGTTTGTTTTAGTTTTAACTAACTACAGATTATCTAAAATTAAATTAAAATAAAGTAAAGTGGAGGTGAAGTGGCAACGAGAACTTATAGGTGAAGCGAGTGTTTACTATGATAATTACTCATGCTATTTAGGGGTAGTTAATGGGATAAATCCTTAGTTAAGATGACAGCTATATTTCCTAATGAGCCATAACTCCTAGCCTATTATCTATCTAACGTAGAGTTGTCCGCAATCAGATAAATAACATGTCACGTGGATAACAGTTATGGAATGTAAACTACACCGGAAGTTGTCCCAAATGTAGCAACCAATTTAACCAACAACCATCCTCGAGTCTTGTTCCCCAATCTCGGACATTTGAGATATCCGAATCATGGCATGAATTGTTGAATAAACAAAAACATGAACAGGGGTTTCCTACCGGAACAAGTTGGGATGGTCTGGTCTAACGGCTGATTAAATTGTTCATCATTATTTTATATAAATCATTTTAACTATTCTATGCATGTTAAACTGGTGTATGCAATTGATAAATATTCGAAAACCTAATCATGTAACTAATCAGCATAACAGATACTAGCATGCAAACCCTAAGCAACAATCAAACAAGAACATGCAGAAAGGCAGCATAGCAGGGATCAATTATGCAGAGGGACGGGGTACATGGTTAAGTCACAAGTGTCCCGAAAGTTCTCTCTAAGACACTTGTTGAATGACCTGAATCTAATCTATCTCTAATCCTACGCTCCGTGTCTCCCTCCGGTAATATTTCAACCAGGAGAACACCGGCCATGTCGAGTTCAACGATCATCAGACACAAAATAATTAGCGGCATACAACTAGCAATTGGCCAAGCCTAGAAGGATGTTACTAACCACATCATAAGTTGGATAGATAAACATTTGAGATTCAATTCATAGATTCAAATATATTTCAACAGCATACGGACAGAGTAACAGCATGATTTAAGTATAACTACCCTAGCATGGCAACTATCATAGCAAATACAGATTTGTTTAGCTAAGCATGGCAATAATCCTAGCAAGTAATTCTAAACAAGTATAGCAACAGCACAACATTATTTAAAATAACAAGATAGAGATTATAATAGAACCTGACAAAGCGTTATTACAAATCGTGCGACACCGCAGTCTCGGAGCACCTCCGTTACAAGTAAGCTACTAATCTACTAGCTTAACTAACCTAATTAACTAACTAACTATTTTAGAGAGAGAGTAGTGAGAGAAAGATAGAAAGAATGAGAAAAATGAAAGTGTGTAGTGTTGTTGGATGGATTGTTGAAAATGATGAAATGAGGCTTCTATATATAGAGATCGCACAACCGTATCCGTAGACCGTATTCAAACCATGAAATGCACAACCGTATCGCAAAGGCGAATAAAAACCTGATTTTTATCACCCAAACACACGATACGGCTGAGCTAGGGTGAATACGGCTGAACTGGACCGTATATGGCTGTGCATAGGGTGAATACGGCTGAGCTGGCCCGTATACGGCTGAGCACAGGCTGTATACGGTCTGCACAGGCCGTATACGGTCTGTGTCCAGCCGTATACGGTCTGGCTCAGCCGTATACGGTCTGTGTTCAGCCGTATTCGGTCCGTTGGTTCTTCGTTTCTTCGATTTGGCGTAACTTCTTCGTCGTTTATCCGTTTTGAGTGATTCTCACGCTCACGGTTTTGTAATTTCCTAACGAATAAAATGACATAAGTTAGAGGTCATAATTCCAAGTATAGCTCAAATTGTGCTTAAATGCGTGAACGGAAGATTCGTTAATCGTTTGTGCTCTATTTTACTCGTTTTTAGGTCTTTTTGGTTAAATCTTGAAACATCATCTATATTTTAGCCCTTATGATGAAATGTGATGTTTAAGTTCATATTTAAGTGTTTTCATTAATAATTGGGCTAAAATGGTGAGATAATGGCACACAAAAACATGACTTTTTGTGTGTCATCAATAAGATAACATGATTATAAGAATAAATACGAGAGATTGTATTAAACCTAAATAGAAGAGTAATACAGATAAATCTTCACAAATCTGAAGTCTCGGAGTATCTCCGTACAAAAGCTAAATAAAACTCCTACGCTAACTATGCCCTACTAGCTTATTTTCTAAAGAGAGAAATAAACTAGAGAGAGAAAGAAATCTAGAGAGAGAGAGAAAATGAGAAAAATGAGGTGTGAAAATGAGTAAATGAGGCTAGTATTTATAGGAGAAGAGGTGGAGGTGGTGTTCAAGTCTTAAAGCTCAAAATACAAGCTTCAAAGCGCAAACGGGGAGTAGCAAGCAAAGGAGGGGTCAAATGGCCCTAGGGTACCATTTACCAAGCACAAAGGCAAGGCAAACGGCCCCTAGAGGGTCGTATATGGTACCTAGAGGGCCGTATACGGCCTCTAGAGGGGGGGGGTGATCCTCCGTTTGCCTTTCGCTTGGTCCGTTCGTTGCTTGTTTCGCCCGTATCTTCTTCGTTCTAAGTTTGATTTGCTTGATTCTTGCACCGTTGGATTCGTTTTTCCGTTATGCTTCTAATGACACTAATCTTGCCAAAATTGGAGTTGTATATCTTTTGCGCATTCCGGATGACGATCGGTTGGCTTCCAGACTGCACATCTTCTCCGTCTTTCATCCGTTTTGTTTGATTCTTTCACCTCCGGTCTTGTATTTTCCTATGGAATTATAAAATATGAATTAAGATTTGTTTCCATGAGATAATCAAGAAGGGAATTTTTAAGGTGATCATATTTTCCTCGATTTGCGTGTTATTCGGATGTTTTTATTGATTTTTGCTGCAACGTCTAAATTTAGACTACCTTAGTGAATTTTAGTAGAAAATGATTATTTTGAAATGTTTTCACTAAAGAATATCCTAAAAAGTGTAGAAATATGTACGTAAAAATATGACTTTTTGTGTTACATCAGATATGTTGTGGTTAACTTTGCTACAAAAACTAATTGGGTCACATATATAATTGTTTTAGCTATAATCAAATTTGTTGATTTTGAAGCATACCAGGTTTGAAGGAGTGTTAAAGGAGTAAATTCTATTATCAGTACGATTGGAGATTGTTTCCCGACCTCCATAGTGTAACCACATAATAGGTGGGCCTGTGAGTGCTTAAGATGCATTGGTTGAGACTCCATGAGAAAAGAGGTTTCTGTTAATCATTCTTATGCCATAAATCTAAGTTATATGTAATGGAGAATTTAAACCTTCATAATAATGATCACTTTCTACCCAAAACTTCATAATTCAGTTTTTACACAAGTTCAGACATCCCATTAATCATGATCAATATATATAAGTTTACATTGTGTTTCTCAAATGGTTTTCAATCATTTTTTCTTTCTCCAACGGTTTTCAATCATTTTTTCCTGTATTTGATAATTTGGTTTATTGTATACTCACTTCATTTTATTAATTTACTGATAATACTTCATGGGTGTTTTTAAAGATTGCACATTTGATGGGTGATGATAAAAATGAAGAGAAAGATACAAAGAAAGATGATGCCTCTAATTTACAAAGTGTAGAGATACAAGTGAAAGCTCCTTTTGTTATGCAACAAAAGATGATGAAGATGCTCATATACAGGTTGGTCTCAAAATTAGCATTAGAGAGAACCTTCAAAGGGATAAGGTTCATGTGTTGCTTCAGGATTAAAGTTCCTTTTCTTTTCTAATAAGAATTTTTATGATCAAATGTTCTTTGTTATATGTTGTTTCAGGATGATGAGAACTTTAAAAGGTGGAAGGAACAACTGCTTGGAGATGTTGATGTCAATGCGGTTGAAAGGGATTTTAGATTTTATGTAGTAGAAACACACTTGTGCAAGTTTTCACCCATTTGACCTATGTTTTAGTTTCATTTCACTTCTTCTCCAATCTGCCCTGGCAGTTGTTGGAGCTCCTGGAAACCTGTTGAAGTAATAACTGGGTAAACCCTATTTGATTAAATCTGTATTGGTAGATGCAGTGGTCAAGTTTGTTAATTCTATTGCGGTTGTAAGTACTCTCTTATGCTTTTGTCCTCTTATATAAATTGCATAGGTTTTTTATAGAGCTCTTTAATAGTGGTTATGAAGCATGTATAATAATAGTTTTTGAATGCTGAGTAGAGTTGACAGTTTTAGCCCTTTTACTACCTGCAACTACAGATCGATTTAAGTATATTATACTAAAAGGAAAACATTTATAGGGACAACTACTTATTAAGTGAAGATGGCCAAATTGAATTTGCATGCTTGCAGCTGGTGTTGGATCAAACATTAACTGGTGGTGTTGGTTGCAAATGGTATACCAACTTTTTAGATTACTTGAAACATATTATGTTGCTGTATTTTATTTTAGTTTACTTAATGTTGATATAGGACCCAAAGTTTTCATTAGAGGTGTCAAGATGGACGGGTTAGACTGGATGGGTAAACATTTCTATATAATCTAGATTATACCTTTTTGACGGCAGGACTTAACAAGGTTCAAATTTCTCACGAATGTAAGCAAGTACAGGCATACAAGTGATGGTTTTTATAATTAAACTTCATTTAAAAAATTATTTTGTATGTACTACTTATTTATAGTCAAATTTTTGTACACGTCTACCAAAAGGGTATTTATAGTAGCTATGTGACAAAAGGGGTTGATGATGCAGTTTCAGGAAATACATCTAAAGGTCATGGATCTGTATGCAATACTTAAAGTAATTTATTGTATTATATTGCATGGATATCTAAAAGATGATAAAAGAGGTTGTGTGCATGACAAATCCACTTTGGAAACTGAGAGACCTTCAACCCATTTGACACATTCCCACTTGACCCGCTGAAACTCATAACCCATTCAGCTGATCTACGAAACGGGTTGAAATTGCCACCTTTGTTTTAGTTGGATCATGGATCACAACTGATCAGCCAAATTTGAACCACTAACAGACCTAGAGCAATGTTAGGCCACTTAGAGATTTTGAAATGTAAAAAATCATTGTAGTTGACAGCTCGATACAGATGCTTGGAACTTTAAGTCCTCAAGATGAGCCTTACATACATGTAATGATGGAATAAACTACTCCTTCGGGTATGCTTGCAAGAGGATCATATTCAGCAATGATCCAGATGTCTTGAAGGTCGACTGATGCTTTTAGGAAAAGTAAGATTTGTGCTTTCTCGGGTCTACCGGTGCTTTGAAAAGCATCAAGAATTGTGAATTATTGTTAAGGATGGCAAATGTGCAAGTTGGGTAACATATGTACTTTCAAGAAAGACACTTTTTGGTATGCATCTATTTGGTTGACTCTCAAGTCGAAACATCTTATGTCTTTACACATATTTTATATATCAATTAGTGAGTCAAATATAGGTACAAATTAACATTATATCAATAATTATAAAAACTTAATGGTTTAAGAGGTTCCATGTATTATTTTTGCTTATCGATAGTAAAAGGATCGTCTTTTATTGTTGCATCTAAGAAGTACCGTATACATTTATGGTTCATTCTTTGCTTCACTCTTCGACACTATAGTAATGTCATTTGACAGCTCATTCTAGCAGGTGGTGATCAATATTCTTTGAATGCTCGTACTTTTATATGCTCATTTTCCTCGCTATTTGACTATATATTCCTCCAACCGATTCTATGCAGTAAGCAAAAAAGGCGGCATGTTGATCCTTTCACCCTTTTACTAACCATTATATTATGTAGCCTTTTCGTTCTTTTTTCCCTCTTTCTAATTTCATTATAACAACAAAAAGGGTCGTGGTTATTAGATCTTTCAGTTAATGATACACAAGTTTTGTCCCTAGGAGCGCACAATACTGCAACCTAGAGATGGCAAAACGGGCAGGCGGGTCGGGTTGGGCTACTAGGTCAAAATGGGTTTGGGTCACAACGGGCTTGGGTCACAATGGGCATGGGTCACAATGGGCATGGGTCACAATGGGCTCGGATCAAATCGGGCTCGGGTTAAAACGGGCTTGGGTCTAAACGGGCAGAATTTTGAGATTTTTCTATTTTTTTTCCTTTTGCATTTTTATCATAATTTCATAGGTCACTGTGTTCTCCTTGCAACAGATATGAAGATAAAATCCATAAATCACATATACAATATTCTAAGCCTCAACTATATAAAAAGTATAACTTACTAGATTGCCACGAGCTACTGCAATTTTTTACAACCTACTCTGCTTTCTTTATAATATATATATGAAACCACCAATCATAAACATGGTTGGTTTATTTACAAATACACCAAATATAGAAACCCAATTCTCATACTCACAAAATCGTTTGCTAAAATGCTATTCATTGGATGGCAATTTTGGGGTCTACATAAGAGAAAATTTTACTTGTAATTTTGTAAATAAGTCCAAATATTGAATCGATATCTGATATAGTGATATATATAAAGTCAAATAATTAATTAGATCAAATAGTATATGTAATTTTGTGTACTGGACTATATACGAATGGAGGAAAGAAACTTATGGCAGCCGAAGAGAGCGTACAGAGGACGGCGGTGGCCGGAGGACGGTGAACAGAGGACGGCATCGATCGGACGACGAACAGAAACAGCGGCCGGAGTAAGGCGGTGCAAGCCGGCGATGATGGATTTCGGTTTTTCTTTGTTGGTTGTGAAATTGTGAGAAACGATTCAAAAGAGGGGTTTGGTTTTAGAATGAAGAACATGGAAAACCCAGTTACCCAATTTACCCATTTAGTTATTCTGACATGCCCATATAAACCCACGGTGTTCATTAGTCCAATCAATATGTGCCCATTTAAATAATTTAATACAGTCTAAAATCACCCATTACATAAGTTTAGAAGCCCAAAATGGCCCAGAATTGGCTATTTGGGCATATTTTGCCGGCTATACTGCAACCTCATGATCAGTCAGATCACAAGCAATTGTTGGAGTAGTGTTTCTTTGGCCTGCCCTTATGGTCGTGTTTTGGGTGGTGGAGTTGCTGATATACTATCGGTTGGTCCTGTTTAGTGTAGCGATTTTACATTTTCCTTCATGTGCTTAGATGGGCGGGTCAAGCGACTTTCAATTTATCGTTTCCATTTAATTTATTTATTTACTCATTTTTATTTATAATGCGAATTTTCAAACATCATGTAGGAATTGGTATGGATTTGTGTATACAATCGTTGATTTATATAAATTCAAAGGTGACGGTTAGATTGTGAAGCCCGTTAGTCTTCTTAAGGACTCTCATCAAGTGCCACCAACATACTTTCGACTTTAACTTTATAAGCATATAAAGATCTACGTATTTGCCCCAAGAGCTTTTTGTTATGTTGTACACGTTTTTCGAATAAAGAAGCTATAGAAACATTTATTAAATTGGAATGAATAGGTCTATCATAAATACAAGTATAGTGAAGATTGAGGTGTCAAAAAAAAGGTGTTTAATTTTTTTTCTTTCGTGATGGATCAATGTAGTTTTTGAATGATAATACGAAAAAGGGCAGTTGGAATATTTAACTGATCACAATGCTTCAAGTTCTTGATCTCATGTTCTACTTTGTTTCTTTTTTTGCATGGGTTGTAAAATTATACACTTTAAGCCTACTCAGGTTGCTCATGAAGGAATTGATATAAAAAAAAAACAAAGTATGGTTATGATTTTGATAGTCACTCTCATTTGTTGGAGGTAGAAAGTAATGGAGATTGTCTAAATTCACCATTTATAAAACTAAATAAGAAGTTTCATTGCATTATATTTTAGTAACTCCAATAGTGATCAAATATATGTCACAGCTAAGCAGATGCATTTATCTGAATTTAAAAATTGATGAAATTGATCTCAAGTATTTTGAGATTGCTTTTAGAATAGTTTATATATTATGCAAATTTTCATGTGGTATATAGTATAAACCTTGTATTAAAGTTATTATGTGATAGCCCGCGAATTCGCGGGTTATTGATATCGCTTAAATTATACATATTTTTAGATGCGATATCGGTCCCAATTGTGTACTATTTTATTCATTCGTGTGAACTTAAGGTACTTATTACATTGAAAAATGAATTCAGGTACATTTGCAGTTGTAATGATGAATTAAGTGAGAAAGTGAGACAAAGTTGAAGCAAAGCTGGAAGTGGCTGGAAAAACGTCTTACCCGCCGGGTAAGAGTTTACTAGCCGGGTAATCTATGCCCACCAAGAGCAGCCTTCGTCAACAAAATCACAGAACGAGGCTTGAGTTACCCGCTGTCCTTACCAGGTGGATATAGAGTTACCCGTCAAGGTTACCCGCTGGGTAAAGGCTGTTTGCACCAGTTACATGATTTGCCCATTTTGGGTGTTATCCGGCGGGTAGTGGCTTATCAGCCGAGTAAGACAGAAGAAAAAGTCAACCATCAGTTGCCCCAATCTCACCTACCCTGATATATACTCCCACGCTACATATCTATGTCAGAAGAAAAAATAACACACGAGAGAGAAAAGTCTCAGACAAATTGCTGCTCAAGAAATCTCCCATATCCCCATTAAATTCTTCCAACTACATTTTTGACTATTAAAGGAGATGAAGGATTCAATAGCAGATCATTATGGGAGTTTACTCTCTACACACCTCACCACTATTCATCATCACTTTCACCATTTTTTCATCTCTAGAGACGGAGGCATACTGGAGGAGTCATTTCACAAGCATCAAATCCACGTTTCAAATATTGGAGAAGTTAATTCTATCATCAACAAGTGTTTATCTTCAATTTTCATTTGGTATTTTCTTGTCTTGTAAACTATGAATACCCATATGATTATTGTTATTTCTATGTTTGTTGCTGTAATTTAATCCATAACTATGGGCTAAATTTCTCATGTTCATCTAGATTAATAACCCTAGTTGTTGGATATATCTATATGATTAGTTTAATTCATATGATGATTTTAAGTTTATTCATTGAACCATTTGTATTATATTTTGTCAATGTTTGATTCAATCAATGTTTGTGTTATGCTTCACTAAGTGACAACTTGTGTAGTTTAGCATTACATTTACTATAATGTGAAAACTAGTTCTTTGTATTAGGAATAATCAAAGGATTGAATCAAGATAGATGAGAAATGATTTGAATGAATTATACTAAGGGAAACCTTGTGTAGTTATTTGATATTATGAAAATAAGATCATTATGAGTAATACTTCAAGTTAGTTTGGTTAATAAATTATGATTAAGAGGCTTTAGGTGAACAAGGATACTTGCACTTGAATAATCTTAGTTAAGTATTTGAGTTGTGAAAACAAAGGAATCGATTTATTAAACCACATATGTTGATAACTAATCTAGTACTTAATAATTGATAAGTTAGCTTGTTATAATCAAGAGATTCTAGGTGATCAAGGATACTTGCACTTATACTCTACATTTAGTGGTATTTTGTGATAACAAGTAATCCAACTAGTTAGCTTATTTATGTTAAATGACTTATTGTTCTTCATTCTAATATCCAACACTAGGGGTAGACAATTTAGATGAACATACTTCCTTAATTTGAGACAAATCTATCTTTAAATTTGTTTTTATTTTGATTGCATCTTCAAAACTACAAAATACTGACTGCCTGTCATAAATAGGCAAAACCCCCATTTTTACTTGTTGATCATTTTAGTTAATTACAAATTATTAGCATAATCACAATAGCATACTGTTCTCGTGAACGATACTCGGAATCTTATCTTTGCTATACTATTATACGATAGGTTCACTGCCTATGTGTATAATAGCCAACACTTAGATATTTTTCTATATAAATTTTATAACTCGGTTTTAGCACATCAGTTATGATATAGTTATATAAATTAACAGAGTTTTAAATAATGGTTAACATGTAAATCTTAAACATGCATCACAGTACCACATGTGTAATGTTTGATTTACATTATAGTTATATCGTATGAGTCTTTGGTGTAAAATATAAACAATTTCATTATATTTAAATTTGTTTTATGAGCGTGATAGTAGTGGTAGTGAGTTTAACTAAATCAATTTATTAGCTCATAACACAATCATTCATACAATAATAATAATAATGATCTCATATAATAATAATATAATATTATATATTAAATCACAAGTCATTTATATAAAATGGTCAAACGTTAATTATGAATTAATATTATTATAATGGTGTTTAATGTAAAGTGGAGTGATCCGTACACCACCAAAAATTATATGTACACCACTAAATATGTTTGATGGTATTGTACAGTACAACACTATAAAACACAGTTAGTAGTCTATTGATAATTTTTGATGGTGTACGAATTATCACCCTAATGTAAATAGCCGATTCTTTTGCCTATTATTATGGTCAAACGTTATTGTTTTGAAAATTCCATGTAAATTGGGTGGAATTTAATTATGGATAATTAGTTGAAATTAGGGGTAATTAGGTAACTTAACTAAGCCTAATAGTATTTATTGCATGGACAATTTAGGAGAAATAAATCAAGGGTGGTTAATCAGGGAGGTTAACTTAGTGAAAGGGTGGGATCAACTTTGAGGTGTTTATTTTTGATAAGTCTACATATTTAAAGTTTTGTTCTAATATATATATATATATATATATATATATATATATATATATATATATATATATATATGTGTGTGTGTGTGTGTGTGTGTGTGTGTGTGTGTGTGTGTGTGTGTGTGTGTGTGTGTGTGCGCGCGCGCGCGCGTTTGTGTGTGTGTTAAATGTAAAGTGTTTAATATTTCATATATGTATAACTTTGAGACCCGCAACAACGCGAGCGACTAAATCAAAATTGTTACAGATATTTAAATGAATATGAGTGTATACATTGTTGTTAATTGAAAGACTTTTTTACACGGTTCGTCCTTGTGGTTTGTCTAGAATTTCACTCGTCGTCCTTGTACTTTTTTTTTTGGCACTGGTCATCCTTGTGGTTGCTAATTCTTGCACTCGCAGTCCCTGTCACTAACGGCCGTTAGTTTTCTTCGTTAAAGGACCATCTATGTTTTTTTTTTTCAAATTTTAAGTTTATTTAAATTTAATATTATTTTTAATTGTACTTAGCTAATTTATTTTTTGAATAATCTAATTAACTTAATTTAATTATTTTAATCAGTTTTTTTCGTGACAATTAATTTTATTCTATTTTTTAAGTGTCCCGATCTATATAAACCCACTAAAAATATAAAAGTTTTTTAAATAGTTTATACTCTTAATTTTACATATCATCGTTGATTTCATGACTCCGTATAGACAATTCTACATGCCTACATATATATTGCTAATAGTTTTGTATATTATGAACGTACTCAAATTGCACATTATCAACATGTAACATTTGTTTTTGAGTTAATTGAAGAAAAAGTTGTAAATTACTAAATTGCAATAACTACGTAGCGTATAGTATTAAATAACTGTATTTAGTTAATTTTCTTTTTTAGTAATAGTTATTTTATTTTTGACAATTAAATTGATTAATTTAAATATTTTCTTATTCTAATTTTTGTAAGTGTCATAATCTACATCGACCCCTTAAGAATACCATATTTTTTATTAAAAAAACAATGTAAAAAATTATCAGGTACTATCCGTATAATTTTTCTACTAATTTACATAATTTAATATGTGCCGGTTATTTAAAAGAAAAAATACATAATATTCAACATACTGAGTATAATAATACTATACGTTAAGTAGTTATTGCAATTTAGTATTTCACAATTTTTTCTTCAATTAACTTAAAAATAAATGTTACATGTTGATAATATGCAATTTGAGTACGTTCATAATATACAAAACTATTAGCAATATATATGTAGGCATGTAGAATTGTCTATACGGAGTCATGAAATCGATAATGATATGTAAATTTAAGAGTATAAACTCTTTAAAAAACTATTATATTTTTAAACTATTTATATTTTTAGTGGGTTTATATAGATCGGGACACTAAAAAATAGAATAAATTAATTGTCACGAAAAAACTGATTAAAATAATTAAATTTAATTGATTAGATTATTCGAAAAATAAATTAGCTAAGTACAATTAAAAATAATATTAAATTTAAATAAACTTTAAATTTGAAAAAAAAAATACACGGATGGTCCTTTAACGAAGAAAACTAACGGCCGTTAGTGATAAGGACTACGTGTGCAAGAATTAGCAAGTACAAGGACGACCAGTGCCAAAAAAAAGTACAAGGACGACGAGTGAAATTCTAGACAAACCACAGGGACGAACAGTGTTAAAAAGTCTAATTGAAATTGTCAATTATATAAAAAAAAATGAATACAAAAACATATACATCATACCTTCCAATTTTTTGGACTTTTGGGATCTTGAACAGCCGGTTGTTTTTTATAGGAGGATGTTTCTACAGATATTGAAATGAATATGAGTGTATACATTGTTGTATATTAAAATTTTCATGTATATATAAAAAATGAATATAAAAATACATACATCATATCGTCTAATTTTTTTGGCTTTTGAGAACTTGAACAACCGGTTATTTTTTATAGAGGGATGTCCAACTACACTTAATTATTGGGACGAACAATTTTTTAAAAGATGATGAAATCTTTGTGGATCCATTGATATGAAATACGTAGAGAATTATGAATCATATATATAGGGTTAGAAACAAAAAATTGTAATTAAATATATATTTGAATGAGATACATTTTTATTTTAGATAGTATTGATTTTGCTTTAATTAATAAAAAATATTCGTTAATATCAAGAGTATACGTGATAGTTGTGTAAGTTTTTATTTTTGTATTACTTTATTGAATAGTATTAATAACCGAATTTTTTAATATATTTAATATTTAAGGGGGAAAGTGTAATTTTTTCAATTAAATCTAGAACGTTGGCTCAAATTAATAAACCCCATTGAAGGACCCAGATTGATCCATTGAATTTTGGTTTAATTATATGTAAGATAAGATAAGATTAATTATATCCTATGTCATATTATAATATTATTTTATAATAATACAATATTCATATTTTACTATATCCATTTTATTATTATATTTATATTTAATATTTATAGTAATTTATATTTATATTATATCATATTACTTTTATTCTAGTTTTAATATTATGATATAGTATTGTCATTAGTCATAATAAATACGGAGTATAAGTTATTAATTATACTACTCCATCGTCCTATTTTTATTGTCCTGTTTTGACTCTTTAAGTATTTCTTTTTCAACTTTAACTTTAAATATTTTTATTTGTGTTATGTAATACTTGATGCAAAATATATGAATGGATTGAGTTTTAAATGTATTTTCATTGGGTATAATATTCATCATGTATTATATGACACAAACAAAAATATTTAAGGTCGAAGTTGAAAAAGAAAGACTTCAAAAATCAAAACATGACAATAAAAATGGGACGGAAGGAGTATATATTATATAAAGAGTTTGAGTAGATGTCTCAAAAATGGAGAAATAGTAAATTAAGATTTTACCCTTTTGTAACACCCGTCAATTTAGGACTATTAATTAGTGCCTAATCCTCTCGTAATTACATGTATTTAGTTAGCATTAGACTAAATAGGTGCAACATTATATATATATATATATATATATATATATATATATATATATATATATATATATATATATATATGTGTGTGTGTGTGTGTGTGTGTGAATACGATTTGATTAAATCGTACAAATTCGAATCAGATGAATATTCGACAACGCAAACACGGACGTTGGTGACTGATTTTCTAAATAATGTGAAATCATTAAAATAAACATTATTTACTTTATATTATTATGTTATAATAATATAGGATACGATATACGTTTTATATAAAACGTACAAATGCAAAATGAACACGCAAATCGAGACCGACAACTTAACGAGACACTCTATAAAATGTTTACTAAGTATTTTGAATAAATACTACCATCAAAAGTATCAAAAATATATCGTTAAACAAAACGCTTATAATATACGTTTAACGTTTAAACGAACGACGAAACGAACGGGTAAACGAACACCGCACGGAGCGTAAATTTGAGGAACGATTAAACACACCCACATGGGGTGTGGGACCCACCGAATGCTGGTCAAGACCAGCCCATGCCCTTTCCCCCATTTGCTGGATCTTGTTGTTGACTACATCAACAAACACAACCCCATCTTAATCCACCCTAACACCACCCTTGAGCCGCCATAAGTCCGCCATACAACCACCGTCGGCCACCACGTCGGAAAATTCAAGAAAACAAGCTTTCGATCTCTTTTCTTCTTCTCTTCAACTAGAACTTGGTAAGAACTTCTAAAACTCTTTTAAAACACTTGTAATATGTTTATTTACATGTTCATGTGCTCACTCAACTCTATAATGTCCAAAACATTAACCGAAACACGATTTAAAACTTGAAATCTTCAGCTTATGTTGTATGTCCAGATTTTGTTCCCACTTCAACGATTTTTAGAAAAATTATTTCAACGTGAAAATGGACGTTTCTTAAGCCTAAAATGAAGTACAAAAAGTCAGCTTTCTAACAAAATTTGTTTCGTAACATTTCAACTCCGTTTAGCACTCGAAAACTAAATTCTCCGGCGACATGTACTTTCCGTCTTCTAGAGACAGAAAGTTACACTTCCTTCTCGAGCTCATATCTTGAGCTCTAGGTCGAATAAATGTATGAAAATTGAACCAAAATCTTCCTTAATATGTCTATTACAAAAAGTTCTTTTATAGCTTCGACTAGAAATACACCGGTGTGTCTAGAAAATTAGATGTTTGACGTTGTAGCCGGATTGGTCAAAACTGGACCTCACGGGCTTTAACAATTTATTTAGCCGACTTCTAGGTGTCTAAAATTCATGCAAAAATTACATAAAATACTTAAGATATAGATGAACAAATGTGATTTTTCTCGAGAATTAATTCGGAATTTAACTTAGTGAAAACGAGACCCGAAACGAGTCCAACAACTGAAAAACCACATATAGGGACTGTTTTTGTATAAAATGTAAAACCGACACTTCGAGTGTGACACTCGTCAAATTAGGACTAGTAATTAGTGCCTAATCAATCATAATACATGTAATTAGTTCTGTGTTAGACTAATTAATGTATCAATTAATATATATTGTTGAATATATATACGATAATGCGATTTGATTAAATCGTACAAGTTTCAAATCGAATGTAATTCGACTCAGTTAATACGGACGTTGGTGAACAATTTTATTAAATATTATTATATTATTTAATACAACTATTATATCCGAGATATTATTTTGATAATATTTCAATTCAAATTATATCGTACAAACAAAGATTTTGCGATTTAAAAGATTAAACGCGCAAACAAAACAAAGTTAAGTTATATTTTATAACTCGAATATAAAGTATTTAATGAAATACCTCAACCAAAATACCGAGTAATTTTTTGTATTTTAAAATGTATATTTAAACGCTTATTAAATTAATCAAACGTTTAAATAATCGGGAAAACGAACATCGCACGGAACGCAAACACGGGTGTTAAAAGTGGAGACCCATACCTCGGTAGGCCCCCACCGAATCAGCAAAAAATGGGAGGGACCCCATCCCCTCACCCTCATTCTTCACCTCCTTTCTCTCTCTTTCTTTCCTTTTTCTCTCTAAAACGCCAAACACCACCATCACCTAAATCTATCAAATAACACCACCAAACGCCACCGAATCGCAAAGCTCGTTTAGGGAAAAACGTTCACCTCAACACGATCTACCTTTCCATGTTTTCGGATTTCTCCGGCGTTAACTCGTAAGTTTTTCAACAAAACTTGAAACACTCCGATTTCGTTTATTTTTACATACAAGTTGTTTCTATAAGCTTAAAATGTCCAAATATGGGTTGGGTAAAAGATTTGGACCAAATGGTGGACGAAAAACTCGTTTTCGACTCAAAATCCGACGAACAGACGTAGGTGTCGCATAGACCCGTGCAGCGTAGCGTCACTTAATGCGTCACTTAAGTGACGCACTGAGTATCGCTAAAAGCCCTAATTTTGCGTCACTTGTATAGTGCCGCATAAAACCCCTTTTCCCGACACTGCCTAAGTGTCGCAAATTCAATATCCGTCACTTCAGACCGACACTTCTAGTGTCACTTGTCTAAGTGACTGATCGCACGCCCAACGGTCGGGTTTTTTAGCTCGCCTTTCTCACGAAGGGGGAACCGTCCTCGTCGTCGAAGGACTTCACCAAACAGGTTGGACGCGGGTTAGTGAATGTTTTATATTTTATATTTTGTTGGGCCTGAGTATACTAAAGCTATGGGTGAGTATAGCGATAGGTATGACCTAGGGTCGTTCTTCAAACTACAACGGGCATGGGATCTAGGTTTTCAATTATCCTTCGTAATTTAGCTGGGTTTTATCAAGAGTTGATAGTGGTTTTGTTTTGTTTTCTAACTAACTACCTAATTTAAAACTAAAATACTAAACTAAGGTAAAGGAGGTGAGGTGAGGTGGCTACGAGAACTACAGGTTAAACGCGTATGTTTACTATGACAGTCATGTATGCTATTTAGGGGTAGTTATTTTGGTTAGGGCCTTAGTTATGATGAAGGGTGCAGGATTTAGCAGACGTACTCGGAACAATCAATGAGGTACAAAGTAATCTACCTATAACCTTTCTATGGCTTCCACATGTTTGTACTACACCAGAGGTGTTTCCAACGCTATACCAGGTACTGGGCTGTTTTACGGTATTTCCGTTGCTTCATTTGAAAGGTCCTTGTTGTCTATCCTGAACAGATTATACTTCCTAATGAGCCACAACTACTAGCCTATTATCTATCTAACGTAGAGTTGTCCGCAATCAGATAAATAACATGTCACGAAGATAACAGCTATGGAATGTAAACTACACTGGAAGTTGTCCCAAATGTAGAAACCAATTTAATTAACAACCATCCTCGAGTCTTGTTACCCAATCTCGGACATTTGAGATATCGGAATCATGGCATGAATTGTTGAATAAACAAAAACATGAACAGGGGTTTCCCACCGGAACAAGTTGGGATGGTCGGGTCTAATGGCTAATTAAATTGTTCATCATTATTTCATATAAATCATCATAACTATTCTATGCATGTTAAACTGGTGTATGCAATTAACATATATCTGAAAACCTAATCATATATCCAATAGCACAAGTGATACTAGCATGCAAACCCTAAAGCAACAATCAAACAAGAACATGCAATAGAGTAGCATACAGGGATCAGCTTATTTCATGCAGAGTATCTAGATAAGTGGTTAAGTCACAAATGTTCCGAAAGTTCTCTCAAAAACATTTGTTATATGAAATGGATCTAATCTATCTCTAATCCTACGCTCCGTGTCTCCCTCCGGTCTTATTTCAACCAGGAGAACACCGGCCATGTCGAGTTCAACGATCATCAGACACAGAATAATTAGCGGCGTACTATTAGAAGTTGGCCAAGTTCTTAGTAGTAAGTTACTAACCACAGCATAAGTTGGATAGATAAACATTGGAGATTCATTTCATAAATTCTAATATATTCTAACAGCATACAGAAAGAGTAACAGCATGATTAAAGCATAACTACCCTAGCATAACGACTATCATAGCAAACACAGATTTGTTCAGCTCAGCATGGCAATAATTATAGCAAGCATTTCTAAATTAGCATAGCAACAGCACAACATATTTAAAAATAACAAGATAGAGATTTAAAATAAAACCTGACAGAGCGTTATTACAAATCTTGCGTAACCGCAGTCTCGGAGCACCTCCATTACAAGTAAGCTTTTAATCTACTAGCTTACTAATCTAACCTAACTAAATTATTCTAGAGAGAGAGTAGAGAGAGAAAGAGAGAAAGAATGAGAAAACATGTATGAAAATGGTGAGGAGGTAATTGTATATATAGGCATCGCACAGCCGTATTCTTCAACCGTATTCCAACCCTCAAATGCACAACCGTATCGCACAGCCGTATAAAAATCTAATTTTTATTGCCTGAACACGGGATACGGTTGGTTTTGGCCGTATACGGGTGGACTGGAGCAAATACGGGTGGGCACCAACCGTATATGGCTGGACTGGGCCATATACGGCTGAGCACAGGCCGTATACGGTCTGTGTCCAGCCGTATATGGTCTGGTCCATCCGTATACGGTCTGTGTCCAGCCGTATTCGGTCCGTTGGTTCTCCGTTTCTTCGATTTGGCGTGAATTCTTCGTCGTTTATCCGTTTTGAGTGATTCTCGCGCTCACGGTTTCGTAATTTCCTAACGAAGAAAATGATATAAGTTAGAGGTCATAATTTTTTTGTGTAGCTCAAAAAGTGCTAGAATGAGTGAACGAGAATGCTTTTGATCGTATTCGTTAGATTTATCGTGTTTTTCGACCATTTTAGTTGACTTTTGAAACGTTGTCTATATTTTGGCCCATGTTATGAGTTTTAATAATATAGTGCTTATTTTGGATAATTTCATCATAATTTGGGCCAAAAAGGTGAGATAATGACACTTAAAAACTTGACTTTTTGCGTGTCATCAGTGACGCCTATAATCGAAATCCGATTTCATACGACACTAGCCCTTAGTGACTCATGACCCTTATACCGACACTTACACCCGACACTTTCTTAAGTGCCGCCCTCTATGCGTCACTTCCATAAGTGACGCCACTAAATCAGAATTTGCGATTTTATGCGACACTTCCTGAGTGTCGCCTAAACCCTAAGTATCACTATAAGTGACGCTAAAAACAGAAAGTTTGCAAACTATTTTCATACTAAGTGTCTAATTTGTACAACCTCAAACACTCATACGATACGACTTCTAAAACACTTTGGGATATACTTTTAAGTATAACACTTCAAAAACATAATGATAATGTTGAGATTATTATCACAAACAATCACCAACGGGCCGTACACGTTTTCTAAACTCAAATCAATCAACCAAGTCGTAGTAACTTGGACAAGTTAATCAACCAAATAGTAGTAATTTGGACATTCTAGTTGGATGAACAACTACAAAGGTAGTCTTTATAGATACCTACTCACGATATAACCATCGCGTGTCGTGGACACCCTCAGGTTACAAGTCTTCGGACAACGATACTCGGCTAATCAACTCAAGTTTATTAATTTAAATGCTCAGACTCAGGTGAGTCTCATGGCCCCTATTTTACTTTTTTACTCAGGGGTGTGATATCAATGCTCGTTTAAATTACAATTGAACGCAAGTACAAATCAAAATCAAATACTGCATGAGTTGGTTTCACTAATCAATTTAAAGTCCTCCACAACATAGTTTGGCAATACGTAGTAGCGTGAATGTTAGTGTATGGTACCATATAGTATTGACAATCCTCGTCCGGGTAAGCAGACATTAACTGGTCAAACGGACGCATTAGTATTTGTGTAGACGAGTGTGGATTAGGCACTCGTAGGAGGCACCTCGATCGGAATTCCTTCATTGGACCCGACCCCCAAGTTAAGCTCAGACTATGTGCTCATGACTGTATAGATACTTTTATTTTGCTTTATTGCAACTTAAATTCAATTAAACCTTGCGGTTCATTCAATATGTTTTGACATACAAACCTGTGAGCTCACCAGCGTTTCGCTGACCCATTTTAGCTTGTATCACAGGTACTCAGCAGTAGTTTGGGCTGCCCAACAGGATACTTAGCTCGTGTCATCATGCAAACCATCAGAGATTTAGCTGCATTATTATATTTTGTATAAATTAATTATGTATTTAAATCTCACAATTTCAAACCGAGCTACTGTAAACTATATATTGATGTAAACTTTTGTTTGATCAATACAAATGTAAAACGACGCATATAGTGGTCGTTCATTATATATCTTTGTGTTGTGATTACTGTAATTAGTCGCGCCCCAACCCGAATCGCTTCCGCATCAAAATTTGGGGGTGCGACATCGAGTCAACTATAAAATGTAATGACAATTTTTCCGAACTCCATAAACATACTTAAGGTGTTCCTAAAAGTTTCGGGTCAAACCGAACATGTTTGACCAAGTCAACCGAAACGAGCCTCGGTACGAAAAACGTTAAACGAAATGTAAAACTTTAGATTTTGGCTCGAAACAAATATTTTAGTTGTTATACTACAAAACTTGAACAAAAATGATGTTATGATATTTACGGATAACGATACACGCGTTGAAATACTTAAACAAAAACGTATACTTTTACTACTTTGGGAATTATTATTACAAAACCGTCACCAACGGGCCGTACATGTATTCAAAAGTACAAAACTAAACGAAAAGCGAAATACTTTGGACATAATCTAGTTGTGTGAACACTAGCATAGATGGTCTACTAAGACATCCGATTACTTATATTTATAATCTCATACGTTTAGGACGTTAGGAGATTACCGACTAGAAGTATACTTGCTTTAGGCACGCTAGCACCCACATGTGAGTTCACAGCCCCTCTTTTTACTATTTTACTACTTTCAACTAGGGGTGAAAAACATAGTTACTATTTTATTAATTGCCAAAACCTATATAGATATTATATAATTGCTTCTATGCTTTTATACTTTCCACTATTGATTATATGATTGTATCCATGTTTTACTCGATAGCTAGAGTACTTTTGAACTATAGTATGAATGATTTCATACTATGTATACAAACTATAATTTATGAAACAACATTTTCATAAACTATTTTGAAAAGTGATTGTGCCTTACAGACTTGGGTATTGGATCCTACTAACTTGGATCGAGGGACACTTACTCTGCCTACTATTTTGGTTGCCCTACAGACTTGGATATTGGATCCTATTGACTTAGATCAGATCCTACTGACTTGGATCGAGGGACACTTACTCTCCCTACTATTTTGGTTGCCCTACAGACTTGGGTATTGGATCCTACTGACTCGGCTCAGATCTTACTGACTTGGATCGAGGGACACTTACTCTCCCTACTATTTCGGTTTGCCCTACAGACTTGGGTGTTAGATCCTACTGACTTGGATCGGGGATACTTATTTTCCCATAAAACATATTTTGAATAGGATACCTACTTTCCTACAACTAATAGGATACTTCTTTCCTACAAACTATTAGGATACTACTTTCCTATAGTTACTTTTGATTAAGATACTACTTTCCTACAAATCAGTTTGAACTATATTTTGGATGACATCCCAACTAAACGTATATTTGGATAACATTCCACAAAACATTATTTAATTGTTATGGCAATAACATCTTATGAACATATTTGGTTTATCAAGCTTTACTCGTAAACATAAAACCTGTGAATTCACTCAACAACCATGTTGACTTTTTACTATGTTTTTCAGGTTCACATACGTAGTAGGACTACCCATAGGAAACAACATACTAGAAGCCATTCGATATAACTTTGAGTGATGATTACTGATTAGTCGCGCCCCGACTCGACTTCCGCTGCACAGTAAATTTGGGGGTGCGACAGATTGGTATCAAAGCTAAAGGTTATAGCGAACTAGGTTGCATTACTGGGCCTAGACTATAACCGTATAGTTAGTATTCCTTACTAGATATGACTGGTTCAGGAATTGCATCATTTGAATTTAATTTAACATAGCCTGATCAACTATGTATAATTAAAGGAGGATCGATGCAAGGTCTGAAATGGTTATGTTAAACGGGAATACATTAGTGGATTTTGACTACGATAGACATGGGACCAAACTTAGACGTGCAATACTTGCTAGGCTATTATATGATATATATATATATATATATAGACCACACTCGTTAATACACTTTCCATAGGAAATGGCAGACACTCCTATTATAGCATCGCCCAATTTAGAGAACGAGACGCAAACCTCGTCTACTACTGTAGAGGCACCTACAATGCCACGTATGATAAGCAACGACACTGTTTCAGGAAGAACCGATAGAATTAGTACCCTCCAAGGATCCGTTGCCTAGAACTCGCTTAAGATTAGCAGAAATTCCGCTAAACATGTACAGTGTATGGTAAACGATTTTCAAACTTAATGTTCATCGGACACTCTCACGGATTTTTTCGGAAACGTAAATCTTTCAACAAATTTTTGACAAAACAAAATTTTCAACACTTTTAAATGACCGGAGCTTTCAACGTATCTTTATCAACTCGAGCTTTCAATGAATTTACCTTGAACATTTATCCGGAATTTTCCCACAACTTCTAAGTTTTGACGAATTTTGTTAAAGAGAATTTTCAACATGCTGCCAAGAGTTTTCAATGTATTGATTGACTCAAAATTTTCTACGGACTTCAAGTTTTCAACATATTTTCACTATAATAGTTTTTAACAAATTTATTTCTAACAGAACTATACACAAACTTCCCACGAAATGTTTTATAAAATTCTCAAAATTCCATAACCGTGTAAACTTATTTATAGTACACATATTTATACAAAGTTCAAATTTTAGATTGCCAGCAAAGTTAGACAGTATACGGTGACATTTTTGTTTCTAAAAGGACAACAATACATATAAACAAACACTCAATTTTCAATCTTTTCTACGATTTTATCTTGAAAATCCCACTTATGAAACTAGAATACCGTTCACACAAGAAACACTGTTAGGAGAAATCAAAGATGAATTTGGTTTTTATAAGGACAAACTAGTCGATAATGATAGAAGTGACAACGATAACTCAATAAGAAATGCCACCGATAACTTAGTTGTTGAGGCTTGAGATAATTACCATTTCCACATAGGTTAGAAGTTAATATACCATAAGGACTAAACCATCTTGTTACAATTCCACTTATCTCACAGAACGTTATCTTGTAAGAAATGATAAGTCTCACTGTAGGAAACTACGTGTCAGGCAAGAAACTATGTGTCAGGCAAGATCTATCCTGCGAGGAACCTACGACATTCCCTTACCTACTCACTTTGGACAATGATACGGAACTATTGGAGATAAATCAACATTACTTAGCTATTAAGATTATATCAACATTAATGAATGGAATTAACTTAACTGTAGGCATGAACTTAGTCGAAGATTTTGCAACACCGGCAACCATGAAAAGGTGAAACGAATACCTACCCATGATATCAAAACATCCGTTTTATACGGGGACAAGCCAGTAGCATTCTGGAAAAATTGGGCCGATATAAATATCATACCTAGCGAGCTTAGAACATTGCTCAATATTACTCCCACCGACTTAGACGATGAATACATCGTAGAATTTGCAAACCGATAAAAGCCAACAGAAAAACTTAGAATCTGCATGTTAGCAAACGTACTTTATCTAATAGACTCGATAAACACTAGAAATACCCACACTTCTCTCCTGACCCCACAACGCCCGAGGCAACTGTCAAAATTTCAGGACGAAATTTTCTTAACAAGGGGAGAATGTAACACCCGTCAATTTAGGACTATTGATTAGTGCCTAATCCTCTCGTAATTACACGCATTTAGTTAGCATTAGACTAAATAGGTGCAACATTATATATATATATATATATATATATATATATATATATATATATATATATATACGATTTAATTAAATCGTACAAATTCGAATCAGATGAATATCCGACAACACAAACACGGACGTTGGTGACTGATTTTCTAAATAATGTGAATCATTAAAATAGACATTATTTACTTTATATTATTATGTTATAATAATATACGATACGATATACGTTTTATATAAAACGTACAAATGCAAAACGAACACGCAAATCGAGACCAACAACTTAACGAGACACTCTATAAAATGTTTACTAAGTATTTTGAATAAATACTACCATCAAAAGTATCAAAAATATATCGTTAAACAAAACGCGTATAATATACGTTTAACATTTAAACGAACGGGTAAACGAACACCGCACGGAGCGTAAATTTGAGGAACGATTAAACATACCCACATGGGGTGTGGGACCCACCGAAGGCTGGTCAAGACCAGCCCATGCCCTTTCCCCCATTTGGTGGATCTTGTTGCTGACTACTTCAACAAACACAAACCCATCTTAATCATTCATCACCTCACCAATCTTCTCTCTACTCCCTTTCTCTCTTCCATCTCTCTAAAAACGTGGAGGTCAACCACAAGACCACCCATAGCCACCCTAACACCACCCTTGAGCCACCATAAGTCCGCCATACAACCACCGTCGGCCGCCACGTCGGAAAATTCAAGAAAACAAGCTTTCGATCTCTTTTCTTCTTCTCTTCAACTAGAACTTGGTAAGAACTTCTAAAACTCTTTTAAAATACTTTTAATATGTTTATTTACATGTTTATGTGCTCACTCAACTCTATAATGTCCAAAACATTAACCGAAACGCGATTTAAAACTTGAAATCTTAAGCTTATGTTGTGTGTCCAGATTTTGTTCCCATTTCAACGATTTTTAGAAAAATCATTTCAATATGAAAATGGACGTTTCTTAAGCCTAAAATGAAGTACAAGAAGTAAGATTTCTAACAAAATTTGTTTCGTAACATTTCAACTCCGTTTAGCACTCGAAAACTAAATTCTCCGGCAACATGTACTTTCCGTCTTCTGGAGACAGAAAGTACTTCCTTCTCGAGCTCATATCTTGAGCTCTAGGCCGAATAAATGTATGAAAATTGAACCAAAATATTCCTTAATATGTCTATTACAAAAAGTTCTTTTATAGCTTCGACTATAAATACACCGGTTTGTCTAGAAAATTAGATGTTTGACGTTGTAGCCGGATTGGTCAAAACTGGACCTCACGGGCTTTAACAATTTATTTGGCCGACTTCTAGGTGTCTAAAATTCATGGAAAAATTACATAAAATACTTAAGATATAGATGAACAAATGTGATTTTTCTCGAGAATTAATTCGGATTTAACTTAGTGAAAACGAGACCCGAAACGAGTCCAAAAACTGAAAAACCACATATAGGGACTGTTTTTGTATAAAATGTAAAACCGACACTTCGAATCAACTATAAAACGTAACGACAATTTTTTCGAACTCCATAAACATACTTAAGGTGTTCCTAAAAGTTTCGGGTCAAACCAAACATGTTTGACCAAGTCAACCGAAACGAGCCTCGGTACGAAAAACTTGAAACGAAATGTAAAACTTTAGATTTTGGCTCGAAACAAATATTTTAGTTGTTATACTACAAAACTTGAACAAAAACGATGTTATGATATTTACGGATAACGATATACGCGTTGAAATACTTAAACAAAAACGTATACTTTTACAAGTAAATAAACGCAACAAACATAATAATAATACTTTGGGAATTATTATTACAAAACCGTCACCAACGGGCCGTACATGTATTCAAAACTACAAACCTAAACGAAAAGCGAAATACTTTGGACATAATCTAGTTGTGTGAACACTAGCATGGATGGTCTACTAAGACATCCGCTTACTTATATTTATAATCTCATACGTTTAGGACGTTAGGAGATTACCGACTAGAAGTATACTTGCTTTAGGCACGCTAGCACCCACAGGTGAGTTCACAGCCTCTCTTTTTACTATTTTACTACTTTCAACTAGGGGTGAAAAACATAGTTACTATTTTATTAATTGCCAAAACCTATATAGATATTATATAATTGCTTCTATGCTTTTATACTTTCCACTATTGATTATATGATTGTATCCATGTTTTACTCGATAGCTAGAGTACTTTTGAACTATAGTGTGAATGATTTCATACTATGTATACAAACTATAATTTATGAAACAACATTTTCATAAACTATTTTGAAAAGTGATTGTGCCTTACAGACTTGGGTATTGGATCCTACTAACTTGGATCGAGGGACACTTACTCTCCCTACTATTTTGGTTGCCCTACAGACTTGGGTATTGGATCCTACTGACTCGGCTCAGATCCTACTGACTTGGATCGAGGGACACTTACTCTCCCTACTATTTTGGTTTGCCCTACAGACTTGGGTGTTAGATCCTACTGACTTGGATCAGGGATACTTACTTTCCCAAAAAACATATTTTGAATAGGATACCTACTTTCCTACAACTAATAGGATACTTCTTTCCTACAAACTATTAGGATACTACTTTCCTACAGTTACTTTTGATTAGGATACTACTTTCCTACAAATCAGTTTGAACTATATTTTGGGTGACATCCCAACTAAACGTATATTTGGATAACATTCCACAAAACATTATTTAATTGTTATGGCAATAACATCTTATGAACATATTTGGTTTATCAAGCTTTACTCGTAAACATAAAACCTGTGAATTCACTCAACAACCATGTTGACTTTTTACTATGTTTTTCAGGTTCACATACGTAGTAGGACTACCCACAGGAAACAACATACTAGAAGCCGTTCGATGTAACTTTGAGTGATGATTACTGATTAGTCGTGCCCCGACTTGACTTCCGCTGCACAGTAAATTTGGGGGTGCGACACCTTTTAACTCTCATTCAACTTTAAAACGTTTGAATTCAATGCAATTTATTATAAAGTTATATATCATAACTAACTTCAGTTATAAAATATGTCCATAATTAATTATTTTTTATAAAACTGATGTAAGTTATGTAACAAATTAATGGATAATGAAGTGTATGTTACGATTGTTTTGATCTAATTTACAAATGAAGTTTCTAATTCGTTTTACAAATTATAACCATCTTATGTCTTCTATACTAATATATAAAGAGTTTGATTTGATGCAAAATATTGAACTATTAGTATATCTAATCTAATATGTTATTCACCACTTAAAATCAATTTAAGTAATTCTAATGGTAGTCTTGAAAATAACCTAATGCAGTTAGCATAGGCATTTCAGTCTTAAAAGTATAATCTATTACTACATATAAAAATTTCTACCAAATAGTATTTTTAAAAATAAAACAGTATTTTACCTAGTTAATACAACATCTAATGCAAGTAGTACTATATATAAGCACTTTATAGCTAGATTATATATTGGTAGATTTATTTGTTTGAAGTTTCAATTTTGTAATTAGAGGTCAAATATTTAGTCATTTTGAGATAAAAGGATAATTTAATAATTTTAGGTGTATGTTGGACCATTTTTGAGCAAAGCATAAAATTATTGAATTGAATAGATCGATGTAAATCACATGGACCATTTATGAAAATTACTAATAATAACATTATTAACATGCATACCCTGTAAGAATATGTAGATAAAATTTTTTAATATATTTTTGATTGGAGTGTAAAGTTATCTTAAACAAAGGATTTATCAAAATTAAGTTCCATTGTTTAATGACTTTCTTTAATATGTGTATGTGATATTTTTTTGATAAAAAAAATTGATAAACTTTTTACAATGATGTACATAATTCTTTTTTTTTTCAATAAGGTAATTATAGAAATGTGCTATCAAAAAACCATCTAAAGAGGTTTTTCAAATGTGATACTTTGATCATGTTAAGGTTCAGAGGGGAAGAAAGAGCATGTCAGTTTTGTTCCATATTAGAACAAATTTGTAGAGAATAGAATGCAGTATTATTAGCGTTGCCGGTTATCAACGTTTTTTTTTTTTTTTTGCAATAATGTAGTATTGTTAAAATGAAGATAAATTTTATAGGTGTAAAATGCAGTTGTTAAAATAAAACTGTTAGTAAAATGTAGTAAATTCAACCGTGGATGAAAGAATTGTACTAAAATGTACCGTAGTAAATCTAGCCTACCCTTTATAGTTTACTCTCGTATCTATGGATGACAATCGTCACCCGGTCCATTGGATATCCACCCGATCCAATCCACTAATGGTGGATATGGATGACGTAAATAGATGTATAGTTGACATGGATATGGATGTGAATGATTAGTTGTTCAGATGCGGATGAAAAATTGTCATCGACGGATTAATCCATTATCACCCGAAATGCATATTTAAAAAGGGTAATTTTAGAGGGTACCTCTGACCCCCGTACCATATTTTAATGGTACGCGTCCGCCCCACCCGCAAGGAGTATCAACGTCGGACAAATCACATGTCCACAAATCAACCACATGTGCTGATGAATGGATTCAAACCCCTGACCGAAATGCATATATATATCAGTATAAATATACATACGTACGTCTATAAATAGACACAAATATACATATTATCTTACCTATATACTAATTGTCTATCCCCTCATATTTGACATCTCCTCATTTCAACTCATAAGTGTAAATCCTACTTGGCGTTATCATGTAAAGTTTTGTTATTTTCTTGCTCAAACTCAAAAACATAAATGTAATAATGAAGTATTTAATAGAAAATAAGTTTTCCTTGGGAGGATTCTAATGGTTGCATTTTTTGGTAATTCATTCATTCATTCACTCTTATTATAAATCCAATAAATCAATCATTCTTTGGTGAGTGAATTGCGAGTTTACTCATGGTAGTTTAAGTGATTTACGTATTTGATGAAATTTGTAAGAGACAGAAGAATATTGTATAGAGGCGAATGTTTCTTCTGTGTTATGATGTTTAAAGTACATTTGTTGTACTTAAGAAGACACATTTAGTAGTTCAAAAAATGTTCATATATATTTCATGTGATATTTTATTTATTTGTTTGTTTTTGTTACCGGAGTGAATATCACAAAATGGGTTTAACAACAAACGAAGAATAAGTGATGTATCAAAGTATTACACTATTATAGTTTCTTGGTTTAGCAACATCAATTCAAACCTTTAAAGAAAAAGTGTATTTCAAAAACTCAAAGTTTCAAAATGAAATTAATCATACATATCGTTTTCAAATATAAGAGATTTAACATCTACATTTAGCTTCTCCATAGCTAACATATGTGTTCCATTAGTTTTAGTCTATTTATTGTTGATTCTTCATTGACTCTTTATACATGTTCAAATTTCACTAATAAAATTTTCTAAAGGTCGCGTCACCATCTACTAAAAAGAGGTTAATTGGCATTTATACTTATACATTGTGCTTTCATGTCTATAATCATATACTTATTATTTTACATTCTAGAGTAACTTGGCTTAGGCCCATTTCCACTTAACTAGGTTCTAAGAGTCTATAATATTAAATTGATACAAGCCCATCCAAGACAAATAGTTAGTAATTATTATGTGTTACTTTTTGGGTCGGTTCGGTTAATTTGGTTCGGTTTTTGAGTGTTAACCGTAACCAACCCAAACCAATCTGTTAATGCAAAACTCAAAACTGAACCATCGATTATTTGTTTGGTTCGGTTAATTTCAGGTCGGTTAAATCGTTTAATTCGGTTTTGGGTCGGTTTTCGGTTTTCACTACTCACCCTTAGTTTTTCGACTCGGGTTGGCCCAACGGGTTTTTCGGTCGCACCGGTGACCCGAAAGTCGACGGGTTAACATTTTCTTTTAGTTTTTTTCATTGACCAATTGAATGAGAAATAAGGAATAATTTCGCTCATATCCTTATAAAGTCTTAATATTACATTAATATTCTTGTAAATGTCAAAATTATCGATGTACAGATCTTTTATTTGAAAGACTTCTCAATTATAATGTGTAAAATAAATCAAATATAAATTATTATAAATAACAAAAAAGTTTAAACCGGTTAACCCGGCGGTTCAACCGGATCCAACACTTAGAATGCGTCAACTTGAAAACCGAAAACCGGATTTAAAACATTGTCCACAACCCTACCAATTTTTTTTTTTTTTTTTAAAGCGAAGCTCTTTGTTATAACAAATTAACAATCCAGCCACATATGCAAACGTATTATTAAAAAAAAAACCTCAAAACCCCCAAAACAGATCTGCTTGCTTCAAATTCTCTCTTTATACTCCCCATTCAATTTCAATCAACCAACAACACCATACACAATCCCCTTTTCAAATTATTAGGGTTTTAAATGCTCAAAAAATTTCCCCAATTCGCATGCCGTAAGGGTTTTTCCGAAACCCTAGATTATAATTCGATCAATTATGGGCGCATTAACGATTAATCGCAACAAACGTGACGCTGAATTACAGTCATCATCATCGTATGGCTACGGTTATAATCATCTACACATTTCAAAAAAGCTCAAATCATCAAACTTTATGGAATCAAAAAAAAGTTCAAGTTTAGTTTCAAGGCTCAGTTTATATCCGAAACAGGTGACTCCTATTGTTAGACAAATTCATGCTCCTATTACAGTTGTTAAAACCTTTACTTCAAATTCTAAACAGTTAGATTCTAGTTCTAGGTTTATTCCAAAGTTTCCAAAAAATTCGGATTATTCAGGTGATAGGATGGGGAATCTGTTTTCGAATTATAATCGTGCAAAAAAAGCCGCGGTGAGAACGTTAAGGCATGTTGCTTTTGATATGGAAGATGAGGTAGATGATGTAGTTGAGGTTGTTAACGTTAATGATAAAGATAATGATGGTTCTTGTGATTCGGGTGTTGAGGAAGTTGCGATTGTGGAAGGTGAGAAAGAGGATGCTATGAATAAGTCTGGGGAGTTGCAGACGATTAGAGCGAAATATAGGGAATTAGATGGAAAGTCTGAAGGAAAATTAGGGTTTCAGACGCCTACTTCTTCAGGAGTGGTTTCGGATTTGGTGGATGGGAAGACTCTGGAACACTTGTCGTTGAATAGGAGAACGGATATAGGTGAAGGTTTGTTGTATCATCAAAAGTTGCTAAGTGAATCAGCTAAAAAGCGTGACCCAACGTTAAGGAGATTGGATTTTGATATTAGACTACTTGAAGAAAAAAGAGCATCATTTGATAAATTGCGGCCTGTGAAGAAAGAAGAGGTGAAGTGTATTATACTATTATGTGTGGTAGTTATTGGAAAGTTGAAGCTTTACTAGCGATTGGTGTCTCATGTTCAGTTGATGTGCTTTTCAGGATATATCGATTGAGCCTTTCCGCCCACTTACTGAGGATGACGTGGAAATGGTTGCTAATGCATTCTCTAATCCTAGTCGGTATGATTTTATTTATAAATTTGTCTGTATCTATGTATGTATCTGTATATGTGCATATGCTTAGTACACTCATATATGAATATATTCCTTATGCGGGTTTCTTATCTGATTTGGTATAAATGACACTCGAAATAATGTAGAAGGAAGGTCTTGGTCACTCATGAGAATTCAAATATTACAATTACTGGTGAAGTTCTACGTTGTTTAAGACCTGGGGCATGGTTAAATGATGAGGTAATTTTAATTTTGCATGTGATATTTGCGTGCGACATAACTTGTTAAGCAAGATCTGTAGTGCTTAATTTTTTCATATTATAGGTTATTAACCTTTACCTTGAGTTGCTGAAAGAGAGGGAAAAGAAGGAGCCCCAAAAGTTTCTGAAATGTCATTTCTTTAGCACATTTTTCTACAAGAAGGTTAGTTAATTTCATCACTCACCATCTTGTTGCCTTTATCAAAGTATTTCTGATGTCCCATAAAAAGAGAAACATTCTCGTATTGAGGATGTACTTCCTTCTTTGGGGAATCTTTATAAGTGAAGTTATAACTGGCCCTGATAATAGGGGTTGAAGAATTCACTGTGATTTATTTTAGTCTGCTAGGTTCACTTTGGTTTATATGGCAGAGAGAAAAGCAAGTTACTGGTTTAACTAATGTCCGTCCTAAGTGTCTCTAATATTATAAGTCAATGATAGCTAGGAGTGATTTTTTTTTAAAGCAATTATATGTTAATTACAAGCACTGGCAATGAATGAACTATTAAACAGTAGAGGTCAGAAATATTGTATGCATGGTTTTTAGAAGGGATTGATATGTAGGATTGATATCATATCTTTCGGCTATTATATATAAAGTGGTCTGTATTACTGTATAAGTACTTAATATAACATCTTCAATGCCTGCTTCCCAATTGGACCTTTGTTTATATATCGCTTCTTAACTAATGACTTTCCACTACAAAATATATATGCAAGATGTTAGCCATCATCGTAGTCTCAGTATCTTGCTGAAGAGTTCAGCAGTGAGATCGAGCGCTATGTGAAATGAAGCCATCAATGCATACATCAGTTATTGATAATTCAATATCTGTTGATCTTGAAAGAACAGGCAATCTAAAGTACAGGGTTTACTGACTAGAAATAGCCTGGTTTATATGTGTCTTGCCTGTGTGGATGTATCATATAAAATCTATATTGTTTTCGATATAATGTATTGAATAGCAAGTACATTAATATAACACTAGATAAGTGGAAGATTATTATGTTAACAATCTGTTACAATTTAAAATTTAAGGATCAATTTTCTGTCAAAGTGCATAGTAGGTATCCGCTTTCAGCAATCTAATGTAGTACTTATCATTAAGTGGATTCTTATCTTTGTGTTTTTTAGTCTATAAGTCTAAATAAGTTTGCTTTATGGTATTCTACACCATTAGGCGATAAGTGAAATTTTGGTTAGGGGGATAAAAGATAAGATTTGTATGGAAGTTTGTGTGATTATACAATCATTAGATGCTATCCTAATAATGAACAAACTCAAGAACTGTATTTTGTTCTTTCTATGTAGTGTACACAGTTATTTACATGTTGGGAGTTTCAAAGGGGAAAACATTTGTTGGAATCTCTCCATCTTACATAAACCATTTTTGTAACCCTAATTTTGCTCTACTGGTTTTGAGGTGATGAATGATGGATCATCTTCCTTGCATGCATATGTTAGTTAACCATGGTTTGTGGGACTTTATTCTGATAGCATGCGACATCTCTCATGGTTACTACATTATTTTTCTTGTTCTCCATAGTTGATAAGTGGAAGGGCTGGCTATGATTACAAGTCAGTTAGAAGATGGACTACCCAGAGGAAATTGGGATACAGTCTCCTCGAGTGTGACAAAGTAAAGTTTATTACTTCCGTTATCTTCTCCTAATAATACCAATGATATATTTATCAAAGTTTCAGTATTCTGACCATAGCTGTTGAGCAGATATTTGTCCCTGTCCACAAAGAAATACATTGGTGCTTGGCTGTTATCAACAAAAAAGAAGAAAAGTTCCAGTATCTTGACTCCCTTGGAGGCATTGATAGACAAGTAATGAGGGTTTTGGTATGTTTGGCTTCCATGACTTCTTATATACATGCCAATAGTTGTTGAGTCAACTGGGAGTTAATGTGACTTCTTATATTTTGGCTCATGTTCTCCAGGCCAGGTACATTGTGGATGAGGTGAAAGATAAGAATGGGGAGGACATTGATGTTAGTTCTTGGAAGCAAGAATATGTCACAGACCTACCTAATCAGGAGAACGGGTGCGTATGTTTTAAATCTTTTCTAAAAGTTAGTTAGGTACTTTGTCGGAGGTACCGGCCTTCTTTATCAAGAAAAAGAAGATATATGATGGATTATTTATAGAAATTCAGTCTTTTAGCCTGCGACTGATAGTGAAAAAATAATAGGAAACAAAATCAATATGATTACCGAGGTTAAAAATCAGTCCACATAGGCGTATACATACCTTGACTTTTTGTGTTATATAAAGTCAATCCTGGCATCTTTTATATGTTTTTCCTTACAAAGTAAAGGGTGCCATTGTTGATGCTATTGAGTCTCTTTAACCATTAAATGAGTTTTTCCTTTGTTGCTTAAAACAATAAATAGAAAGACTGGTTAGTGTGAAGTGAATGTGCCACCTTTTGACTTTTTTACTTTGTAGTTCTTCGAACTTGATTTATCTGAGGCAGACATATAATGATGCTAGTCTACTGCTATGTCTTTACTGATCACAATATTGTTTCTTGCCAGGTTTGATTGTGGCGTATTTATGATCAAATACGCGGACTTTTATAGCAGGGGCATTGGCCTCTGCTTCAAGCAGGTAAGTCACATGACAGTTTAGCTCTTTTTTTTTTTCCGTAATCTAATTGTTCAAGTTTCTTTAAAATTTCTATAATCTCAAATACCGACTAGGCATTCACATATAATAAATCATCTCATTCGTAATGATCTTCAGATGATTTGAACATGATCTAAATATTTACTGTGATCATGCTTTTTTTGTAGGAAAACATGCCGTATTTCAGGTTGAGGACTGCCAAGGAGTTACTGAGATTGAGAGCCGATTGAATATATGTCATTCTGTAAGCATTTGATGTACAGAGTCTCTAATAGGCAAAGCATCGGGTGGCATATCCCTGCTTTCTACCGATCAACTTTGTAGCAGTAGGCCCAGACCGCAGAGAGGTTCAAACCATTGGTAGGAATCCTTTTATAAGGCACTTTTTTCCACGTATCTTGTTCTATCTTGCTGGCATAGCACTAGGTTAAGGCCCCTACTTCATTTTAGCCACCCTAATTATAGCCAAAATGTTTAGTTTGTGCTTTTCTTTGTCTAGGAAACATGGATTGGTTTTATCATGAAAACCTTTTTACAAAAGTTGTAGTCTATTTTGCAGCCTTTTTTACGTTTGATAGAATTTCAGAAGCTACTTTTATGGATTTTATTTTGTAATTGTTCATATTGGAAGGACTTTGAAGTTATTCTTGTGTTAGTTGACCCATTTAGTAAAATAAAGATTGAACTGCAAAACTGATGGTTTTATAGTTACTTGTTCCATTGTGTGTTCTCGTTAAATCTCTTTGCAGGAAGATAGATCACTGGCATGGTATCCCAGTTTGTAAAATGTTATATTTACACATTTACCATCCTTCTCTTTTGTTCCAAAATTGAACAATTTTGAGCTGTGTACATGTTGTCACTCATTGGTAGTCAAAAATGCTTGACCAATTACTTTTCCATTTTAAGAATGGCTTTTCTTTGAAAATCAATGTTGAAGATGAGCGATGAGGCTCAGGATTTCGACGCTAGTACGAAAATCGCTTGATGTAGCTTTAAGGGGAGGTGAGGTGATAAATATGCCAAATAAAATGTGTCATGAATCAGATTTATGCTATTGTATACTTGTATTGTGAGCATCAACTATTGTATAGTGTGGTTTATGAATGATATTGAATTTATCACCTCCCAGCTTCAAGTTCTGGAACTTGATTAACATAGGGTTTAGTACGTGGTCAAATTGCTTTTAAGTTTTAATGGAAGTATCGCTGAGAAGATCTTTTAACAACAATTGTAGAAGAATGTAGAATTACTTTTTTATCAACTAAGAATGTAGGTTGAGTTGGTATAAAATAAATAGTTTCTGTATATTCTTCCATATTTGTATTTCAATTGTGCAACGATTAAAGCCCGTGTGCATGCTAGACGATAACCAAGTAACGACATCTATAAGTAATTTCTGACTGGTAACACATTCAAAAACTTGGCTAAAATGATGTCTACATGTGGTCATACGTTGCATCATTACAAATTGCTTTTACTGGATACTTTGCACATATTTATACATATGCAAAACTCAACTTTTTTGCATGTTACCATTACTTTCGAGATTCATAGCACGAACGGAGTTATGATTGAGGGGGATAAAAAAGAAGTCTTATTATCTTTTTTTCATTTTAAGGAGGCATAAGTTATAAAAGATCGGTAATGCCTTCAGAAAAATTTCCTTTTCTAAAATTGAGGCGGCAACGACCCCTTCTAAGATCAGTTACAATCAAGAGGAAACATATATGGATATACGAGACGAATACATAAAATTAGTGTATTGAAAAAACTATTACAAACTGTACCAATAAACAAATAAATCTACTTTTTTATGCAGACAATTTAAGAGGAATTAGTAATTTGGATATATTATATGCAAACATTTGTAGCATTTTCCTTTATGACTTTATTATAATAATAATAGAAAAAAAATAAAAAAAATTCTATTTGAAACAGCCTACTCATGGATACACATCCCAAACTGATTTCGAATTTGGAAGCAATATCAGTTTTCAGTTTGGCGTTGACTTCCCTGTCCAAACTCACAAAAACATAACATGGTCTCCTGTAAACTCATCATGAAGATACACATAACCACAACAGAATAGTCTTCTGTTAAACAATCAAAATACACCTGTTGGTATCGACAAAATATTTCAAAACAACGTTTTACTAGTATAAGAAACCAAGTAATTGCCTTCTAAAAGTGGCTATAACAACCCCAGAAAAGTATAATATCGAAATAAAATGAACCACCTACATGTCTATAAGATAGCAGAGAAAAGATCTAAATTACTGTGCAAAGAGCCACAGCTCAATTATTGTGGGTTATACATTTGAATGTCTAAATCATAAAAATGATAAATAAGCCCAAAGGCAAAATGATACCTGAAATTCATAACTGATAAATAGATTAAAACCATAGCATCCAGAAAACTATTGGTTTTAAAGCGATCTAATCCAAGTCCTGACTATAGAAGACCGACTAGAATATGAGCATGTCTATGCTAACCATAACGTCGCCTCCTTGGGCCACCAACAAAGAACCTGGCATGGCGGCGCGCAATGTGGGGAACGTAGTTACGAACACGCCTATCAATCCCAAGATCAACTTCATATTCATCGTCATCATAAATTGAAAAGCTATTGCGGGTGTCATTCCTCGATTCTACGTGAAAAAGAGTGTCCAGGTAACCATCCATCTCACGGTCTCTAGAATATCCTCGATAATTTCCTTCTATTACATAATCACCCATTATAATTGACCCAGGCATTGTTGAGTTAATTGTACTCATCACATCATTTAATTCTTGATCACTTTCAAGCTTCTTCCATTTCTCTGCAAGTGACGGGTCTACTTCTCGGGGACGAGCCAAAGGGTGATTCTCCCGCACATGCTTCCTTAATTTTTTGTAAGATCCAACAAACGAGCAATTGTCTTGCATGCAACTCCTCTTCTTGGAATTGAGAAATTTCCGAGCCCGCTTTACCACGGTCCATCCTTTTACCTTACCACGACAAAGTGGGCATAAAAGCTCATCTGAGCCCAAACTAAAGATTGGATCATCAACTGACCCAGTCTGTGGTCGTGCATTTTCAGATGGACTTGCTTTGGTGTAGGCTTTCTTGTACTGGTCTAAACAATTGGAATATCGATGACTGGTTGCACACATGTATGGGCGGCAACCCTTGTGATGTGACGAACAAAGTAGAAGAACGGCATTGTGAGGGTACTCCATACAAACAGAACATTTTGCATCCTGCCATTCCTTCTTCTCCAATGCCTTTTTTTGTTTCTTGTGATGAGAATCCTTCAAAATCTTCGAATGTAATGATCCTAATAAATATGGATTTGCCCTATGATGTCTCGATCCACATCTTTGTTGCTGCTTCCTCACTTTAGTCATTGCAAGCCAAGCCTAGTACACATAATACCAAGATATTGAGTCATTAAGAAAATTTTCACTATTTCATACTGTCTCAGACTTTCAGCATGATTTTTTTTTCTTTTGCGATACCTCCTTTGGTGGGCCACTAAGAACCACCGCCACAAAGTGCGGGAGACTGGCGTGGCCCCTAGAAATTGTTTGCACTAAATGGGATTTGAACCTTGGACTCTAAGCATGATGTAACTTTTTAAATGCTTGAAACGCTACGTGCTTAATGGCTTACTAGCTAATTTCTTGCTGATATAACAACTTATAAATAAGCACATTGGTGCGTGCTAACTGTCAAAATGCTTATAAGCTCATAAGCATAAGCTGAAAATATGCAAATCCCAAACAGCCCCTAGTAAATAGTTTGACTTTCTGGAAAAGAAGAAAAATATGAGGCACATCAAATTAAGAAAATCATCATTCAACAATTTCAGTTACCTACACCTAAAGAAGCAAATTAATATAAGTAGGGGCTCTTAGGACATCTATAGTGATATAGGACAGCCTATTATATACTTTCAACTAGGATCACGAAACATATCTTAAATTTCATGCTTGCTTTTCAGCTTTGAGAGCTAGTCAATCATTTGGTGCATTCCTATTGAAGTGGTCTGTCTAGTCAGTTTAGCAATATTAGGGCAGTGCATTCACTTAGCTTCTCTATACATTACACGCCTAAGTGTTAGCTCACTGCTTTACACTTTATATTAGATCAAAAAACAGGGACACACAATCTTTTACACAATACGAAAACATTTACAAAAGATTGTTCAGGCATCCTATGCCTTTTACTAAGAAAAAAATAACAATGAGATGAGGCATACATGTATGAACACTGCAAAAGATATAATAGGTGAGCATCCTTAGTCTTTATTTAAGAAACACAAGGATATAGTCCTCTCTTACAACACCATAAACAACCCACTATTTCATGGGAAGCTATAATATAGCACATTTAAAGGATGTCTGATCAAAATTTTCACAGATTCATCTTGCATATATAAGTGTCAGTTTCCTTGTCAGATTAGAAAGACATATTCACCCCTTTCACAATTAAGTTGTGTAGCCCAAAGGCAGATTGCAAAATGTAAAAGTCGAGGTTAGTGGTGGAATTAGGCTAGCCAAATAGCAACATCTCGTTTCATAACACCAAATTCATTTGAATTTACACCATGACTCACACTTGGATAAGTACATTTTTAATGCTATATTCCAGATACCTTTTAGCTTACACATTACGAAAACGTTTACAAAAGATTGTTCATGCATCCTATGCCTTTTACGAAGAAGAAAAAAAAAACAATGAGATGAGGCATGCATGTATGAACATTGCAAAAGATTATAGGTGAGTATGTTTAGTCGTTTATTAAGAAGCACAAGAATATCTAATATTCAACATTAAGTGTTGTAGGAGATGTCCGGTAGTCCTCTCTTACAATACCATAAACAACCCACTATTTCATGGGAAGCTATAATATAGCACATGCAAAGGATGTTTTATCAACACTTTCACAAATTCATCTTGCATATTTAAGTGTCAGTTTCCTTGTCGGACTAGTAAGATATTCATCCCTTTCACAATTAAGTTGTGTAGCCCAAAGGCAAATTGCAAAGTGTAAAAGTTGAGGTTAGTGGTGGAATTCCCAATGAGTTTCCTTTTTCATCATATTAATCACTGCTGTAAAACTGCAAAAGCTGTATATACTTGAATAATACACTAAAAGGTATCTGGAATATAGCATTAAGTATGTGGTTATCCAAGTGTGATTCATGGTGCAAATTCAAATGAATTTGGTGTTATAAAACAAAATGTTGCTATTTGGCTAGCCTACATCTCTTCCTACTTTTCAATTTCTAAATCAAAATATGCACATTGATATTCATAAGCAATAAGTTAGTAAGTATAATATTTGATTTCAATTGCCTAAAGATTGTTAATTTCAGACAATATTTGTTTATATAGCACAAACATAATAACTTGTAGGATAGTGAAAACAAGAATTTACTGCATTCTCATTCGAAAAAATAACAAGCCAGACAACTTTTTAAAGAGTAATCATACCCATTCCCATTTCAGCATCTTTCTAACCCAAAACGTTACTTAAGTCCATGAAGTCTTTCTCTTCTAAATAAGTAACATCTCAGGGTCCATTTCATGTCGAAAAATCTTGTTTCATGCTCTTTTTATGTCTTTAATCAACAACATTTACTTCATGAATCTTCAAAATCCATTTCAATTTTCTTTTGTAGAGCAAACATTGTACTCCCTCCGTCCCAATTTTATTGTCCCCAGACAAAAAGACACGCAGTTTAAGAAAATATAACTATCTCTCTCTTACTTTTTGATAAAATGACAGTTTTACCCTCTACTTTTTACCTATTTTTTTGTCTTATATATATACACTAGGGGTAAAAAAGAACTTTATTTCCTTAAACTTTCTATTTATGGAAGTGGACAATTAATTTGGTACACCCCAAAATGGAAATAATGGACAAAAGAAATGGGACGGAGAGAGTATTTTACATTCTTTTATCTACTAGTCACCCTAACAAGTGACAAACACATTGTTTTCCTCACCATATGAGTCACTCATTTATTTATCATATATATATATATATATATATATATATATATATATATATATATATATATATATATATATATATATATATATCATCTGTCATCCGTTATTTGGAATATCGTGATTCGTTTGCTCTTTAACCTTCAAATCACGCAATGTGTACGCAATTATCTAATCATTATTATCAGTACAAATGAAAAGGCATCTAATTTTGCTTCCACCATCATCATAGATACTTTATAAACACAAAATTTATCACTTCAGATATCAAACTTACATATACAATATACAATATGAAAACATAGTATCAAATATATGATCATATAAAGCACATATTCTATCGCTAATAGCCAATGGAAGTATACAATTGACAAAAGAAATAATTTTTAAAAAAAATTAGGGTTTCATATAAACATGAAAACCAGGAGTAGTCCCTGTAACTAACCATTAATAAACGGTAATTACGATATTACCACGGGAAGAGAAAATTACCGAAAATAAATTGATTCCGTTGATAAGAAATAGCGCCGCCGTTGACAGTGAAAGGAGACGGAAGAAACTGCCGCGCTCAGTCGCGTATAAATTACGCCGTCGGACTGTGGCAATATGGGAGTTAATAAAAGGGATGGAGAAGATTTAAACTTTTAGAGTAAATTACGTTGCCCGTCCTGTGGTTGTGTCCATATTACGGACCCAGTTCCTGAGTTGGGTATTGAGCGGATCTCGTCCCTTGACCCGGAAATCCATTTCATTACCAGTCCCTCATCCATACAAGTCCACGTGAATTGACTAAAATGCCCTTAATTCATTTACTTATTCATTTTTCTTATATGACAAAATAAATTTCCACTCATCGTGCTGAACTCTTACCTGCTACTTCTTTACCTTCATAACCATTTAAGGTTTTTTATAGAACTCAAAACCATCCTCTAACACCATCAATTAAATCATTAAACTGAAATTGAAATTAAAAGTTAACATTTTGTTCATATATACTTAACATTTTAGTTACTTTCCTCACAAACATACAAAACCAAAATCGACATGCTTGACGGATAATGGAACCCCGATACCAACCATAATATCACCTAAATCGAATCCCTGAAGACGGTAGCAGCAGGACGGGGATTGCGACGGTGATGTCTTTTTCTGACAAGATGTTAAGCGGGCATATGAGATGGTGGCGACCTATGGTGGTTTTCTTTGTGTTTTGAAACCCGCAGCTGCCGAACTAGCCGAATAGCCAGAACCGACGCTAACTGGAAACATTACTTACAGTCAAGTCCACCGGCATCTTCGCTGCTGAACCGCTACTGCCGGAGATGCGATCGGAGAAGACGAACCGAAGTCAGATCGAAATAATCGAAGCATATAAGTTTTAGGTATACATATATATGTCATGGTGAATTGGAACTTAAATGCAAAAATAAAATAGATCGACTGTAATATAGTGTTTGTTGAATGGAGGGGTTTTGTTTTTGCTGATGAGTCTCTTCTACGGAGTATTATTTTATTTAATTATATATTATTTATTATTCATAAGAAAATCTAAAAAATAAAAAAAATTTATGTAAAAGACTATTATACCCCTATGTGAATCGGAGGAGGGACAGGCAATGAAACGGAATTCCGGGTCAAGGGACGAGATCCGCATAATACCCGACCCAGGGACTGGGTCCGTAATATAGACACAACCACAGGGACGAGCAACGTAATTTACTCAAACTTTTATTCATTATAGCCACTAATGTTTTGAAGTTATGAAATGTATCCCACTTAATGTCTAACCCGACCGAATGTTCAACGAACAAATCGTAAACCGTTCGATAGAAAGTTCGTTTATGTTCGTTTCGTTTAATGGACGGACATAGAAAAAGACTTACGTTTATTTAATTATATGAACGATCATGAACATTGATCTCGTTCGTTTATTTATGTTCGTGAACGTTCGATAAAATGTATAAAATGTTTTAGACGTTCATTAATGTTCATTTTGTTTATGTCTCTTTACTAATAATTAAATTAAATTAATAAACATTTGTATACTTTATTTTGATCTCATCTAAATTATAAATATAATATTACGAAACATTCAGATTTTTTCATTATCATTACAAAAAACCACTTAACACACACATACATATGTGTGTGTTCATTTAAATTCGTTTAACGTATTAACGAATAAATGCATTAAGTTTTATATTCGTTCGTTTATGTTCGTAAACAAACAAATTTTCTTAGTGAACAAACATGAACAACAAAATACGCTCACTTATATTTGTGTTCATTCATGTGTTCGTTAAAACGCTAATGAACGAACACGACCTGCATGTGTTCGTGTTCGTTCGATTCGTTTAAATGCCTAAATTATTCCCACCGAATAATTTTGTTCACTAATTACATGTTAATATCTAGATCTTGATCGTAGGGCTTATGATATTAAACTATATATGTTTGATACCTTAGTTTATGTAGGGACGGTACCAGAACTTTTTCTTTATGGAGGCAAATTTAGAATGGTTCGACAGATTAAGTTTTAGATTTCAAATTCAATTTTTTTTTCTTTAAGTAATATTTTAAACTATACCAACTTAAACTTATGTTAACATGTATCCATTCAAACCGGAAAAAGATTTTGGTTTAATTTGATTTCAACACATTAAAACATAGAGCAAATTACATTGCCCGTTCCTGTGGTTAGCCCTATATTACATAGTCAGTCCCTGGGTCGGGTATTGTGCGGGTCCAGTCCCTTGACCCGATTTTTCGTTTCGGTGCAAGTCCTTACTCCACTTGAATCCAGATGAAAAGACTAAAATACCCATACACTAAATTTTTTATTAAATAAATAACTTTTTTCTTCAATTTTATACTATAATTAAAATAAAAATAACTATTGTTTACATTTTACATATCATGAATATATATTTAATACTCCGTAGAACACAAGGCTTTTCTTGATGAATGTAGTTGGACGATGTTGACGATTTCAAATGTAAATCTGAAACCAATTCATCCACCCAATTTGTATGTATAAACATGATCCACTTCTTCCACCCCATCTAAGACAACCACTGCCACCGCTAATGTGCCACAACCACCGCTACCACCACAGTTGCGCCGTCACAACAGTTGCTACGGCACTACCACCATCGTAGCTGCACTATCTCGACCGATAGGCCGCCGCCACCACCCTAGCTGAATCGTCGAGACTGCTATAACACCAACACCATTGCGCCTAAGGTTTGTAGATCTATATTTGGTTTTGAGACTTCGGATTTAAGTTTAATTTCGGGTTTCAATAATAGATGGAGGTGTTCATGTGAATGTATTTCGTTTTAATTTCGAGATTTCTGTTTAATCAATTTCTAATGGAGAAAGATGATGGTGTAAGGTGCAGGTGATTGGATTGAGAAGATGATGTCTAGATATATAATTATAATAGTGTATAATTATATATATGTATACTAAGAAAAAGACTTTTCTACCCTTTTCCTAATTTGAGCAGGGACTTGCGACGAAATGAAAAATCGGGTCAAGGGACTGGACCCGCACAATACCCGACCCGAGGACTGGGTCCGTAATATAGGGTTAACCACAGGGACGGGCAATGTAATTTACTCTAAAACATATCAAATGTTCATTAAATTTTTACAATGTGAACAAACCTTGTGATTATGTGTGTTTCTGTTAGTAAGCTCGTCTCTCATTATGTTTCGAACTATTCTAATTCTCTTTGTGTGAAGAACTCATTTATCTATGCTTATAGATATATTTTATATAGACTTATTATATTATAGGAAATTATTGAATAATAACTATGATCGTTTAAACTAAAGAGGTTAATGATTGTGCTTGTGATAGAGAAATAAAGATATATAATGGAAATAGAAGGATAAAAAGAATACAAAGGAAAAATTGAAACGCAAAAAGGAAGACTCGAACTAGTGACCCTCAATTGGAAGGCAAAAACCTAACAACCAAGCTATGTACGCAACGTCTGTTTACTTCAACTTCACATATATATATCCACTTACAAAAATCTTTGTGTGGTCAAGCACCCATAATCCCTACCCTAGTATCGCCATCGAGTTTATGCCTAAGATAAGAACTACTATGATAATATATAGTAGCATATTATATACGAAATGTAGCTTTTATAATTAAAATCAAACGATTAATTGCAAGATTGGGTTGAAGTTACAAAATAAACGTGCTAGTCTCTTATTTTGAACACTAGATCATTCGTACGCAATAAGCAACCACGCCATACACCCACATCCATAATCCGCCAGCAAACTAAGGGGCCCACACATGGCAAAACTGGAACTCATAATCATGGGACCAAGCCAATCTCTAAAACATCCCAATCAACCTCACAGACATAAAATGAAGAAAGAAGTCTGGTACATCTGACGACGGAATGTAAAACCAACCCATCATCAACACAACAAACTTAAAACTGACTCGGTGGAGCATTCTTCTAGCTGCTCCAGTGAAACGCCCTGAATTTTTTTTTTTATAACACTTAATAATAATGTCCCAGTATTATACCTGACCTCATTATACCAGATCATATCCACATCATATCTTGTTTCCACTGCTAGTTATAACTCCGTTACCACTTCTAGTTATATCCATTTCCACTTCTAGTTATATCCGTTTCCACTTCTAATATGTGGGTGCGAAAACATTTGACTTTCAACAACTCTAACCCAATTTGACACGTAACCTCATTAGTGACCCATATGGACACCTATGACCCATACACTCATCCAATTTGACACTTTTAAGGTAAAAACCCATCTCATGTACTCATTTTGATTTAGCCACTCCTTTCTAGTTCCAACAACTCAAATCATTCTTTTATACATAATTACACATGTTTGCAACATTAACTCTTCAATTCGACTCATTTTAATCAAACGACCCGTTTGAACATTTTGGGTAAACTCTTCTCTATTTAACCACAACTCATACATCTCAACTCCATTTCTCAAGTTTTTACATCATTTTACTTATATTATCATCCAATAAATAATTTACACATCTTTGCATCAAAATACTCAAATCGCATGATCATACTCAAATGATCAAGTTTTACTCAAATGGGGCTTCAAATATCAAGAGAATGATTTAATAATAGGGATTGACTTACTAACTCATTAGCAAGTCCACCATTAGTCGATCTCTGGCTCCTCGCCCAATTAGCCCCTTGACCCGTTTGCGTTACCTATAAAACAACCACAATAAAGGGGGTAAGCTTTAAGCTTAGTAAGTAAGGGTAAATAATGATAATAAATAACTCTTGAGAGAACTCAATCTCTTAGCTCGTAAGCAACTCTTTAGTGAACTCGATCACTTAACACCAAACTCAATTGGTGAACCCAACTCGAGGGGTTTATCACACTCAAGTTATTTCTCATTTCAAAGGATCCTTACTCAACTCATCAAGTGTATTTCTCATATCTCATTAAATCTCATGAGTGAACTCAATCACTAACTCGTTATACACTTGATTCTCATTTACTCAATTATAGTGACAACTCGATGCCACTAGACTCAGTCTCAAAAATTACCTCTTTCCCCCTCCCATTACTTACCTCGAATTCGCAATAATTGTGTGTTCTAGTTAACTCATTGATTCCATGTTTAACTCTTTGGTCCACCTATTTACAAACATCATATGAACACACAAAATCATATACAATTCAATTTCATAAATTTCTAGCTCATTAACAATAACTCAATCTCTTTTTAACTCATGACTCATGATTACTCATATATGGCTTACTCATTATCTCAATTCATCATCTTACTCTTTACACTTCAAGTTGTTATAATCTCTTAGTTTCTCTTTCTTATATCTCGAACATAGATATAGCTAGTTAATTAATTACTAGCAACAATAATACATTAACAACTACTTATCTTCACATAATCATAACCATCTTTATCACCCAAAATCCTTAAACATCATAATCTCATCACTAATCACAAAACGCATTTTATTTAGCCTCAAATAACTCAATTTATCATCATTTAACCTTCTAATACACAATAATCATCATATTTTGATAAAACCCCATCTAGGGTTCTTCTCAAAATCAACTAAAACATCAAATTAAAAGTAGATTAAGATTAGGTTTACCTCAAGGATCACAAATATATACTTTTTAGCTCCAAACTCACAAGATTAGTGCCTCAATTTGTGGTTTTTCTCGTATTCTTGCTCTATCTCTCTCTCGCATCTCTTTCCCATCTCTCCCTCTCTCTGCTCGAACCTTCCAGGGAAAAAAATAAGTTCCAGATAATCCCTTAACTCATTTAAAGGTTTAATTGTTAATTTAGATAATTAACCCTCAAGTCTCATTGGTTACATTTTAGTCACAACTATTAAACTCAAGTTTGATTACTCACATTTTGACCACAAAAACTCATTTTCAAAAGATAATATTTTAAATAATACTCTACTCATTTAATAAATAAAGTTACGAAATTTGGGGTGTTACAACTCTCCCCCACTTAATGGGATTGCGTCCTCGCAATCCTTACTCGGTTCTCCATATAATATGCTTCTCACAAATCTCTTTTCTCAGTCTCTCTTATGTACTCAAAGTTTAACATCAAATCCCTTACTCGGTGTACTCAAGTTTTATACATATACTACTAAAACCTCTTTACTCCTTAAGACTCTTGGTTAAAATGTGTTCGCACTTCTTAACATAATTTAGTTCACTATTAACCTCCGTTTCTCTTAGACACATAAAAGTATTACTAACTCTTTCAATTTCTACTAATAACTCAAGGTAATAGATTACCTTTCTATGCTCTTTTAACGTTTTCCTCCAATAACAATCAACCTCTTATAATCTTGAACTCGGATAATACTCATTAAATATAATATCTATAAAAATTTCAATTCTCATCTAATGCTCACTCAATTATCCCCTCTGATCAATTAGATTTTCATTCCTCTGATAAATTTCAAAATTTAATATTTAGTTTATCTCCTCATTTCTCATTTGCTTCCTTAATCCAACACTCTAAATCTTTAATTTAATCACTCAAACGTCTTCAATTTGATACACATATATTCCACCTCATATTTTTCTCAATTATTAGTAATTTAATTATTAACTACCACCAATTTATAATTTAAATTTTGAGAATTTCTCATTATACTGAATCTCTCATACAACTACATTTTCCTTCTCTATTTTTCATAAATTTTAACTTCATAATCATCCTTGTTTAAAATTTCTATTTCCTCAATTCGCATTTTCCTTAGAAATTAATTCATACTCACCCTCAAGTTCTCTTAACTCATATTGCATTATAATCATCTTATTTGATTTATATGCAAAAATGCTCGTTGCTTCTCATTATAAGTTTCATATCGTAAGGATTAGTAACCCTCTAACTATGTAAAAACTCAAGTTTAAATTTTACCACCTTATCACATACTCATGTATTTACAACTTTTTTTTTTATCCTCAATTACTCATTACTTCTACTTAACACATATCCAACCCTTTTTTTCTCATGGTTGGTTCACTCCTTCTATTCAACATGAAAATCTCAAATTCATTAAACTCTCATTATAAATAACTCTTATGTTTATATAGTTATACTCGCTAACCTCAAACTCTCAATAATTTTGTTGAAGCTTCAATATCAATTACTCTTATATCTTCTCATTTTAGTAGACTCTCTTTAGTTTAACTTTATATATGAGTCCTCAAAATAATTTCATACATTAATACTCTTTTTCATAGATAACTTCATGTTGTTAACCTCAAGAACTTTATTTATAATTTACCTCTTAACGTGAATTCTCAAAATAGTTCGTACTCATCTAAGTAGCAATACTTATTATTATTAAAATCTCTTAACCTCGACCTTAAAACTCAATTATCTCTATATACAATATCTCTTGGAGAATTTTAAAATATTAATACAAACTTCAGGGGTCCTCTCCCCCACTTAGGTAACAACTTGTCTATTTGTTTTCTCTCACACGTTTATAGATAATCTCCCATATATACTACGATTTATAATTTAAAATAGATTAAGTGTCCAGTGATCTCAAAGTTTACTTCTTATTATAATCACATTCTCGTCTCTGTTAAGATAGTTCTCTCATTAATTTTCTTCTCGCTATTTGCTTGACATTATACTCAAGTAATTTAAATCATCGCATCTCATTATAATATACGCACATCCTTATAAAATCTTATGTATAAAATCTCTACTCACTTTCCCATTCTAATTTAGTCTCATTCTCTTTTGATTTCATAAGTTTCATCGCACTATACTCAATAAGTTTTATCAGTATACCTTAATGAAAACTCATGCAAATTCTCAAAAATTTATATTCAAAATCTTCGCTCAATTTCACTGGATCATGTATCATGTACTCAAATTTATCCACTATACTCCTCTTAAACTCGTTATATACTCGTTTTCTTTTGATGCACTCAGCTTGATCATTATTACTTTCTCATTTTATACTCGATTCTTATCGGTATTTATACACTCATCTCGTTTATTATTGCTTTACTATTTATTTTCATTTCTCATAGCTCACCAAATCTGGTTATTATAGTTCTATATAATCACCTTTATACATACATTAAGTTATTACTCATATATTTATTCACCTCGTTTTCTCACGATTTCTCAACCGATTTAGACTTTTGGTCATCTACCGACTTACAATTAATTAATTTTCCTCATTTTATCCCTCTTAAATTGCATATCTCATGTCTATTATCTTGCGATTTTATAGAACATTAGCTCTCGTTCGCATTTTTATGATGCATATTATACAACTTTCTCTAATATTAAACTCCTAGTATAAGTATATATATCTATATCTCAGTATATAGTTTCTTTGACTCAAATTTCTCAACAACTTCCACTTAATTACTTTCCCTCATTTAACTTCATTGCATTACACAAAATATTTTCATCATTACTTGTAACACCCCCAAATTCGTTGAGCGGAAGCATCTAGTTTAAGTATTGGGGTGTCACAATAACAAAGCATGCATACGTATCAGAGCTTATGATTACAACAGAACAATATATATTAAGATGCTAAAAGTTATAAATTACAAAGTTTACGATTCATCGAATCGTATTAGTTAAGAGTAATAAGTTTACAAAAGTAGATTTCTGAAATATGACTAAAACATTTCAGTTATACTAGAGAAATCCATATGTTTTTCCAAAAGTTGGCATCCTAAAGCTTCACGGGTCGCCTAATTCTCCATGTGTTGGCGATTCTTACATGCGCAGCTAATTCCCTGAAAAACATAGTAAAAGTCAACAACTAGGTTGAGTGAATTCACATGTTTTATGTTTACACAAGTTATATCAAATTTGTAGTACAGTTGTTATCCAAATCCGTTCGCAAATAGTATTGCCATAATAGTCGAGAATAAGTTCAGTGGAATGTTATCCAAATGCAAGTTTAGTGGGTTGTTCGCCCAAAATGTCAGTTTAGTGGGTTGTTCGCCCAAAGTATAAGTTTAGTGGGTTGTTCGCCCAAAACACAAGTCTAGTGGGTTGTTCGCCCAAAGTATAAGTTTAGAGGGTTGTTCGCCCAAAACACAAGTCTAGTGGGTTGTTCGCCCAAAGTATAAGTTTAGTGGGTTGTTCGCCCAAAATGTCAGTTTAAACATGTGCTGGTCGTTCTCCAGCGGTTTACAAACAGTACCGGTCGTTCTCCGGTTAATACGCACGGGTCATTCTCCCGTTCAAATAAAACAGTTTAATACGCACGGGTCGTTCTCCCGTCCAAACACTGCTGGTCGTTCTCCAGCGAAATACAGTACCGGTCGTTCTCCGGTTAATACGCATGGGTCGTTCTCCCATCCAAAGACGCACGGGTCGTTCTCCCGTCCAGTGGCCAGTCGTTCTCTGGCACTAAAATACGTAGCTGGTCGTTCTCCAGCATTTACACAAAAGTACCGGTCGTTCTCCGGTATACCAAATGAGTTTAATAGTTTTCAGTCGTTTGCAAAACAGTCTACCGGTCGTTCTCCGGTCTAGTTAAAACAGTTTGTCGAATAAGTTATCCCATTTGTTCAGTGTATCAGTATGAAAATGTTATTTCATAAACAAAGTTCGAACAACAGTTCAGTAGTTCAAAGTACTCTAACAGTTTGAGTAAAACACGTATGACAAACAATCATATAAGTAAAAGCAATTATGGCAATAATTAAAACAGTTGAATATGTTTTCCACCCCTGTTCAAAAGCAGTTAAATCAGTAAAAGTAGGGGCTGTGAACTCACCTGTTGAGTTTAAGTAGTTGTGCGAGTGCTAGCAAACCTAAGCCCAAGTACAGTCTGAAATCTCCTAACGTCCTAAACGTACGAGATTTAATAAGTATGTGGATGTCTAAACTAATCATCCATGCTAGTGTTTGTACAACCAAGTCACTTCCAAATCGTTTGTTTAATGTTTATGTTTGTATTTCGTTGTTTGTGAAAATGTATACAACTCGTTGGTGATAGTTTGAAATCGTCATTTCGATAAAACAAGTATGTTTGAATTATTTGTATGGTTCGTGTATCGTATAATATGTGCGTATTCGTTGCCGGTTAAGTTCGACACTTAGTGGAAAAATAGTTTGTGAAGTTCCTGTTTTATGCGACACTAGGGGCGTCACTGGCTTTGGTCATGCGACACTAGGCTAGTGTCGGGTTAAATGGTGGTCAGGATGTTATGCGACACTTATGAAGTGTCGGTAAAAAGAGTAGTGCGACACTTGTGAAGTGTCGGGTGTTAAGATCAGTGCGTCACTATTGGAGTGTCGGGTATAAAGAATATCTGATTTTTATGCGGCACTTGGTAAGTGACGCATAGATGTGTCGGGCAATAATTAGCGACACTCAAGAAGTGTCGGTATAACTAAGTTGGTAGCGTCACTAGGCAAGTGACGGTATAATTCGGGTTTCATGCGGCACTAATAGCGTCACTAGGGTAGTGTCGCTATACTGTTTTCGGTCCTAAGCGACACTATCAGCTGTTCGACGAACAGCTTGAAAAAGACGAGATTTGGTTCGTTTTTGGACGTTTTCGGTTGTATAAAACACTAAAACATGTTATACTAAGTATATTAAACACTAAATAGCAATTATAACTTTGAAATCTAAAGATTTACGGGATTTGTCGGAAACTTACGAGTGTCGGATTTGAAATCCGAAAAGGTAGAAATGTAGATCATAGTCTCGTGGTCGTTTAATTCCAAAGGGGCTATATGATTCTTCGAGTTTTCGTGGTAGTTTTTAGCGATTTTTGGTGAATGTGGTGTGGGTTTTTAGAAAGAGAAAGAGATGGAGAGAAAGTGAGATAGAGAGAGAAAGAAAGAAATGGAAATGAAAGGAAAGATGGAGGTGGGTGTGGGTTTTGTTCCCATTTCCTGCCTCCGTGTTTGCGTTCCGTGTTCGTTTACCCGATCGTTCAATGTTATTTTATTTTAACTAATATGTTTTAATTACATAACTCTTTACATTTTTAATTAGGATCTTTTTATAAAACCAAATTGAATTTAGTTATAAAGTTTTAACTTTGTTTCATTTTAATTATATGTTTTGACGTTTTGCGTTATAAAATAAATTGGTAAATATTTTTGACAAAATATTTATTAGTTACCATGTTATTTAATAATTTCGTTTTATTAAATAATTTTGTGCACCAACAGTCGTATGTTTTTGTCGCGTCTGTTTTCAAATTGTTCAGTACGTAATTACGAATACGTAATACTACGCGTATTATCTAGTTGGGCTATGCTAGACTTACCTCTAAAATGTGTTGTGAATTCACTCAAGTAGGGAATTAGCCTAATAATGCAAGTGATTAATATAATTAATCGTGTTTAAATTTACGAGGTGTTACATTCTCCCCATGTTAGAGAAATCTCGTCCCGAGATTTAAATCAAGTCGGATTGCCCGCGGCGTATGTTCTCCGATAAGTCATGTTGTTAACAATAGTAATAGTTTGCGTGGCGTTCAATTGTTGCCAGAAAAGTTTTAAACGGTTTAGTATACTCGCGGTATAGTTTAAATAGTTATGCGTTCGATAATAATCGAAGTTTACCAAGCGTTAAGTTTGAATAGACATTCAAATGGAACATATGTTAAGTCATACCGTGTTAGTTGAGATCCGCGACTGTTTCCGGAGCCCGGAGGATGTATGCGCGGCTTGGGGCGTAGCCTTTGTTAGCGGCGCGGTTGTTGTTGTTCTGATTGTTGTTCCTGGGGTTGTTTTGGTTGTTGTTCAGTTTTGGACATTGGTGGCGAAAATGTCCAGATTCACCGCACTCGTAGCACGCATTTGATCGAGGAGGAGGGTTGGTTTTACAGTTTTGGGCCAAATGACCCCAGTTTTTGCAGTCTTGGCAGAAAGCGCAATTGCCATTATGGTGCATCCCGCACTTGTCACATTTCGGTTTGTTGCCAAGATAGGTTTTGGGTCCAGGGTTTGTGATTGCAGCGAAGGCTCGGGTGTTTCCCGGGTTCCTGTTTTGTTGACCCTGGCGGTCGTTACCCTCGTTGTTCCATTTGCGTTTGTGGGTTCCAGAGTCGCCCGCATCAGTACGGGTAAGTTCAGCTTTCCCTGTAGTAGTTTTCAGGGTTCCAATCTCGACCGCGTCGTCGGTTAAGCTTTGAGCCAGATCAACTGCGCTCCTAAAGTAGCGGGTTTGGAGGACATAACCATGCCTCAGATTTGTGGTGCCAAACCCCTGTTGTAACGCTCAATGCGTTTGCTCTCGGGGGTTACCATGTGGGGCACAAGACGTGCAAGTTCCTGGAATCTAGTTGTATAACCGGAAATATCAGCGCCGATCATTTGGATGTTCCAGAATTCGGTTTCAAGTTTCTGCATCTCGTTGGGAGGGCAAAATTCCTCCATCATCATTTGTTTCAAAGTTCCCCAGGTCATGGAGTAAGCAGCTGGGCGTCCAATAATCTGGACTTGAGCGTTCCACCAGGTTAGCGCTTTGTCGGCTAAAGTGCAGGTGGCGTATTTCACGATTTTGTCGGTGGCACAGTCGCTGATGTCGATCACCGATTCCATTTTCTCAATCCAGTGGACCAGGCCGATGGCCCCTTCGGTCCCTGTGAAGGAGCTGGGTTTACATGACTGGAAAGTTTTGTAGGAACACCCCTGCTGGTTATTAGTTGGGGTTTCGCTGTTAACTGGAGTGGCTCCACTATTGTTGGTCAGGTTTTCACGATTTCGGCTGGCCTCGTACTGAGCAATAGCCTCAGCCACGCGGCGTTCAATGATTTGTTCAGTTGTTTCTGGAGGCGGTGGTGGAGGAGGAATATTTCGTCGACTGTTTCGAGTATTTCTTTTAGGCGGCATGATGACGTTCTGCGATGAAAAGATGCAGAAGTCAATGCCAATGTAAAGTATGTGAGGAATGAAGTTTCACATATTTCAAGTTTTCGAGTATCAAGAAAATTGTCGAATCCCCATCACGTATCTTACGACTATGAAACACCCATATGTACTTAGTATTATATAATCACGTTGGCCAGGCGTCATTATATGATGCCAAATACATACTTCTTTTCATCAACCGTTTAATCACGATCAGGTTCATATGAGATCAGAGTACAATGAACGAGTCGAATGTGGTGAACAGTTCACGCGTATCGAGGTATCGTAGCGATAGTTTAGATGTATGCAAATGTATGTATGCATGTACGTTCTAGCCAAGGCTATAGTCTAGGTCTCTAGGTCGCTAAGTCACCTAAAGTTTCCTAGTTCGCTATAACCAATGGCTCTGATACCAATCTGTAACACCCCCAAATTCGTTGAGCGGAAGCATTTAGTTTAAGTATTGGGGTGTCACAATAACAAAGCATGCATACGTATCAGAGCTTATGATTACAACAGAACAATATATATTAAGATGCCAAAAGTTATAAATTACAAAGTTTACGATTCATCGAATCGTATTAGTTAAGAGTAATGTAACACCCCCAAATTTGATGATTTGCGGAAGCTTGAATTGGGTGTTACTAATCAATAACAAAGCACAAAGATACATAGCAAACGACTCTATATGCGTCGTTTTAACAAAATATATTGATAACTGAAATGTTTACAACATTTAAAGCTTTACATAGCTCGAGTTAAATAAAATGAGATTTCAGTACATAAGTACTTATACAAAATATACTAATGCAAGAAAATCTCAATCGTCTGTATGCTGACTCGAGCTAAATCCTGAAGCAGAAACATCCTACTGCTGGGTACCTGCGATATATGCTAAAAGGTCAGCTATAAAGCTGGTGAGCTCACAGGTTTGAAATCAAGTAATATCGTATGAACCGCAAGATTTAAATAATGAATTGCATCCAGCAATTAAATAATGAATTGCATCCAGCAATTTGAATAATGAATTGCATCCAGCAATTAAATGATAATCATCGTGTATACAGCCATGAGCACATAGTTGAGCTTAACTCGAGGGCCGGGTCCCCTATAGAGAATTCCGGGCGAGGTGCCTCCACGAATGCCTAATCAACATTCGTCTTCCCAAATATTAGTACGTCCGTTTACCCGGTTAGTGCTTGCTAACCCGGACGAGGAGGGTCAATCCTATATGGTACCATATACTAATATTCACGCTACAACGTATTAACAACTATGCTGACGGAGGACTTCAAATGATTAGTTTCGAAAAACTCATGTAGTATATGAAAAGTTGGTACTTGCGTTCACATGTTAAAAGTTTGAGCAGTATATCACACCCCTGAGTAAAACAGTAAAAAGAGGGGCTATGAGACTCACCTGAGTCTGAATGCGTTTAAACAAACGTAAGTTGATTAGCCGAAATGAAGTCCAAAGACTTGTAACCTGAGGGTGTCCACGACACGCGATGGTTATAAATATGATTGGGTATCTCAAAAGATCACCCCTGCAGTTGTTCGTTCAACTATAATGTCCAAATATCCACTATTTGGTTGATATGTTTAAGTGTTTGAAAAGTGTACGACCCGTTGGTGACGAGTTTGAAATAATAAACTTCAAGTATTATTATCAAGTTATTGATGTTTTGCACTTACAAAAGTGTCCCAAAGTGTTTTATAAGTCGTATCGTATAAGGAATCGAAGTTGTAAAAGTTCGACACTTAGTGAAATTTTAGTTAGAAAACCTGCTGTTTTATGCGACACTATATGCGTCACTTACATGTTCTATGCGTCACTTGTGGAGTGTCGGGTATTGGTGTCAGTGTGAGGGTATGCGTCACTGAGATAGTGTCGTGTATCATCTTATGCGTCACTTAGGAAGTGACGGGTTCCGTAACATTGCGGCACTCAAGCAGTGTCGTAAAAAGTAATGATTTCTGACATTTAGGCGTCACTTAAGAAGTGACGTGCAATATAGCGACACTAAAGAAGTGTCGGGTAAAAGAGTATGGCGGCACTAAGGGAGTGACGTTAAGGAGTGTCGGGTAACATATAGGGCGGCACTAGATAAGTGTCGTTAAATAGTATATGCGTCACTCTGGAAGTGACGGTATGAGGTTCGTGTTTGTACTGAGAATAGCGACACTTACGAAGTGTCGCATAGTTTCTGCTGATAGTTGTGTATTTGCGTCACTACCGAAGTGACGGTGTATGGGCTATAGCGGCACTTAAGTAGTGTCGCTATACTGTTTTTGGCATTCATGCGACACTTAAGGCTGTTCGACGGATTTCGAGTAAAAATCATGTTTTCGGGTTTCCGATCGGTTTCATATTTTTACCCAACCCTTATAGGGACATTATAAGCATAAACAAACAACTATAAAGTGAAAACACTAGAAATCGAGAGATGTCGGGATTTGTCGGAAACTTACAAAGTGTCGGATGAGAAATCCGAAAAGATAGCGTTGTAGATCGGGATGCGGTGAGTCTTTTATTCCAAAGAGGTAGTATAATCCGAGGCCGTTTGATGTTGTTATTTTTCGATTTTGGTGGAATTTGGAGGTGGTGGTGATTTAGAGAGAAAGAAAGAAAGAGAGAGTAAGAGAGAGAAAGAGATAGATGAAATGAGAGGAGGAGGGGAGAGTTGGGGGGTTTTACCTCCAACTTTCGGTCTCCGCTTCCCCCGCGTGGTGTTCGTTTGCTCCGTCGTTTAAACGTTAAATAGTTATTTTAAATATTAATTGATACATTTTAAAATACAAATTATTACGCGGTATTTTATTTAAATATTTTACTAATCACTTTATATTTGAATTATAAAAAGTAAGTTAATTTGTTTGCGAGGTTTACATTTTAAATTATGAAATTTCTGATTGTACGATACGAATAAATACGAAATATTATCATAATAATATTTTTGACATAACAACTTTATTTAATAAAATTAGTCACCAACGTCCGTATAAAATTGAATCGAAATACATTCGATTTAAATTGCGTACGATTTAACCAAATCGCATTTTCGTATATATTCAACAATATATATATAATTTGATACATTAATTAGCCTAACAAGGAACTAATTACATGTATTAACATATGATTAGGCACTAATTACTAGTCCTAATTTGGCGGGTGTTACATTCTCCCCCTGTTAGAAGAATTTTGTCCCGAAATTTAGCTCGAAGTCGTGTTTGATGTAGAATCAGTGAAAAGTTGAGGATATTTGAGTCGCATTTGGTCTTCCCGTTCCCAGGTGAATTTCGGACCACGCCGCGAATTCCATCTGACCTTGACGATGGGAATACGACTTTGTTTCAGTTGTTTGACCTCACGGTCCATAATTTCAGCGGGTTCCTCAACGAAATGAAGTTTATCGTCAACACGAATTTCATCTAATGGAATAATAAGTGTCTCATCAGATAGACACTTCTTCAAATTTGAGATATGAAAAGTAGGGTGCACGCTGCTGAGTTCGGATGGCAGCTGCAATCGATAAGCTACGGGGCCAATCCGTTCAAGGATCTCAAAAGGCCCGATGTATCTGGGATTTAACTTCCCGCGTTTGCCAAAACGGATGACGCCTTTCCAAGGCGATACTTTTAAGAGAACTCGATCCCCAACTTGGAACTCGAGTGGTTTGCGTCTCACGTCAGCATAACTTTTCTGACGATCACGTGCGGCTTTGAGTCTGTTTTGGATTTCCACAATTCTCTCAGTGGTGGCGTGTATGAGTTCAGGACCAGTGAGTTGACTATCTCCCACTTCAGTCCAACAGATCGGTGATCGGCACTTACGACCGTACAGTGCCTCAAAAGGTGCAGCCTTAATGCTGGCATGATAACTGTTATTGTACGAGAATTCGCACAACGGTAAATGTCTTTCCCAGTTTGTACCGAAATCAACTACGCAGGCTCGTAGCATGTCTTCCAGTGTTTGAATGGTTCGTTCACTTTGGCCATCGGTTTGAGGATGGTACGCGGTACTCATATCGAGGCGGGTACCCATAGCTTTCTGAAGTGATTGCCAAAAGTGAGAAGTGAAACGGGCATCTCTGTCAGAGATGATTGAGACTGGAACACCGTGATGAGAAACGATTTCCTTGATGTAGATTTGTGTAAGGCGTTCCATTTTATCGTTTTCTTTGATTGCCAGGAAATGAGCAGATTTGGTGAGACGATCGACGATCACCCAAATGGTATCGCAACCGCTCGACGACTTGGGTAGTTTGGTTATGAAATCCATGGCAATTTGATCCCATTTCCATTCAGGGATTTCAGGTTGTTGGAGTAAACCAGGAGGTTTCTGATGTTCGGTTTTGACTTTCGAACAAGTAAGACACTTGCTGACGTAAGTGGCGATTTCGGCTTTCATGTTTGGCCACCAATAAAATTCCTTGATACCGTGGTACATTTTATCGGATCCCGGATGAATAGAATATTTAGACTTGTGAGCCTCGTCCATCACCAAGTCTCTTAGGTTCCCAAAACTAGGCAACCAGATTCGGTTTGAGAAATACCTAATCCCGTTAGGTTTGATTTCAAATTGTTTGTCAATGCCTCGCAAGGCTTCATTTTTGATGTTTTCCGGTTTCAGGGCTTCGATCTGAGCGGTATGAATTTGAATGGTAAGATCGTTATGAATGGTCATACTGAGGGCTCGGACTCGAAGTGGTTTTGGTCGTTCCTTTCGGCTGAGGGCATCGGCTACAACATTAGCCTTCCCTGGATGGTACTTGATCTCGCAATCGTAATCGGTAAGCAACTCGACCCATCGACGTTGCCTCATATTGAGATCCTTCTGATCGAAGATATGTTGGAGACTTTTATGATCGGTAAAGATGGTGCACTTAGTGCCGTAGAGATAATGTCTCCAGATTTTGAGAGCAAAAACGACAGCTCCAAGTTCGAGATCGTGAGTGGTGTAGTTCTTTTCGTGAATTTTCAGCTGTCGTGAGGCATAAGCAATGACCTTGTCTCATTGCATCAGCACGCAACCAAGACCTTGGTGAGAAGTATCGCAGTATACCACGAAGTCATCGGTGCCTTCGGGTAAGGATAGAATCGGAGCACTGCAAAGCTTTTGTTTCAAAAGTTGGAACGCTGACTCTTGTTTATCGGTCCAATCGAACCTTTTGTCCTTCTGAGTCAGTACCGTGAGTGGTTGAGCTATTTTAGAGAAATTTTCGATAAATCGCCGATAGTACCCAGCAAGACCCAAGAATTGTCGTACTTCAGTTGCAGAGGTGGGTGCTTGCCAGTCTTTGATAGCCTCGATCTTTGATGGGTCCACGTGAATTCCCTGACTGTCGATCACGTGACCAAGAAATTGAACGGTTTGAATCCAGAACTCACACTTAGAGAATTTAGCGTAAAGCTCCTCGTGTCTAAGTAGTTCAAGGATAGTCTTAAGGTGTTGCGCATGTTCCTGCTCGTTGCGCGAGTAAATGAGTATGTCATCAATAAAGACAATGACAAACTTATCAAGGTAAGGTTTGCACACTCGGTTCATGAGGTCCATGAATACAGCCGGTGCGTTGGTTAGACCAAAGGGCATCACTTGGAATTCATAGTGCCCGTAACGAGTTCTGAAAGCAGTTTTTGGAATATCGGTATCGCGAACTCGTAACTGATGATAACCTGATCGCAGGTCGATTTTTGAGTAGAAACTTGAACCCTGAAGTTGGTCGAATAGATCATCAATGCGAGGAAGTGGATAACGGTTCTTGACGGTCAATTTATTCAATTCTCGGTAGTCGATGCACATTCGGAAAGAACCGTCCTTCTTTTTGACAAATAGGACCGGAGCTCCCCAAGGTGAAGAACCCGGTCTAACGAATCCTCGATCCAGAAGTTCCTGTAACTGAGAGGACAACTCCTGAAGTTCGGATGGGGCTAAACGGTATGGTGCGCGGGCCACCGGTGCGGCACTCGGCACAAGATCAATCGAGAACTCAACCTGTCTAGGCAGAGGTAGACCAGGTAATTCTTTCGGAAAGACTTCGGGAAAGTCTCTAACAATTGGCACATCCTCAAGTCGCTTCTCATCCGACTTCTTCTCCATGATGTGTGCGAGTATGGCAGGGTAACCCTTTCTCAGAAATTTTCGGGTTTTTAAGCAGGAGATTATATTGAGTCCCGTCCCACCGGTCTCCCCCTGTATGATCAAGGTTCCACCAACGGCGAGTGGGATACGGACGATTTTATCGTGACAAACAATTTCAGCTCGATGTTTGGACAACCAGTCCATTCCAATAATGACGTCGAAACTTCCGATTTCAATAGGTATAAGGTCGATCGAAAAGGTTTCGTCAGCTAGGTTTAAAGTGCAATTAGGTATCACACTGGTGGTTTCTACAAGTTTTCCATTGGCTAGCTCTACATTGTACTTAACATCTAAGGCAACAGGAGTGATGTCAAGTAATGGGCAAAAATCATCGGAGATAAAGCTTCTATCAGCACCAGTATCAAATAGAACAGAAGCATTTAAGTTGTTGAGGAGGAACATACCCGAGACCACATTCGGGTCTTGGCGGGCGTCCCCAGATTTGATGACGAAAGCTCTGCTGCGGGTGTTGTTGTTGTTGCGGCTGTTGTTGTTGTTGTTCTTCAGTTTTGGGAACGAGTCCCTGAAATGCCCAGGTTTCCCACACTCAAAGCATACTTTGGGTGGTCTGGTGTTGTTGTTGGAATTGTTGTTGGAGGGAGAGTGGCAGTCTTTGGTGAGGTGGCCGTACCTCTTGCAATTGTTGCAAAAGGGACCACAGGAACCTTCATGGTGACGGCTGCACTTGGGACAATATGGTTTGCTCCCAGTGTAACCCCGGATGATGTCAGTGGTGGTGTTGTAAGCTTTGATGGTGTCGGGTTTCTTGTTTTGTTGGTTGGAGGGGTTGTTGTGGTAGTCAGACCACTTGCGTTTGTTGTTATGGGAGGATGAAGTGGGTTGTTCAGAATCTTGGCTCATTGACATCAAGTCTTGGGCCAATAGGATCGCACCGTCAATGGTGGCTGGTTTTGAAGAGATGACGTGTCCCCGAACAGGATCAGGGAGACCAAGGACGAATTTCCTGATTTTATCAGGTTCAGTGCTAACCATAGCTGGGCGGAGAGCAGCTAGTTGTTGAAACCTGGTGGTATAACCATCGATATCACCACCCTGAACCTTTAAGTTCCAGAACTCCTCATCTAGCTTTTGGAGTTTGGCGATTGAGCAGTATTTGGCAGTGAGTTTTGCCTTCAATTCCTCCCAAGTGAGTTGGTAGGCAATGTCAGCACCCACTGATTGGGTATATGAATTCCACCAAGAGTGGGCATCATCTTCAAGAGAGCAGGTGGCGAAGTTTACTTTGTCGTTCTCCGCGCATTTACTAACACGGAAAACAGTTTCCATTTTCTCGAACCATCTGATCAGTCCGATGGCTCCTTCAGAACCCTTGAAGCTCGAGGGTTTGCAGCTTTGGAAGTCCTTGTAAGAACAAGGTTTGACGGCAGAGGTTCCAGCGGTATCGCTGTTTCTTGTGGAGTTGGGTGGGGTATTGCGAGCCAAGGCTTCAGTAACAGCCTGGGTTATGAGTGAAGTAATCTGAACATCGGTGTAAGGTCGTGTCTTTGGCGGCATGATTCTTCAATAAAAGAAATGAAGATACATGAGATTTTGTAAGAAAGTTGTATTTATTTCAGATGTACATGTATAAAGGTGGTAATACATAACATCAATATGAAAAAGAATTATGGCAATTAATATGAGTTGAACAACAAGGAATATTTGATAGCTAATACGAGTTCGAAGGTTACACCCTACGGATGTATTACAAGAGGCGTCGGGAATTGTTACATCCGACCGAATTATAGAGTAGCGCGTAGATAGTTACTAGATTATAGGATAGATTACAAGACAAAGACTACACTAGTCTTAACGTAGATTAATTTGTTCCATCATCGTGACAAGACGGTCCACAGTGTTAGCAAGTCTGCTAGCTTGTCGGGCGTTGTCTTCTGCGAGTGCTAGTCGTTGTGTTAGTCCACGCGCATACTCTTCTACTTCAAGTGAGCGCTGTTCACATTCTTCCATCCTTTGTTGCAGAAGGGCATTTTCCACCCTTATTTCTATAATTTGGTAGCGAAGGACATCCATGTTGTTGTTTGTGGTTTCAAGGTCGTCGGAGACTTGTTCGATGCGTTCAAGGGATGTAAGTCTCCAGTTTTCGTTTGTTTCCTGCAACACGACATCCATGGTGCGAAGTCGCTGCTCGTGTTGGTTTACTCTAGCAGCTAAAGCCGGTAAGGCGATGTGAGTGGGATACGGGCCAGCTCGAGGCAACCTGTTGTTCCTCCTTGCTACCCTTGGGTTCTGCGACCCGGATTGAGAACGAGATGAATTGGTTGGGATGTTTGCCATTTCTGAGACAAAGCGTTAGTAAGATTGAGGCCTATATTCATATAGCTCCTATATAATATAGCCTATTAAGTGTCTAGCATAAACATGTTCAAGTCTCGGTTCTCTCGAGGTCAGAGTCTTCTATTGTATCCTGTTCAGCCATAACTACTTTCAGATCTTACATCATCTTTGCTTAATTGTACATAGTTGATCAGGCTATGTTAAATTAAACTCGTATGCTGTAATCCCTGAACCAGTCACACCTAATAAGGAATACTGCCTAATGGTCATAGTTTAGGCTCACTAAATGCAACCTAGTTCACTATAACCTTAGGCTCTGATACCAATCTGTAACACCCCCAAATTTGATGATTTGCGGAAGCTTGAATTGGGTGTTACTAATCAATAACAAAGCACAAAGATACATAGCAAACGACTCTATATGCGTCGTTTTAACAAAATATATTGATAACTGAAATGTTTACAACATTTAAAGCTTTACATAGCTCGAGTTAAATAAAATGAGATTTCAGTACATAAGTACTTATACAAAATATACTAATGCAAGAAAATCTCAATCGTCTGTATGCTGACTCGAGCTAAATCCTGAAGCAGAAACATCCTACTGCTGGGTACCTGCGATATATGCTAAAAGGTCAGCTATAAAGCTGGTGAGCTCACAGGTTTGAAATCAAGTAATATCGTATGAACCGCAAGATTTAAATAATGAATTGCATCCAGCAATTAAATAATGAATTGCATCCAGCAATTTGAATAATGAATTGCATCCAGCAATTAAATGATAATCATCGTGTATACAGCCATGAGCACATAGTTGAGCTTAACTCGAGGGCCGGGTCCCCTATAGAGAATTCCGGGCGAGGTGCCTCCACGAATGCCTAATCAACATTCGTCTTCCCAAATATTAGTACGTCCGTTTACCCAGTTAGTGCTTGCTAACCCGGACGAGGAGGGTCAATCCTATATGGTACCATATACTAATATTCACGCTACAACGTATTAACAACTATGCTGACGGAGGACTTCAAATGATTAGTTTCGAAAAACTCATGTAGTATATGAAAAGTTGGTACTTGCGTTCACATGTTAAAAGTTTGAGCAGTATATCACACCCCTGAGTAAAACAGTAAAAAGAGGGGCTATGAGACTCACCTGAGTCTGAATGCGTTTAAACAAACGTAAGTTGATTAGCCGAAATGAAGTCCAAAGACTTGTTACCTGAGGGTGTCCACGACACGCGATGGTTATAAATATGATTGGGTATCTCAAAAGATCACCCCTGCAGTTGTTCGTTCAACTATAATGTCCAAATATCCACTATTTGGTTGATATGTTTAAGTGTTTGAAAAGTGTATGACCCGTTGGTGACGAGTTTGAAATAATAAACTTCAAGTATTATTATCAAGTTATTGATGTTTTGCACTTACAAAAGTGTCCCAAAGTGTTTTATAAGTCGTATCGTATAAGGAATCGAAGTTGTAAAAGTTCGACACTTAGTGAAATTTTAGTTAGAAAACCTGCTGTTTTATGCGACACTATATGCGTCACTTACATGTTCTATGCGTCACTTGTGGAGTGTCGGGTATTGGTGTCAGTGTGAGGGTATGCGTCACTGAGATAGTGTCGTGTATCATCTTATGCGTCACTTAGGAAGTGACGGGTTCCGTAACATTGCGGCACTCAAGCAGTGTCGTAAAAAGTAATGATTTCTGACATTTAGGCGTCACTTAAGAAGTGACGTGCAATATAGCGACACTAAAGAAGTGTCGGGTAAAAGAGTATGGCGGCACTAAGGGAGTGACGTTAAGGAGTGTCGGGTAACATATAGGGCGGCACTAGATAAGTGTCGTTAAATAGTATATGCGTCACTCTGGAAGTGACGGTATGAGGTTCGTGTTTGTACTGAGAATAGCGACACTTACGAAGTGTCGCATAGTTTCTGCTGATAGTTGTGTATTTGCGTCACTACCGAAGTGACGGTGTATGGGCTATAGCGGCACTTAAGTAGTGTCGCTATACTGTTTTTGGCATTCATGCGACACTTAAGGCTGTTCGACGGATTTCGAGTAAAAATCATGTTTTCGGGTTTCCGATCGGTTTCATATTTTTACCCAACCCTTATAGGGACATTATAAGCATAAACAAACAACTAGAAAGTGAAAACACTAGAAATCGAGAGATGTCGGGATTTGTCGGAAACTTACAAAGTGTCGGATGAGAAATCCGAAAAGATAGTGTTGTAGATCGGGATGCGGTGAGTCTTTTATTCCAAAGAGGTAGTATAATCCGAGGCCGTTTGATGTTGTTATTTTTCGATTTTGGTGGAATTTGGAGGTGGTGGTGATTTAGAGAGAAAGAAAGAAAGAGAGAGTAAGAGAGAGAAAGAGATAGATGAAATGAGAGGAGGAGGGGAGAGTTGGGGGGTTTTACCTCCAACTTTCGGTCTCCGCTTCCCCCGCGTGGTGTTCGTTTGCTCCGTCGTTTAAACGTTAAATAGTTATTTTAAATATTAATTGATACATTTTAAAATACAAATTATTACGCGGTATTTTATTTAAATATTTTACTAATCACTTTATATTTGAATTATAAAAAGTAAGTTAATTTGTTTGCGAGGTTTACATTTTAAATCATGAAATTTCTGATTGTACGATACGAATAAATACGAAATATTATCATAATAATATTTTTGACATAACAACTTTATTTAATAAAATTAGTCACCAACGTCCGTATAAAATTGAATCGAAATACATTCGATTTAAATTGCGTACGATTTAACCAAATCGCATTTTCGTATATATTCAACAATATATATATAATTTGATACATTAATTAGCCTAACAAGGAACTAATTACATGTATTAACATATGATTAGGTACTAATTACTAGTCCTAATTTGGCGGGTGTTACAAGTAATAAGTTTACAAAAGTAGATTTCTGAAATATGACTAAAACATTTCAGTTATACTAGAGAAATCCATATGTTTTTCCAAAAGTTGGCATCCTAAAGCTTCACGGGTCGCCTAATTCTCCATGTGTTGGCGATTCTTACATGCGCAGCTAATTCCCTGAAAAACATAGTAAAAGTCAACAACTAGGTTGAGTGAATTCACAGGTTTTATGTTTACACAAGTTATATCAAATTTGTAGTACAGTTGTTATCCAAATCCGTTCGCAAATAGTATTGCCATAATAGTCGAGAATAAGTTCAGTGGAATGTTATCCAAATGCAAGTTTAGTGGGTTGTTCGCCCAAAATGTCAGTTTAGTGGGTTGTTCGCCCAAAGTATAAGTTTAGTGGGTTGTTCGCCCAAAACACAAGTCTAGTGGGTTGTTCGCCCAAAGTATAAGTTTAGAGGGTTGTTCGCCCAAAACACAAGTCTAGTGGGTTGTTCGCCCAAAGTATAAGTTTAGTGGGTTGTTCGCCCAAAATGTCAGTTTAAACATGTGCTGGTCGTTCTCCAGCGGTTTACAAACAGTACCGGTCTTTCTCCGGTTAATACGCACGGGTCGTTCTCCCGTTCAAATAAAACAGTTTAATACGCACGGGTCGTTCTCCCGTCCAAACACTGCTGGTCGTTCTCCAGCGAAATACAGTACCGGTCGTTCTCCAGTTAATACGCATGGGTCGTTCTCCCATCCAAAGACGCACGGGTCGTTCTCCCGTCCAGTGGCCAGTCGTTCTCTGGCACTAAAATACGTAGCTGGTCGTTCTCCAGCATTTACACAAAAGTACCGGTCGTTCTCCGGTATACCAAATGAGTTTAATAGTTTTCAGTCGTTTGCAAAACAGTCTACCGGTCGTTCTCCGGTCTAGTTAAAACAGTTTGTCGAATAAGTTATCCCATTTGTTCAGTGTATCAGTATGAAAATGTTATTTCATAAACAAAGTTCGAACAACAGTTCAGTAGTTCAAAGTACTCTAACAGTTTGAGTAAAACACGTATGACAAACAATCATATAAGTAAAAGCAATTATGGCAATAATTAAAACAGTTGACTATGTTTTCCACCCCTGTTCAAAAGCAGTTAAATCAGTAAAAGTAGGGGCTGTGAACTCACCTGTTGAGTTTAAGTAGTTGTGCGAGTGCTAGCAAACCTAAGCCCAAGTACAGTCTGAAATCTCCTAACGTCCTAAACGTACGAGATTTAATAAGTATGTGGATGTCTAAACTAATCATCCATGCTAGTGTTTGTACAACCAAGTCACGTCCAAATCGTTTGTTTAATGTTTATGTTTGTATTTCGTTGTTTGTGAAAATGTATACAACTCGTTGGTGATAGTTTGAAATCGTCATTTCGATAAAACAAGTATGTTTGAATTATTTGTATGGTTCGTGTATCGTATAATATGTGCGTATTCGTTGCCGGTTAAGTTCGACACTTAGTGGAAAAATAGTTTGTGAAGTTCCTGTTTTATGCGACACTAGGGGCGTCACTGGCTTTGGTCATGCGACACTAGGCTAGTGTCGGGTTAAATGGTGGTCAGGATGTTATGCGACACTTATGAAGTGTCGGTAAAAAGAGTAGTGCGACACTTGTGAAGTGTCGGGTGTTAAGATCAGTGCGTCACTATTGGAGTGTCGGGTATAAAGAATATCTGATTTTTATGCGGCACTTGGTAAGTGACGCATAGATGTGTCGGGCAATAATTAGCGACACTCAAGAAGTGTCGGTATAGCTAAGTTGGTAGCGTCACTAGGCAAGTGACGGTATAATTCGGGTTTCATGCGGCACTAATAGCGTCACTAGGGTAGTGTCGCTATACTGTTTTCGGTCCTAAGCGACACTATCAGCTGTTCGACGAACAGCTTGAAAAAGACGAGATTTGGTTCGTTTTTGGACGTTTTCGGTTGTATAAAACACTAAAACATGTTATACTAAGTATATTAAACACTAAATAGCAATTATAACTTTGAAATCTAAAGATTTACGGGATTTGTCGAAAACTTACGAGTGTCGGATTTGAAATCCGAAAAGGTAGAAATGTAGATCGTAGTCTCGTGGTCGTTTAATTCCAAAGGGGCTATATGATTCTTCGAGTTTTCGTGGTAGTTTTTAGCGATTTTTGGTGAATGTGGTGTGGGTTTTTAGAAAGAGAAAGAGATGGAGAGAAAGTGAGATAGAGAGAGAAAGAAAGAAATGGAAATGAAAGGAAAGATGGAGGTGGGTGTGGGTTTTGTTCCCATTTCCTGCCTCCGTGTTTGCGTTCCGTGTTCGTTTACCCGATCGTTCAATGTTATTTTATTTTAACTAATATGTTTTAATTACATAACTCTTTACATTTTTAATTAGGATCTTTTTATAAAACCAAATTGAATTTAGTTATAAAGTTTTAACTTTGTTTCATTTTAATTATATGTTTTGACGTTTTGCGTTATAAAATAAATTGGTAAATATTTTTGACAAAATATTTATTAGTTACCATGTTATTTAATAATTTCGCTTTATTAAATAATTTTGTTCACCAACAGTCGTATGTTTTTGTCGCGTCTGTTTTCAAATTGTTCAGTACGTAATTACGAATACGTAATACTACGCGTATTATCTAGTTGGGCTATGCTAGACTTACCTCTAAAATGTGTTGTGAATTCACTCAAGTAGGGAATTAGCCTAATAATGCAAGTGATTAATATAATTAATCGTGTTTAAATTTGCGAGGTGTTACATTACTCAAATTGCTCTTTAAACATAAAAAGTATACATGATAATTCTCTTCTTATTATTAAACTCTTGGTATTTATATACACATATATACTCTTTTACTCGCGGTTTCTAGCTAACATTAATTGTTTACTCCCTCTTTTTCACTCATGTTACTCATTATGTTCTCATCACTGTTTAGAATTACTCATTTTAATCTCGAAAGTAAACATAACAACTCCTTTTTATTACTTATCATTATTCATCGTGTATACTTTTACCTCTACTTTATTCAACTCAATAAGTTTAATCTCATCTTTACTCAAGTCTCTTAATTACCTCATAATCTCTGTAAATATAAGTAGACACAACTTGATTAATTAAGACTCAATTACTCACTTATACAATTAAGGTCTACTTTGATTCCTCCTCGTGTTAGGAAATCATTTTAATTTAATCCTCTCGACACTATGTGACTTCCAAAGTTCCACACAATGTCGTGTGATGATTATTACGTTGGTCAGGCGTAATAATTATCACACCCATCACATGTCCCCAAAGTCGTCACATAACATCTCAATTCATAAATTTTCAATGACTCGCTTACAACTCAACATTAACAATGACTCATTATCAACTCAACATCAGCAACGCAATGAAATTTACTCTAATCATGCTCAAACAATAAATAAATAGGTTTAAGTCCAAGTACCCACTAATGGTGGATACTCGAATCCCTTAAGCCACAGCTCTGATACCAACTTGAAATGCCCCGATTTTTTTTTATAACACTTAATAATAATGTCCCAGTATTATACCTGACCTCATTATACCAGATCATATCCACATCATATCTTCCACTGCTAGTTATAACTTAGTTACCACTTCTAGTTATATCCGTTTCCACTTCTAGTTATATCCGTTTCCACTTCTAATATGTGGGTGCGAAAACATTTGACTTTCAACAACTCTAACCCAATTTGACACGTAACCTCATTAGTGACCCATATGGACATCTATGAACCCATACACTCATCCAATTTGACACTTTTAAGGTAAAAACCCATCTCATGTACTCATTTTGATTTAGCCACTCCTTTCTAGTTCCAACAACTCAAATCATTCTTTTATACATAATTACACATGTTTGCAACATTAACTCTTCAATTCGACTCATTTTAATCAAACGACCCGTTTGGACATTTTGGGTAAACTCTTCTCTATTTAACCACAACTCATACATCTCAACTCCATTTCTCAAGTTTTTACATCATTTTACTTCTATTATCGTCCAAAATATAATTTACACATCTTTGCATCAAAATACTTAAATAGCATGATCATACTCAAATGATCAAGTTTTACTCAAATGGGGCTTCAAATATCAAGAGCATGATTTAATAATAGGGATTGACTTACTAACTCATTAGCAAGTCCACCATTAGTCGATCTTTGGCTCCTCGCCCAATTAGCCCCTTGACCTGTTTGCGTTACCTATAAAAAAATCACAATAAAGGGGGTAAGCTTTAAGCTTAGTAAGTAAGGGTAAATAATGATAATAAATAACTCTTGAGAGAACTCGATCTCTTAGCTTGTAAGCAACTCTTTAGTGAACTCGATCACTTAACACCAAACTCAATTGGTAAACCCAACTCGAGGGGTTTATCACACTCAAGTGATTTCTCATTTCAAAGGATCCTTACTCAACTCATCAAGTGTATTTCTCATATCTCATTAAATCTCATGAGTGAACTCAATCACTAACTCGTTATACACTTGATTCTCATTTACTCAATTATAGTGACAACTCGATGCCACTAGACTCAATCTCAAAAATTACCTCTTTCCCCCTCCCATTACTTACATCGAATTCGCGATAATTGTGTGTTCTAGTTAACTCATTGATTCCATGTTTAACTCTTTGGTCCACCTATTTACAAACATCATATGAACACACAAAATCATATACAATTCAATTTCATAAATTTCTAGCTCATTAATATTAACTCAATCTTTTTTTAACTCATGACTCATGATTACTCATATATGGCTTACTCATTATCTCAATTCATCATCTTACTCTTTACACTTCAAGTTGTTATAATCTCTTAGTTTCTCTTTCTCATATCTCGAACATAGATATAGCTAGTTAATTAATTACTAGCAACAATAATACATTAACAACTACTTATCTTCACATAATCATAACCATCTTTATCACCCAAAATCCTCAAACATCATAATCTCATCACTAGTCACAAAACTCATTTTATTTAGCCTCAAATAACTCAATTTATCATCATTTAACCTTCTAATACACAATAATCATCATATTTTGATAAAACCCCATCTATGGTTCTTCTCAAAATCTACTAAAACATCAAATTAAAAGTAGATTAAGATTAGATTTACCTCAAGGATCACAAATATATACTTTTTAGCTCCAAACTCACAAGATTAGTGCCTCAATTTGTGGTTTTTCTAGTATTCTTGCTCTATCTCTCTCTCGCATCTCTTCCCATCTCTCCCTCTCTCTGCTCGAACCTTCCAGGGAAAAAAATAAGTTCCAGATAATCCCTTAACTCATTTAAAGGTTTAATTGTTAATTTAGATAATTAACCCTCAAGTATCATTGGTTACATTTTAGTCCCAACTATTAAACTCAAGTTTGATTTTACCACAAAAACTAATTTTCTCAAGATAATATTATAAATAATACTCTACTCATTTAATAAATAAAGTTACGAAATTTGGGGTGTTACATCCAGGAAATTTTAGGGTGCGTTTAGTTACGGAAAAATTTCGATCCCCTTTTTTCTTTTATGTTTTTGTAGACATTAGGGAGTGTTTTACATCTCTAAAAAAGCGATGAAAACTTAGAAATCGTGTTCAAATGTGAAGGATGAAGTTTTCCTTTTTCAAGAGAGAGTAGAGATGGAAACTTGAAAAAACCATAAAAAGTAGTTTTCAATTTTTTAGTTATAAAAGGAAAAATATGGATTTTTTCTTTTCTTAGAAAAGTTTTGTGGAAAACTCACATTTGAACAAGTTTTCTATTTTTCCAGTTTTCTTATAAAAAATTATGAAAAAGTGGGGAAGCTTTCAATAACCAAACGCGCCCTTAGCATCTTTATTTCTAGCAACAAACCAACCATAAGTCTACTCTGCACCTCCTTAACTAGATCAGGGAACATTTCTACTCGAGCCTTAAAATCTTGTTATTTCTATCACACCAAATTAGATACAAAGCTGACAATACATGAGCACAATGAAACTTTTTTAATTTTTGAAAACGAACCCAAGCCCTCGTGATTAATTATTTCTTCAATAGATTCAATGTTTACTTGACCCAAACCCCACCAATTAAACATTTTTGACCAAAAATCTTTTATATGTTTGCAATTAATTAAAAAATCAATGATCAATGGACTCAATTCCTTCCCAACACCATGGGCACAATACACTATCCATATCTAAACCCATATTATCCAGTCACCTCCCGAAATCGGATGTCTCGATCAGATTCGTAAGTCTCTAAAAAGTTTGTAATATATATACATTTTCTTTGATGAGAAAATAAAAACTTGAAGATGTAAATATGAGAAAGGTGAAAAGGCATAAAGCTTAAAATATAACAAATTGATCGGGTAACGTCACATAAAATTCTTTATGTGTTGTTAACAACATCTATGATATCGAACTTTGAATGAATATGTTTTCTTACAATTATATATATAATAAAACTACTAATGTTTGTCTCATTATTACTATTATTATAGAGATGAGATCATTAGAGTACAAGAATTATTAAAAGAATGGAAGTACCAAACTCTAAACCCTAAACCCTAAACCCCAAACCCCAAACCCCAAACCCTAAACCCCAAACCCCAAACCCTAAACCCTAAACCTTAAACGCTTTACAAAACTCATTTACCCCCAAACTTAAATATCTCACAAACGACAAATCGAAAAATTATGTTGCACCATTAGATTCAGTGTTTTATCCTCTTCGATTTGCCGCCCCTCAAGGCATACTTTCGACAATTTTTTTTTTTTTCATTTTTTGATGGGTTTCACATTTTACTAACACATGAGTTAAAAACTCTAAACCATAAACCCCAAACCCTAAACCCCAAACCCTATATCTAAATTAAATGTTCAACCAAATATTAACCCATGTGTTAATAATTTGTGAAACCTACCAAAAAACGAGAAGGAAAAAAACTTGTCGAAAGTATGCTTTGAGGGACGGCAAATTGAAGAGGATAAAACGCTGTATCTAATGGTGCAAGTTTCATAATTTTTCGATTGTCATTTGTGAGATATTTAAGTTTGGGGGTAAATGAGTTTTGTACATGTGAAACATTCTCTTTGTACACATGACACAATTTGATTGGTACTTTCATTCTTTCAATAATTCTTGTATTTCAATGAACTTTTCTCTATTATTATAATACTAGATTATAAATCCGTGTATATACACGGGCTATGTAAGAAAAAATTAAGTAGGTGACGTTTGGAAAGCTTATTTTGATGGGTTAATATACAAATAGGTTACTGTACTTTGCGAAAATGTTCATCTGGATTACTGAACTTTAAAAATGTTCAATTGGGTTACTGTACTTGTAAAAAGTGTCATCCCGCCTATTTTGTTTAAATTTTAGTTAAAAGTTTAGTGACCCAATTGCGCATCGTTAAGTATATTTTGACAAGTATAATAACCTAATTGAACTATGTTGAAAGTTTGGTAACCTAATTGAACATTTTTACAACTACAGTAACCCAATTGAATATTTTTAAAGTTTAGTAACCCAGATGAACATTTTCGTAAAGTAGAGTAACCTATTTGTGTATTAACCCTATTTTGATTGCTTATTTGTTTATTCTTAACTAATAAGCTCCCCACATATGTGTGGAAAGCCCAATTTAGTTTTCTTATTTGTGAGAGGGATGAAAATAAGCTTCAAATTCATAACTTATTTGCTTATAAGCAATAAGCTTATAAAATAAGCTCCCCAAATACCCCCTTAGTCATATATAATTAAGCAACATTTTTCATCGTTAAACATTATTAATGTTATGGGTTAAATTGTTTAATTGTATAATATTTGATTGTAAACCCGTTTATACACACAAACTTGCAGGAAGAATCGGATAGAATCAAATCAATTTCGTTTATGTGAATGTAAACCCGTGAATTCACACAGATGCGAATAAATTTATCTTTACATGTTTGAATGTTAAACCAAACCTGTAAATATTAGAATGTTAAACCAAACATGTGAATACATACGGATATCGAATAAAACTATCTTCGTTTGTTTGAATGTTAACCCATGAATACACATGGATGTCGAATAAAACTATTTTTTGTTTATATGGATGTTACAACTTTATTAATGTTAAGGGTTAAATTGTTTTTAATTGTATAATATTTGATTCTAAACCCGTCTATATACACAAACTTGTAAGAAGAACCGAATGTTGAATCAAATTAACTTCGTTTATGTGAATGTAAACCCGTGAATACACACGGAAGCGAATAATTTTATCTTTACATGTTTGAATGTTAAACAAAACCTGTAAATAATATTATAATGTTAAACCAAACATGTGAATACACAAGGATATCGAATAAAACTATCTTCGTTTGTTTGAATGTTAACCCGTGAATAAAAACAGATGTCAAATAAAACTATTTTTCGTTTATATGGATGTTAAAATTTTATTTTTTTTCATAATTCATATTAACAATTATATTACTCCTTATTTCATTCTTATGAATGATCGAATTGTGAGTGAGAGTCTAAAGATGATATTAATAATTAAGATTAAGATTGAATAAAGCAAATATTATATTATTACACATATACGATTAAATAAATAAAAAGTGCCGTGATTTTTTTTATGGGTCCAGATCAGAGGAGCACAAGGCAAGAGGGGAGGGGTATTTTTGCAATTTTAATAAATTTGTGAAATGAAGGATGGGCCATTTTGCAATTTTGACAAAAATTATGAATCAACCTGACAAAAATTATTAAATCGTAAAACTTGTTAAATATGCAAGATTTAGGAAAAAATGCTGAAGAACGTAAGATGCAGTAAAAAATATACAAGATGTAGTCAAAATAATAACGAACGTAAGTTGCAGTAAAAAATATAGAAGATGCAGTAAGAAAAACTTGTTAACATGCAAGATTCAGTTAAAATACTAACAAACGTAAGATGAAGTAAAAAATATACAAGATGCAGTAACAAAAACATGTTAAATATGCAAGATTCAGTTAAAATGCTAATGAACGTACGATACAATGCAGTAAAAAAAATACAAGATGCAGTAACAAAAACTTGTTAATATCAAAATATACAAGATGCAGTAACAAAAACTTGTTAATATCCAACAATTCAGTCAGAATGCTAATGAACGTAAGATGCAGTAATATATACAAAGATGCAGTAACAAAAATACAAAAAAGACATAGTAACAAAAAAATACAAGATGCAGTAACAAAAATACAGAATGCAATAGACAAGTAAAACAAATTTATCACTGCATCTTACTTTTTTATAATACATAAAAATACTAAAGAAAAATTCTAAGATGCAGTAAATAAGTATTAGGGAAAATATACATTAGTTGCATTTAGACTTAAAAAGTAGATAAGATGCAGTGGAAAAATGTACGATTCAGTCAGACTTAAAAAAGTAGGTAACGTAAGATGCTGTTGAAAAAAACACGATGCAGTCAGATCTAAAAAAATATATTATTATAATCATTGTTGTCACTGTCAAAGAAAGCATCTCAGATCTAAAAAATATATTATTATAATCATTGTTGTCACTGTCAAAGAAAGCATATGAGACCTATACAAAAATGTGTGCAGAATACCCATTCCTCCATTACTCTGTACGTTTTTATTAAATAACAAGCTAACGATTTAATTCTCCTTCTTCCTTGAATTAATTCACCGAACGCTTTCGTTCCGTCATCTCATTCGCTAGAATCGTCTATATCTATCTTCTGTCGGAGCTCTTCCACCAGTATTATAACGTCCGGCGACGACGGTGTCCGTTTCACCACATCTGGCCAGTCCTTAGCCGTCAACGGTCTAGAAGAGATCGTTGGAGAAAACCTGGTATGGCGATGATACCACCGGTGATTTATCACGTGTTCATCGGAGTTTCTATGCTGATTATATCGATACATATAATCCGTACTAGTACGATAATCATGATTTGATGATGATGCGGAGAGATAATTACATGAACATGATGTTATCGAATTCGAATTCGATGTACGCATATGACCTGTATCGCCGTTGAATATGAATTTTCAGGCGATTGATGAAGTGTATCCTAGGGTTTCGAGTAAGGTGAATCGGAATTGATCATTGTGTGGAGAGTGTACAGTAGTGGAAAAACAGGGGAAGAAATCAGAGTTTCATCATTGTCTATATGTTGAGGTAATTGTAGGTTTTTTCCGATCACCGGCGAGACCGATTGCTCGTCTGCGGCATTGAGTTATTGACCGATCACCGGCGGGATCATTGTGTGAAGGTAGATGCTCTCACAGTGTTTGTCTGTGTCGACAATTGAAGAAAGAAACTGAACGGCTATGTTTATTTTGTGAGAAATTGCAAATTGATCCCTTGCCCTCCAAAATGTCCATTCCCCCTCTGATCCTAAATCTTATTAGGGAACGGTTCAGAGGAGAACAAAAGGGGGAGGGGGAAGGGAGGGCAGGGACTATTTTGCAATTATAACAAAGTTTTGAATTTGACCGAAAAAACTGCCCGAAAAAACTGCCCGAAAAATTATTCAAAAATATAAAAAAAAAATAATAAAAAAACATCTAATATTAAAGATTCTGTCAAAAATGCTTAAAAAGATAAGATGCGGTAAAAATATACAAGATGCAGTAAAAATAAAAATAACTAGTTTTTTTATTTCAACATATAAATAGTTAAAAACGATGCAGTAACAAAATATACAAGATGCAGTAAAACATGTAATATTAATTTTTTAGATTCATGAATAAAATCAAGATTTACATAAGATGCAGTAAATAAGTATAAGTAATTTTTTTATTTCAACACATAAAAAGCTAAAAAATAACATAAGATGCAGTAACAATATACAAGATGCAGTAAAAAATACTTATATATATTAAATAAGTACTACTACAAATATACACTAATTGAACGTAAGATGCAGTAACGCAAGATACAGTAGAAAAATGCAGGATGCAGTCGATTTTTTCATATCTAAAAACAACATAAAATGAAGTAACAATATACAACATGCAGTAAAAAAATATTAGCAATTTCATAAGATGCAATAAATAAGTACTACTACAAATATACATTAAATGAACCCAAGATGCAGCAGAAAAAATGAAGGATGAAGTCGATTTTTTTTCAGATTTAAAAAGTAGATTTGGATCTAAATAAGTACTACTACAAATATACTTTAGTTGAACGTAATATGCAGTAACGCAAGATGCAGTAGAAAAATGCAAAGATGCAACCGATTTTTTTTCAAATCCAAAAAGTAGATCTAGATTTAAAAAGTAGATCTACTTTTCAGATCTACTTTTTAGGTATAGATCTATGATATCGCTCATTTTGTCTATATAAATATATCGCGATATCATTGTTTTGCATATGTATTTTAGTGGATTTCGAGAACTTTCGATACTTATTTTGTTTGGAAATCCATTTCAGGTGAAAAGCTGGAAACGCATGCGATTTGATGTGGAATTGGTGAAGTTTGGATCAAAGCTGGCTGGGCTGAAAAAAGGCTACAGCCGATCGGCTAAGCAATACAAGCCGATCGGCTTCACATGTATAGCCGATCGGCTAAGTAAAGCAGATCGGCTTTTACAGTTAAATTCCTTTGCAGAACTTCGCCTCGTTTGGAGCTTGGACTGATATACTGAAGAAGCCGATCGGCTAGTCCTTTAAAGCCGTTCGGCTGGGACTTTAAAGCCGATCGGCTATGCCTAAAAAGCCGATCGGCTATGTGTGGATCTGAGTGAGAGGTATGGTGGTTGATGAGCTGTCCGTTTCTGATTGGTTGGCATTTAATGCCAACCGTTTTTCCCATCCGTTTTTCAAATAAAAAAATTAAAAAAAAAGTAAAAAATGGGGGTGTTTGGTTCGGCTAGCTTCATAATCAATCCATCATCTTCATCCTCATTACACACTCCTCATTACACACTCCTCATTACACACACACTTCCAACTTCCATCTTCATTAACTCTCCACATTTACTCTCTTCACCATCTCATTTACTCCACTTCACCCAACCAAACTCACCATTTTACTTCACATTTTCGCAAGGATCTAGCTAGGAATTTGTGAGGGAAACATCGAGCAAACATCATTTGGAACAATTGTGTAACAAATTTGGTATAATTTCGATTTAATCTAATTTCAAGTTATTTTATGGATTTGTTTAGTGTTTATGATTTTTACTTGATGATTGTGATTATGTGTGGCTAGTTACCTTTGTGTTTGCTTGGATGAAATAACTAGATGATTAGGGGTGTATATTTTGGATGTTAATTTATGTTTGAGTTTGTGAATCATCCATGGATTTGTATGTATTTATTTAGTTGTTGTTATGAACTTTCGGCATTTTAGCTAAACGATTATAGCGAATGTTCTTTGTTTAGTAAAAATACCTAAATAAGTTATTTGTCATTTGTGGATCAAAGCATATGATGATTGTAACAACACTAGTTAAACATATACAAGTTAACGATTATAACGGATGTTTGTCGTATGGATGATTTGCAAACTCACTAATCGTAATTTATGTTTAATCGGAGAACCTTATGTGATTGAGCTTTATCTCAAGAATTTAACCATTTGGTGATTTACTAATTGATATAGCGAACGTTTTCAACCTAGTAAATTGCTATTAATTATTTGTCTATGAATGATTGATCAAAATTGCGAATGTAATTTTGGAATGTGTCAAATGATTTAGCTAAGTTGTGTAAGTTTGTAACTATGGCGAACGTCTGTTACTTAATTAAATCATAGGTTTGTCAACTGAAATTGAACTTAGGTCTCAGAGAACTTTGAGCTTAGGTTTGATGAATGTTACCATTTAGCATATTTCTTAACCGGTTATAATTCTACACCCCGAAATCACTAGTGAAATAATCCAATCAAGCATTGTTTTTAATATTTGAAAAGACCAAACAATTAAACCGACTCTTCAGAGTCCACCTGCCTAGATTAATCAAAGATTGTAGTTTTAAGCATCGTGACAATTCGGTCACACAAACCAACCACATTTTATTTTCTCTTTTTAAATTGCTCACACTTCTATTGATCATCCAATCTAGTTCCCTGTGTTCGAACCTAGACTTACCACTACTATACTACTACTCGACAGGGTCCACTGCCCGGTTGTGTTTTGGTCTAGCTCGGTACTTTTTGGTTTACTAAACAACGATAAATTTTTATAACTAGATTTAGCACATCAATCTACGAATTTTCAGATCTATTAATCTTAGATCTAAATATTTTCATAAAGTAGTGGTGTTTTTGAGATGATGAAGTGGTGGTGGCGGTGGAGAGGCGATGGAGTGGCCGGAGAAGATGGAGAACATCACGGTTGGTTACGTCCGGTGGATGCCGGTTCACCAACGGTGGTGGTTCATATCCCATCTCTCCGACAACAAAAACTCTCGTTTCTCCGGTCACGAAGACGGTGACGGCGGTCGAGCACCGGTGGCGATGACGGTGGTCGAGCGACGGTGGCGATGACGGTGGTGAAGCGACGGTGACGATGGTGAAGAAGGTGGCGACGGTGGTGAATGAGGTGGTGGCAGTGGCGGATCCAGGAATTTGTATTAGAGTATGCACTTTATAGTGAAAATTTTTTTCCTACGGAAGTTGATTAGGTAATCATCGGGTAATCAGTTCGGGTCTTAGATTTGGGTCATTCGAATTGATTATCAACAAATTCAAGTACTCAATAATTAAATTAAATTCATTAAGTAGCAAAATATATATTATACTTACATACAATTGCCAAAAACATACCATATTCCTATAATTCGAACTTACAATTGTCCTCATCAATCTTGCATTCTTTGAAAGTGATTCATGATGTCATTCTTACTAACTTGATAGAACACATCTTTCTGATAAAGGTAACTAAACTATCATTTAACGTCTCATTACCTATACTATTTCGTAGCTTGTTTCACAAAATTCGTGACTGAAAATTTATGGCTGAGAAGTGTAAAAGAAAGTGAAAGAGCATGGACCGAGTATTTTCGAAATCATTATCTGAAAGATGGGCCATATATAATCTTTTGGTATGCTCAATTAACCTTACTTGATACTTATTAAATATCAGATTTTTACTTTATTGGGCTTTAGTTGTTAAAGAGGTTTTATCTTGGGCTTAAGATACTAGTTGGACTGGACTTTATAACTCAGCCGGCTAGGGTAGTCACAACTATTTTTCAGGGTATGCATTCTTAAGTATGTATTCATATTCTCTGGAAAAAAAATTAATTAATGCTAGGTTTTTTGGTGGCAGGGTATGCAAGTGCATACCCTGAGAATAAGGTACGTCCGCCACTGGGTGGTGGTGGTGGTGGTGGTTTGTTGGTGTATGAGTGTTTGTGTGAACAGAGAGAGAATTAGAGATTGTATGTGTTTTTTTGGGAAATATGAGATAAAGTGGGTAGGTAAATGGCTGCCCTTTTTTTGCTCCCCTCTTTTTAACTTTCATAATTTGCAAATCAGTCCCTCTGCCTAAAAATATTTATAAAAAAGCCCCCGCGTGATTTGGCTTGATATGGACCATTGATGAAGGAAATGGATGGTCCAGATGCTCTTGTCCTCCTTGCCCTCTTTAATTTTTGTTCCACTCTGATCCTGAATCTTATTTTATTCATATTTATATTATATTATTATTATTACTTATTATTTACTATAGATTAGATAATAATAATTATAATTATAATTATAATTATTACTCGTATATGTGTTTGAGGCGTTACTATATGCCTAATTAAGAAGTATATAATAGCATGTTATATACGAAAATGCAGCTTTTAGAATTAATCCAGCAGATTATCGACTGTAACAATTGGTTGAAATTAAGTACAAATCTAACATTGTTTCCTACGTGTAATTAACTACTGAACTTTAGTAGACCTATTGATACAAAAATGGTTAGAGATATAATAAAAAGGGTAATTTGGAGGGTACCCCTGACCCCGTAACCATTAAAGGTTACGTAGCCGCCCCACCCACAAGGGACATTACTACCGGGTAAATCATCAGACCACAGATTACCCACAGAATGCTGGGGAACGGATTCGAACCCCCACCTATTTCAGCACACCTGTTGGGCCTGCGCCTATAGGTGGTGGTACCACTCGGGCTAAATAGCCGGTGGTTGGTTAGAGATATAATATCTATAGCTATAAATTCAAGTTCTTTCTTTCTTAATTATTACCAATACCAATCGATACACAAACAACATAACCCTCGTTTCAATGGCGATTTTTAGTTACACACATAAATGTATCTTGCTCGCTTTGATCCTTTCAACTGTTCTGATGCACGAATGTTCGTATCCATACATACGTATCTTAATTCTTTCATCGATATATAACATACTTCCTATACTTGCATGTTAGTTGTGCTTGATTGCATTTATCTGTTGTAAACGACCTTCATTTCGAATTATGTATTTCAGGTGTTGGAGCTAGTGATCATTCTGATGATCGTAAAACGAGATCTGATCAAGATAAGAAATGGAAGTTTGTGATCGGAAATAAAAAGATCAATATTGGTCACTGCTTTAGAAGGTATTGCCCACCCCCACCAACTGCAGGAAGCTTATCATCAGTTGCATGTTACTGTTGTATCAAAGATAATAGATGCTATTATGATCTCAATGTTTGTGACAACAATTGTCACTAGCTAGTAACTATCCATCTTATAACTTGTCTTACAATAATTAAGATGTTAATCTTCCTTGTATTTTATGGATTGGTACTATATATATGAACGTACGTTGGATATCGTTACATAGAATCGATCATTACGAAAATACTGTGAGTATCACAGACATCATCATCATGGTGATATATATTTCGGGTAGTTTTAAATTACTTTTAATTAATTATCTTCTATCTTCTATCTTCTATTTTATATATATATATATATATATATATATATATATATATATATAGATTTAGGATCAGAGGAGAAGGCTGATTGGAGAGGGAAGGAGGGGCAGGTTTATCTTGACCGTCCATTCTCAAAATCAATGGTCTAAATTGATGCGGGGGGTGTTCTGTAAATATGTTAAATGAGAACCAGAACTATAAAACTTATGGCCAAAATACATTTTAGTACCCTGAATTTGGCTAACCGGGTCTCCTACTACCCTGAACTATTGATGGTACACCATGGTACCCTGAACTTGGAAACTCGGTAAAATTACTACCCTGACTCAGCTAACTCGATCATGTGCAAAACATGTGACTAAACTTTGTTAAAACTTAACGGGCACAACTAAAATCCGTTAATTAAAAGGTTGAATCAGATCCAAATACCTGCAACTTCTTCATAACATTCGTACCATAAAATCCAAGTTGAAATTAATATCCCCAAATAGGAAAAGATAAAAGATTTTTTATTGTAAAAGATAAAACCTTTTTCATGGGAAAAATGAAATTCAAGACTCAAACCTTGCTACAGTGTTAACAAGATAAAGGCTTCTGTGTTTACAAGATCCGATTAAGCGATGAGAATGAGTGGCTGTGGTTACTACTTGCTACATCATCCCATCATAATATAATTAATAATAAAAATCAACTCTTGAAAAAGTGATAGGAAACAAATATCACAAATTCATTCACTATTTCATATCTTTAGAGTTTAGACCTTCGGTCAGCCCAAACCCCAACCACAACTGCAACCATTAAATGCATTTAATCGTCCGTCATCTAGCACCCTCCTTAATCGCATTAGATATTTTCATACATCACCGGTCACTTTAATCGGGATCTTGAGTTTAGGTTGTTTTTTCTATTTTGGCCAAGAGAAGGAAAAGATGCAGGTATTTGGATCTGATTTAGCCTTTTAATTAACGGATTTTAGTTGTGCCCGTTAAGTTTTAACAAAGTTTAGTCACATGTTTTGCACATGATCGAGTTAGCTGAGTCAGGGTAGTAATTTTACCGAGTTTCCAAGTTCAGGGTACCATGGTGTACCATCAATAATTCAGGGTAGTAGGAGACCCGGTTAGCCAAATTCAGGGTACTAAAATGTATTTTGGCCAAAACTTATTGATGAGTCAGGGGTAAAGTCGTCTTTTTGTGTAGTCCATCTAATAAAGCTCTCACTTACTTTTGTCCAACAAACACAAACACTTTCTCTTTCTTCTCTACTCCGCCTTCCGGCTAACCAACCACCACCCTCCGCCGTTGTATTCAGGCCGTCGCCGGCTACCGGAAAAAAAGAATTTTCTTTTTTTTACTTAGTTATTTTGTCGGACGTCATCATTATTATCATCATTATCTACATACGCCAACAACAACAACTACATGCAGCAACATTATCTTCAAATAACATTAGTAACAGATCTGTTCGATCCACGACGAAATCGTCTCAGATCTGAACATTTTTATTTCTCCAATCTCTGAAAATCATCGTGGCAGTGAACGTGTTTTTGAAACCAGTAACTTGTCTCCGTCGAAGTCCACCGCCGCCACCTAACTCCACAGCCGGAACAGCTGTTGAAGTTGATAAATAACTGAATCGATATCAAAAAAATTTACATGAAATAACCGTACACATAAGTTAAAAAAATACATACGAGATAAGAAAAGAAAGATAAGAACGATTTGGTAAGGTGTGTGAAATGCAATTTTGTAATGGTCAAAGAATAAAGAAATTAAAGGGTTGAATAAGCCAAATTGAACACATGCTGTTTCTGAAAAAGATTAGTATCATCAAAAATGTCAGGTACTACTTTTTTTGAATGGTCATTTCTTTTATTGAATATAATATTAGTTAACTAGATAATGGTAACTTGTTGTACGTCCAATAACTTTTAAAAATTAATAAATACATATGTATCCTCTATAGGAATTTAAAAAAGTAATATCATTATATATTGTTTTAAGAACAATGTTTATTATAGTTTGATATCAAAGCGGTATATGACTATATGTAAATGTAACTTTGAATCAAGTTTAAACGATAATGCAGTGTACTGGTATAAAATTTGGTTGGGATCAAACGAGCGGGGTAAACGATTCTATCCCTGGTTTTTTCTTTATCTACATCTCAAATTTACTGCATCTTGATATTACTGCATCTTAAAATCATTGCATATTAACATCACTGCATCTTACCATTACAAATTTGCCTTAAGATGTAAACGGTGATGATGCAGTATTTTTTTTAGCGAATGATGATGCATTGTAGCGAATGATGATGCAGTGTTATTTTTAGCGAACGATGATGCAGTGTTATTTAAGAGCTCAGACAATATGATGCAGTGTTTTTATAGCCACTGATGATGTAATGTTTTTTTTAGCGAATGATGATGGAGTGTTATTTTTAGCGAATGATGATGCAGTGTTATTTAAGAGCTTAGACAATATGATGCAGTGTTTTTATAGCCACTGATGATGCAGTGTTATTTAAGAGTTTAGACAACATGATGCAGTGTTTTTTTTGTGAACGATGATTCAGTGTTATTTAATAGTTTAGACAACATGATGCAATGTTTTTTAACGAACGATGATATAGTGTTATTTAAGCGTTTAAATAATACAATGCAGTGTTTTTTTAGGGAACAATGATGCAGTATTTTATAGAAAACGGTGATGCAGTGTTTTTTTTGTGAACGATGATTCAGTGTTATTTAATAGTTTAGACAACATGATGCAGTGTTTTTTAGCGAACAATGATGTAGTGTTATTTAAGCGTTTAAATTATACAATGCGGTGTTTTTTTAGCGAACAATGATGCAGTATTTTATAGAAAACGGTGATGCAGTGTTATTTAAGAGTTTACACAATATGGCGATGTGTTTGTAACACGTTTATGCAACTGTTTTTATACACACTTCAATATATTTTTATTGAACAATTATAAAGTGGCATTCATGATTTGTGTAAACAAAAATATTGGTCCATCGTACAAGTAACATTATTTCATTGCACAAATTATATTTATTACGTACATCATACGTATAAATCAATGATTCAAAATAAAAATAAAATAATTTATTTTGTAAAAAGTCATAAATTATGTTTACTTGAAGACTTAAAGAAACAAAAATAAAAGAAATGGTTAAAAAAGCAAAAGTGAGATCGTAGGAAGAATTACGAAATAATTTATAAATATCTTCATTTTGAATAATGATAGTGACTACATACTTGTCTGCACATTTATCTGTTCTTCACTATTCATAAAGTTACTTTATTCTATTTACTTTTTGTGTATTACATTCCAATAATTTTCCTTACAAATTTACAATTATCAACTTATTCACAGTTTTTTCCCTGTGTTTCTCTCAACAATTTTCCACCTATGTTTCTCTCAACATATGCTAGCTGACCGGAAACTCACACACCGGCGAACACCTGCACTTTGCCGGAAAATTGTAGATAAGACGAAGAGAGAGGTCGTTCATATTGGTGTAGCGTCAGAAACTTTTAATCAATATATGGTGTTAGATTAAGAATCTGTAAAAGTTCCTTGTTTTAATCGATTGGTGACAACGTCTGAGGTAGCCGGAGTTTTTCTCGCCGGCAAAGTGGCGGATTGTGATGGCAATTAGCGACGGTGAGCGGCGGCGATGGTGGCCGGTCGGAAATTTTTTTCTGGTAAGAACTAGGAAGCTGCTGTGGAGGGGATAAGTCAAAAGAAGAAAAGAAGAAACGAGATGGAATAAGAGAATGGTAAAATTACCATGTTACCCTTAATGAGTATAAGTGGATATAATGAGGTGGCAAGCTATAAGTGGATGCCCTTCCTTCTCAATTAGGAGGGCCTGCCCTCGTGAACCGCACCCATATATATATATATATATACTAGGTAGTATATTACGCCGTGCTAAGCACGGCCCATGACGATTAATGTCTATCTTAAAGCTGAAAATAATAACTTTCAAATAACTCTATTTTATTACACGACGAATAATGTATGAAATATACCGCTTCACAAGGGAAAGAGTGATAATTTATACACTATCAATTTTTATCTACACACTGCGTTGTACAACACTCTAAAGTTTATTTGATAGTGTATGACTATATAAAATAGTAATATATAAATTATTATCATCCACAATATAAAAAACATAAGAAAAGATGTAAAGCTACACTACCACAATACTCTCTCAGCTCTTCCGTACTTTCATAAAGTCCAACTTCAAAAAGTCTTTCCATCAGAGTACGTGAACTATGTACTCTACATCATCTACCAAATACAATTATAATCTTACCTTACTTCATGTAATTCAAGTTGGTCAAAAAGTCTTTTCATCTAAAACAAAACATTTGGTCCGACTTTTTTTATAGCACATTCGCACATTATTTTTGTAAACAATTTGCAACTGTTATGTACATCCTATTAACTTTTTTATAAAAAATTAAACATTTTATTTTTGATAAATTTATTTGAAACCTATTAAGTATGAACACTTTTCAATCCCATTTATAAATCATATGTAAAAAATTAAAACTTTTCAAAAGTAAATTAAAAACGCATTACTTTATTCTTGAATTGATAACATACACCAATATACTCTCCTCTCACGTGTTGCCATAAGCTCCCTCTTTATATATTACCCTTGGCCACACCTTACTTTGGTTTTGGTCAACGTCCTCCTAGTACTAAATTCAATACTTATTGTTTCATATACATGGGCAAATAGTTTTGAACATGTATAATAGATAAGATACTACTATAATCTTATACTCTCATCAAGCATTTACATAAAGTATAGTACTATGAAGTACATTATTCACCCATGTTCCTACCCCATACCCTCGTTAGTTGGAGCTACCCCATACCATGGAGCTGGTGACCTAACATCTCATACTCCATTTTCAATATCACCTTTTTTAATGAAGTACTAAAGGAAAAAAAAATTCCACACTCATTTAATGTAAATTAAGGTTTATTTTAGAGGTATAAATGATGGTTATTACCCTGTTGAACAATATTGAAGTGTTAGAAAGTCATAAAAACACTACAATTATCCACTCACTAAGAACAAGATGTTAATAAAATGGAGTTAAAGTTCCGTCACCGGAGGTAAGATGAAGAAGAAGATCCGTGAAGATCCGTCACCGGAGGAAACAACGCTAACGGTTCTGTCAGATGAGAATTTGTTATACGAGATATTGAAACACGTGGATGCTCTCCGATCTCAAATCACAACTCTCCGACGTCACCGAATTCCGGCGAACTCAATATCCGTTGAAATACTCCACTCTCTGATCTCAAATCAGCAATTCCTACACTCTCCGATCGATGAATAATAATAGAACTTGGATGTTAATTGAAGACTGTAGATATTAAGAATCAAGCAAATTGCATATGAATGGGCTGTAAGTTGTTACCAGGTTTAATGGGGTAATATAGTGTATGAAAAAGTGTGTTCACGTGGACATCGTTTCCCATAAATGCAAAGGAATTAGCTATTTTATTCCTTTTGGTTATGTGTTCGTGATTTTTGAAGATTTAAAAATTAATTTTACATAAATTGCTAATTGATCCCTTGCCCTCCTTGCCCTCCAAAATGACCATTCCCCTCTGATCCTAAATCAAATATAAGTAGATATATATATATATATTTTATATTTATAACAAAACCAAAAACATGTAGACATGCCAACTTTAACCCTTCCTAATTAAATCCTAACCATTCAATGAATTAGCCTAATTAATTCTTAACCCTTGATCCTAATCCCTAACTATGTCCATGTAGTAAGTATTGTTTGTCTTTGTCTAATTTCATCGCAGAAACGAATTTTCAATTTATTTATTAGCAAAATACCTACCATTCTAAATAATAGGGATGTATTAATTGGATGGGGATTCAATTTTTTTAGAAGGGATAAAGTCATAAAACTATAAAAGAGCAAGGGAGTCAATCGGCCAATTTGAATAAATTAATTTAAAATTAAATTTAATAAGGGATTTATATATGAAAACACGTATACGTAAAAATTTTATTTTTAACAAATTCAACCAAAAAAACAGTGATATGGCCGGCTTGACAGACAGTGCGCTTCACCTCCCTCCACCAAGAACTCCGGCAGACATGGCCGGCTTTACCATGAACGTCCGATTGATGGTGAGTACATCAGGTTAATCTCGCTTTCAATTATTACGATCGATGGTGATAATTATATCCAATTAAAAGCTTTGACTCATTAATGATAAAATCAAATCGGTTACCAGGAAAACAACTTTTAATTAAAAATATATTTGATTAATAGGGAGAAAATAAAATACAATTACCAAAAAGATCGAATCCTTAAAGATTATATGGTTGAGTGACTTGAGTCAGGTGTTATAGTTTTCTAATCAATTTCCTTGGCTGAAGGTAACTGATTCAATTTCGATTTCAATTCAGTTATGATTCATATGTAATTTCAAATCCACTGATTTGAAGTTTTAGGTGTATTTTGTGTAAGTGAATTTCTTTAACCCTAATTTTGATGCTCTCAACTTGATTTCAGAAATTAGGGTATGCTCTTTCATTCATAGGTTCTGTATGATTTTGTTTGATTTGGTGATTTTTAATTTTATTCATAGGTTCTGTATGATCTGGTGATATTTTTGAAATCATATGTTATGTAGGAAACTCATTATCCTGTTTAATCAATAGATGGAAAAGTACGTATCTGGGAAGTAAGTGGCTGTAAAATTATAGACTAGATTGATATTCGAGAAATTGTGACTGATGTTTGCTATCCAAATGGAAAGGTTGGCATTTTATGTTCGTCTATAGCATTTATATATTATGTTTGAATCAATTTTAAGAAAATCATAACTAATGGTGTTTTGTTCTTATTTACTTCAGGGATGCATTTAGATGGCAACTCCAGTTTTTCTGATTTCATAGGTATTCATTCTTCCATGTTGCATATAAGGAAAAGTTGTTGTTTGATGGCTGTGCATATCTAATTTCCTTTTTCTTTTTCATTCACATGAAGGATGATACTTGCACACGCGTAATGAGTAAAAGGAAGTGGCCAAGACGAATATCTGCATTTCAGGTATAAACAATGTTTATGACCAACTGTAAGCATCATAACATATGTATACTTCTAAAACGTTATAGGAATTGAAATATCACTTTGGTGTAGCCTTTTCATACATATTATTTATCAGGCCTTGCACGTGGAGGAAAATAAGGATTCATTTTATGACTTCATGTTGACCGTCCATAGTCACCTACAAGTAAGTCGTTTCCTTTGTCATCATTGCTAACTAGACACGATATTTTCTATTTGACATGAATTTCCAATTTGTATAATAGGAATGATAATTACTAATAATTTAGTAATTATCCTATTTTTTTTAATGCAAAGAGATACAGGTGTGGCTGATCTCCTCGAAGTTGTAGTAGGATAGCTATCCAATAAATCCATTTTATTATGCTTAGATGAGTTCATGGTATGCTATATAGTCATAAATCAACCAATAGGAATATGCTTATGCATGATATATACGAAAATTTGTTACCTGGGTCTGATTTATCATTTACATACTAGCCATTCGTTAATTATTCTTCTGTTATGATATTAACAGGTTAATGTTGCAACTGCTACTGCAATTCCATCTGGGTAAATATAGAGATGTTTTATGGTTTAATGAAGTAGATGTGGACCCACTAGATTGATTCATAATTAAAGTTGCTCGGAAGAAATATTAGATGTTAGGAAACTACTAATGATATAAATGAATATGGCCAGAGACTTACGAACAAAGACAAATTTGAAATTGATTTCTCATATGCCATTTTTATCACGCAGACATGGGAATGTACTTTCAAGACATTGAGGGCGAATCTGTTGGACCCCTATCTCTAATAAACGGGTAAAGATTGCCACATTTATCTGAACAAATTTCTTGCTTCTCAAGGATTTGTTCGTGTGATATTATGAGTTATCGATACAGTTTGGAAGGATATTAAAGAGCTGAATTTTTTTAATTAGGAACTGGATTGGTTTCTCTTTTAAAGTGACATAAAATGGGATTTCAGCATGATGAATTAATAGGGCTTAAAGAATCTGACTTCTCTTTAAAAGTGGTGTTTTCTAAGTTTCTATTAACCATGATTGATTATGATTATTACTTGCAGGTACTGGCTATTGAAGCTGGAAGAAAACGTAGGACCTGAGTGAACACTCTATTTGCAGGTATGTAAATCGGAAATTGCACCATTTTTTCCCATTCGATTAATTAAATATTTTCCTTCTGATACATGTTTTAAATATTGTTTAACGTTTGTTATATTATTCAGGACCATTAAGAAGTCGTGCTGCTAAAGCTATAGGTTTCATTGATATGGTGATTAATTATTCATTGGGAATGCACCCTTGCATAAAGAACTATATGCAGGTGAGTGTCCATATTTATCTTAAACTTTTCGTGTTTCTAATTGTTATAACTACATGTGCAATCAGCTATCGATAATGGGTATAATATTTGAAAAGTGGCTAAAAATGAAATGGGTTGACATATAAAAAGGACAAAAGTTGCCTATGTATACGAAGGGGAAGGGGTGAAGGGCATTTGATTGTCTGTTTTAGTCATTATCTATTGGTACCAATGCTGAAGTAACTGATTAAAATATCAATAGACTCTTTAACACTATTATCATTCTTTTAGAATTGTAAGTGTAAAGCTCTGATTTGCAAATAATTTACGTCATATTATAAGGTGCATTAGACACTATTATCATATTTATATCCTTTTTTTTTCTATTTGACCAATAATTTGTTTATTTGCAAATTATGTGCATTAGACACTAATTCTTCACAAGTACTTCATGTTTAAGATCTTGATGACAATTTTTAGTTACATGTTTTGAATAAGAATTGCATAAACTTCTTGATGACAATTTTTGATTACATTGCAGCTGCTATTTGGATCCTTTCTAATTTTCTGGCTGATGACATTAAACAGGCCAGGCTCATTTTTTTAGGGGTGCTTTTTATACCGTTGATTTACGGTCATTTGATGGGTTTTTTTTTTTTTGTGAAAAATAATGTGAACACGAGTATTATTCTTTTGTTAAATAATTTCTTTATTTGGTGCTTAAGCTTATATTTATGGGACTCATTCTATACTCTGAATGGCAGAATGAAAAGAAGTCCCATAGCAAAAAAATTGGGTAAAAAGTCCCATAGCAATTGCAAGTGCTGCTTATGTTTTCCTACTATCTGTTTTTCGGTGTGATTGGTGCAAGTGGGGGTAAACACAAGATTTGAATTGAGAATAAGTTTAGGTTGTCAAGTGAACAAGATAGGTACTACAGACACAGATGTCCATTACAGCTCAAAATGTTGTTCCACTACATTATTTTGACCATAATTACAATATTTAGTACTTAACTTTGTTATCCATATATATGAAATTTGTTGTCTCTCGCGCAATCAGATGTATACACAAACTGTACTATTACGTACTATGTTGCAAGGTTGAGACGGGTTTAGTTTTTCCGTCATCTTTGGGCATTTTTAACATATGTTCACAAAGTATGATAAGGTTTACGTTTGATCTTACATTAGACCATTTAAAGGGTCTCTTCCCCCTCTAAGGTGTAGTATTTTGTGCTTTTATTTAATTTGCTCATATTGGCAGATTTATGGAGAGGATGAATGGTCGTTTGGATTATTTGATCAAGGAACTGAAGTTTAATAGAGGATGGACGGTTTCTTATCTGTCTTCAACATTGCAAAATAAAAATAAAAGAGCCTACACAAGTACTTCAATTCCAGCTTTGCTATTTGTCTTCAAATGGATCAAGCACAGATTGTTGATTTAGATCTTAGTGGACTAGATCCTCCGTCAAATGGTTTTGATCGTATTGGTTTTGGATGTTTTGTAGTGTAATTGTTTGGTTCTCATATGTACAGTGATCTATTTTTGAAGTGTTGGCTTCGGTGGTTATACCAATATATTTGTAGCAAATGGAGTAGGGTATTTTTGGAATGTATCTATTAGAATTCATTTTTCTTAACAGGCTGCATTTGTTATGGTCTTATTTTCATAGGTTTTACGTATTATGTCAATTCCATTGTTATTTGTTGTCCCTTTCTATACTGTTGTAAAATTTGTGGATCGTATCGTTAAGAGGCTCATATGGGTTCTGTAGTTACATACATAAAGATTAATTGTAGTTACATATATAAAAAATTAATATGTTTAATCCCGCGAATTCGCGGGCTATATTCTAGTATTTTTTATATCTTAAATTTATTTTGTTAAGTCAGACTGCGGTTTTAGTTTATACAGTAGTTTATAGTTCGAGAGTGTATTAATTGTAAAAATTAACTATCATCAGTAATACAAATTAACTCTTATTACTATTTTCATATATGCTGTATGTAATTTTTTCTTCACTAACACAATTTTATCGTAAAATAAAGCTTTTCGTGTTTGTTTAACTAAAATGCACTTTTGAGTGTTTGGTCATAACTGGTAACTTCAGCTTAGTTTAATTAAACATAATTAATTACACTTAAAATAAGTTTGAAGATGATGTGCAATTCCAAACACCCCTAAAATTGTTGGATTTTAATTCAAGACGATGTGCAAATTAAGTACGCTTTTTATGGACATTTGTAATCACTTGCGTATATCTTATATGAGTAAGGTTCAAATGAGTACACCAATTTTGAGTGAGAATGAGGGAACCAACAGATTTCTGCCATGTGTCACTTTATTCTCTCTCCTCCACACTTTATTCTCTCTCCTCCACATTTTTAAAAATTAAATATCTCACAAACGGTAAGTCGAAAAATCATGAAAATTGCACCATAAAATTCAGCGTTTTCTCCTCTTCGATTTGCCGTCCCTCAAGGCATACTTTTGACAACTTTTTTTTTTCTCATTTTTTGATGGGTTTCACAAATTAGTAACACATGTGTTAGTGATTAGTTGTACATTTAATTTGTGGTTAAGGTTAGGGTTTAGGGTTAGGTTTAGGGTTTAGGGTTTAGTAGGGTTTATGGTTTAGGGTTTATAAGGGTTTAGGGTTTAGAAGGGGTTCAAGGTTTAGGGTTTAGAAAGATTTAGGGTTTAGCGTTTTGTAAAGCGTTTAGGGTTTAGGGTTTGTGGTTTAGGGGTTAGGGTTTAGGGTTTAGGGTTTGAGGTTTGGGGTTTCGGGGAGAAACCCCAAACCTCAAACCCTAAACCCTAACCCCTAAACCACAAACCCTAAACCCTAAACGCAACATTTTAACACATGTGTTAGTAAATGTGAAACCCACCAAAAAATGAAAAAAAAAAAATTTTCTCGAAGGTATGCCTTGAGGGACGGCAAATCGAAGTGGAGAAAACGCTGAATTTAATGGTGCAATTTTAATAATTTTTGGATTTGTCGTTTGTGAGATAATTGATGTTGGGGGTAAATGGGTTTTGTACATATGGAACATTCTCTTTGTACACATGGCTTGATATCATTGGTTCCCTCATTCTCACACAAATTCCTATTCTCATTTGAACCCTACCCTATCTTATATCTTCTGAATCATAAAGAGATATTTTCATTTAATTAATTTGATGGCAGAAAACATTTCAATTGGACTCATGGAGTACATATAAACGACGCGTATCATGTAGATTCATTAGTATAAATTCAAACCCGTATTAGTTTCGATCATTGGCTATCGTTAATCATTCACATCATGTTATCATCCTCGTTCTAATCCTTTCAGAAGTTATGATCTTTAAATGTTAGGATATCCCTTTACTCGACAACTCTTGATAATCGCGTATTATTGTTCTTAACTTATTTTTAAAAGATAAATGTTGGATTTTGACATTTTGTATGCCTTGTTTACGAGATGTTGGTGTTGTGTGAAGGATCAAAAGTGTTATGTTAGTGGTACAATTCTTAACACTTTTTGTTAAACCATAGATTGATATCATATATGGGTAAGCTTATAAATTTCGCAATAAAAGCATTAGGGAAATTAACAAATATGCCCTTTTTTCCGTCAATATAATTGGTTTTGCCCCTACCCAAAAAAAATTGTCGATTTGCCATACTCGGGCGCAGGTCGCATCATGCGACCTGCGACCCGATCAATGCGACCCGCGACTCGCATGCGTTACCGAGTAAAAGACAAGCCAGCAAGTTACCGGGCCAAAGGTCCGGGCGCCGGTCGCATCATGCGACCTGCGACCCGCCGAGCCCGATCTGTGACCTTCAACGATGAACGAATAAAAGACCGAGCCCGGCTAGACGATGCACGAGTAAAAGACATGCGTAGCCGAGCCAAGACCTGCGACCCGCTCACTTTGTCGTGCGACCAACACGCTTAACGAGTAAAAGACTCGCGTAGCCGATTACTTATTCTTATACTTTTTTTATATGTTTTTTTACTTATTTTTTCTACAATTTTTTTTCAGTACTTTGCTTATTTTTTTACTATTTTTTATATTATTTTTTTTTAGTTATTTTTGGATAAGATTTTTTGCGATTTTCGTGATTTCCTTACATGTTTATAAATAGTGAAAGTATTACCAAGACTTTCACATTATCAACTTTTTCACATTTCTTTGTCATTAATCTTTGAAAAATGGTTCACACAGACCATTTTTGGCATTTCCGATTTCCAAATGAAGAACCAATAACTGAAGAATTATACGCAACAGTACCTGAGTTGTTTACCATCGCTTTTCGACACGGTGGACATTTTCAGGGCGCGAAAAGAATGTACACGCAAGGTTTATGTAATGATATGTTTTAGTATTGCTCAAGCAACTTTATTGAATCAAATAAACCACAATTAGACAAACATAGATGACATTGTTAACAAGTACATTAAAGAGTTTTGGTCATCACAACAATTTCAAGGGTGACTCAAGGGTCACTTAAATGTACACTCGGAAAAGTCTGAGTCGGCTGAGACGGTTCTCCTTCGTCCTCGAACTGGCTTTTCGTTGATTTTGTGGACGTTTTTTGCATGTAAAATTATGATGATCGTATTAATAATACAATGTAACTTTTTTGTTTTTATATGAATAAAAGTAATAACTTACTTTCTTCGATCTTGATTTGGATCTTGATTTTGACCTTGAGTTGGATCTTGCGGTGGTTCTTGATCGGCTTGGCTCATCTGTTCTATCGTAAGGAGCTGTACAAGTAACTAGACTATGACCGCGCTCCTTGCAACGACTACATTGATTTTTGTATTCCCGTTTCTCCTCTCCTTTCGAAGGAATACGAGCATGGCCAGGTGGGCGACCAGATTGCCTCTTCACAAGTATCGGCGGTAAGCGAATCTGCAGGTTACCTGAATCGTCCCATTCAGAAGGATGAGGCGTTGGATTTATAGCCTCACTGTAGGCTGCCCGATATGTTTCCGTGGTGAAATACCTCTCTGCAAAGCAACTCACATTGTCCATTTTAAAGTAACGAGTCACTGCCGCTACATGTCCGCAAGGTAAACCAGACAATTGTCATTGCTTGCAAGTGCATGTTCTTGCTTTCAAGTTGACTGTACCATTCTTTTCCCGATCCACCACCTCACATATCATGTTTGTAGATGGCTTGACCTTCCAGCTAAGCGATTTGCCAACCCTCTTACCAATTTTGTGTTCGGCATAGGGTGTGACAGGTGTCGTAACAGTCGCGGCAGTGTTTCGATGTTTGAAATACCATTGTTGTACTGAAGATCTAAAAAACTCCAATAACATTGTCACTGGTAGTTTTCTTGCATGCTTGGTCAGCGCGTTAATGGACTCTGCACTGTTAGTTGTGAGGTAAGCATATCGTGTCTTTGTTGAATGATACCTTGACCATCTTTCTTTCCCAACGTCTGTAAGAAGCTTAGATGAAGTTGGTAACTGTCTAGAAATGACAGCAAAATGTTCATCGAAATCCGACTTTCGGTAAGCCTTACACATTTTCCAGTAATGCCATTCAAAGTGCTTGACTTTTGAAGATTTACTTTTCATGTTCATCCACAAATGACGACAACAAAGGGCATGAAATGCCTCTGGAAATACATCAGAAATACCGGTTGCAATTGCTGGAGCCCTATCAGAGATGAATGTGAGGTTGTCAATCCCACCAGCAGATTAAAGAGCGTCACGTAAGTTTTCCAAGAACCAGGTCCACACGTCGGATGTCTCTCCCGCCCCAATTCCATAAGCCAGTGGCAAGATGCCATTATTACCGTCCATCGCCACCGCAATTAAGTTAGTACCCAAGTACCCACCCTTTAAATGTGCCCCATCTACGATTATTATTGGGCGTGTATGGTTGACAAATGAACGTATCTGCAAGGCCAGATAAAAATATATAAGTTATATAAGAATATAAGTATGTGAACGTAAGATGTAAACTAATAATAATTACTTACACCTGCTCCGATGGACATGTAACACATTACAAATTTACCCTCATCGTCTGTACGGAGATTCATAGTGCTCCCCGGGTTATGTAGCTTTAGGTTGTGCAGGTAAATGGGAAGCTTGTTAAATGATTCAGCGGGACTACCTCTCAACAGCTCTATAGCATAACACTTTGCTTTCCATGCTTGATTGTATGTGAGGCTTATTTTAAAGTGTTCAGTCATATCAACTTTGATCTCTTTGCCTCTGTATACACGTCCTTCCAAAGTCATCGCCTCTTTTAGTAGGTTACCTAGTACTTTCTTGGTTGCATGACGGCTATTTGACAAGATTTGAGTACGAGAACATGTGTGAACATCATGTAACTTCCTAACTTGGAAGTTGTCACAATATTGGATACACGCTGCACTTATCTTCCAATCACAATTAGGCAAGATACATTTTACTGAATACCTTTTTTTGTCGGACTTCTTCGGCTTAATCTGAAAACCTTCTTCGAGACACTTGGTATGCAATTGCAGGAGAAATTCATCTTTACTTTCAAAGGTTTGGCCCTCTCGAATCCGACAAGATGTCTCGTACATGGTAAGTGGTCGTTTCAGAACTTCTTCTTCTTCCTCTCCCAACGGCGTTGGTATATTCCAGAATATATCATGTTCGGCTGCTTTTACTGGTACTGGTTTGTCGTATATATCTCTTGGATCAGGTTCATCCTCCTCCTCATCCTCATCATCAGTAACAATGTGATTACAAAATGGATGATCATGATCCTTTGGTGGATTGACATTTTCCTCATCATAATGATCATAATCTTCAGGATGTGGATCTGGCTCTGGCTCTGGCTCCTCCACATAGTATTTTGAATTAGAATGATCATAATGAACATCCGAATCAAATTTAGAATCATCTTGGGTCTCTTCAACTACCCTAAATGAAGGGTTCATGGGGTGTTGTGTTGGATGAAAGACTGTATTTTGTGGAGGAGCATGATAATGAAATTTATATTGTGGTTGATAAGGAAACGGAAAGGGCTGTTGAAATGAATGATATTGAGGTTGTTGAAAGGGTTGTTGAAATGACTGATATTGAGCTTGTTGGTAATATTCAGTAGTGTGTTGTTGGTGAAACTGTGGTTGAAAACCAGAACTACTACTACTAGGTTGATTGCTACCCATACCTGAAATATTTCTTACAATATCAACAATGTAAATTTCTATTGGAGCATTGTTAATTGCATGGCATAGAAAATCCCCAAAATCATCAACATCATCAGTTATATCAACAACATATTGACCGAGCTTATATTTTAGACAAACTGGTGAATCAAGTGGTTGACCTAATTTTTTCAAAACGTTTTTCAACAAAACTTTGCATGTCATGGGCCTTTCAGGTGCCACTGAAAGTTTTAACGGCACTCTAATACATTCTATTGGCACATACATTGGCACGCTGTTAACATACTCAAAACGACCACCATAACAGATAAAGAGTTTAAACTTATCCATTAGAAAATGCAATACTAATTAAGTGGGTGAAAAATTGTACCTGAAGACCGATTTCAGATGTTTTGCATATGTTTTACTGATGATGAAAGATTGTGAGTTGAGAGATTGTTTTTAAGGCATGTTGTTATGAAAATACTGAAGGAATGTGTTTAGTATATAAGATAAAACTCTATCCGTATCGTTATCCAAAAAATACAAAAAAATCTAATAAAATCTCAGAAAATCTTAGCATCCAAAATCTTATCCGGGTAAAATCTTATCTTGAAAGATCTTGAAAATCACAAAAATGTCAGAAAATCGAAGAAAATTTTATCCAAAAGATAAGGAAACTTGAAATTCGCCAGTCGCAAGTCGCAAGATATCAATATACATATACATAAAAAATGAATAATCACGTAATCTAGTATAATAAGTTAAAATAAGTAAAAAATACCAAGATATCAATATGTAGAAAAAATAAGTAAAAAATAACTAAGTAATAAAAAAAAGAAAAAAATGTTAGAAAAAAAGTTTTTTAAAAAAGGATATAATAAAACATATAAAAAATAAGTTAAAATATAAAAAAGAACAAAAAACCCGGCCCCAAGTCGCAGTGATCGGGATCGGGGAGTTCTATGTCTTTTACTCGTTCAACGTTCCAATCGCTGGTCGCATAGGCTAGATCGCAGGTCGCATCATGCGACCTGCGTCCGGAAGTTATTATCGGCTACAGGTTCCTTCGGCTTGTCTTTTACTCGTTCAAGGCTTTGGTCGCAAGTCGCAGTGAGCGGGTGGCAGGTCGCATGATGCGACCTGCGTCCGGATAGGGTATATCCGCAACTTTTTTTGGGAATGGGCAAAACGAAATATAGGTTCGAAAAAAGTCATTTTTTGTTAATTTCCCAATCGTTATTAGTCCATGCTTAATTGTATATGGTTTTCTATGAACATCCCAATAAACATAACATAATCAAGGGTTTTTCATCTTGGATATAAGATTTGTTGATTGGTCTTATTTTGCAATAACTACTTTTTCATAATCAATGATTTTATGAAATTTACACGATGCATCTCGACATCTCGTAGAAGCATTGAAGCAATTATGTAATTGATTTTGTTATTGTGTTGGGCCAAAAGTAGTGCATTTATAGCCCATGAATTGTGCTGGGTCTATATGCTTTTAAAACTTTTTTGAATATTTAGTCTTGGTCTTGGACATAAATATTAAGAAAACAAAACATGGGCTCTAAGCCTAAAAATTTCAAAATCGAATAACCGAAATCGAAACCGAAAAAGGTGAATGTTTCGGCTTTAACACATCGCCCATGCTGAAAATAAAAATGAGCGAATGCTAGTCAGTGAGATAGTTCACCATTACTATTTCTTTAAACATTAGTTTATTCACTAGGAAAATTTTATCTTAAAATAAGGGCAGCAATTTGTACACCGCAAGTTTTTAGTCGTACGTCACTAAACGTGCTTTACAGTTTTGTACAATACAACACATTACATTATATTTGATGGTATACAAATCACCACCCAAAAATAAACCTTTTTTTTTTTAATTAATGTAGTCTCGAGTGTTTGATGGTAACTTCAGATGAGGTTAGTAGTTGGTCATAATGCAAGTACCCCTCCCTTTTTTTGTCTCTTACCCACTTCTCCAACAACCCACTCTCAAAGTCTAATCAAAGTTATTTTATTTTTTCCTATATTAATTAAACTAGATTAAGACCCGCGAGATTAACGGATTTTAACAGTAAATTTTACTTTAATTGCATTTTAAGTTAATGCAGATAAAAATATAAAATTTGGTAGATGTCTACTACAAAATTATATGTCGGACTTGGAACGTCCCAGAGTAGCCATCCAACATCTGGAATAACTTATCTTGGTGGCGAGCAACCCAGAGTGCGCTAAGAGGACGTAGCCGAGAGACATCTCACATGATATATATAAATACCAAAAGTTATATTGGGATTAACTATAGAGTTGTTGATATCATATTATGGAACAATTGAATATCCATCTATGTCGATAACAACTTAATGTTATTACCCAGTTAATGTAATATAATAAAATGTAAGTTTCAACAAATAATAAAGAATTATGTGATACATTATGTTCACGTTTCAGGTTTCAACTTTCAATGTGAGATAATAGATAATTCAATAAGTCTTTATAGAACTAACAGTCAATATGCTAGATACTTGGGTTGGAGGTACTATTCTTGTACGTTTGATTCCAAAGGTGATGTACTTTAACACATATCACCCAATCATCTCTGCCACCATTCAGATCGCACGCACAAAGGAGTGTAAACAGGTTGGTAGCTCATAATTCGAATAAAAAATAACATAAATAAATAGTTGCATAAAGTATATAGGGTTGGAAAATGTGTGTATTCATAGCTATTTCATGGCCAGTATTTATACTAATCAAATACCAAGATTCAAATTCAAATTTTGACTATATGCGTGGGAAAATTTGAAATTTAAAGAATTTGATTTTGTAACACCCTCAAATTTACTGTTAAGCGGAAGCATACCTTGGGTGTTACTAATCAATAATCAAATCACAAAGATGTATAGTAAACGACTCTATATGCGTCGTTTTAACAAAATATATTAATATAAGAAATGTTTACAACATTTGAAGCTGTACATAACTCGTGTTCGATAAAATGAGAGATTTCAGTACATAAGTACTTGTACAAAATATACTAATGCAAGAAATTCTCTAATGTCTGCATGCTGACTCGAGTTATAGAATTCCTGAGGCAGTCCAATCTACTGCTGGGTACCTGCGATACATGTTAAATGGGTCAGCTAAAAGCTGGTGAGCTCACAGGTTTGAAATCAGATAATATCGTATGAACCGCAAGATTTAAGTAATTGAATTGCATCCAGCAATTGATAATGTAAGTGTATACAGCCATGAGCACATAGTTGAGCTTAACTCGTGGGTCAGGATCACAGCCTGAGGGTTTTTGCCTCCACGAGTGCCTAATCAACACTCGTCTTCCCAAATATTAGTACGTCCGTTTACCCTGTTAGTGCTTGCTAACCCGGACGAGGAGGGTCAATCCTATATGGTACCATATACTAATATTCACGCTATAACGTATTAATAACTATGCTGACGGAGGACTTTAAATGATTAGTTGTGAAAAACTCATGTAGTATATGAAAATGTTTGTACTTGCGTTCACATGTTAAAAATGAGCAATATATCACACCCCTGAGTAAAATAGTAAAAAGAGGGGCCATGAGACTCACCTGAGTCTAGCGAGTTTAACTTAATAAACTGAAGTTGATTAGCCGAGTAATGAAGCCTAAAGACTTGTAACCTGAAGGTGTCCATGACACGCGATGGTTATTAATTGATTAGGCATCCCGAAGGACTACCGTTGCAGTTGTTTGTCCAAATTACCCCGATTTGGTTGATTGATTCGAATGTTTGAAAATATGTACGGCCCGTTGGTGACGGACTTGTAATAATAATCTCAACTATTATTATTTTGATTTCGTGGTGTTTTACTTGAAAAATGTGTTTTGATTGTGTTTTAGAAGCCGTTACAAACTCTAAGTGATGGGGGTCCGGGGGCAGCGCCCCTGGTAGCGGGGTCCAAGGGGCAGAGCCCCTGGTTGGGGTCGAGCTGCCAAGTCAGCTTGAAAAATTTTTATTTCTACTATATTGCTTTGGTGAAAACCGCATCTGGACTTGAAATTGGGTGAAATCAAGTGATAAAATTTAGGGTCTCGACATTTAGTGAAAATCTGTGTTTACTGGTTTGTGCGATGTAGCATGTGATGTAGCATGCGACGTAAGGTGCGACGTGGGCTTGTACGTCGCATTATGCGACCTTCGCAATTCAATGCGACGTAGAGTGTTGCGTCGCTAATGCGACGTGGATTCGGTTTGCGACGTTAAGGTCTGCGTCGCTATGTGCGACGTTGTGAGGTATTAGCGACGTTAAGGCTGATGTCGCTATATGCGACGTCGCAATTTAATGCGACTTTGTGACTGACGTCGCACCATGCGACGTCACGAGGGGTTTTGCGACGTTGAAGATGACGTCGCATAAATCTGGGTCCAAAAGCGACGTTACGGTCTGATGGCCGGAAAATGTGTCGAAAACGAGTTTTCCTGTTTCCGTTCGGTCCAAATCTTTTACCCAACCCATATTTGAACATTCTAAGCTTAGATAAACAATAATATGTCGAAAATAATCAATAATGAAATGTTTCGAGATTTTGTCGGAAACTTACAAAGTGCCGAAATGAAATTCCGGAAAGATGAAGTTGTAGATCGCGATGAGGTGGTCGTTTTCTTCTAAATGAGTCTTGAATTTCGGTAGCGTTTGGTGGTAGTTTTGTGTGATTTTAGGTGGTGGTGTGGTGTGGTTATTTGAGAGAAAAAATAAAGAGAGAGAGAGAAAAAGAGATGGTGAAATGAGAAAGAAGTGAGGAGGGAGGGGGTTTGGTGAGCCTCCTCCTTTTTCAGCTCCCGCGTTGCGCTCCGTGCGGTATTCGTTTTCTCGATCATTTAAACGTTAAATGATTATTTTATGTGTCTAAATATACGTTTTAAAATACGAATAGATGTTTGGTATTTTTGTTGGGGTATTCCATCAAGAATTTAATATTTGCGTTATAAAATAAATCTTAACTTTATTTTAACTGTTTTGCGCGTTGTTGTATGATACGAAATAAATACGAAATATTACCAACATAATATTCTGGATATAATAATTGTGTTATTAAATAATGTTATATTATTTAATTTAAATTGTTCACCAACGTCCGTGTTTAATTGAATCGAAATCCACTCGATTTGAAACTTGTACAATTTAATCAAATCGCATAATACTTGTATATATTCAACAATATATATATTGATTGATACATTAATTAGCCTAACACCAAAACTAATTACATGTATTAACAGTTGATTAGGTACTAATCACTAGTCCTAATTTGACGGGTGTCACAGATTTGATCATGATTGTATGATATAATTATATTATGATTGTATTATATAATTATATTGATTGATTGACGATTGTGATATTATCAAGTAAAATACGTAATTTCAATGTGATTATGTCTCAATACGTTTTCTGAATTGTGATATTAGCTGGCAATTTATGGCGAGAAATCAATGTGAAATAAATTGCGATTATGTATCATCATTTAGTTTTAGTGGAATTTCAATTATGTTCTAATTTACAAAAGATAAATATATTCATGAATGTTAGAAAAGAAGGTAGTATGTGTACCTACTATTTGTGGATAGTATCTATCATATGTAAAATAGATGACATTAAACGATACACAATTTTATTTTATTTATTTTATTTGATAAAAAAAATAGGTGCTTATGAAATCGCTTTGTAAATAAGTTTGAAATTTACAAAATTGTGGAGGAATAATAGAGATGGAAATTAGTTACAAAATCACTAAACTTATTAGTTGACTCAAAGTTATTACTCCTCAAAAATTTTAATTCACATCATGTCATGAATTTCGACATCAATTTTGTTAGCATAGAAGTGACCTAATAACTTTTATGAATGATGCATATGGTGTCTTTTGTATATTATACTATTATTATGATCAATTTTAATATGTTATTGATTCATATTCATATGCATAAAAGTTGTATACATTATTTTTTAAGATAGATATATGAATATATTATATTACTATATGTTTGAGTATTTTAGTATATGTAACATGATAATGATAATAAAGCCAATATATATTTGCGATATAGCTTTAGCTATATATAACAAATGTAACATTATTTAGCTACATAATACTGGGGGTTAGTGCGATAGAATTAGAAATGATAAATTAAGGGTAGATTAGTCTTTCCATTAAAGAGACTAGAGACATATGATGTCATTAAAAGAATTAATGGTGGGATTAATCAAGTTGCTATCTCATCCAATGGTCATCTCTAATTTAAGGTTTTTCTTTTAAATAATAAGATAGAATAGAAGTATTTTAGTATATGTAACATGATAATGATAATAAAGCCAATATATATCTGCGATATGGCTTTAGCTATATATAACAAATGTAACATTATTTAGCTACATAATACTGGGGGTTAGTGCGATAGAATTAGAAATGATAAATGACCTAAAAGAAACATTTCATTAAGGGTAGATTAGTCTTTCCATTAAAGAGATTAGAGACATATGATGTCATTAAAAGAATTAATGGTGGGATTAATCAAGTTGCTATCTCATCCAATGGTTATCTCTAATTTAAGGTTTTTCTTTTAAATAATAAGATAGATAGATTTATCAATTAATTAACATTAGCTTATTTTACTCAAATCATTTCATGTCTTGTTTAAAATGTATAAAGATATATTTATAAGAGTTTTTTTCCTTTTATAATATATATATATATATATATATATATATATATATATATATATATATATAGTTCCAGTTTCAAATGAGAAGACTAATTTTTGTGAGAACGTGAAACACTTTAAAATCACTTTTTAACTATCCAAAACACATTATTTTATAAAATTTTCTTCGTAGCTTCTTTTTAAATAAATTTTAGAAGTTATTTTTCAAATAAAATTTTTTTCGACGTTTTATTATTTTTTAATTATTTTTTATTCATAATAATCACATTTTATAACTTGATAATCACATGAATAATATGTGATTATTATGCAATATTTTGTGATTATCTCGAACACATGATAATCACATTATATTAAAGAATAATCACATGTAATTATCATGTTATATTTTGTGATTATCTTAAATAATCACAACAGTAACGACTGTAAAACAAGTTCGAAAAAAATAGTTAATATTTTTTATTTATATTTATATCATAGCTTCCAAAAGTTATTTTAATAGTAATCATTGAATAAGTTTTATAGGAAAATGTGTTTCGAATAATTAAAAAGTAATTTTGAAGTGTTTCTCACGTTCTCACGAAAATTAGCCTTCTCATTTTAACCCACCTATATATATATATATATATGTATATATATATATATATATATATATATATATATATTTATTTATTTATTTATTTATTTATTTAAAAAGCTATACATTTTTAATAAAATTAATTATGCTATTCTAAAAAAAAAAAAAGTCTTTGTACCTTTAAGTTTATTTTTTAAAATTATTATTACTGGTTATCAAAATACGTTTAAAATGAATTTATAATAAGTTATATTTCTATTTTATAAAAAAGTCTAAATCTTATCTTACATATAATTAAACAAGCATCTCATAGAGCAATCCGAGTCTTTCAATAGAATTTTTCAATTTGATTCGACGATCTAGATTTAATTAAAATAATTACCATTCCCCCCTAAAATATTAAATATATTAAAAAATTTGGTTAATAATAATACTATCAAATAAAATAATACAAAAAATAAAAACTTACACAACTTTCACGACATACTCCTGATATTAACAAAAATTTTCATTAGTTTAAGCAAAATCAATATTATCTAAAATAAAATGTATTTTTACAAATCCTTACATAATTTTAATTCTTTATATCTAACCCTATATATATATATATATATATATATATATATATATATATATATGATCCATCATTCTCTACGTATTTCATCTCAATGGATCTACAAAGATCTCAACGTCTTTTAAAAAATTGTTCATCCCAAAAATTAAGTGTAGTTAAACATCCATCCTATAAAAAACAACTAGTTGTTCAAAATTTCAAAAGTCCAAAATTTTGGAAGGTATGATTTTTTATTTTTTATTTTGATTTTTTTATATACATGATAATTTCAATCTACAACAATGTATACACTCATATTCCACTTGAATAATCTGTAACAATTTAAATTTAGTCGATTGTGTTGCCGCGGTATGAAATATAACACTTTACATTTAACACACTAACATATATACTAATTTATTTAATTAATAAATTAAAAATTAAACTTTAAATATAATACAATTTCAATTTAGTCACCCGCATTATTGCGGGGCTTTAAACTAGTAAATAAATAAACCATAATACCGCTATATAAAGCATAAAATCAAATAAATAAATAATAAATAACTTTAAAAGAAACTATCAAGGGACGGTAACTTGTGACACGATAACTATTCAAGCAGGGGGTTGCACTCATGATGAGCCTTAGTTAAACACAAATTTACAACACTTAAAAGATAATGTTTCAATTTAAAGCAAATATGCAAATCCCAAACACCCTAAAATTGTTGGATTTTCATTCAAGACGATGTCCAAAGTACTTTTATGGACATTCGCAATCACATGCGTGTATCTTGTAAATTAAAAAGAGACGTATTCACTTAATTTGATGATGGTAGAAAACATTTTACTTGGACTCTTGGAGTACATATAAAAGAAGCATATACATGGTGAATTATTAAAAATTTCGATCAAACCCATATTAGTTTCGATCAATGGCTATCGTTCATTATTCGCGTCATGTTCTCTTCCTCGTTTTAATCCTTTCAGAAGTTATGATCTTTAAATGTTAGAACATACATACTCTTACTCTATCTTTCATATACAGTACTGTCGTATCTCATTTATGTACGTTTTGTAAATTAATAACATGTGTGTTATGTTGCAGGTGTTGATGGAAGTTGTGAAGGTTGTTGTGATCGGTGTTACAGCTCGGGATTTGGAGGTAGGAAATGGAGTTCAGTTAATAACAACACGTTTGAAGATGAAAAGATCAATGTTGGATTTTGTATGGCAAGATGTTGGTTTACGAGATGTTGGTGTTGTTTGAAGGATAAGAAATGTTATGCTAGTGGTAATGCTTGCCAAGACAATTGTAAATAGTCATCGATCTTAAACTTTTCGTTAAACCATGGATATCATATATGGGTAAGTTTATTTTTCGCAATAAGAACATTAATAATCTGCATGCTTGTATAATTTTCTATAAACATCCGGATACAAACAACAGAATCAAGGATTTATCATCCTTATGTAAGATAACTACTTTGGTCTAATTTGACAATAACTACTTGGTTTTACCGCTCATATTTAGGCGGTCATATAATTGTTTAAATAAATTTAATAAACTATTAGGTGGACTATTGGATTTTCTGGGTTCGCCATTGATTGTAAGGCGTAACTCAAATACTGAAAGCGGAGGATTAAAATCAACCAAACACTTATCATGAAATCAATAGAAAACCTATGAATCAACCATTAGATTGTATGGATATTGCATGATGTTCAAATTCTTTAGAGTCATTTCATTCAAAGATCATGTAGGATGCTGGTCACACAAATATGGAACTATCGTTGATATCAAATTTTTGTTTAAACTTGTTAATTTTACAGAAATTTTCCCCATAAGTTTTGCCCATTCGTGTACATGTACTCCGAGTAAATTAGACAAATATGTTACGTTTGATACAGTTTTGGTATAAGTAGTAACTGACACATGTTTTCGTTGTGACCTAAAAATAAGTAATTAACAAGTGAGTAACTTTGCTTTGACTTGAGATCTGATATGATTTGTGAACGATTATTTGTCTACTAAAATTTAGGGTCTGTAGTTGATTTTTTCCCAAAACAAGTTTTATATAAAAAATTGAAATTGAAAAGCATGTTTAAAACAAGTATTTTATAGAAAAGTTTTCTGGAAAAACGAAAACTTGGCATGTTTAGTCATATAAAAGTGGTGCATCTTCCTTAATTTTTCTTTCCACTAGGGTGTGTTTGGCGTAACTAGCTGATAGCTGGAGCTTATTTTTGGAGCTGGAAGCTGGAGCTTATATATTTTTCTAGAAGTGTTTGGTAAAGTAGCTGGAGCTGGAGCTTAATATGTGAATAGACATAAAAGGACAAAAAGTAAAACACAAACACATGTAAATGGGGGTACTTATGTAATTTCACATTCTATAAGCTTGTAGCTTATTTTAAAAGCTAGTTGGAGTAGCTTTTGTTTTAAGAGCTTATTTTTTCTATAAGCTCTAATCTTTTTGTTTACCAAACAAAGCTTGTAGCTTGAGCTTATGAAAAAAATAAGCTTAAGCTCCTATAAGCTTGTTATCCAAACACACTCTAAAACTGAAAAAATAGAAAACATGTTCAAAATATGAATAGTATTCCACGAAACAAAATACCTCCAAATTATAAACGAAAATTGAAGAATAACGATTCTCATCAAATTCTCATTATATATACTTTTTCATTATACAAATTAATATGTTTACTTCTACAATGAGTTACTCACATTAGTTTTAATCTACCAATCAAATTAGCTAGAATAATTTCGTTTTTCTGCTGGTAAGTAATTATTCAAAAACTACGGGAATACCCATCCATATAACTATATAACCTCATTCGGTCGAGTACGATATTGTTAAGTTAAATCAAATTCGGGTCTCGAGTTCTTAATTGGCTACTGAAATTCCCTCTACGAAATATGCAGCAATTACATGACCAGGTCAACAATTTTCTTATTAAGTTGATGGTAGATGGTGAATTATATAAAAAAAAAAAACATAAAATACGAGAAATGACTAAAAAGTTAAACTATGATAATTAAAAATCAAACTAATGAAAAAGATGAGAGAAAATGAGGTATGTCTCGAGTAATGAGGTATGTCTCGAGTCTAGGTGACATCGGAGTATTATAAAGGTTAGACAGTAAGGAATGAAAGATAAAAGAGTAGTTGATCGATCTGATCTTAAACTTACATGTTGCCCAATGAATTTTAGATCATGAATTAAGATTTTCTACACCAAAAAGATATTTTAAGTAAGAGTATTCACGCATGGATGACAAGTTAGAATCAGTCTCACGAGATCTTTAGGTTTCAAGAGGTTCTACCCATTGAGTTCGCGACAATACTCTTCAATAACATTTTAGTTTCAAATGATCATGATCAAGAAATCGGTACTGAATCATGGATGAAGAAAAGTCGCCTAGTCAGTCCTCTATTAGTTTCCGATGTAGATACTTGTGCAACAAGTAACTAAACTTGGACAACAAGCAATAAATCTGGTGAGGATCTTTGAATTAGTAAACATATTTATTTATTTAGTTATTATTTTTATTTGTTAATTGGTATTTTATAATACTAGAAATTGTTTTATAACTAGGACTTTTAGGTCTATAAATAGACACCCAACATCTGTCATTAGTCATTCTATCTTATTAATAAAAATTCTAGGTTTTTTTAATTTTCTTTCTATTATAAAGTTAAACCTCTTGGTGATCTGCGTTTTGCATCTCATTCCAGTTTACAACGTGATTGTAAAAAAATACTTTTGCTGTCCTACTTCAGTTTCCCTAACACAACTAAGTTTAATATATGAATGAACTTTCTAATTGATTTCTCATTTTTATGTATAGTAACTTAGAAAAAAGTTAAATGTACAATATTTCATTTTTACCAAGAATGGTTTTTACAAATTAATCTCCAATTTTAGAATTTAATCTCCAAACAAAAAATATAATTATTTAATTTGGTAAATGAATATCTATGAAGATACTAGGGAATAAAACTCTAGATGCCCAATAGTCAAAAGTTGAAAAAAAGGGAATCAGATGCTTAAAAAGTTTTAAACCCACATTCCATGTCTATAGACCCATATGATCAAATAATTACAAAGAAAAGGGCATTTATGTAAATAACAAAAAAGTAAAAACCTAATATTGTAAATTGACATAAAAGTCCTGTTGTACATCATCTTTCTCAAAACCCTGACCCTATATAAAGTCGCTGCATATCCGCTCCCCAAACCCTCTTCTTTCGTCGCAAGTTGCTTTCTTTTTTGCTGCCACCGATCCAAGAAAGCATCTTGCAACAAACCCACCAAACAAACATGTTGGTCTATCAAGATTTGATTTCTGGTAATAATCCTTTTCTTTATTCTTATATATCCATATCTGTATCTGTTTGTTTGTTTCGAGTTGTGTAATTGTGTAGATCTGGGCGTGATTATTTATATGTTTAGACTTTAGATTGATTATTCCATAATGTTTGATGCCCGGAGTTATAGTTGTATTAGATCTGTATATTTATCCGTATATACAATCACTTTTTTTTTTGTTTCTTTTTTGTAGTTTAGATGTTTAAGGGTTTAAATTTAATTACAATTATTGAAAAGTTTGCATCTTTTTTAGTGGGTAATCTACTACTAATCTTGTTTGTAGTTTCTTTGCAAGAACCGTTGTTATTATTTTATTTTTTGGTGTGTTAAAAGATCCCATCTTTTTGTATTGATGACTTGATGTATCTTGACACAATAAAAGAAGATAGCTTTATGGTGACCTTGCTATTATTGTTGGGTTTTAAATATGTTCTTTGTTATTTAAAGTCACTTACGGTTTTTGAAACATTAATAGTGTACTTTTTGTTAATATTGTTAGGCAGGCTTAGATGGCTGTGCGTCTTTTGGTATTATACTCGAGTTAGTTATATACTTGTATGCAAACATATAGGCCAAACTATTGGAACTGAATTATTGTATGCGATAGTGTTTTAAATAACTGTGGACCAATAAAAAGGATTGTAATCCTGCTTAAGTTTTGTTAAATATTTAGGTCAAAGGTTAGTTACTAATCATAGTAGAGCACCTTTCTCTAATGGCTAGATAGGTCGGTTGAGTTTTTTTTATCCATCAATGATTTTGGGTACTTGACCTGCATATCTAATTTGTTGATATCTTTATTTGTAGGTGACGAGCTTCTCTCAGACTCGTTTCCTTACAATGAGATCCTGAACGGGATCCTATGGGAAGTTGAAGGAAAGGTATATTATTTTACCATCCTTCATTTTGTTAATCTTTTTAATGTGTTGCGGATAAACCGTATGTTAATCACAAGCATGCTAATAATATATAACATGGAAATTTATTTTTGCAGTGGGTTGTACAAGGAGCTGTGGATGTTAACATTGGTGCCAACCCTTCTGCTGAAGGAGGTGAGGAAGATGAAGGTGTTGATGATCAAGCAGCGAAGGTTGTCGACATTGTTGACACTTTCAGACTCCAGGTAAAAAGAATATATATAATCTGATTCTGATATAGTGATGTCATTAAGTTTATAAAAGTTCTTTGATTTTAATAATTTGAAAACATTGTATGTGCAGGAGCAACCCCCATTCGACAAGAAGCAGTTTGTTGGTTACATTAAGAAGTACATCAAACTTATCACTCCTCAGCTTGATGCCGAGAAGCAAGAGTTCTTCAAGAAAAACATTGAGGCAGCAACAAAGTACCTCCTCTCAAAGCTCAGTGACCTCCAGTTGTAAGTCTCGTGTTCATCCGTTTTTTTTTTTTTTAGGTTAGGTTGATGGTTTCTGTAGATGAAATGTGTTGTTTGGAAATGTTTGAATGCTAATTGAATGGAGACGTGGCGTTTTGTTTTGCAGTTTTGTTGGTGAGAGCATGCATGATGACAGTACAATTGTGTTTGCTTACTACAAAGACGGAGCTGCTGACCCGACGTTTTTGTACTTTGGTGTGGGGTTGAAGGAGGTTAAATGTTAAGAAAACACATCCGGATGAGGCAGCTAAGAGTTGCTGTAGTTGATTTCTAAGTTTGGTTTTTGTTCTACTATTAAATATGGATCTGCAAGTTTACTTGCTTTAATGTTTGGTGTCATTTTTGGACCGCAACTGGTATTTGATTTGAAGTTCTATTTTCATAGTGATTTATTGGTTAGCCCCTAACCCCTCAATGAGTTTATCTGCTAAGAATTTTCAACTTAAACTTATAAGTGAAAACTGAGTCAAATCTGAGTTCATTTTTTTGGTTTGATTTGGTTAAAGACCAATATAGGAATTATGTTGTAAGGGTTTGAACAAATACTAAACCGTTATTAGTCTTAATGGTCTAATGAAGATAAGTTACCAAAACACAAAAACTACAACCTTTGGTTTTAATCGAACAGTTGTCCTAACAAGGGTTAGATAGTAGGTTTGAATGATGCAATTATTTAATTCGAAATGTCCCAATAAAAGGTGTTTGAGTAAATTTTTCCAGAAAGAACATAACACAACATTGCTTATATCGTGAAACTATACATATCATTGTACACATATAATAACTATTCTTAAATTTGTGTTCATATAAATAATTACCGTTATTTCGTTTAAGTAAGACTTCAATTCAACTTCTAAGTAAGACTTGAATCACTACTCTAAGTAAGACTTCAATTCAACTTCTAAATCACTACGATGAACTTTTCCGGATGACTTTGATTTATAACGCTCCCTAGTTCCTACTTTGTTTCGTTTGAAGAAAATTTGAGTCAGTTGATAAAGGTTCAAGCTTGTACGAACTTACATATTACATCAATCATTTTCAAACCGCAAGAATGTGTCAATGTCTTTATTCCTCACGTTCACTCTTTTGACTATTTGGTAACTAATTAAAAGTACCTCCTTATTGGTACTTAGAACAAAATGTCACTACCAGTGAAGCAACTCATTTACTTTCCACATGACAGGTTAAACGGTATCCTTGACCGGTCAATAACAAGTGAACTGAAAAGGTGAAAAACGATAGATCAAGAAGGGTCAAACAGCTAAAAAAACAACGTTTAACATGTACTTTTAACGCACAAAACCTTGTAAATTAATTTTTGGGATATTTATTTTACTGTTGAAACATATAATCATTGTAATAAGAAAACCTAAATATTCATATAAAACTTTAACAATTGGATATAAAAACGTGTCCAGGGTCAAACAGCCCATCAAACGCGTTCACTTTACCAACTACATCTAACACAGAAGAATATATAGTCATCGATCTTGTGCACTATCATTGTTCAAGATGAAGATTATGGGTTCAAATGCACATTCTCAACGTAGAATGTTCCCACAGGAAACTGACAAAAAATAATATAAGCCATTCATGTAACTAATTTGAAAAGTTTTATTACCAAGATTGTAAAGATCCTTTTACATTAACAACTTTGCCAGATCTTTATAACAAGGCATGAATACAATCAAACAAAATTAAAATATGCAGCTCTTTATTCAAGAAGTCAATTAATTAACCATAATCACACATGGCATACAAGCATCTACCTTGGCTCGGACACTTCTCAAAGCAAGCTCCACAATGCCGATTATCATTTCTAATGTCTACACATTTTCCGTCACAACAAACAAGCTCATATCCACAAACATGTCCACAAACCCCACAATGGTTGCTGTCACTCGAGACATCTTTACAAAACTTCCCAAAACAACACACTGAACCGCCCCACGGATTTTTCTCAGGGTTGGCGCAGAAATATGGGTCGTTTTGACACCATAAAACACTCTGCCTCCCCCTAGACACAGCACGAAAGAAGTTTGAGTGTGTTGGGATGCTAGAAACAGAACCTGTTCGTGTTCGGGTTCCAGATATTACATGAGTGGTGCCTAATAAGAGAAAGAATAACCACCACCTATGGGATTTGAAAGATGGTGCAGCATAATTGAGATGATTTCTTGAAAAGTATGAACAAAGCATGCAGTTCTGCAGAGAGAAACTGACATGCGCGTGTATAGATGAAGCCTAATGAGGTTCACTAAATGCAAGTATTTATTTGGTGAACTTAAAAGAAGAGAGCTGGTAAGTATGAAAAAAATTAGAAATTTTATGATTACGCAACGGTCGACCTAACATGTGACAAGAAATATAAACAAATGTAATCAATGAAACATGCTAGGCTTATGTCACTTTACTCTTCATAAGTCAATGAGTATCTACTAACTGCTCATTTTTCTATACCTGCAGTAGCTAGGGTATGAGATTATTATATCATAAAAACAAATGGAACTAGTAGGGTCAGCAGTTTCAATAAGAAGCATGAGAGGAAATACCACATAATAATATAGCGAGGGTTCAGATTTCGAAGCTTAAAATCAAACCATATATAATCACAAAACGCATGTAGCAATGTATTACAGATCATGCACCTGCCTGTGCCTGTATAGACACATATTACATGTGCACAAAATAGATGTACAGGTTGCTACACATTTACATTTGTGTGTGTGTGCGTGTGTCCGGGTAAGAATGCATGTGCTGTATGGGTATGAGTACTGTATGGGCATTGCAACTATACGTATAATTCTTTTGCCCAGACAAAAATTTACGTATAATTTGAAGATGTACACGTATGTTCATTCTCTAGGTCACCGTAGTTAAAAAAAGTAAGAGCGATTACTCAGAAGCAGCAAAATACACCAATAATTGTCAAAAACACAACAAAAAGGGGTCTATGATTAACATTATGAAATAATGTGCTGAAAGGTTCAAATCGACAATATCATAAGCACGTTGCTGACGACAAGGTACTCAACCACTTGGAACAACAAGAGGCACACAAAATTGCACCAAATTTTGAGAAATAGAATGTATTGCACACTTCAATCATTATTAAACAACAAGAAAGAAGGAGCATTTTACACTAGTGATGAGGAACTCCATCTCCATCTCCACCTTTTGCCTTCTGTGCAGCAGCTCTTATCTGACGTTGCTCCTCTTTGTATATTCGGTTTCGTCGTTGAAACTGCCAATGTAAACCCATATCCAATTTTTGTAGATTAGTAGAGTAGATATTCAGAAGGTGGTTATTCAGTAAACAATCTACAATAGACTGTTTCCTATATATATTTGTAAAGAATAGAGAACTTGTAGTAAAATCATTTATACCCCTATAGATTAACAAAACACCAAAAGTCAACGTAAATATCTGTATGGAACTTGTACAAAAACAGTGATATTCCTATGAATTAACAAACCATCAGAAGTCAACATTATTGTGCAGCGACCCTAATAACTTAGCGAGTGTCACTAGTATTGCAGTATTGCCCATTACTAAGTATAACTTTATAAAATCTATTACCTTTTACGCTGGACTCCCTATTACCTATTCATGATGGAACGAATTGGATATCATGACCCTGAAATGAGGAGGGAACCTCACGAGTTGAAGGCACCTACACAACCCTAACACTACAATAACTAACTTTAGAACTCCAAAGAGCAACTGATAAGCAGTATATACTAGGATTCATCATAGTATGTATAAGTCCATCTTCCTACCAGCTATAGCACTATCAATACTTTATGCCTATTCAGTAAACCATCAATTTAGGGAAAAATTTAGGATGACGCATAGAGTACAAAACAGTGATGAAACCAAGTTCAAAGATCGGTCAGTCATTTCATTTGGTAAGTAACAATTCTTTAAGCAAAAATCGAGTCTGGTAACAGTTCCACGAGAATATCAACTCCAGTTCCAATACTTCCAGAGGAGTATTCGAAACCTAATATAATAACCCAACATGAGCTAGCAAACCCCCCTAACCCCTTAGGCCCTTAACACAATAGAGACACACTTTGACCTTCAAACTCAAATTTTTTAACTACTCGGCTTCAAGTATAATCTTAAAAAACCACAACAAACACAATGAATATGCATCAAAATCAAAATCAAATTTCAAGTCCAGGTACAAGTTTCTTTCTAAAAGAAACATCCACATTATATATCCATCAGCTACATATGTATACACACATCAACGACAAAGCAAAAACCTCTAAGTGTTCAGGTTAGATGATGTAATAGGGTGATCGGCTAGTAAAATCATACAGTAAGGCCCAATACTCTCAGTATTACTCAGTTCATCACATCAATCAGGGTTTAGAATAGCCCTAAACATAACAGCCTGCCAATCAATACGGATCTTACTACAAATCAACATCTATTTACAAATTAAGCTATAAAACACATAGAATATAAAGAAAATGAAGTTTAATTTGATTCAGTTCAATTGGAATCAGGTAAATTGGATATTACCTCTTTAGAGTGATGAAGACACTCAAGATAGTCTTCACGAAGAAGAGAACAATCTTTAGGTTCTCTGCAACGAGACATACACTCGCTGAAATCCATCCAGAAATCGTAACATCTTCCCTTGTTCCCAGTTATCCCCCACCCCGACGCCATTGATTCCTAATTTTGACCTTTTTCTCAGTTTCTGAACCTAACCAAGGTTCATGATGGTCGGGTCGCACGCAGTGTGTTTTGGTAATGGGCTTATTGTTATTATTGGGTCGTTAAAAGTTATTTAGGCCTCATCATTTATGGACTATTTTTTGTCAAGTCTAGCAAAAATGCAATAGAGCATAAAATATGGGGTGGTGATTTGTACACCATCAAAAATTAGTCATACTCTATTTTTATACATTATCTTGTTGTACTGTATAACACTGTAAAACAACTTTAGTGGTGTATGGCAAATTTTTGATGGTGTACAAATCACCACCCTAAAATATGGGGTGGTGATAAATCCACCATCAATGTGCATTATTGTTTGTACAGTACAACACTGTACTGAGTATTCTTGGTGGATCTATCAAAAATAAAGGTGAAAATATCATTACCCTAAAATATGCTTGGTCATCTTTTCTAGTAAATTAGTTATGATGGTAAAATATGTACATTTAAAGTGTAAATTAGTTATTTCAAAATTATATTATGTCCGTCCCATTTCAAATGCTTTGGTTATTATTTTGAGTTGTTCCATATAAGTGTCTACTTTTATATAATAACCAATCAGAAGAAACTTTTTGGGTAGAAATGTTATTTGATTAGTGAAAAGTGTAGTTAGTGAAGATTCTTAAAAAAAGTGTGCATGAACAAAGTGGAAATATTAACTGGGACAAATGAAGTATATAATTCACTTATTGGTTGCATTTAATCACTAAAAATTTTCTCTTATATTTGTAATGTTTTTTATAAAATAAAATATTGATTTAAAAGGAAACTTTAAGAATACCCATAAAATTTCTTTGACACCACTATTATCATTTACCTATAGAGAAATAAACCGTGTTGTTTATGCAAATAATTATAATTGAGAGATCGTTTGTGTAAATATTAAAAATTGAAGGACTAAAAATATTAAATATCTAATTTTATTTAAGTGATGATCGGTCAACATCAAAATTCAAATTCAATTCTGTAACACCCGCCAAATTAGGACTAGAGATTAGTGCCTAATCGAATGTTAATATATGTAATTAGTTCCTGGTTAGGCTAATTAATGTATCGAATTATATATATTGTTGAATATATACGAATATGCGATTTGATTAAATCGTACGCAATTTAAATCGGATGTATTTCGATTCAAATTTAATATGGACGTTGGTGACAAATTTTATTAACTAACGTTGTTATGTCAAAAATATTATTATTATAATATCTCGTATTCGTTCGTATCATACAATCAGAAATTGTACAATTTAAAATTTAAAACGCGCAAACTAAATAAACCAACTTACATTATTAACTCAAACGTAAACTTATTTGTAAAATAATTAAATAAAATATCACGTAATAATTTGTATTTAAAACGTACCATTTAATATTTAAAATAATTAATTAACGTTGAAACGACGGAGCAAACGAACACCGCACGGAGCGGGAACGCGGGGCGAAAAATGGGAGGATAACCTCCCATTCCCCACCTCCTTTTTCTCATTTCTCTCACACTCTCTTTCTCCTTTTTCTCCCTTTTCTTTCAATTACACCAACCACCACCACCTTCAAAAATCTCACAAAAACGCAAAATAAACATATCAAACGACTTCGGATCTTCAAGATTTTTAGAGATTCACGACCATCGCGACACGATCTATCTTTCTATCTTTCCGAAATTTCATTTCGGCGATTTGTAAGTTTCCGACACCTCTCGTTTTTAAGTGTTTTTACTTGTTTGCGGTTTGTATCGACTTATAATGTCCCTATAAGGGTTGGGTAAAAGTTTTGGACCGAACGGAAACCGAAAAACTCGTTTTCGACCCATTTTCCGGCCAACAGACCGCTACGTCGCATTTGGCCCGGAATTTATGCGACGTCAGCCTCTACGTCGCAAAACACCTCGTGACGTCGCATAGTGCGACGTCAGTCACAACGTCGCATTAAATTGCGACGTCGCATATAGCGACGTCACCCTTAACGTCGCCAATACCTCACTACGTCGCATTTAGCGACGTAAACCCCTACGTCGCAGAAATCACCTACGTCGCGTTAGCGACGTAGCACCCTACGTCGCATTAAATTGCGAAACGTCGCCTTTAGCGACGTCATGCTCTACGTCGCAATCCTACCTGCGACGTCGCACCCTACGTCGCATAAAACAGCAGGTTTTCAAACTTTAATTTCACTAAGTGTCGAACTTTTGCAACCTCAAATCCTTATACGATACGACTTACAAAACACTTTGGGACACTTCTGTAAGTGCAAAACATCGATAACTTGATAATAATACTTAAAGATTATTATTTCAAACTCGTCACCAACGGGCCGTACACTTTTCAAACACTTAAACTTATCAACCAAATAGTGGAGATTTGGACATTATAGTTGGACGAACAACTACAAGGTAGTCTTATTAGATACCTTCGCATATTATAACCATCGCGTGTCGTGGACACCCTCAGGTTACAAGTCCTTGGACTTCGATTCTCGGCTAATCATCCTCAGTTTATTTTCATAAACTCAACGACTCAGGTGAGTCTCATAGCCCCATCTTTTACTGTTTTATTCAGGGGTGTGATATACTGCTCAAACTTTTAACATGTGAACGCAAGTACCAAACTTTTCATATACTACATGAGTTTTTCGAAACTAATCATTTAAAGTCCTCCGTCAGCATAGTTGTTAATACGTTGTAGCGTGAATATTAGTATATGGTACCATATAGGATTGACCCTCCTCGTTCGGGTTAGCAAGCACTAACCGGGTAAACGAACGTACTAATATTTGGGAAGACGAATGTGGATTAGGCATTCGTGGAGGCACCTCGCCCGGAATTCTCTATAGGGGACCCGGCCCTCGAGTTAAGCTCAACTATGTGCTCATGGCTGTATACACGATGATTATCATTTAATTGCTGGATGCAATTCACTATTTTATTGCTGGATGCAATACATTATTTAAATCTTGCGGTTCATACGATATAACTTGATTTCAAACCTGTGAGCTCACCAGCTTTATAGCTGACCTTTTAGCATATATCGCAGGTACCCAGCAGTAGGATGTTTCTGCTTCAGGATTTAGCTCGAGTCAGCATACAGAAGTTTGAGATTTTCTTGCATTAGTATATTTTGTATAAGTACTTATGTACTGAAATCTCATTTGATTTAACTCGAGCTATGTAACGCTTTAAATGTTGTAAACATTCCAATTATCAATATATTTTGTTAAAACGACGCATATAGAGTCGTTTGCTATTATCTTTGTGTTTTGTTATTGATTAGTAACACCCAAATCAAGCTTCCGCAAATCATCAAATTTGGGGGTGTTACAGATACCTCATGAACCGGGTGTGCAAACCTTACCTCGATAAGTTTGTCATTGTCTTTATCGATGACATACTCATTTACTCGCGCAACGAGCAGGAACATGCGCAACACCTCAAAACCATCCTTGAACTACTTAGACACGAGGAGCTTTATGCAAAATTTTCTAAGTGTGAGTTTTGGATCCAAACTGTTCAGTTTCTTGGTCACGTGATCGACAGTCAGGGAATTCACGTGGACCCATCAAAGATCGAGGCTATCAAAGACTGGCAAGCACCCACCTCTGCAACTGAAGTACGACAATTCTTGGGTCTTGCTGGGTATTATCGGCGATTTATCGAAAACTTCTCCAAAATAGCTCAATCACTCACGGTGCTGACTCAGAAGGACAAAAGGTTCGATTGGACCGAGAAACAAGAGTCAGCCTTCCAACTTCTGAAACAAAAGCTTTGCAGTGCTCCAATTCTATCCTTACCCGAAGGCACCGATGACTTCGTGGTATACTGCGATGCTTCTCATCAAGGTCTTGGTTGTGTGCTGATGCAACGAGACAAAGTTATTGCCTATGCCTCACGACAGCTAAAAATTCATGAAAAGAACTACACCACTCACGATCTCGAACTTGGAGCTGTCGTTTTTGCACTCAAAATCTGGAGACATTATCTCTACGGCACTAAGTGCACCATTTTTACCGATCATAAAAGTCTCCAACATATCTTCGATCAGAAGGATCTCAATATGAGGCAACGTCGATGGGTCGAGTTGCTTACCGATTACGATTGTGAGATCAAGTACCATCCAGGGAAGGCTAATGTTGTGGCCGATGCCCTCAGTCGAAAGGAACGACCTAAACCACTTCGAGTCCGAGCCCTCAGTATGACCATTCACAACGATCTTACCATTCAAATTCATACCGCTCAGATCGAAGCCCTGAAATCCGAAAACATCAAAAATGAAGCCTTGCGGGGCATTGACAAACAATTCGAAATCAGACCTAACGGGATTAGGTATTTCTCAAACCGAATCTGGTTGCCCAGTTTTGGGAACCTAAGAGGCTTGGTGATGGACGAAGCTCACAAGTCTAAATATTCTATTCATCCCGGATCCGATAAGATGTACCACGGCATCAAGGAATTCTACTGGTGGCCAAACATGAAAGCCGAAATCGCCACTTATGTCAGCAAGTGTATTACTTGCTCGAAAGTCAAAACCGAACATCAGAAACCGCCTGGTTTACTCCAGCAACCTGAAATCCCTGAATGGAAATGGGAACAAATTGCCATGGATTTCATAACCAAACTACCCAAGTCGTCGAGCGGTTGCGATACCATTTGGGTGATCGTCGATCGTCTCACCAAATCTGCTCATTTTCTGGCAATCAAAGAAAACGATAAAATGGAACGCCTCACACAAATCTACATCAAGGAAATCATTTCTCATCACGGTGTTCCAATCTCGATCATCTCCGATAGAGATGCCCGTTTCACTTCTCACTTTTGGCAATCACTTCAAAAATCTTTGGGTACCCGTCTCGATATGAGTACCGCATACCATCCTCAAACCGACGGCCAAAGTGAACGAACCATTCAAACACTGGAAGACATGCTACGAGCCTGCGTAGTTGATTTCGGTACAAACTGGGAAAAACATCTACCGTTGTGCGAATTTTCGTACAATAACAGTTATCACGCTAGCATTAAGGTTGCACCATTTGAGGCACTGTACGGTCGTAAGTGCCGATCACCGATTTGTTGGACTGAAGTGGGGGATAGTCAACTCACCGGTCCTGAACTCATTCACGCCACCACTGAGAAAATTGTGGAAATCCAAAACAGACTCAAAGCCGCACGTGATCGTCAGAAAAGTTACGCTGACGTGAGACGCAAACCACTCGAGTTCCAAGTTGGGGACCGAGTACTCTTAAAAGTATCGCCTTGGAAAGGCGTCATCCGTTTTGGCAAACGCGGGAAGTTGAATCCCCGGTACATCGGGCCTTTTGAGATCCTCGAACGGATTGGCCCCGTAGCTTATCGATTGCAGCTGCCATCCGAACTCAGCAGCGTGCACCCTACTTTTCATATTTCAAATCTGAAGAAGTGTCTGTCTGATGAGACACTTATCATTCCATTAGATGAAATTCGTGTTGACGATAAACTTCACTTCGTTGAGGAACCCGCTGAAATTATGGACCGTGAGGTCAAACAACTGAAACAAAGTCGTATTCCCATCGTAAAGGTCAGATGGAATTCGCGGCGTGGTCCGGAATTCACCTGGGAACGGGAAGACCAGATGCGACTCAAATATCCTCAACTCTTCACTGATTCTACATCAAGCACGACTTCGAGCTAAATTTCGGGACGAAATTCTCCTAACAGGGGGAGAATGTAACACCCGCCAAATTAGGACTAGAGATTAGTGCCTAATCGAATGTTAATATATGTAATTAGTTCCTGGTTAGGCTAATTAATGTATCGAATTATATATATTGTTGAATATATACGAATATGCGATTTGATTAAATCGTACGCAATTTAAATCGGATGTATTTCGATTCAAATTTAATATGGACGTTGGTGACAAATTTTATTAACTAACGTTGTTATGTCAAAAATATTATTATTATAATATCTCGTATTCGTTCGTATCATACAATCAGAAATTGTACAATTTAAAATTTAAAACGCGCAAACTAAATAAACCAACTTACATTATTAACTCAAACGTAAACTTATTTGTAAAATAATTAAATAAAATATCACGTAATAATTTGTATTTAAAACGTACCATTTAATATTTAAAATAATTAATTAACGTTGAAACGACGGAGCAAACGAACACCGCACGGAGCGGGAACGCGGGGCGAAAAATGGGAGGATAACCTCCCATTCCCCACCTCCTTTTTCTCATTTCTCTCACACTCTCTTTCTCCTTTTTCTCCCTTTTCTTTCAATTACACCAACCACCACCACCTTCAAAAATCTCACAAAAACGCAAAATAAACATATCAAACGACTTCGGATCTTCAAGATTTTTAGAGATTCACGACCACCGCGACACGATCTATCTTTCTATCTTTCCGAAATTTCATTTCGGCGATTTGTAAGTTTCCGACACCTCTCGTTTTTAAGTGTTTTTACTTGTTTGCGGTTTGTATCGACTTATAATGTCCCTATAAGGGTTGGGTAAAAGTTTTGGACCGAACGGAAACCGAAAAACTCGTTTTCGACCCATTTTCCGGCCAACAGACCGCTACGTCGCATTTGGCCCGGAATTTATGCGACGTCAGCCTCTACGTCGCAAAACACCTCGTGACGTCGCATAGTGCGACGTCAGTCACAACGTCGCATTAAATTGCGACGTCGCATATAGCGACGTCACCCTTAACGTCGCCAATACCTCACTACGTCGCATTTAGCGACGTAAACCCCTACGTCGCAGAAATCACCTACGTCGCGTTAGCGACGTAGCACCCTACGTCGCATTAAATTGCGAAATGTCGCCTTTAGCGACGTCATGCTCTACGTCGCAATCCTACCTGCGACGTCGCACCCTACGTCGCATAAAACAGCAGGTTTTCAAACTTTAATTTCACTAAGTGTCGAACTTTTGCAACCTCAAATCCTTATACGATACGACTTACAAAACACTTTGGGACACTTCTGTAAGTGCAAAACATCGATAACTTGATAATAATACTTAAAGATTATTATTTCAAACTCGTCACCAACGGGTCGTACACTTTTCAAACACTTAAACTTATCAACCAAATAGTGGAGATTTGGACATTATAGTTGGACGAACAACTACAAGGTAGTCTTATTAGATACCTTCGCATATTATAACCATCGCGTGTCGTGGACACCCTCAGGTTACAAGTCCTTAGACTTCGATTCTCGGCTAATCATCCTCAGTTTATTTTCATAAACTCAACGACTCAGGTGAGTCTCATAGCCCCATCTTTTACTGTTTTATTCAGGGGTGTGATATACTGCTCAAACTTTTAACATGTGAACGCAAGTACCAAACTTTTCATATACTACATGAGTTTTTCGAAACTAATCATTTAAAGTCCTCCGTCAGCATAGTTGTTAATACGTTGTAGCGTGAATATTAGTATATGGTACCATATAGGATTGACCCTCCTCGTTCGGGTTAGCAAGCACTAACCGGGTAAACGAACGTACTAATATTTGGGAAGACGAATGTGGATTAGGCATTCGTGGAGGCACCTCGCCCGGAATTCTCTATAGGGGACCCGGCCCTCGAGTTAAGCTCAACTATGTGCTCATGGCTGTATACACGATGATTATCATTTAATTGCTGGATGCAATTCATTATTTTATTGCTGGATGCAATACATTATTTAAATCTTGCGGTTCATACGATATAACTTGATTTCAAACCTGTGAGCTCACCAGCTTTATAGCTGACCTTTTAGCATATATCGCAGGTACCCAGCAGTAGGATGTTTCTGCTTCAGGATTTAGCTCGAGTCAGCATACAGAAGTTTGAGATTTTCTTGCATTAGTATATTTTGTATAAGTACTTATGTACTGAAATCTCATTTGATTTAACTCGAGCTATGTAACGCTTTAAATGTTGTAAACATTCCAATTATCAATATATTTTGTTAAAACGACGCATATAGAGTCGTTTGCTATTATCTTTGTGTTTTGTTATTGATTAGTAACACCCAAATCAAGCTTCCGCAAATCATCAAATTTGGGGGTGTTACAAATTCGGTCGATATTAAGTTGCTATACCCTTTATTACCTATATCAGGGGCGGATGTAGTGTATTAGCCTATTAGGTGGGGGTCCTGGGCCCCCAGTGACTTCTAGCCCATAAGTATATTTTTCTCCAAGCCCATCAAAAAGCCCCAATTAAAAACTAGTTGGACCCCCCAATTTCAAGATAATATTTGTTGCTGCCCTTAGATTTTTAGCTTAATATAGACCTTATTATTTATAACATCTACTTCGACTATTTTTTTTTTCTTTCCTAGCGATGTGGGATAACCCACGTTCAATCCCTTGTTAATTTTATACCAAACCTTGTTACACCTTTTAATTATCAAACATCTTTTTATTCTTTTTGCACAATTTTATTATACATTTTTTACCCCCAATATCTTTCTTTGTGTAATATCTAGTACATAGACTACATTACTTAAGGATATGTCTAAGGTTGTTGTGTAAATAAAAATCTTTTAAGTTAATTTTAATGCTTAATTCAGCTATAATTTAGTGTTATTTACTTCGTTTCATGTAAAAAAATATCAACACGTTAATGAAGTGACTTACACACATACTTCAACCACGTAATTGTTTGATATCTTTATTTTGTTAACTATATCCGGCCCGTTTTTAGCCGTTAGCTAACCCGTTTATAATGCCCTTTATAAAGTCTATGGCCTCCCACGAATCAAATTCCTGGATCCGCCACTGACCTATATATAGATATATATTTAGTAATACCTCCATCATGTATTACCTTTTAATTATGCGACTTTCCCAAAATATATTCATGCATATAATATACATATCATTACTTTGTCCACAAGGAACATGTAACATACGTAGTAACATATATATATATATATATATATATATATATATATATATATATATATATATATATATATATATAGTGACATGATCCAGAGGGAAGTCCATTTTTTGAGGGAAGGGGGAAGCGTTAGTACGCATCAGGAAGCATATTACCTTCACCTATACTAATCTCGAAAAAAGCAAACTGAAATTTAGTAAATGTTAATCAGAATCGATGTTATAAATGTTAAGCTTCCTTGATAAATTTTTTCTTCAAGTTATAGTATTAATATTTGATCCAAATCCGTTAAGATGCATCGCGGTGCATATTAGTTAATCTACATTGTGATGCATCTTAACAATAAAAATATTTTTCAAATAATGTGAAGTTTTATGATGCATCGCGATGCATCTTAGTTAATATGCATCACACTGCATCTTAACAATTAATTAAATAAATATTCATCAATTAATGTTATGACTTAAAAATGAAATTCATTCGTTAAAATATTCTTTATAGCATCGATTTTGATTACTATTTACCGATAAAAATAATTTTTTGTTGACGTTTTGATTGATAATTGTAATATGCTTCCTGATGCATACTAACGCTTCCCCCTTCCCCCAAAAAAGACACTTCCCTCTTGATCACTACCCTATATATATATATATATATATATATATATATATATATATACCTCAAAAACTCTACATACTGCAATCTTTGCAAATCGTTCTTCAATCAAGCTAGGAATTTTCTCTCTAAAGCTAAGCAAGTCCCAAGTTCACCTACAATCATGGCGTCTAATTCCCAGAATCTCGAGTGTCGAATGTATGAAGCTAAGTTACCTAAAGTTGACACGGTGGTGATGGTTCAAGTGAAAAGCATTGGAGAGATGTGTGCTTATGTTTCACTTGTTGAGTACAATAACATTGAAGGCATGATTCTTTTCTCAGAGTTATCAAGACGTCGTATTCGTAGTATTAGAAGTACTATTAAAGTAGGGTCTTTTGAGCCTGTTCTGGTGCTTCAAGTTGATGAAAACAAAGGATATGTCAATCTTAGTAAAAGGAAGGTTTATGATCATCCAGAAGATATTCGGATATGTAATGATAGGTATAATAAGAGTAAACTTGTTCATTCTATTCTGCGCCATGTTGCCGAAACTATGCAGCTTGATCTTGAGGTAATATTTGATAGATGCATATATTACTTTTATTTGGATTTGGATTAATTCTAGCATAATTGGGGTATATATAACTGAGTTTATATATATTATACTCCATATATATCTTTATTAAAGTAATGACTACTGGCTTAAGATATGATTAATGTAGATGATCGATATGTTATATTTTGAGGTTTATGATTAGTTGATGGATTATGTATGAACATTATAATTAACCTTTATGGGATCTTTGGTCATATGATAATGTAGTTTAAGTACATATTCGAAGCTTGATATGACAACACTTAGGGGAAGTCAATAAATGAAAGGTGTACTACATTAAAAGATATTCCGATTTAGGGTGTTGAAAGACAAGAGTACGTTCTGTTTTTTCATCATGTTTGACACTTTGACTACCATAATTATAAATTTCGTTGTCGTGTAATATATGTGCAGATGTAGTGATGTATCATACTAGCTTGCATATGTTTTTTTTTTTTAGCATTTATAGTTGAACTCTCAAGTTTGTTGTTAATTTTCTATCCGTGCAATGGCAGGATCTGTATATCCATGTTGGTTGGCCTTTATACCGGAAATATGGGCATGCCTTTGAGGTGAGATTTATGAAACAGATAAACGAATCTTAACATTTGTTGGACATTAATTATATAAGTAGCTCGTTAATCTGAAATTTTCTTGTAGGCTTTTAAACTAATGGTTAGTGATCCTGACTCCATTCTTAATTCACTCACTCGTGAAGTTAAAGAGACTGGCTCGGATGGAAAACAGGTAGATTTTGTATGCTTTAAATCCATTAGGCTAGTTTTGCCAATATGCTTCAATGACAATCGCATTAAGATTAAGTACTTGTGATTAACGTAGGTAATGGAAGTGGTTCCTGCTTTATCAGAGGAAGCCAAAGATGTGTTAGTAAAGAACATTAGAAGGAGGATGACTCCGCGGCCTTTGAAGATTAGAGCAGATGTTGAAATGAAATGCTTCGCGTTTGATGGAGTTCTTCACATTAAGGTTCACAATTCGTTCATTTGAAGACGTAAATCCATTTTTAATTTGAATGGAGTGGTTAAAAGCCATTATTGAACTTTTTATTTATTTGTTAGGATGCAATGAGGAAGGCGCAAGCTGCTGGGAATCAGGACTGCCCTCTTAAAATGATGTTAATTGCTGCTCCTCATTATATTCTCATCACTCAAACTCTTGATAAAGTGTAAATGATATGAGTTTGGATTTGTGTGTATATATATGTATCCGTTTAGTTTTATCAGTATATGAGATTAATTCTTAATTGTACTGTACAGGAGGAAGGGATTTCGGTTCTTACGAAAGCAATTGCTGCTTGTACGAAAGAAATAGAGCACCATAAAGGAACACTTCTGGTAACGGAACCTCCAAGAGTGGTACGTGTCGTTTCTAACTTTGCCTTATAGTTAGGGACGGCGTTGATTAACGCGTGTCCAGTGGTGTCAGTTGAACCTACTCAACCAATTCTTTTTATCTTGTTTTATTTTCTTTAATATTAGTATAAAAATTTATTGTAATCTTAGTAGTTAGTATGAAGATTATGAAGTGGCTGATAATTCTGTCTCTGTTTACAATACTTGTGAACCTAAAAAACTATGTATTAAGCATATGACCAAGTTCTATGATTCTCATTTGGCCATCTTTGTAATCAACAAATGTGAGCATGCATTCAAGTCTTTTTTTCCCCTTCAACATTAATTTGGTATTCAATGATTATGCTTGATCCTGAAAAGACAGAGATCAAATCAAAATATGGTTCACTGGTTCTACCAACGGGCCCATGGTCTAGTGGCACGTGAGAAAAATATCATCATATACGTTGTGGTTCAAGCCCCATGGGTGGTAATTGTATATACGTGTGTGCATATACATACTATGTGACATAGATGGTATAGGTTTGCCTTTCTAAAAAAATAATCTAAACATGTTCCTTTGTCTCAGGTGAGCGAACAGGATGCTGAAGATATTCAGGCTAAACCAAGCAAAGCCAAAAAAGAAGAAGAAGAAGAAGATGATGATGATGATGATGATGATGATGATGATGATGATAGTGAAGAGGAAGAAAATAAGGGTACGGGAGACTTTGATTTCGACGAATATTAGACTGCATAAAGCTGTAAACACGAACTGCCAATGGGTCGAGGTCTTTTTCGGAGATATATTTTGGTTTCTGTATTGATTTGATTCTCATCTAGTTTAACTTATTTGCATTTGTATTGGGGTGATCTTGCTAATTTTCCAATTAATTATATTAGTGAATTTAAGATTAAGATTATTTTACCCATTAATGACATGAACATGCTGCAGCTACAAGCAATGAATGATACTGTTGGAACATAGTTTGTGACAACAGATCTAACTTGAAATAGGACTAGTGTAATTATTATCATATTTTGTACATTGGTTTAGATTTGTAAATGAATATTTGTTTTGTTAGTAATATTCGTTAAATATATTAGCATGTTAAAGTGTTAGACGAATATCGTAAACGAAATAAATAAATACGTTTGGTGCGAGTCGAGATCTCAAGTCGCAGCGAGCTGAGCTGCAAGATGAGATCTGGATCCGCGATAGGCATAACCAGCCGAAGCCATAATGGGCTTGGGCTTACGGAACGAGTCGAGTCGAGTCAACTCGCAGGCCCAGCGGCTGCGAGTTGAGACGAAATATATAATGTTTTTTTCAATCCGTGAAAAAGATAACATTGAAACACTTTTGCAATTCTGATTTCATACCTGCGAATTCAGTAATCCAGAGAAAATAACCTAACGGCTAGGCTTTGACGGTCTATACGTTTAAAGCTAAGTATTAGTAAACCTAAAACGCGAACTGATTCGTTGTTAGTAAGATAACACCGTATTAAGGGATTCCGCACCTTAATACTACATATAACGAAGTTATCGATCCTAAGAACTAGGGACTTACATCTGGTATCAGAGCTTTCGGGCTAAATACGAGTAAAGTTTGAAGTTTTAGGGATAATCGCGTTTGATTCGGATTGTTTTTGTGTGCATAAGTACATATTAACGATCAAAATCATTCTTTGGACGATTTAGGGTTAGTTCACGGTCGAAATTTCCTGTTTCAAACGTAAAAATACCTTAAATTTTCGTTTTCGGGTTTTTCAGATGTTTCGCGAGTCGAGATTAGGGTTTCAGCGTAGTCTGCGAACCGAGTTGAACTTGCGAGTCGAACTGTAACTTGCGAGTCAAACCGAGATCTCTCGCGAATCGAAATTGCTTGCGAATCGACATCACTGCAATCCGAACTGAGACTTGTGAACCGAGATTCTGCGAGTCGAGCTGAGGTTGCGAGTTGAACTGAGTCTTGCGAATCGAGTTTTTCTGAATTCGAGAAACAGTTTAACTTTAAGTTTTTAAGATGTCTGATTTAAGTAAAATGATCGAGATGGAACACGAAGTGGGAAAATTAAACGTTCCACTTAAGTTGTTGAAGATCGAAGATTACTATAACTGGAAGGATATATTTGAATCTTACTGTAGATTCCATGATCTGTCGATCTGGATGTGTATCAAGAATGGATACACTGCACCTACTCAAACGGTGAATAATGAAATTGTTACTTTAACTTACGCCCGGATGAGTGATCAACAAAAAGAGGAATATAAATTGGAGAATAAATCTCATTCTGCAATTAAGATGAGTTTACCAAAGGAGATAAACCATTAACTCAAGTCTTTTCAAACTGCTAGAATGCTCTGGGAAGCGTTAGAGAAAAGATGTGAGGGAAGTCCTCAAGTGAAGGCAAGCAGGAAGAATCTTCTTAAGAAACAGTTTACTGTTATAAAAGCTTTAAAGGGAGAAGATCTTGTTGCTTATATCACTAGATTCTACCACTTGTTAAGTGAGCTTGACAACCATGAGATTGTTACTACTGAGACTGAAAGAACCGATAAATTTATTGAGGGTTTACCGTCTAAGTGGGAAATGTATGGTGTAATGCTCAAAGACAATGATGAAAGGTATGCAACCATGACCTTAGAGCAGGTCATTGACAAGCTAAAAGGTTATGATTTCACTAAGAAATCGAGAGAAACCTATTCTGATCAGGTTCAGAATCCTGGGCTATATCATGGGAAAACAAATCTCTCAACTTCTTCATCTAGTTCGACCACTGCACTTTTAGTGGGTAATACTGATGAAAATGGTGAAATGATAACGGATGACGTGTGCCTTCTTACCTCATCAGGTAATGAAACTAAAGGTACACCTGCTGAGAAGTCAACTCAAGGACATCAAAAGATGCCAATGAGTGTGAAATCTGCAGAGCAACAGTTATCTGTCCTTGCATCCTTTATTGTTCTTATGAAAACTACATTCAGGGTAAAATCAATGATCCGATTATGTTTGATGAAGACTATGATCAGATAGACCCTAATTATCTTGAGGAAATAGATCTCCAGGATCAACTTGCAATGTTATCAAGGAGAGTTAAAAATTTCTTGAAGAGAACTGGTAGAAAAGTGGTGGGAAATCGATCAGGGTTTGATAAAACCAAGATCAAGTGTTTCAACTGTCAAGGTTATGGACACTTTGCTCGTGAGTGTCAAAGGCCTAAGGTTGAAGCTGGCAATAGCAAACAAGGTTCGGGAAGTACCTTAGCTTCCAAAGCCTTAGTTGTGAAACAGTTTGATGGATCTTATGATTGGCAAACTCAGTCTGAGGAAGCTCTCATGGCTGAGATTGAAGATCAAGAGATAGCTGCTGAGTCCAATAGCTATATGCCTACTGATGTTGAAGTAAAGGTGCCGGAGATTCAAGAGAAAGCAAGTGATGATGACGTGCTGTATATGGATTCAACTGCTGATATGAGTCCAGATGACTTTGTAGCACGCATGGCTGAAGTACAAACTGACAAGAAAAGGGAGCAGACTGTGAACAAGGACATCTGGTGGTATGTAGACAGTGGATGCTCAAGACACATGACAGGAGAACGAAGTCTATTGACAGACTTCAAGGAAGGTCTCAAGCAAAAAGTCAATTTTTGCAGGAGATAAAGGAGGAGTGATTACGGGAAAAGGAAAAGTTTCAAATGGAACTTTGACTCTTGAGGATGTGAACTATGTTGAAGAACTAACTCACAACCTAGTGAGTGTTTCCCAAGTCTGTGATAAAGGTCATCCAGTTTACTTTAATGAAAAGGAGGCCTTAGTCCTGAAGCCAGGATTTACAATCCCTGATGAATGGATATTGATGAGGGCACCAAGGAAGAAGGACATCTATGCAATCAACATGGGTGTTCCTAACTCGTCAATGGTGTCTACATGTTTATTATCCAAGGCTTCAGAAGCAGACGCTTTATTATGGCATAGGAGAATGGCACACCTGAACTGGAGAAAGATGAATTACATAACAAAAAATGGTTTGGTTCTAGGTGTACCACAAAAACGTTTCGAGTCTGAAGATAAGTGTGTTCCTTGCATGAAAGGAAAGCAGCACAAGAAACCACACAGATCTAAGACTGAAAACTCTATCTCCTCACCATTTGAATTGCTACACATGGACCTCTTCGGCCCAATAAGCAAGAGAAGTCTAGGTGGCAAATGGTACTGTTTGGTTGTCACAGATGATTATTCTAGATTCTCGTGGGTATTCTTTTTGGGATCTAAGGATGAAACTCCTGGAATTCTAATTGAGTTTTTTGATCTGGTAGAGAATGTCTATAAAAAGAGAGTGAAGCGTATTCATAGTGACAATGGAACATAATTTAAGAATTCAACGTTGAATATCTATTGCTTAAGCAAAGGGATATTACATCAATTCAGTGCACCTTATGAACCTCAACAGAATGGTGTAGCTGAAAGGAAGAATAGAACGTTGATTGAAGCTGCTAGAACAATGCTTGCTGATTCAAAGCTTCCGGTCATCTTTTGGGCAGAAGCAGTGAACA